>JAZKJV010000738.1:324540-924540 GCA_037367405.1 Ottelia alismoides | reverse complement strand
TTCGGATTTTATGGTGAGAAAGCTCGGTGATGACATGGAGAACACTTTGGGTCTTGCGATTCCATTTCTCGTTAAAGTCCAACCTATCATAAAAAAAACCTCTAGTTACATTAGCATATTGAACAAAAAAAACGTATATTCGCTATTATCATAACAAAAAATAATGACTTGTGATAACCAGTAGACAGACCAAGGCTGAACTTTGTTGCCTCTATCAGCATGTAGCGCATGTTGGACATCTTTTCGTCCTAAGTAGATGTTGCCTAAATCCTCAAAGCAAGGATGATACGTTGTATATTCAAGTTCCTTGAGACAAATATGAGCAGAATTCAGGATAATAGTTGCATGACAATAGAAGAAATGATAGCTCTATAAATCTTCTTCTATAGGATATTGTATACTTAAAAGTCCGCCTTGCAATTGGAGGGTGGCATGCAGTGTAAGTACGTCTGCTTGCAAGCCTTTGCATTTAGATTATTCACATCAATAGCTTGTAATAAAGAATTATACTCCTTCAGATTCTTCTCATAAATTAGGCAATGATTCCAAGCATTATCTATCCACCCCATTCCATCATTATAGAGATTGAGCATAGGATTTCCCAACTGTTGGACAAGCGACAATCAAGTCAATAACAAATCAATTTAAAGTATCATTTGTTGGATGAGAATGTTCATGGTTAGATACCAGAATGCCCCTCAGATTGATGAAACTATCACAATTCCTCTTATTGTGACTATGACTTTGGCGAGCTCCGGGATGTAAAATCATGTTATGTATCAAAGAGAGACAAATATGTATAATCAAGCCCCCACAAATTCTAGTTAATCTCTAAAAATAATGTTAGTCCCTTCCAATCATTTGGATTTTGACACAACTTTAGCCTTCCAGACTGAAGAGAGTTGCGCCATCTGTACCGCCTGCACCAGAAGGGGGGCATACGCTGCGTCCGAAATGTTCCATTTATAATTTCTTTTCTCTATTCCATAAAATGGATCTAATTTTGACCATTTAGCCATACTTTTAGGATAATAAAGTAAGAATATAAATTTCTAATCAAGTTATTAAACAAGTATGTTGCGTAGAAAGGTAGAAAAGAAATAAATAGTGCATAATTTATATAATAGTTGTACTTAATTTTTGTCATTTAATATTAAACGACATAATTAGAATAAATGCGACCTCCTCTTATCTAGATTGCACAACGTGAAGAGGGATATAGAATTTTTCTAATCTGTACAAAATAGGGAATAATAACTATTTATATACTAATCTAGATACAAAACAGGGAAAGGATAATTACCGGCATAGCTCTCCGCAGCAATGTAAAACTCGCTAGACTTGTATTCCGGAAATCTTCCGAACCAATTGAGAAGGAACTCGTATGAGTTTCTTGCTATGGAGAAGAAAAGATACAACCGTTAAGATTAACTTACACGATAATTGTAATCAAGTATGATATAGGTGTCTAATAAATTAAGAAACAAAGTCTAATCGAAAGACAACCGGCAAGATCGTTATCGTGAAGTCTCAGTCCTTTCTTTCGAGATATAATATCAAAATCGGGAAAACATCAGATACGTTGGAATACGAAAAGCCGACGCCAGCAGAGCTCTCCAAAAAAATTAGGTTCACAATTGTAATTACGGCATCTCGAAGGAGTCAACAAGAAATAAAGCAAAGAATAGAAAATGGATCTAAAAAAACCTTACCTCTATTCCAAGAATCGTTGTTGCGGTGCAATATGAAATCAGTGCCTCGTACCTAGAAAGGGTCGATTTTTTCCGCTTGTCTGTATCCAACTGTTGATACTCCAGGACCTACAAGCTCGACCATGCAAGGGTGGTAGTAGTAAGTAAGTAAGCAGAGAATGCATAGTAAGCAGAGAATAATAAACCAATTAATTTCCTACCGCCGTTAAGCCAGAGAAGTAGAGGCTTGTCAATGGGATCTTCCTCGGCTTCAATAAACCGGTAAAAGAGACTGATTTCATTCTTGTCATTCAAATTGACGTAGCCAGCATAATGTTGGAACGTCACCGGAAGCTGTCCTGACAACCAAGTGATCGATCGACATCACCTGAACTTCTGGCAGCGGACATGATACAAATGCAGAGAAAGATGGCAGCAATCTTCGTCATTTTTCTTCCTGAAAATTCTGACATGGATTATTATTCGGAAGCACAAACTTTTGATGGTATCTAAAACAATTAAAATGCCGAACTAAAAGACATCAAAAACCATACAAAAAACTCAAGTAATGGGCTTTTGGTGATTATCAAGGCAAGGAAGATGTATTGCCTGAGATGGGTCGAACAAAAACTCGTTTGTTGTGATCCTACTGAGTGGAATGGAGATGGCTTATCGTGTAAGCTTGTTGTGATCCTATTGTTATCGGCGGGGGCTTATATAATTATGAAATGGATATGGCTACCCACCTAATTGTAATAATGGTTGTTGCTTAAGGTATGTAAATGCGGATAGTTACTATATTTAATGCTATTCTAAAAGAACATGCATAATTATTACTTTCATGACTCTTTTGGCATAGATGACGTAGGTGATGGACGCCCTCCACCCATCAATATTGCTCTTGATGAAGGCATTAGGATTCCAACACACATCAAAGTAATATTTACTTTATTAAACGAACTCCACCTTGGTTGTTTTTAAAAAAATAACGGAAAAGAAGATGAATTATGTGTTTTTACACCAAGACTTAAAATCGTGTTCAACACCCCATAATCTTTGTAAAATTGTAATTACAATTCCAATAAAGGTGTCGGTGTAAAAGTTAGTATTTACATGAGTTGCCTAACTTGTAAGGATCGTGGTGCAGTCATAAAGAGCACATGGGTTATGCTGTATTTGAAAAAGATTCCACGGGACATGGAGTGGAAATTCTATATATCTATCTCATATTCTAATTTCAAACCCAATATGTAGTTCTAATAAAGATAATTCTATTGAATATTTGAAATATTGCTCTCAAAACAAACATGCACCGTGGTAGAGTTATTTCATCTTATTTTTATGAGGTATTTTTACACACATAACCCTCTATATTTTTCTAATTACGTGTTGAATCTTTCGTAATCCTGAATTAAATGTAAAACCCAGAAGAGTGAGTCGGTTTTACATGTATACGACTACCGTTAGGTCATGTTTGGATTGAGAGTTAACCTCCCCTTTGGGGGGGTTCACCCCTCAAAACCCACTACTTCTCTCACTTGTGGGGGTACTCTTCCACTATTTTTTAATACATTAAATAAATCATTTCTCTATCATCTATTCCATCAAAAAATAATATATTATACCATCATATCATCTAAAAATTACAAATCATTCAACTTCTACTCACTTTTCCAAACTTCAATACAATCGCATGACAATAACTACTCACTTTTCCAAACTCCAATACAACCACATCACAACAAACCCATTCAAGACAAAACCCTCTATCTAAACACCAAAACACAAAAACGGGTTACTCTCCCCCAGTTTACTCTGGGATAATCCGTCAACCAAACACACTACTACACTAATTCAACCACCATGAGTCACTATAACTATATTAAATCTAATTTAAATTGATTTTTTAAATTCAACCCAAGTCCTCCCCCTTACCCATCTTCCCTCTGACACCTTTCCCCTCAACACCAATTACTACTGTCATCACCACCACCTCATTCGACCCCTTTCCTCATCAATCCTCCCCCATGTCTTCCCTCCTCCAACACCCACCACTATTGTTGCCACATCCCCCCTTGTCACACATTCTTAATAGCTTGTTAGGGAACATTAATAATGATGTCTCATCAATAGTAGTGACAATGAAATGAATAGGTAAGATCAGGGTGGAGGGTGACAACTTTGAATGTGAAGATTGGCATTAAGAATGGTTTATATAAGAGAGCGGGGACTAGCCTCGATGGGGATCTCTCCACCACTGACGCATGATGTATGGAGGAGCATTATGGTGTGGTGATAAATCAATGATTTATCATCGTCTTATATGAATATTATCCCTATTAGAATATTTAATAATATTCTTAATCACTTCACTAACATTAACACTTGATACCTTGTATATAATTAAACCTAATTAGTGTACATAAATAACCCTATTTTTGTATATTTATTTCTTGAGTTTTCATAACACTAAAAATACCATAAAAATAGTTTGATATTATATGTATTTGTTTTGCAGTTATTTATAAATTAAAGTACCAAAAAATAGCAAAAGAAATGAAAATAAGTATTTTTAATTACTTAAAAATACTTATAAAATTTATATCTTGTAAATATGTTACATTTTCATTTTTGGTTCGACATGAAAGTCATCGATCTAAAAAAGTTTACAACTTTCACGTTGAATATTATTACATTTGAGGCTTGTATATATTTTATTTGTATTTATCTTTGATTTTTATATTTTTCTTTTTTCTCATTGGACCACTTGGCGCCTCCAGAGTTGGCCCATGTCGCACGGCCTCCTTTCACCACCCACCTCACCTTCCACCATTTGATCGCTCCTGATAGATGTCATATGGGCTGCACATCTCTGCTTGCACCTCCGCCATCTAATGAGATCATCAGATGTCATCAAACCTATTCCTCAACGCCCCTCTTCCCAACTATTGGATTCCAAGATTCAATGGTTGAAATGCATCGTCGAATTCTAGACGCAGTCCCAATACAAACTCTCCAACCACCCACCTTCACACCTTTTCCCCTACTACTCTCGTCACCTTACCAGTTAGCCAACCGCTCCTAGGTCTAGCCCTAACTACCCTAGTTCACGTGTGACTCTTACTCACCTAGAACCGCTCCCCTCCTCCTTTAAATATCCCTTCTCTTCCACTATGTGGCCCCATCCTCCTTCATGCATGAGAGCTCCTCACCTTATCTACACCTAGGTGATAACTTGAGTGTCTGATTGAGAGCGATGACAGAGAAATGATGGTCGGCGTTGTCCTTGGCTTCCAGCAAACTTGCAGCTCATTCAGGAGTTGCTGGAGCTTTCAAACCTTGCCCATGCGGTTAAGCGATGATTGGATCACTCTTTTCTCCACTCCCTGGCTTCGTCCAGTCCTCTTATTCCTCCTTTGTGACCACCTTTTTCCTCCAAGGAAGCTTCGTTTCTTCCTTTTGTTGTTTTATTTATGTTTCTCCAATTTATACCAGCATGTTCATGCATCCTCATTGTCACCTGAGTACCCCCACACCTTCGCCATTCTCCGGCCACCTTTGTGCACTCATATCCCTTCTTCCTCCGCTTCTCCATCACTGTCTCTACCTCGATTCTTCACAGCCCTTGCAAAGAGCAGTGACCCACTAGGGCTAAAGTCCAATGCCTCTACGAAGCACCCATTTTGCCCTCATTTGCATCTCCATAGATTCCTTGTGTGTGGGTGTATGGTACTAAGACTAAAGGGATCTCATTGTTCTGACCTTCGTCGGACCCAACTCGAGCTTTACCGTCTTCAATGAGCAGTCTTTGACCCGACACGCTAGGAGGTAATGCACGTTGACAGTGACTCCGTCTTCTTTGTACTCTCTTGAGGAAGATATAGCAACACCCAGCATGAGCAGTAGAGTGAGGCAGAGCTAAAGCTCCCTCACCGGAGCTCTACCACAGATCACGACGCACAACGGAGGGGACGACCATCAAACGGTATAGATATCATTCGATTAGATCATCAAGATGTGATCTAACAACCACGATCATTTCCCATCTTTGGCCCTGAAGCAGCTCTTCATACTAGAAGTTCGAGAACTTGAGCCTGTTAGACATGTGAGCCCCGAGCGAACCATTCTTACAATAAATGTTATTGTAATAAATATGTTTATCAATAACAGTTATTGATGGTTCTTTCCCTTTCTGAAATTAAATGAATGAATGCACTATAAGGTCCCTCTGTACAAATAGGGTTATGTACCATGACCATCTTGATGATCATATAGCAGTTGATTCATTAAATGAATCATAGAGGCTGGTGTTTGGATGAATATCTAAGGTGTTAGATAGAGGACTCATCAAGCATCGTCAAATGATTATTAAGATATGATCTCCAGCCTGAGTAGAAGATGACAATCCTTTCTCACATAGGTTGATATCTGACCGAGCTCTTGATGCAGGTCCTCTGCATGGGAATAGTGATTCGGAGGTGTCAGATTAGTTAGGTCAATGGGTTGACTTAACGAGATCGAGATAACCTAAGTCCTATGTTGAATGCTGTCACAACATAGGCACGCATCCTCTGACCGGAGACAGATGTGTTACTATATGTCTGAGTGTATACATTTGGCAGACCAATAGGTTGATGACCTAACCAAGGTCTATACACCGGCACGTTGGTATGCATGTAAGGGCATATGAGTAATACGATCCCTCAAAGGGATCATACTGTTGGACATGTGATGAATACTCATTCATCACTCTTTATTCTTATATTTTAGCTAGAAAAACCTTTGCAAATGCATGTATATATTTGTAAATATTAATGATTACCAAAAGCATGCATGGTGTAAAAAGTAATAATTAGCATGTTTTTGTGCAAAAATAAAAGAATAAAGATTAAAAAGAAAAAGAGGAAATATTTAGAATAAATATTGAGCAACCTAATCCCAAGGGAGGGCTCAGCATCGGCCTGACCGCATAAAAGCCAAAGTAGAGGGAGATAAGGGCTCATGTGTGTAAATATATCTATAAATAAATATATTTTCCTCTAAAAATAGAATAAAAGTGGTTTGTATATATTGTATATATTTGTAAATATAAAAATCAAAACAAAAATATAAAAATTAAAAAGAAAACAAAAACACTCCACTTGTGCATATCCACCATGTACATACAACCACTCCCATATTTATTTCACCCTATAAATAAATAAATTAAAATTCCAAAAATTTTGTAAATATTCTATCTTTTATGGTGTAAATAAATAAAATAAAAACAATAAAAATAAAAACAAAATAAAAAGAATAAAATTAAAAACCAAAAATAATATTGTAAATATACCATGTATATACCTATTTATTTCACTATTGTATATAAATAATAAAAATAAAATAAAAATACCCTTTTATTACTTATTTTATGCTATAAATAAATAAAATATGAAATAGGAATAAAAAAGTATAAAAATAATAAATTAAAAATCAAAAATAAAAATCCTATATTGTATATATACCTATATATAGCCCTACTATGTAAATACCCTATTTTTATTTTGAAAAATTAATTAAAAATCACCAAAAAAAGAAAAAATTAAAACAAAAATATTTCATGTTTTAAGTTTTTAATAATTCGGCCATTTGCTATTTTTAAATTAATTTCTAAATCTTTTCCAGGTGGCCCCCTCTCATTGATCCAGGGGGTTGTTGACCGCCCGGTCAACTCCCCCTGTGGACCACTTCACACGGGTTATGGATGCCCGACCCGAGTTCTCAGAATTTTAGCATCCAAACCCGATCACCTCGCACCTAAACCCCGGGTCCAATTTGTTCATGCCAGATCCGACACCCTCGCCGGGATGCCCGCCTCGGGGTCCGCGCTCCGAGCTGCCCTACCCGACCGTTTTTAGCCGGACCCCTGGCAGTACATAAGCCGAGCTCCGCCTCCCATTTTTCCCATCTTTGGCTCCCCATTCATTCATCCCAGGACCTTCACAGCCACCCTCGAGGTGATAGCTCCCGGTTGGCCGTGTCGCAGAGAGGAGAGAGTGACCGGACCTCTGATCCGGCGAGCTAGCGCCGCCGTGCTCCGCCTGAAGCAGGAGCTCGAGCCTCGGGCCACGACGACCCGCGAGGCGACGACCCAGAGCAAGCCCAGCTCACGCCCAGTCGACCCATCTGCCCAAGAAGCCGTAGTTGCTTTTCTTTTCGTTTAATTTTTGATTTCGCCCAAATCAGGTCGTCTCCGACGACTTCTGATTCCGACCACCTTAGACTTAGTCCCGACCATCGGAATCGCTCACCACATTCGCCTTCCTCCCGCGCATCTTCTCCGCCCCTCCGTTCAACCCAGCTCGCACAGAAGCTGGGGTTCGAACTCCTTCATCGTCGCATCGCCGGAGTTCGCCCGCACCACCACACCGTCCACCTTCACCGCCGCTAACGGGGTCGAGGCAGTTTGCCCTCGACCCATGAGCTCTTTGGTTACATTTTGCAGGTCTATCGATGGCCGTCTGAGGCTCTCCTACTTGAGCACCAGAGCTTCTCCTCCGCCGGAGTCGACAGAGCTCTCCGGAGCTCCGTTGATTCATCGGAGGCGTTCTACAGACGCGGGGAGCCAAGCCGAAGCTTCACCAATCATCAGCATCCCCCGCGAAGGCCCGGAGCACGCGTACTGGGCCGGCGAAGTTCGCTGGCCCCCTGTTCCTCCAGGACCTTCAGGCACCGTTCGATCAGCATCGAAGCTCCAGTTTCGATCCGAGCCGTTCGATCTTGACGAAGAAGCACCCTCTACCCTCTATCGTTGGATCTATACGTGGCCGCTTCTCCACCGTCGGATCGCGCCAAGGGTTACAGGATCGAGGCGCCTCCTCTTCTCTGCCGCCGGATCTACACGCGGCACGCGCTCCTCCCTTGGATCCTAAATAAGGGGTAATTGTCCTTAGGCCCCTATGTTTTTAGTTTTTATTATTTAGTCCTGTAAATATAGAATACAGTTGTTTTATTTTTGGTTTATTTGCACTTTGGACCTGAGATTTATTTTATTTGCATTTATACCCCTGCGCATTGTGGACACGTGCTTTGACACGTGAGTTTTTGGTTTATTTGCAGTGAGGCCCTAATAGTTTACATATTTGCACTTATACCCCTGTGCGTGATTTACTTGTGCATGTGCGTATATTAGTGGGTAAATTACACTAAGGTTCCTGGGTTTTTAATACTTGTTATTATTTAGCCCAGAAACTTTATTTCTTTGCAATTAGGTCCCTGTGTGCCCCAGACACGCGCCTCGCGCGTGACTTCTTGGGATTTTTGCACCAGACCCCCTGTAACTTTTGGTATTTACGTACAGGTCCCTGTGCACTGTACCTAGGTTTTAATTTTGAATAAAATATCAAACTTACTCCAAATTCAATGAAAATTGGACACATGGCTCCTACCATGTTGTAAAATTTTCTAGAATTTTTGGAGACATTTTTGCTTTTATTTGCTATTTTAAAAATTCAAAAATAGTCTTTTTCTTTACTGTCTGATTTCAAAATTCACAAAAAAATATTAAAACTCATCTAAAAATTACAAAAAAATTAGCTACTGTGTATTTTGCCTTGCTTGATTTTCTGACAAATTTTGGCCATTTTTCATTATATAAAACTCATAAAAATTACAGAAAACCTAGAAACCTATAAAAATTCTAATAAATAATCTAAAAATTCAAAAATAATAAATCTGGTGCCTTAATTTTCCTTAGACTTTCTATTTTATAGGAAAATTACCTCCAGGAGCTAAATAGGCCCTTTTGTATTTTAAATTGGCCTTTTACTCCTGACTGGACAATACCTTCATTTCCCTGCCTTGTTTTATTTTTAGAAAATTAAATAAAAATCAGAAAAATACCAAAAATTCATCAAAAATAGTAAAAATCATAAAATACATAAAAACATTTTTATTTGAATTTTTGAATTATTTTTGTTGCGTTAAATAATTGTTCATAGTTGGTTGTTTTACGTGTTTTCTTGTTTTCCTTATTAGTTAAAAAAACCAAAAAAAATTAAAAACAATTAAAAATCCACCAAAAAGAATTTTATTTTATTTCTTTTTGAGACTACTTCGTAGGCCGCAAGGCCATCGTGCTCCCTGAGTCTAACCCTGGTCGCTATACCAGGCTAATCCAATAGCCAGGACCGCTATTGCTTTTATTTGATTTTGATTTGATTTTGATGGTCTGCTTTACTTTTTCTTAATTGAGCTGAGATTCTCATCGATCCGGGTCGCAATGACCCGAGTGATATTTTGACTTGATTCGGATTGATCGAATTTTGTGCCCATCAGAATGGCACCGTTGCTGGGGAGCACGGCTTAGTAATTTTTATTTTTACTTTATTTTCTTTTTCGCGGCTTTCCGCGGCTCTTTCTGAGTCCGCGGCTTTTCGCGGCTTTTTTGTCTCTATTTTATTTTATTTTTATTTTTATTTTATTTTATTTTATTTTATTTTCTTTTTGTTTTTGATTGATTTTGCTTGTTTATTTTAGTTGTCATTTCTGCACATATACCCCTGTTTTTATTTCTTGTTTATATTTGATTATTTTATCGGTTTGACACTGGTCTTCTTTCTTGCGAGGGCCCGAGGACCGAGGCGGCAGCTTTCGAGAAGCCGACGCAACCGCAGGACTTGGAGGCGGCTCCCTTCTACACGGAGCCGCAGGAGAGCGTGAGAGAGAGACTGAGTGGGCGAGGATTAGCTTAATTTTTATTTCTGTCATTAGATTATTTGTAATAATACAGGGACACTCAGACTGTGGACTTGGATTTTGTAGCGGGTCTGTTTCGCCGAGCACCAGTGTGCTCAGGGGACCCTTAGGATTTTTCGCGGCTTTTCGCGATTTTGTTCTTCTTCGCTGCCTTTTACGGTTTTACGCGATTTTTCTCGAGCCCCTAGATTTAGGATTTTCTGCTTGACTGTGCCGTAATTAGTAGGATCCACACACTTAATTGATTGCCTGTTCCTATAGAGCGTTAATTGGATCTACTAATAAATCATTAATAAAAATAACTGACTCACTCCCTTCGTAGCCTACGTGTCGTTGCCTGCCCTGCCAAGCGCTGCTCCTGAACCCGATGTGTCGGGAGGAGGAGGGATAGACCGAGACCGAACCCTTTGGCTTGAAGGATCGGTGACCAGTTAGACGGTTCTTCGAGTAGAAATTACCTGTTTAGGACTCAGCTTTTTACCGCTGCACCATATAGGTAGTTTCTTTCAGTCTTTACATTTCTGCACGGATCACTTTGCATGTAGAGTGTTGGAGACAGGTACGCATTTCTATCTTTGCATGCATCATTGATTTTATCGCTCATCGGCTTTTCGTCTTCTCCCCCTATTTTTGACTTAATAATTAGGAGAACTGAAAAATTCGTTAGGCCTTTTGTTTTTATTGAAAAATATTAAAAAGAAAAACCATAAAATTGGGACTGTTTAAGCTATTGACCATAAAAGACACCTGATCTAAAAAACTTGTCTTGGGGAGAGCAACCCCCTCATTGGTTGGTTTGATTGTGCGAGAGAGTGACCCGTACACTAGGTAGAGCCCTCCGGTGCTATTCCCGACTGATTACCGACTCTTTCGTGTGGGACAGTCGGTTGGGGTAGCATCGGGTATCGCAGCAGGTCACGCAATCGCTCTGATAGATTGATTGTTCACCAAAATAAAATCAACAAGATAATTTGACCGAGCCTTTACGGTCTTCAGCTCGCGTTGCGTTGGTGAATTGAGGGGTTTGTTTTCTGATCATAGTTTCTCCAGATCCCATCCGCCTTACTTGCTACATCACGATGATGGGTAGACGATCTCTTAGGCAGCCTCTGGCTGCATCGCTTTCGGGCGCGTCTACCCGTTCATCTAGGTTGGCTCACGAGAGCCGAGACCAGCTCTCCGAGCCCGAGTAAGATTCCACCCTATTCCCCATGGACCCCCTTTCTTTCGGTTCCGAGAGACCAGTGCCAGAGGAGAGGTTAGCAGATTTATCGTCACCTGAGTTTGGGTCATTTGGTTTTGCAGACACCATGTCCGGTAGTTCAGAAGATCGCTCCAGAGGTCCACAACCTGAGCACTTTGTATTGGACCAGGGCGCGATCAACTCCACCTTGATCGCCTCCCTTGAGACAGTTCAGCAGCAGTTGAGGGATCAGTGAGCGTTTATGCTAGACATAAGGAGAGAGATGGAGCAGATGAGAGCAGAGCGTGAGCAGAGGAGAGAGGGATCGAGGATCCCAGATGATGCAGATGCAGCAGCCGCCGCAGCCGCGACAAGAGGACCACCAAGACCGATGCGGGAGTTGCACAACCCTGGATCAACGCTGATGCACCACTGGGTCGTACTTCCAGCTATCGTGGGGGACTTCAAGTTCCCCCCGAACACCTTGCAGTTACTCCCCCGCTTCCACGGGCTCGCCACCGAGGAGCCCCATCTCCACCTCCAGGGGTTCCTCATGATTTGCAGCACTGTCCACGACCGCCAAGTGGACCAGGACACAATTCGGATGATTGCCTTCCCCTTTTCCTTGGAAGACAGAGCAGCCACCTGGCTGAAGCATCTGGGGAAGTTGATCTACACTTGGGAGCAGCTCCGCACCGAGTACTTGCATAAGTACTATCCACTTGGGCGGACCAATGCCGCAAGAGCCCTTATCAGCAAGTTCTCCATGCTCCCCAACGAGCAGTTCCATGAGGCATGGGAGAGGTTCCGAGAGCTGACTGATCGATGCCCGTACCACGACATTTCCAAGCCCAACCTCGTGCAGAGCTTTTTCAGCGGGCTGACACCAGAGCTCCAGGGATTGGTGAACGCTTCTTGTGGCGGGTCTTACTTCATCAAGGATCACGACTAGGTCTGGGCCATCTACGAGGAGATGGCCGAGAACTACATGGTGATGTCTCAGACCCGGTTGTACGTTCAGGGCAGACCCCAACAGCCAGGACCCGTGCAGTACCAGAGGATAGCACGGGTCGACGCCGGTCCATCCAGTTCGTCCGCAGTAGCAGCAGCACATGCAGAGTCTTCAGCTGCGGACATGGGCATCATCAGCGAGAAGTTGGATCGGATGGAGCTGATAGAGAAGAAGCAGTGTCAGGGCATCACTCAGATGGAGCAGATGGCACAGACTCTAAGCGACATAAAGACACAACTCATGTGTCTTCAGGAGGCACAGACGGCTACCCAGCCCCGTCTTCAGTCGCGAGGCGATCACGACAGCAGCAGCAGCTCGTCCTAGCGCTCCAGCTCACACCAGCAACCTAGACAGGTTCACCTTATACAGGCAGAGCCGTACCAGCAGCCGCAGCCCACTTACCAGTCACCACCATCTCCAGACTTGCAGATGGTGGTATACCAGCCGGATCAGCCTCTGGCAGTGCTACCGCCAGCCCAGTACGATGCAGAGCCGTTGATGGATGTCAACGGGATTTGGTATGACCGCCCTCAGCCCGGTATCCGATAAGACCATCCCGGATTCCGGTGGGGGACCGGAGGTACCCAGCCCCAGCAGCAGCCATCTGGTCAGGGAGGCCAGTACAACCAGCAGAGAGAGCACCAGCCGCAACAGCAGCCCCTAGTCTATCCTTCACAGCAGCAACAGCAGTCGTCCTATGGTCCTCGTCCCTATTAGCAGGGACAATCTTGGAGGCGCGAGCAGCCTCACCAGCAGCAGCATCCACCACACCCATACCCCTCTCAGCAGCAACACCAGTTCCAGCAGCCTCATTACCAGAGAGCCTACCCGTCGGGCTCCCACGAGAGCCCCGCTTTGGATGACATAGCCCGTCTCCTCACAGATCAGCAGGCTACCTTCAGACGGGAGATGGACGATTTCCGCCAGGAGATGCGGGACATTGTGAGAGGGAAGGCCGCCATCCCTTCCCAGATCGAGCCGAACCCCAATAGCCTGAAGCAGAAGTCTGAGCAGGTAGCTTACACTGAGCATGCCACTCCTAGTGATCCATTTGATGATATGTCTGCAGACCTTTTTGATGCTGATTTCGTCACACTTAGGAGCGGTAGGACACCAGCAGGCGGCGCCTCGTCTGAGCGACGTCATGAGGATACACCTAGAGCGCCAGATGAGGAGGAGGAGAGCGGTACTGAGGCCGTTCGTGATGATGACGGTGGTACTGATGCCACCAAGGATGCTGACTCCACAGGCCATGCTGAGGCCGCCATTTCACCAGTTCGAGGAGGTGGTACTGATGCCACCCAGGATGCCGAGCCAGAGAGCGGTACTGAGGCCGCGAGACGTCCAGTTGATCCAGCCACTAGTGGTACTGAGGCCACCAGAGTTCATGTAGAGAGATCTGTTGTTTTTCCCACTTCTGATGTATCTCGGAACCATGTTGTGAATAAAGGAAAAGGTTTGGTTTTTTCTGGTCCCATTGTGGTGCTTGATGTATGTGCGGATCCGACCGTCGAGCCGTCTAGACCTTTTCCTAGTCCTTCATCTGAGAAGGACCCAGTGATCCCCTTCCCCAGAGCCCTTCAGATGGGGAAGGGGAAGAAAAAAGAAAATAAAAAAAAGAGAGATCAGGAAGAGTTCAGCCAGCAGATGATAGATCGTTTCCATATCCAGCTGACTCTTCAGGAGGCTTTGCAGCACATCTCCCTTCTTCAGCGTTCGTTGAGAGACAGGACTACCGTCAGGAGGAAGAGGATGAACCACCATTCAGAGATCCATGTGCTGACGAAAGCCACGTTTTTCGCGATCCAGAACCGTCTGCCGGCCAAGAGGCCAGATTCAGGAGCCCCTTATGTCAGATGTCACATTAGCGAGCAGAGGTTCGATCAGACTCTATTAGATAGCGGATCGTCTATCAACCTCCTTCCGGCAGCCCTTCTCTATCGCTTCGAGTTGGGCACTCTTAGACAGAGCAGGACAATCCTTCAGTTTGCTGATCGATCTGTCAAGAGGCCGAAGGGGTTGTTGCAAGATGTTGTCGTCACTATTCAGGGCCTGCAATTCCCCGTGGACTTCGTAGTGTTGGACATGGAGATCCCTGATTTAGTGACCAATACCCCCATCATCCTCGGTCGTCCGTTCTTGGCCACAGCCAAGGTGGTGACTGATCATGATAGCGGGAAGGTATACTTTCGCGTCGAGGGCGAAAGTGTACAAATAGAGACGGTCGAGGACAGCCGAGCCAGAGAGAGATCATGCTCAGAGACCACTTCCGATGCAGAGCAGCTGACAGAGGCAGGGCTAGACATCCACCAGGATTGTGACTTTGTGATCACAGACGATGAGGTAGTTTGGGCAGACCCAGCAGCACAGGCCATCCTCTCATTTTCAGACACCGCTGATGTAGAGATGATAGCAGAGGAGAGCCTGGAGAGCACATTCCTGGTCCAGGATACTTCAGAGGCAGCAGAGCTAGTTCTTGACCGCGACACGGATTTTTGTGAGGATGGTGGTACTGACACCACCTTGTTTGATGCAGATCCCTCGGATTCAGAGTCTGATTGAGCAGATTGCGAGGATTACATGCCAGACCTGAGTTCCACTGAGCCTACAGTTGAGGAGGAGGTAGATGCCGAGCAGATCAGAGACAGTTCAGTTGAGCAACCTTCTTCAGATCCAGCTTGCGAGAGTACGTTCTCATTCTCCCGGGCAGATTTGGCAGCATACACGCGGCTTCTTTCGAAGCCAGATTTGCCAGCACCCAGCTGTCCAGAGCTGAAGCCGCTCCCTACTTCGCTGAAGTATCGATTCCTTGCGGGTGAGCCTGAGATGTACCCAGTCATCATCTCCCTCGATCTGACTGGAGAGCAAGAATTCCGTTTGATGGGGGTTCTTGAAAAGAACCGCAAGGCAATCGGATGGAGCGTAGCAGATCTCCAGGGGATTAGTCCGGCCCTGTGCTCCCATCATATCTATCTCGAGGGTGAGGAGAAGCCGTCGCGTGAGTTCCAGTGGCGGCTGAACCCCAATCTGAGAGAAGTTGTCATAAAGGAAATCTCGAAATGGTGGAGCGTCGATTTTATCTATCCCATTTCCGACTCCAAGTGGGTCAGCCCCTTGCATGTGGTGCCCAAGAAGACAGGCATCACGACTGTGATCAGTGAGTCGGGAGAGGAGATTGCTACATGAGTACCCACTTCTTGGCGTGTCTGCGTTGACTACAGGAGACTCAACCAGGCCACCAAGAAGGATCATTTCCCCCCTGCCTTTTATTGACCAGATCATTGAGAGACTGGCAGGGAAGAGCCATTATTGTTTTCTGGATGGGTACTCGGGCTACAACCAGGTGGCCATCGCTCCTGAGGACCAGGAGAAGACCACCTTTACCTGTCCCTTCGGCACATACGCCTTCTGACGCATGCCATTTGGGCTATGCAATGCCCCTGCGACTTTTCAGAGATGCATGCTGTCGATCTTTTCGGACATGGTAGGGGAGTGTTTGGAGGTCTTCATGGATGATTTCTCGGTCTACGGCGACGGATTCGACTCCTGTCTTGACTGCCTAGACCGAGTACTTCAGCGATGTATAGAGGTCCATTTGGTGTTGTCTTGGGAGAAGAGTCACTTCATGGTGACTCAAGGGACGGTGCTTGGCCATATCATCTCCAACAAGGGCATGGAGGTTGATCCGTCAAAGGTTGATGTCATTAGAAAACTCGCACCGCCGTCCAATTTGAGGCAGCTACGGTCATTCCTGGGGCACGTCGGTTTCTACCGACGATTCATACATGATTTCAGCAGGATTGCCCGGCCGTTGACTGACCTACTGACGAAAGACACCGAGTTCCTTGTCGATGACAAGTGTCTTTCGTCCTTTGAGACTCTCAAGCAGTGTGTTATTGAGGCTCCTGTTCTCCAGCCGCCTGATTGGTCTCTCCCATTCGAGATCATGACGGATGCCTCCTATTTTGCCGTGGGTGCCGTGCTGGGACAGAGGAGGTATGGAGTCCCCTTTGCTATCCACTATGCTAGCCGTACATTGGATTCCGCGCAGCGGAATTATACAGTCACAGAGAAGGAGATGCTAGCCGTAGTGTTCGCCCTAGATAAGTTCAGATCTTACATCATTGGATCTAGAGTGACCCTGTATACTGATCACACCGCCATCCGATACCTCATGGAAAAGAAGGATGCCAAGGCCAGACTAACTAGATGGATCCTTCTACTCAAGGAGTTCGACATTGAGATCAAGGATAAGCCTGGAGTCAAGAATGTGGTGGCGGATCATCTCTCCCGTTTAGAGCAGCCTGAGGAGTCTGAGCATATTGATCCCATTTGTGAGACCTTCCCAAATGAGGCGATCCTTGCTATCACCTCACTCCCGTGGTATGCCGATATTGTGAACTTTCTCGTTGCTGGGAAAGTCCCACAAGATTGGACCAGGCAGAGGTTGGAGACCTTCCTTGCGAAGGCCAAGTCCTACCACTGGGAGGATCCCATCCTTTACCACGAAGGAGGGGATAGCATCTGGCATAGGTGCATTCCTCAGGAGGAGCACCATAGCGTCCTCACTTACTGCCACAAGCTTGAGGCAGGAGGACATCATTCTGGGAGGAGAACGACACAGAAAGTGCTCAAATCCGCCTTGTGGTGGCCTACCCTCTTCAAGGACTCTGATGAGTTCGTGAAGAGGTGTACTGACTGTCAGAGGATGGGCACTTGTGGACAGCGTGATATGATGCCGATGCAGCCCATTCACTTCTGTGAGGTTTTTGACGCATGGGGCATCGATTTCATGGGTCCATTCCCTAAGAGTCAGGGATTTGAGTACATTCTGTTGGCCGTAGATTATGTTAGTCGTTGGGTTGAGGCTATCCCCACCCGAGCCGCTGATGCAAGGACAGTCTGCAGATTTTTGAGGAAGCACATCATCACGCGGTTCGGGGTACCTTGAGTACTGATTTCAGATGGAGGGTCTCATTTCATCAACGGCCAGGTGAAGGCCCTAGCTAGCGAGTTTGGCATAGACCATCGTGTTGCTACACCTTACCATCCACAGACGAATGGTCTCACCGAGGTGTCGAACAGGGAGATCAAGACTATATTGCAGAAAGTCGTCCGCCCTGACCGAAAGGATTGGTCACAGCTTTTGGACTCGGTCTTGTGGGCATATAGGACGTCTTTCAAGACACCATTGGGTACATATCCCTTTCGCCTCGTATATGGTAAGCCGTGCCATTTGCCTGTTGAGCTGAGACACAGGTCACTTTGGGCAGTCACTGAGATACTTATGGATCCAGATGGCGTAGGAGACCAGAGGAGGGCAGAGTTAGCAGCCCTGGAGGAGCTTAGAGATACTGCCTTCTCAAACAGCCTACAGTATAAGGAGAGAGTGAAGGAGTGGCATGATTCTCACATCAGCCACAAGCATTTTGAGCCTGGACAGAGAGTATGGCTGTTTGATGCGAGGCTTCGCCTATTTCCAGGGAAGCTACAGAGCAAGTGGAAGGGACCCTATTTGGTGAGAAAGGTACACGACAACGGTAGCATTGATATATCCGAGTTGTCTTCTGAGAGTACCTTTCGAGTGAACGGCCAGCGGCTCAAGCCATTTCTAGATCATGATCCGCGGATCGTTGATGTTGCCCCGATTCATTTTGCGTGAGATGTGGTCCTTTGACTCACATCTATGGCATCTCACACCTGATTTTCACTGATCTTCCGACTTGTATAGATCCAGATGTCCATATCATCACATTCTTTAGTCCCACATCCCTTTATTCATCCTTTGATTATGCTATACTTAGGGTGTACTTTACCCTAAGTATAGGGGGGATGTAGGACCTTTGGGTATTTCTTTTGTTTCTGTCTACCCCTGTTTTTGTTGCCTATACTTAGGGATATTTTACCCTAAGTATGGGGGGGGTAGACCCTGTACATTCTTAATGACCTGCCAAGCGACTAAGGTAAAGGTATCTAGATTGGTCGTTGCGACCTCGATCGCTCAGCTAAGTCAATCAAGAAAAATATCAGACCACTCGAAACAAATAAAATCAATCAAGTACGAAGATAGCGGTCCAGCTATGAGTTTAACCTGGTATAACACCCAGGGTCGAACTCGAGGAGCACGGGTTGGCCAAAGGCCTACGAAGTAGTAAAAATGAAATCAAATAAAAGACAAAGTATTTTTAATGCTTTTTAATGATTTTTATATTTTTTTGGATTTTTAATATGTGAAGAAAACAAAAGAAACACAAAAGCAAGCACACTTTGGCTAATTATTTAATGTGTCAAAAATCAAGCAAAAATTCAAACAAAAATATTTTTCTGTTTTTAATGTTTTTTAGTGTTTTTGGTTAATTTTTTATAATTTTCTGATATATATTTTATTTTCTAAAAATCGAACAGTGGCAAAAATGCAAGGTACTGTCCAGCCAGAACCAAAAGCCCTAGATAAAATATCTAAGGACCTCAAAAGGGTCTGGAGGTATTTTTCCTGTAAACTAGATACAACAAGGAAAATTTGAGTACCAAAATTATTGTTTTTGGGTTTTTAGATTATTTACTAGAAATTTTATGAATTTTTAGGTGTTTTAAGTTTTTATGGTTTTTAAGCAGTGAAAAATGGCCAAAATTGGCTAGAAAATAAAAGAACACCAAATAAACAATACCTAATTTTTATAGAATTTTTAGGGGGGTTTTTATATTTTTTTGGGATTTTTAACTCTAGGCAGTAGCTGAAATAATGGTTTTTGAATTTTTAAAAATAACAAATAAACTCAAAAAATGTCCTCAAAAATTCTAAAAAATCCTACAACATGGCAGGAGCCATGTGTCAAATTTTCATTGAATTTGGAGGTGATTTGATATTTTATTCAAAAATCACAAGAGGGTACTGTGCACAAGGACTGAAGTGCAAATACCCTAAGTTCTGGGGGTCCAGGTGCAATTAACCCAGCAAGTCACGCGCGCGGCGCGTGCCTGGGGCACTCAGGGACCTATCTGTGAAGAAAACAAGTCCCGAGGACCTATTGGTAACCCATACCAAAAGTCCAGGGGGCTATGCTGCAAATTACCCACAAATAGACGCACATGCGAAATTAAAACGTTCACAGGGGCATAGATGCAAATACTAAAAAGATTTCATTCATTCATAAACATCCAGAACAACAGGGGCTAAGGTTGCAAATACACCAATAAACACGTGACGAAGCACGTGGCTCACACAGACAGGGGTATAAGTGCAAATAAACTAAAGCTCATGGTCCATTGTGCAAATTAACCTCAAACTAAACTACGGAATTAAATATTTACAGGACTGAAACTAAAAGCATAAAAGAAAAGGGGGCCTAAGACAATTTACCCCTTATTTAACGTCGAGGCCGGATGAGTGACGCGTGGCGAATCTGACGGCTGAGGACGAAGGCGCCTTTGTCTTTGAAAACGTCGGCCTGATCGAACGACTGAGGGCTCTCCACGTGGCTATCGGACGGCTGTGGTGCGCTGGTGGACGAAACCCTCGAGTAGCTAACGGCTGAGATCAATCCTCGGGAGATCTGGCGGTTGCTGTAGCTCCGTGGATGGACGGACACGATGTAATCTGGAGCGCCGAGGTCAATCCGACGATCGGCGAGGATCCTGGAAGAACAAGTCGCCGGCGACTTTCGCCGGCCTCGTGCGAGCGCGGTGGTCCTCGTCTGCCGCTCCTGGAGATCGGAGAAGCTCCGCAATGGTGCTCCGCGGCTGATGGTAGGCTCCGATGACCCAGCCGAGCCCTGGAGGGCTCCGGCGAGGTCGGCGGAGGAGAAGCTCCTGTCTGAATGTTGGGAGGCCTCAGATAGCCTCCTCTGGTCCTGCAAAAATGGCTCAGAAGCTTCGCGGGTCGAGGGCAAAATGCCTCGACCCAGTTAGGCGACTTGGGGATGGTCTGTGCGTCGGTGCGGACGAACCCCGGCGAAGCGACGGCGAGGGGATTCGAATCCCAGCTCCTGTGCGAGCTGGGTTGAACGGAGGGGCGGAGAAGGTGCGTGGAAAGAAGGCGGAGGTGACGATGGATTCCGATGGTCGAATGGAGGTGTGAGGCGGTCGGAATCGATGAAACACGGCGGCGGTGCGATTTGGGGCAAAATGGAAATTAAACGGAAACGTGGAGCTACGGGATTACCTGGGTGGTGGAGTAGACTGGGCTGGAGCTGGGGGAGCTCCCGGTCGTAGCCTCGAGGGTCGTCTGGGCCCGAGGCTCAGAGCTCGCACTAATGGCGGAGCTACGGCGGAGCTACTCGCCGGATCAGTGGTCCGACCACTCTCTCCTCGCTGCGACACGGCCAACCTGGAGCTGTCACCTCGGGGGTAGCTATGGAGGTCACGGGACGAAGAATGGAGAGCCAAAGATGGAAGAATTTGGTGGCGGAGCTCGCTTAAGTAGGTTGGGGGGATCCGAAAAGAACGGCTCGGGTAGGGTCACGGTGGCGCGTGGACCCCGAGGTCGATGCCCGGCGAGGGTGTCGGATGTGGGAGGTGTCAAACGGAGCCGGGGTTTAGGTGTTAGGCAATCGGGTCGAGCGGGTATAAATCCGAGAAAAGAGTCCGGTGCTCGAACCCGTGAAGAGTGGTCCTGGGGGGGGTCAGTTGACCGGGCGGTCAACATCCCCCAGGGCCAATGGCTGAAGGCCACGTGGCTGAATCAAGAAGTGACAAATACACCTAGCTAGGGGCCGAATCAGCAAAAACCCAAAACATGAAATATTTTTATTTTATTTTTTTCTATTTTTTTGGTGATTTTTAATTAATTTTTGGAAATAAAAATAAGGTATTTACACTATATAGCTATATATAGGTATATGTACAATATGTAGGCTTTTGATTTTTGATTTTTAATTATTATTTTTGTATACTTTTATTCCTATTTTATATTTTATTTATTTATAGAATAAAATAAGGAATAAAAGGGTATTTTTATTTTGTTTTTATTATTTATATACATAGGTAAAATAAATAGATATTTACATCTATATACATGATATATATACAATGTATTTTTGTATTTTTGATTTTGTTATTTTTATTTGATTTTTGTTTTGATTCTTTTTATTTTATTTATTTACAATACATAACATAGAATATTTACAACAAGTTTAGAAAATAATTTTATTTATTTATAAGGTTGAATAAATATAGGAGTATGGTCTATGTACATGGGGAAAGAGTATTTTTAATCTTTTTGATTTTTAATTTTTTTATTTTGTTTTTATCTTTTATAAATATATACAAGTATTAACAAGCATATTTTTGGGTGAGGAAAACATTTTTATTTTATTTACACCAATATTTACACATGAGCCCCTATCTCCCTCTACTTTGGTTTTTATGCGGTCAGGCCCATGCTGAGCCCTCCCTTGGGTTAGGTTGCTCAATATTTATTCTAAATATTTCCCTCTTTTTCTTTTTGATCTTTATTCTTTTATTTTTGCACAAAAACATGCTAATTATAGGTTTTTACACAATGCATGCTTTTGCTAATTATCCCTATTTACACATATCTACATGCATTTGCAAAGGTTTTTGTAGCTAAAATATAAGAATAAAGAGTGATGAATGGGTATTCATCACCCCCCTATACTTAACTTTGCTAGTCCCTTAGCAAACACTTATTTGAAAAAGAAGTGAAAAAGGAAGAAAGAAAAAGAAAAAGAGGATGTACATGGATCAAGGTTGATTATTAAACTTGCCTTCATTAAATTGAGGTATGGAGCTCAATCAGATCTTTGGATTATTGATGTGTCGGAACCTTATTTAGACTTAAGCTTAAAACCTAACAGCCTCTAAGTTCCACCAATCTATAACCAAGACTCCTCAATGCTCCAGATCAGAACAAGTCATCCATCACAAACCCTGAAGACCATGAATCTTTTCTTGTCCCGTGAAAGTGAAGTCTAAGCTCTCCACCTCAGAAATGGCAACTTGACAACCCTCCCCAACAAGGTAACTCTATGACCTCAATCTGGCCACTCTTTCCTCGAGGAGCGGGGTATTCCCTTCTAAGTTCAAGTACAACCGGCTCAAGAAGAGGGGGAAGAAGAGAATGGGTCAAGGCCAGTGTAGCCAAGTACCCTTGGGAGCCTGACCAGTGTAGCCAAGTCTCCCTGCTGCAAGCTACAACAGGTGGATCATGAAACCAAGCTTTGCTTATTGCACTTATATACATACTCCGGTGGGATTATCATTTTCTCTCAGACCCACCACTTTTTTGGAGTTCTTTTCTTTTTGCACTTTTTTTTTCAAGTGCATCTGTACAACATATACATGTGCAGCATATATACAAGGAGTTTTTCCTCTTGAGCCAGTAGACTATCCCTCTTTTGAAGCTTTATTGCAACCCACAACTCCCGTCGTTAGACTTCATGGCAACCAGACCAAGTTGAGACGCACTTCCTTCACTATAAGAAGAAGAGAGGTTCCGCCTAGAAGTACTACCCTCATATGCTACCCCAAGCCAAGGAAGACTGCCTCCTCACCACCTCATCCGTAGAGAGCTCGGTGCATAGTGCGGTTGTCCAAGTAAAGCCATAAGCTATATGAGTCATGTGTTGTTGTTAAGTGTTCTACTTAGGCTCATTGAGATGACATGTGATCATAGCCTAGTGGACTCAAAGAATTAAGTCACCATGGACCTGAAAAGCCTTAAACCTAAGCCCTATAAGGTTCCTCTTAGAAGTTAGGTGGATTAAGATCTTAATCAAGCTCCATTTCTCAATTTGATTCCAGGCTAGCTTAAATGTCAACTATCATCCAGAAAAACTATATACATATGTACAAAAAGATGCTTATTTACACACATTTTACAAACATGCAAAATTTTTGAAAAATGTTTTGAAATCATGAATGGATGATGCATGAAGTGCAAGTTTTGCAAAAAGATATTTACACACATTTACACAAGATTTTTGCAAACTTTTGATTTTCAAAACATTTTGGAAAAATTTTGTACTATATACATAATTTTGATACAAAAATATTTACACAAGCTTTACACAAAAGATTTTTGAAATCATTTTTACAAAAATAGTTTGTACACTAGCTATGTATGTGCAAATAAAAGAAGATTATGTACATGAAAAATTTTTAATTTATGTACGCTAGCTCTGCCCTCCTCTGGTCTCCCATACCATCTGGATCCATGATAATATCTGTGACTGCCCAAAGTGACTTGTGCCTCAGCTCAACAGGTAAATGGCATGGCTTGCCATATACGAGGCGAAAGGGAGATGTGCCCAAAGGTGTCTTGAAAGACGTCCTATATGCCCACAAGACCGAGTCCAAAAGCTGTGACCAATCCTTTCGGTCCGGGCGGATGACTTTCTGCAGAATAGTCTTGATCTCCCTATTCGACACCTCGGCTAGACCATTCGTCTGTGGATGGTAAGGTGTAGCAACACGATGGTCTATGCCGAACTCGCTAGCAAGTGCCTTCACCTGACCGTTGATGAAGTGGGATCCCCCGTCAGAAATCAGAACTCGTGGAACCCCGAACCGCGTGATGATGTGCTTCCTCAAAAATCTGCAAACTGTCCTCGCATCAGCGGCCCGGGCGGGGATAGCCTCCACCCAACGACTCACATAGTCTACGGCCAACAGAATGTACTCAAATCCCTGACTTTTAGGGAATGGACCCATGAAATCGATGCCCCATGCGTCAAAAACCTCACAGTGAATGGTCTGCATCGGCATCATATCACGCTGTCCACAAGTGCCCATCCTCTGACAGTCAGTACACCTCTTCACGAACTCATCTGAGTCCTTGAAGAGGGTAGGCCACCACAAGCCGGATTGGAGCACTTTCTGTGCCGTTCTCCTCCCAGAATGATGTCCTCCTGCCTCAAGCTTGTGGCAGTAAGTGAGGACGCTATGGTGTTCCTCCTGAGGAATACACCGACGCCAGACGCTATCCCCTCCTTCGTGGTAAAGGATGGGATCCTCCCAATGGTAAGACTTGGCCTTCGCTAGGAAGGTCTCAAGCCTCTGCCTGGGCCAATCTTGTGGGACTTTCCCAGCAACGAGAAAGTTCACAATATCGGCGTACCATGGGAGTGAGGCGATAGCAAGGATCGCCTCATCTGGGAAGGTATCTCGGATGGGATCAATCTGCTCAGTCTCCTCAGGCCGCTCTAATCGGGAGAGATGATCCGCCACCACATTCTTGACTCCAGGCTTATCCTTAATCTCAATGTCGAACTCCTGGAGTAGAAGGATCCATCTAGTCAGTCTGGCCTTGGCATCCTTCTTTGCCATGAGGTACCTGATGGCGGTGTGATCTGTAAACAAAGTCACTCTAGATCCAATGATATACGATCTGAACTTATCCAGGGCAAACACTACTGCTAGCATCTCCTTCTCTGTGACCGTGTAATTCCGCTGGGCGGAATCCAATGTGCGGCTAGCATAGTGTATAGCAAATGGCACTCCATCCCTCCTCTGTCCCAGCACTGCCCCTACGGCAAAATCGGAGGCATCCGTCATGATCTCGAATGGAAGAGACCAATCAGGCGGCTGGAGGACAGGAGCCTCAATAACACACTACTGGAGAGTCGCGAACGACGAAAGACACTTGTCATCGACAAGGAACTCGGTGTCTTTCGTCAAGAGGCCAGTCAACGGTCGGGCGATCTTGCTGAAATCCTGAATAAATCTCCTATAAAATCCAACGTGCCCTAGGAATGACCGTAGCTGCCTCAGATTGGACGGCGGTGCGAGTTTCCTAATGACATCAACCTTGGCCGGATCAACCTCCATGCCCCTGTTGGAGATGATGTGGCCAAGCACCGTCCCCTGAGTCACCATAAAATGACTCTTCTCCCAAGATAACACCAAGTGATACTCAATACATCGCTGGAGTACTCGATCTAGGCAGTCAAGACAAGAATCGAATCCGTCGCCGTAGATCGAGAAATCGTCCATGAAGACCTCCAAACACTCCCCTACCATGTCCGAGAAGATCGACAGCATGCATCTCTGAAAAGTCGCAGGGGCATTGCATAGCCCAAATGGCATGCGTCGAAAAGCATATGTGCCGAAGGGACAGGTAAAGGTGGTCTTCTCCTGATCCTCAGGAGCGATGGCCACTTGGTTGTAGCCCGAGTACCCATCCAGGAAGCAATAATGGCTCTTCCCTGCCAGTCTCTCAATGATCTGGTCAATAAAAGGCAGGGGGAAATGATCCTTCTTGGTGGCTTGGTTGAGTCTCCTGTAGTCAACACAAACCCTCCAAGAGGTGGGTACCCGTGTAGCAATCTCTTCTCCCGACTCACTGATCACAGTCGTGATGCCCGTCTTCTTGGGCACCACATGCAAGGGGCTGACCCACTTGGAGTCGGAAATGGGATAAATAAAACCTGCACCCCACCATTTTGATATTTCCTTCATCACTACCTCTCTCAGGTTGGGGTTCAGTCGCCGCTGGAACTCACGCGACGGCTTCGCCCCTTCCTCGAGATAGATATGGTGGGAGCACACTGATGGACTAATCCCGTGGAGATCTGCTACGCTCCATCCGATCGCCTTGCGGTTCTTTTCAAGAACCCCCATCAAACGGGACTCCTGTTCTCCAGTCAACTCGGCGGAGATGATGACTGGGTACATCTCTGGCTCGCCCGCAAAGGAATCGATACTTCAGCGAAGTAGGGAGCGGCTTCAGCTCTAGAATGCTGGGTGCTGGCAAATCTGGCTGCGGAAGAAACTGAGTGAATGCTGCTAAGTCTGCCAAATCTGCCTGGGAAAGTGAAAGCGTACTCTCGCAAACTGGATCGGGAGAAGGCTGCTCAACTGCACTGTCTCTGGTCTGCTCTGCATCTACCTCCTCCTCATCTGTAGGCTCAGGTGGAATCAGGTCTGGCATCTGATCATAACAATCGGCCCAATCAGACTCTGAATCCGAGGGATCTGTATCAGCCGCGGTGGCATCAGTACCCCCGGAAAACAAGGTGGCCTCAGCACCACCATCACTAAACATAGTGCTGCGATCTAGGACCGGCTCTGCTGCCTCAATGGTATCCGGGACCAGGGCTGTGCTCTCCAGACTCTCCTCTGCTATCATCTCGGCATCAGCTGTATCTGAAAGTGAGAGGATGGTCTGTGTCTCAAGATCTGCCCAAGCTGCCTCATCATCTGTGATCACAAAATCACAGTCCTGGTGGATGTCTGGCTCTGCATCTGTCAGCTGCTCTGAATCTGTACTCGCATCTGAGCGGGCTCTGAATCTAGCTCTGTAGTCCTCGACCGTCTCTATTTGTATTCTCTCACCCTCGACGCGAAAGTACACCTTCCCGCTATCATGATCAGTCACCGCCTTGGCTGTGGCCAAGAACGGACGACCAAGGATGATGGGGGTATCGGCCACTGACTCAGGGATCTCCATGTCCAACACTACGAAGTCCACGGGGAATTTCAGGCCCTGAATCGTGACGATAACGTCTCGTAATAACCCCTTCGGCCTCTTGAGAGATCGATCAGCGAACTGAAGGACTGTCCTGCTCTGTCGAAGAGTGCCCAACTCAAAGCAGTCGAGAAGGGCTGCCGGAAGAAGGTTGATCGACGATCCGCTATCTAGAAGAGTACGGTCGAACCTCTGCTCACTAATCTGGCATCTGACATACGGGGCCCCTGAATCTGGCCTCTTGGCTGGCAGGCGGTTCTGGATCGCAAAACACGTGGCTTTGGTCAGCACATGGATCTCGGAAGTATGGTTCCTCCTCCTCCTCCTGACTGTAGTCCTCTCTCTCAAAGATCGCTGGAGGAGGGGGATGTGCTGCAAAGCCTCCTGGAGGGTCAGCTGGATGTGGAATCGATCTATCATACTCTGGTTGAATTCCTCCTGCACTGTCTTTTTTGGATCTTTTTTCTTCCCCTTCCCCATCTGAAGGGCTCTAGGGAAGGGGATCACTGGGTCCTTCTCAGATGAAGGACTAGGAAAAGGTCTTGACGGTTCAAAGACCGGATCCACACATACATCATGCACCACAGTGGGACCAGAAGAAAGTAAACCTTTTCCTTTATTCACAACAGAGTTCTGAGATACAGGAATGCAAGGAAAGACGACATCTCTATCTGTACAAACACCGGTGGCCTCAGTACCACCACGGGCTGGCTCTGCTGCTGCTGCTGGTAGACGTCATGCGGCATCAGTACCGCGGGCTGGCTCTGCTGCTGCTGCTGGTAGACGTCGTGCGGCATCAGTACCGCGGGCTGGCTCGGCTGAACGGGTGGCATCAGTACCACCTCCTAGATCTGGTGAAGCGGCGGCCTCAGTACCGCCGGTGGGATCAGCATCCTTGGTGGCTTCAGTGCCACCGTCATCGTCCGGAGCGGCCTCAGTACCGCTCTCCTCCTCCTCATGTGGTGCCTCTGAAGTGTCCTCGTGGTGAAGCTCAGATGAGGCGCCGCCGCCTGCTGGGGTCCTACCGCTCCTAAGTGTGACAAAATCAGCATCAAATAGATCCGAAGATGTATCATCAAAGGGGTCACTAGGAGTGGCAAACTCAGTATGTACTACCTGCTCAGATTTCCTCTTGAGGTTGTTCGGGTTCGGCTCAATCTGAGCTGGAATGGCGGCCTTCCCTCTCACCAGGTCCCGCATCTCCTGGCGGAACTCGTCCATCTCCCGTCGGAATGTGGCCTGCTGGTCCGTGAGGAGGCGGGCGATGTAATCCAAAGCGGGGCTCTCGTGGGAGCCCGACGGGTGGCCTCTCTGTGGGTGAGGCTGCTGGAACTGCTGTGGTGGGTAAGAGGGGTAGGAAGGAGGGTGCTGCTGCTGATATCCCGGGTGAGCCTGCTGCTCACGTCTCCATGACTGTCCCTGCTGCTGATAGGGACGAGGACCGAAGGATGGCTGGTGCTGCTGATATGCTGGGGGCTGCTGCTGCGGCTGGTGGCGATCTCTCTGCTGGGAGTACTGCCCTCCCTGTCCTGACGGCTGCTGCTGGGGCTGGGTACCACCACTCCCCCACCTGAATCCGGGATGATCTCGTCGGATCCCAGGCTGGGGGCGGTCATACCAAATCCAGTTGACATCCATCAACGGCTCGACATCGTAGGGGACTGGCGGGAGTACTGCCAGAGGCTGGTCCGGCTGGTAGACCACCATCTGCATCTCTGGAGATGGTGGGGACTGGTAGGTGGGCTGCGGCTGCTGGTACGGCTCCGCCTATACAAGATGGACCTGTCTAGGCTGCACGTGAGTGCTGGAGCGCTGGGACGAGCTGCTGCTGCTGCCGGCGTCGCCTCGCGACTGAAGACGGGGCTGAGAAGCCGTCTGTGCCTCCTGGAGACACATGAGCTGTGTCTTCATGTCGCTCAGAACCTGTGCCATCTGCTCCATCTGCGTGATACTCTGGCACTGCTTCTTCTCGATCAGCTCCATGCGGTCCAGCTTCTCGCTGATAATGCCCATGTCCGCAGCTGACGACTCTGCCTGTGCTACTGCGGCTGCGGACGAACTGGATGGACCTGCATCTACCCGTGCTATCCGCTGGTACTGCACAGGTCCTGGATGATGTGGCTGGGTCTTCTGAGTATACAACCTGGTCTGAGACATCACCATATAGTTCTCAGCCATCTCCTCGAAGATGGCCCAGACCTGGTCGTGGTCCTTGGCGAAGTAGGACCCGCCGCAAGAAGCATTCACCAGGCCCTGTAGCTCTGGTGTCAACCCGCTGAAGAAGCTCTGCACAAGGTTCGGCTTCGTGATGTCGTGGTGCGGGCATCTGTCCAGGAGCTCTCGGAACCTCTCCCATGCCTCGTGAAACTGCTCGTTGGGGAACATGGAGAAGTTGCTGATCAGGGCCCTCGCTGCATTCGTCCGCCCGAGTGGATAGTACTTGTTCAAGTAATCGGTGCGGAGCTGCTCCCAGGTATAGACAAACCTCCCAAGATGCTTCAGCCAGGTGGCTGCTCTATCTGCCAGTGAAAACGGGAAGGCTATCATCCGGATCGTGTCCTGGTCCACATGCCGGTCGTGGACAGTACTGCAGATCATCAGAAACTCCTGGAGGTGAAGGTGGGGCTCCTCAGTGGCGAGTCCGTGAAAACGAGGAAGCATCTGCAGGGTGTTCGGGGGGAACTTGAAGTCCCCCACGATAGCAGGTACCACACCCAATGGTGCATCAGTGTAGATCCGGGGTTGTGCAACTCCTGCATCGGTCTAGGTGGTCCTCCTCCTCCCGCGGCTGCTGCCGCTGCGGCGGCGACCGCGGCTGCTGCTGCTGCTGCGGCGGCTCGTGCCTCTGCATCCGGGATCTCCTCGGGCTCGCTCTGCTCATCTCGCTCTGCTCGGAGGCGCTCCAACTCTCTCCTCATCTCGATCATAAATGCTCCCTGATCGCGTAACTGCTGCTGAACTGTCTCTAATGAGGCGATCAAGGTGGAGTTGATCGCTCCCTGATCCATCACAACGTGCTCTGTGCGGGAACGATCCTCAGAACTGCCGGCCATGGCGACGTCTGCAAAACCAAACGAGCCCAACTCAGGTGCTGTCAAATGTATCAATCTCTCCTCGGGCTCGTGTCTCTCAGGTAGATCAGAAAGGGGGTCGAGGGGGAACAGGGTGGAATCGTACTCGGGCTCGGAGAGCGGGTCTGAGCTCTCACGAGCCAACCTAGATGAGGAGGTAGACGTGCCCGAAAGCGGTGCAGCCAGAGGCTGCCTAAGAGACCGTCTACCCATCATCTTGATCTGGCGAGTAAGGCGGATGAGATCTGGAAAAATTACGATCAGAAAACAAACCCCCGGTTCACCAACGCAACGCGAGCTGAAGACCGTGAAAGCTCGGTCAAATTATCTTGTCGATTTTATTTTGGTGAACACACAGAATATCAGAGCGCTTACGTGACCTGTTGGGATATCCGATGCTAACCCAACCGACTGGCCCGCACGGAAGAGTCAGTAATCAGTCGGGACTAGCAACGGGGGCTCTACCTAGGGTGCGGGTCACTCTCTCGTGCATCCAAACCAAACAATGAGGGGGTTGCTCTCCCCAAGACAAAGTTTTTAGGGTGAGCGGTTTTTAAGATCAATAATTTTAGCAGTCCCAGTTTTATAGTTTCACTTTTTTAATCTTTTTCAAAGCAAACAAAAGGCCTAACGAATTTTTCGGTTCTCCTGATTATTAAGTCCAAAACAGGGGGGAGAAGACGAAAAAGCCGATGCACGATAAATCAATGATGCATGCCGAGTAAGAAATGCGTACCTTGCCTCCAGCACTCTACATGCAAGATGATCCGCGCATAAAAGTAAAGACAGAAATAAAACTAACCTAAATGATGCAGCGGTAAAGCCGAGTCCTAGATGAGCAAGTCTAGCAAAGAGCCGTCTAACCGGTCACCGACCTCCAAGCCAAAGAGTCCGGTCTTGGCCCGTCCCTCCTCTGTCCGACAAATCGGGGGTAGGAGTAAGCGCTTTACAGGACGGGCTGCGGCACGTAGGCTACGGAGGCAAATGAATCGGTTATTTTTATTATTTATTTTAAGTAGGTCCAATTATCGATCTATAGGAACAGATAATCAATTAGGTGTGTGGATCCTACTAGTTATGGCACATTCACCAGAAAATCCTAAGTCTAGGGGCTCGAGCAAAAACCGCGAAAAACCGGAAAAGACAGAAATAAAAGAAAAATAAAACCGCGAAAAAGCCGCGAAAAACCGCGAAGGTCCTAAGGGTCCCCCGAGCACACCGGTGCTCGGCGAAACAGACCCGCTACGGTCAAGTCACAAATGTCCAAGTCCTGTCCCTATATTATTACAATAATAATGAACAAAAATAAATCTACCCTAATCCTCACCCACTCAGCTCTCTCTCACTCTCTCCTGCGGCTCCGTGAAGAAAGGAGCCGCCTCCGAATCCCGCGGTTGCGCCGGCTCTCGAGAATAGCTGCCCCGGTCCTCGGGCCCTCGCAAGAGAAAACAAGTGGTCAGAACCAATCAGATAATATCAAAGAAAATAAAGGCAAATGAAAAATAAGGGTATATGTGCAAAAGTGTAAAATAAAATAAACACACAAAATAAAACAAAAACAAAAATAAAAGAAAAAGAAAATAAAATCAAACAAAATAAAGACAAAAAGCCGCGAAAAGCCGCGAACTCCGAAGAACCGCGAAAAGCCGTGAAAATAAAAATAATAAAAAAAACGAAAAGAACTACTAAGCCGTGCTCCCCGGCAACGGCGCCATTCTGATGACCTGCCAAGCGACTAAGGTAAAGGTATCTAGATAGGTCGTTGCGACCTCGATCGCTCAGCTAAGTCAATCAAGAAAAATATCAGACCACTCGAAACAAATAAAATCAATCAAGCACGAAGATAGCGGTCCAGCTATGAGTTTAACCTGGTATAGCACCCAGGGTCGAACTCGAGGAGCACGGGTTGGCCAAAGGCCTACGAAGTAGTAAAAATGAAATCAAATAAAAGACAAAGTATTTTTAATGCTTTTTAATGATTTTTATATTTTTTTTGAATTTTTAATATGTGAAGAAAACAAAAGAAACACAAAAGCAAGCACACTTTGGCTAATTATTTAATGTGTCAAAAATCAAGCAAAAATTCAAACAAAAATATTTTTCTGTTTTTAATGTTTTTTAGTGTTTTTGGTTAATTTTTGATAATTTTCTGATGTATATTTTATTTTCTAAAAATCGAACAGTGGCAAAAATGCAAGCTACTGTCCAGCCAGACCCAAAAGCCCTAGATAAAATATCTAAGGACCTCAAAAGGGTCTGGAGGTATTTTTCCTGTAAACTAGATAAAACAAGGAAAATTTGAGTACCAAAATTATTGTTTTTGGGTTTTTAGATTATTTACTAGAATTTTTTTATGAATTTTTAGGTGTTTTTAAGTTTTTATGGTTTTTAAGCAGTGAAAAATAGCCAAATTGGCTAGAAAATAAAAGAACACCAAATAAACAATACCTAATTTTTATAGAATTTTTAGGGGGGGTTTTATATTTTTTTAGGATTTTAACTCTAGGCAGTAGCTGAAATAATGGTTTTTGAATTTTTAAAAATAACAAATAAACTCAAAAATGTCCTCAAAAATTCTCAAAAATTCTACAACATGGCAGGAGCCATGTGTCAAATTTTCATCGAATTTGGAGGTGATTTGATATTTTATTCAAAAATCACAAGAGGGCACTGTGCACAAGGACTGAAGTGCAAATACCCTAAGTTCTGGGGGTCCAGGTGCAATTAACCCAGCAAGTCACGCGCGCGGCGCGTGCCTGGGGCACTCAGGGACCTATCTATAAAGAAAACAAGTCCCGAGGACCTATTGGTAACCCGTACCAAAAGTCCAGGGGGCTATGCTGCAAATTACCCACAAATAGACGCACATGCGAAATTAAAACGTTCACAGGGGCATAGATGCAAATACTAAAAAGATTTCATTCATTCATAAACATCCAGAACAACAGGGGCTAAGGTTGCAAATACACCAATAAACACGTGACGAAGCACGTGCTCACACAGACAGGGGTATAAGTGTAAATAAACTAAAGCTCATGGTCCATTGTGCAAATTAACCTCAAACTAAACTACGGAATTAAATATTTACAGGACTGAAACTAAAAGCATAAAAGAAAAGGGGCCTAAGACAATTACCCCTTATTTAACGTCGAGGCCGGATGAGTGACGCGTGGCGAATCTGACGGCTGAGGACGAAGGCGCCTTTGTCTTGAAAACGTCGGCCTGATCGAACGACTGAGGGCTCTCCACGTGGCTATCGGACGGCTGTGGTGCGCTGGTGGACGAAACCCTCGAGTAGCTAACGGCTGAGATCAATCCTCGGGAGATCTGGCGGTTGCTGTAGCTCCATGGATGGACGGACACGATGTAATCTGGAGCGCCGAGGTCAATCCGACGATCGGCGAGGAACCTGGAAGAACAAGTCGCCGGCGACTTTCGCCGGCCTCGTGCGAGCGCGGTGGTCCTCGTCTGCCGCTCCTGGAGATCGGAGAAGCTCCGCAATGGTGCTCCGCGGCTGATGGTAGGCTCCGATGACCCAGCCGAGCCCTGGAGGGCTCCGGCGAGGTCGGCGGAGGAGAAGCTCCTGTCTGAATGTCGGGAGGCCTCAGATAGCCTCCTCTGGTCCTGCAAAATGGCTCAGAAGCTTTGGCGGGTCGAGGGAAAAATGCCTCGACCCAGTTAGGCGACTTGGGGATGGTCTGTGCGTCGGTGCGGACGAACCCCGGCGAAGCAACGGCGAGGGGATTCGAATCCCAGCTCCTGTGCGAGCTGGGTTGAACGGAGGGGCGAAGAAGGTGCGTGGAAAGAAGGCGGAGGTGACGATGGATTCCGATGGTCGAATGGGAGGTGTGAGGCGGTCGGAATCGACGAAACACGGCGGCGGTGCGATTTGGGGCAAAATGGAAATTAAACGGAAACGTGGAGCTACGGGATTACCTGGGTGGTGGAGTAGACTGGGCTGGAGCTGGGGGAGCTCCCGGTCGTAGCCTCGAGGTCGGTCTGGGCCCGAGGCTCAGAGCTCGCACTAATGGCGGAGCTACGGCGGAGCTACTCGCCGGATCAGTGGTCCGACCACTCTCTCCTCGCTGCGACACGGCCAACCTGGAGCTGTCACCTCGGGGGTAGCTGTGGAGGTCACGGGACGAAGAATGGAGAGCCAAAGATGGAAGAATTTGGTGGCGGAGCTCGCTTAAGTAGGTTGGGGGGATCCGAAAAGAACGGCTCGGGTAGGGTCACGGTGGCGCGCGGACCCCGAGGTCGATGCCCGGCGAGGGTGTCGGATGTGGGAGGTGTCAAACGGAGCCGGGGTTTAGGTGTTAGGCAATCCGGGTCGAGCGGGTATAAATCCGAGAAAAGAGTCCGGTGCTCGAACCCGTGAAGAGTGGTCCTGGGGGGGTCAGTTGACCGGGCGGTCAACATCCCCCAGGGCCAATGGCTGAAGGCCACGTGGCTGAATCAAGAAGTGACAAATACACCTAGCTAGGGGCCGAATCAGCAAAAACCCAAAACATAAAATATTTTTATTTTATTTTTTTCTATTTTTTTGGTTGATTTTTAATTAATTTTTGGAAATAAAAATAAGGTATTTACACTATATAGCTATATATAGGTATATGTACAATATGTAGGCTTTTGATTTTTGATTTTTAATTATTATTTTTGTATACTTTTATTCCTATTTTATATTTTATTTATTTATAGAATAAAATAAGGAATAAAAGGGTATTTTATTTTGTTTTTATTATTTATATACATAGGTAAAATAAATAGATATATACATCTATATACATGATATATATACAATGTATTTTTGTATTTTTGATTTTGTTATTTTTATTTGATTTTTGTTTTGATTCTTTTTATTTTATTTATTTACAATACATAACATAGAATATTTACAACAAGTTTAGAAAATAATTTTATTTATTTATAAGGTTGAATAAATATAGGAGTATGGTCTATGTACATGGGGAAAGAGTATTTTTAATCTTTTGATTTTTAATTTTTTTATTTTGTTTTTATCTTTTATAAATATATACAAGTATTAACAAGCATATTTTTGGGTGAGGAAAACATTTTTATTTTATTTACACCAATATTTACACATGAGCCCTATCTCCCTCTACTTTGGTTTTTATGCGGTCAGGCCCATGCTGAGCCCTCCCTTGGGTTAGGTTGCTCAATATTTATTCTAAATATTTCCCTCTTTTTCTTTTTGATCTTTATTCTTTTATTTTTGCACAAAAACATGCTAATTATAGGTTTTACACAATGCATGCTTTTGCTAATTATCCCTATTTACACATATCTACATGCATTTGCAAAGGTTTTTGTAGCTAAAATATAGAATAAAGAGTGATGAATGGGTATTCATCAATTCTCCACTCGGTTTTCCCTTTGTGTACAGCCTGCTATACTTAGGATTACTTGATCCTAAGTATAGGGGGAAAAGCCGAGAGTCTCTTGACTTTCTATTCATTCGTCTTTGTATATAGCCTTCCTTTTCACCTCCCTATACATAGCATGAGTTATGTCTTCTTCATCGCTCTTGACTCTGAGGACATCGTTCGAGCTAAGTATAGGGGGGTGTGTATATATTTCATATATACTTTAGCCATAACTCGTACTTTGTGTGAGTGTGTCAATAAATAAAATGGCTAAAAACCCTAAAAATCACAAAAAAATTAAAAATTTTTCATAAACATAATTATTCTTTTATTTGCACATACATAGCTATTGTACAAATTATTTTTGTAATAATGATTTAATTTCAAAATCTTTTGTGTAAAGCTTGTGTAAATATTTTCTTATCAAAATTATGTATATAGTACAAAATTTTTCCAAAATGTTTTGAAAATCAAAAGTTTGCAAAAATCTTGTGTAAATGTGTGTAAATATTTTTGCAAAACTTGCACTTCATGCATTCATCCATTCATGATTTCAAAACATTTTTCAAAAATTTTGCATGTTTGTAAAATTTGTGTAAATAGCATCTTTGTATATATGTACATAGTTTTTCAGGATTATAGTTGACATTTAAACTAGCCTGGAATCAAATTGAGAAATGGAGCTTGATTAAGATCTTAATCCACCTAATTTCTAAGAGTAACCTTATAGGCTTAGGTTTAAGGCTTTTCAGGTCCATGGTGACTTAATTCTTTGAGTCCACTAGGCTATGATCACATGTCATCTCAATGAGCCTAAGTAGAACACTTAACAACAACACATGACTCATATGGACAATGGCTTTACTTGGACACCAGCACTTTGCACCGAGCTCTCTACGGATGAGGTGGTGAGGAGGCAGTCTTCCTTGACTTGGGTAGCATATGAGGGTAGTACTTCTAGGCGGAACCTCTCTTCTTCTTTTAGTGAAGGAAGTGCGTCTCAACTTGGTCTGGTTGCCATGAGGTCTAACGACGGGAGTTGTGGGTTGCAATAAAGCTTCAAAAGAGGGATAGCCTACTGGCTCAAGAGGAAAAACTCCTTGTATATATGCTGCACTTGTACATGTTGTATAGATGCACTTGAAAAAAAATGCAAAAAGAAAATAACTCCAAAAAAGTGGTGGGTCTGATAGAAAATGATAATCTCACCGGAGTATGTATATAGAGTGCAATAAGCAAAGCTTGGTTCCATGATCCACCTGATGTAGCCTGCAGCAGGGAGACTTGGCTACACTGGTCAAGCACCCAAGGGTACTTGGCTACACTGGCCTTGACCCATTCTCTTCTTCCTCCTCTTCTTGAGCTGGTTGAACTTGAACTTAGAAGGGAATACCCCGCTCCTCGAGGAAAGAGTGGCCAGATTGAGGTCATAGAGTTACCTTGTTGGGGAGGGTTGTCAAGTTGCCATTTCTGAGGTGGAGAGCTCATACCTCACATTCACAGGACAAGGAAAGATTCATGGTCTTCAGGGTTTGTGTTTGATGACTTGTTCTGATCTGGAGCATTGAGGAGTCTTGGTTATAGATTAGTAGAACTTAGAGGCTGTTGAGTTTTAAGCTTAAGTCCAAATAAGGTTCCGACACGTTAATAATCCAAAGATCTGATTAAGCTCCATAATTCAATTTAATGAAGGAGAGTTTAATATTCAACCTTGATCCATGTACATTCTTCTCTTTTTCTTTTTCTTTCTTCTTTTTCACTTCTTTTTCAAATAAGTGTTTGCTAAGGGACTAGCAAAGTTAAGTATAGGGGGTGATGAATACTCATTCATCACTCTTTATTCTTATATTTTAGCTACAAAAACCTTTGCAAATGCATGTATATATTTGTAAATATAAATAATTACCAAAAGCATGCATGGCGTAAAAAGTAATAATTAGCATGTTTTTGTGCAAAAATAAAAGAATAAAGATTAAAAAGAAAAAGAGGAAATATTTAGAATAAATATTGAGCAACCTAATCCCAAGGGAGGGCTCAGCATGGGCCTGATCGCATAAAAGCCAAAGTAGAGGGAGATAGGGGCTCATGTGTGTAAATATATCTATAAATAAATATATATATTTTCCTCCAAAAATAGAATAAAAGTGGTTTGTATATATTGTATATATTTGTAAATATAAAAATCAAAACAAAAATATAAAAATTAAAAAGAAAACAAAAACACTCCACTTGTGCATATCCACCATGTACATACAACCACTCCCATATTTATTTCACCCTATAAATAAATAAATTAAAATTCCAAAAATTTTGTAAATATTCTATATTTTATGGTGTAAATAAATAAAATAAAAACAACAAAAATAAAAACAAAATAAAAAGAACAAAATTAAAAACCAAAAATAATATTGTAAATATACCATGTATATACCTATTTATTTCACTATTGTATATAAATAATAAAAATAAAAGAAAAATATTCTTTTATTCCTTATTTTATGCTATAAATAAATAAAATATGAAATGTAATAAAAACGTATAAAAAATAACAAATTAAAAATCACAAATAAAAATCCTATATTGTATATATACCTATATATAGCCCTACTATGTAAATACCCTATTTTTATTTTGAAAAATTAATTAAAAATCACCAAAAAAATAGAAAAAAATAAAATAAAAATATTTCATGTTTTAAGTTTTTAATAATTCAGCCATTTGCTATTTTAAATTAATTTCTAAATCTTTTCTAGGTGGCCCCCTCTCATTGGTCCACGGGGTTGTTGACCGCCCAGTCAACTCCCCCCTGTGGACCACTTCACACGGGTTATGGATGCCCGACCTGAGTTCTCAGAATTTTAGCATCCAAACCCGACCACCTCGCACCTAAACCCCGGGTCCAATTTGTTCATGCCAGATCCGACACCCTCGCCGGGATGCCCGCCTCGGGGTCCGCGCTCCGAGCTACCCTACCCGACCGTTTTTAGCCGGACCCCTGGCAGTACATAAGCCGAGTTCCGCGTCCCATTTTGCCCATATTTGTCTCCCCATTCATTCATCCCAGGACCTCCACAGCCACCCTCGAGGTGATAGCTCCCGGTTGGCCGTGTCGTAGAGAGGAGAGAGTGAACGTACCTCTGATCCGGTGACCTAGCGCCGCCGTGCTCCGCCTGAAGCAGGAGCTCGAGCCTCGGGCCACGACGACCCGCGAGGCGATGACCCAGAGAAAGCCCAGCTCACGCCCAGTCGACCCATCCGCCCAGGTAGCCGTAGTTGCTTTTCTTTTCGTTTAATTTTCGATTTCGCCTAAATCAGGTCGTCTCCGATGACCTCTGATTCCGACCACCTTAGATTTAGTCCCGACCATTGGAATCGCTCACCACATTCGCCTTCCTCCCGCGCATCTTCTCCTCCCCTCCGTTCAACCCATCTCGCACAGGAGCTGGGGTTCGAACTCCTTCGCCGTCACATCGCCGGAGTTCGCCCGCACCACCGCACCGTCCACCTTCACCGCCGCTAACGGGGTCGAGACAATTTGCCCTCAACCCAGGAGCTCTTTGGTTACATTTTGCAGGTCTATCGAGGGTTGTATGAGGCTCTCCTACTTGAGCACCGGAGCTTCTCCTCCGCCGGAGTCGACAGAGCTCTCCGGAGCTCCGTTGATTCATCGGAGGCGTTCTACAGACGCGGGTGACGAATCTCGGATTCACCACTCTAAGTCTCATTAATTAAGCTCAAGTCCCTCAAAATCAACTGCATTTCTGCATTTATTTTGCATAATTAGCATTTATGCATGATTTCATAAGAATCGCATTTTAGCATTAATTTATGCATAAAATAAGAAGCCAAAAATCCAAGCCAAAAATGACCTGTAAATAGCCTAACTTCCCTATTTTTAACTCCTTCATGCTAACTTCGAATACCACAAACCCACTTCCACTGTGTACACATCACTAACAAGAATAAATGAAAAATACAAAAAAATTACTAACCCTGATAAGTGGACCAAAAACCCAAACCCTAGTTTTAGGATTTTCAGACTAAAAGCCCCATATCTTCCCCATCCAGTGTCCGATTTGATCCTACAAACTTTTGAACTAATGTACATTCAATTATCTTCAAAACAAGACAAGTTCAAGTGAATCGGAGCTCGTATGTGAAAGTTGGGTTTTGGGCCTCTTTTGTACATTGTAGTTTTTCGCGGTTTTCTGACCTATATTTTATGTACTTATTTTCTTCATTAATAAAAATCCAAAAAATTAGATTAAGGTCTCTTTTATTTATCTTTGAGTTTTCCGTATTTTTCCGGATTTTTTTTTCTTGTTTTAAAAATGACAAAAAAATTAGAAAACCCAAAAATCAAGGTATTCTATGTACATGGGATACCCCAAAAATTCACTTTTTACATTTGACCGAATTTGGCTTTGATGTCTTCAAGAAAGTTGTAGATCTCGTCGAGACGAGCATTTTTTGTGAAGGAACTTTTTCGATCCGAGGTCATGATAAACACAGATTTCAATGGAGTCTAAATTGGTGTCTCGCACAAGGCGGAGACAACCGTCGCTGTGGCGACTCTCAAATGAAATCTGTATTTAATTAACAATTAACCCACACTAAAGATCAATAAATTAGAAATAATGTGGAGTTAAAATTTATTTTTAACTCTGCACAAATGGTGTATAGTGACAAGTATGCAGAGAGTTCGAACACAGGGAGCAAGCAGGGTAATTCAAAATTAATGTGCACAAGTGAATGTGTGTGTCAAGTGTCTACACTAAGCAAGCAATCAAGGAAATTTTTGTGGGTTTTTAATTTTATTTTTTTTATTTTTTTATTTAATTTAAATTTTGTATTTTGCTTTTTAATTTTCTGATTTTTATAATTTTATATTTTATATTTTTCTATTTTCTTTTTCAATATTGGAAAATAAGGACAATGTAATAAAAGACAAGTTAAAGTATTTATAAAAACATGCAAAAAATATCCAAAAATTCAGAAATAAAAGGTTTTTGAGATTTTTAGGATTTTTTTACTGTTTCTGTGATTTTTGGGGATTTTTCAAGGTGTTTTTGGTATTTTTAAAATGTCAAAATAAGGGAAAACAGTGGAAAATGTGCTGACTGTGAGTAAAATGGAAGTTAAAAAATATCAAATAGCAATCAAAATTTTTTTCACACTAATTTTCTAGTAAAGAGAAAAAAATAGAGAACAAACAGGAACTGAGTTTGTATTTTTTTGGAGTTTTCTTTGATTTTATATATTTTTTTGAAGTTTTAGAGTGTTTTTAAATTTTTAGTGTTTTTCTTTTGAGATTTTTAATGGTTTTTGGACTGACACTAAAATAGGTTAAAATAGACACTAGATAATTTTTTGGAATTTTTCGAAGTGTTTTAATATTTTTTTGGCATTTTCTAAGCTAGACAGTGCATAAAGAGCATGTTTTTGATTTTAAATAAATATAAAAATAAAGAAAATCAAAAACTAAATTGATAGCGTCAAAGAACAAGTATCAGGGAGCTTAACCCTATTTTTGTGGAATTTTTGGACTTAAAATGATAGGTTAAATAATTAGAACAAGCATCCAATCATTAACAGGCCTAGCAGGGGCATACATGCAATTTCTAAAACATCCAAGGGGTCACATGCAAACTTCACACAAAATTAATATTGAATAGAATATTTTCAGGACCAAATAGCAATCACAAAATTCGCAAGGGCTGTTTGGCAAAATTCCAACCCACGCGCGTGCAGTGCACGCGCCTGGGGAAGATCTACTTGCAATATTACAAAGTTTGGGGGGCTGAATGCAAATTACCCTAAAAATATAGAACATGGTAAAACATTTACTGGACTAAACGCTAAAACCCAAGACTATAAGGGCCTTGTCCACAAAATGTCCACGCGCACGTGCCACGCACATGCGTTGGGCTGGCAAGGGTTAAAGTACAAATAAGAGAACTGTAGGGGGTGTTTAGCAAAATTTACAAAAAGTTTACACGGCAAATGAAAGTTTAAGTCCTATTAAAATATTACAAAATTGCAAGGGTGAAAATTGCAAAATACCCAAGCAGCGGGCGATCGGACGGTGTGGCTTCCGCCACTAATCCACGTGTCGCGCCCAGATCTCACGATGACGATTCGCGCCCACGGCCGCGATTAAATCGGGCGTGTGATGAATCTCGGATTCACCATTCTAAGTCTCATTAATTAAGCTCAAGTCCCTCAAAATCAACAATATTTCTGCATTTATTCTGCATAATTAGCATTCAGACATGATTTCATAAGAATTGCATTTTAGCGTTAATTTCTGCATAAAATAAGAAGTCAAAAATGACCTGTAAATAGTCTGACTTCCCCCATTTTTAACTCCTTCATGCTAACTCCGAATGCCACAAAACCAATCCACTGTGTGCACATCACTAACAAGAATAAATAAAAAATACAAAAAAATCAATAACCCTGGCAAGTGGACCAAAAACCCAAACCCTAGTTATAGGATTTTCGGACTAAAAGCCACATATCTTCCCTATCCAGTGTCCGATTTGATCCTACTCACTTTTGAACCAATGCACATTCAATTACCTTCAAAACAAGACAAGTTCAAGTGAATCGGAGTTCGTATGTGAAAGTTGGGTTTTGGGCCTCTTTTGTACATTGTATATTTTCGCGGCTTTTTGACATGTATTTTATGAGTATATTTTCTTTTTTTAATAAAAATCCAAAAAGATTAGAATAATGTGTCTTTTATTTATCTTTGAGTTTTCCATCTTTTTCCGGATTTTTATCGGGATTTAAAATGACAAAAAAAATTAGAAAACCAAAAAAATCAAGGTATTCTATGTACATGGGATACCCCAAAAATTCACTTTTCACATTTGACCGAATTTGGCTTTGATGTCTTCATGAAAGTTGTAGATCTCGTCGAGACAAGCATTTTTTGTGAAGAAACTTTTTCGATCCGGGGTCGTTTACTATTTCTTTTTTGATTTTACAAACTCTTTTTCCTTTGATTTTTCTGGTGCTGACACGTGGCAGCCCCAGAGACCGCCACGTGTCAGCTATTTTTCGCCTTTTTAAATCTCGTATTAAAAAAAATTAAATATAAACGACGCACGTACGTCGCACGTGCCTCCCAGGCACGTGCTCCGCACGTGCCTCGCCCGATCCTCCTCTCATCGCCACGTGTCGCTACAGGAGCCGTTCGATCTCGTTTGATCGAACGGCGCCTGTGCGTCGTCCTCTACCTCCAACAGGCCCCCGCAATCATCGCCGCCACCTCTCTGAAATCTCCGCCAACCGCCCGCCGATATCTCCGCCAGCCGCTCCCCTTTCGCCGGCCAACCTCGCAACCAACCCAATCGCCTTCCTCGCCTATTTAAAACCCTCGCCGCCCCCTTTCTCAGATTATCCGCCGCTGGGTGCTTCAACGGAGGTGACAGATCCGCCGAGGCCTCACCGGCGAGGTCCGAGGGTGCCCATCGCCCCTCGTCGCAGCGCCGTCTTCGACCTTCTGCCCCTGCTCCGCCCCTTGGCGTAGAGCCAACGACATCGACGTCATCTCCAGCAGCTCCTTCAACCACCTACGTCTTCTTCTCCGACACAGCCACTCCATCTTCATCACATCACCAAAGGCTCTCCGCCGCCTCCGCCAGCTCCCCTCGTCTTCATCGGCCACCATCGACGACTGCTCCACATCAGCAGCCACCGCCAGTCGCCTGCTCCACCGACTTCACCTCCCGCAGCTTCGCCCCTCCGTCCAGACGTTCTCCACCACCAGCCGGAGGCTCTGCCGGACCGCCTGGAGGTCCATCTTCATCACATCACCAAAGGCCCTCCACCGCCAGCTATTCGTCTGAACGTCGCCCCATCGGCCGCCTCCGCCTTCGACTCCAGCAGCCGGGCTCGAAGCCCGAGACCCCCCACGCGTGAGGCGCGTACGGGGGGACGTCGGCCTTGCGTCAGCACCCTAGGTCGCGTGCTCCGCACGTGACCTAGGGGCAAATTACACAAAGGTCCCGGAGGATATTCCATATTCGCGCCAAGTTCCTCAGGCCAAGGTCACGTGCGTTGCACGTGACCCCTTGGGAAATTTGCAGAATTCACCCCTTTAAGTTTGGTAATTGCACTTAGGCCCCCCACTGCACTTTTTATTCATTTATTTATTTACTACATTTGCATTCATACCCCTGTGTTCTCCCTCTGTTTTGAACCTCTTCTAGACTTCATTTTATTTATTTAAAAATAGCATGATGTTCATTGACTAATTCTCTACATTTTGACATGTCGTGGATATTTTTGTGATTAACGGTTAATTAATAAATAATTATTTTGTGAAAATTGGAATATTTTGCCCAATCTGTGCTCTGAAATTCATAGGTAATTAACCGTTGCTCTAAAAATTCCCCAAAAATCAAATATTGTAGAGATTACTTGGATTAACATTGTGCCCAAAAATCTTTGCATTTGCATGCATCATTTGCCCTGTAAAAATCATTTTGCACATTTTAATGTTTGATTTTTAATAGGTATAAAATCCCACATTTTTGAGGTCTAGGATTTTTCTAAGATCCATTACCTAGTGATAGATCTTAGATAATTTTAGTTCTCGAAAATAAGTAGGTTTAATATTTATTAAAATTGAATATTGAAAATTAATTTGTTTGCATTTAAAAATTCATAAAAAATTCAAATTGCATCTAAAAATCCCAAAAAAATTATAGTGCACTCATTTCATCGTCATTTACATTATGGCCAAGTTTCGTATTTTTCGGACATTGTTTGACTGAAATTTACATTTTAGTCCCTAAAATAGGCCGAATTTGCATTTTGCATCTCATCTTGCATTGAAAAATTCCAAAAAAATACCGCCTTGAAAACCGAACTCAAAATTGAATAGACATTAATCTAGGTTGTTCCTTTGCCTCCTTGTGATCGACCTTGGGACTTGCCCAAGTAAAATAAACATAAAAACCACTTGATTAAATTTGATTAAAAATTGTGGTTATTTCTTGACTGTTCCGATCGCCGCCTACAACGAACGACTCATAATTAGTACCACGAACAAACATTAAAAACAACTTCTTAACGCGGCTTTTGCGGACACGTCAGCGTGGTGATCCAACGGCTGGGGGAATGCTTGATCCAAGGGCAGCTGTGCTCCTGGAAGAACGAGGCCGATCGAACGGCCTGGAGGAATCGACGAAGAACCAGGATGAACTCGCCGCTAGGCGAGTTTCCCAGGTCTAGATCTTCCGCCTCCGCCGCGAGTTGTCGCTCCAAAATGCCTCGGATGCTTCCTGGGAGATCCCTGCTTTGATTGGGAGCCTCAAAAAGACCGGAGGAGCTTCGGTGTTCACCGGAGAGGGAGGAGGAGCGGAGGTCCTCCTGGTATCACCAGTGGACGAGCAAAATGCCCTCAGTCACGTGTGAAGGCTCGAATACCTGCAAAAAGGGTTAAGGAGGTCGAGGGCAAAGTGCCTCGACCTCAGGTGGCTCTCGACGGGGTGCGACAGGCGATATGGGGGCTCGCCGGAGTTGCGCTCCGGCGAGGTGAGAGATGAAGTGATCAGATGGGCGAATCAACGAGGGAAAATGCTCGGAGTGATCTTAGGGATATGATGAACGCTAAGGGGATAAAAAGAGATGAAGAATGGCCTCGATGGCCTAGGGGCCAGAGGGTGGTTACCTCGACGGCGAAGCTTCATCGGAGGTTGGAATGCGCGACGATCCGGGTGCTCTCCCGTCACCTGGAAGCTTGGGGCTCGAAGCTGTCACCTCCGAGCTCCTTTTGCTCGACCAGGGGGGGCGGATCAGTGAGTATTCGTGGTTCAAAATCGAAATGGAGTCAAGGGGTTGCTTAAGTATGGTTGACGGTCATGGTGCGAAGAACGAGGTGCAGTGGTGGTTGGCGTGATGCATGCCCCAAGATAAGCATTGGGCGTGCAAGGCGGTCGAACGAGGAAGAAGTTTGCAGAAGACCTTGAGTCGAAAAGATGAAAGGTTGATCCTCGAAAAAAGGGTGAAAGAGGGGTCAAAACCTCTCTGACACAGCTACAGGAGTAGGACCAGGGAGTTGACCCGAGGTCAACTCTCCTGGTCCCCTGGTTGGTCCACGTGGACCAACCAGGAAAAACTCCTGGAAAAAGATTTAAAAATTATTTAAAAAATAGAAATAAGCCGAATTAAATAATAATTATAAAATAAAAAAATATTCGCTATTTTATGTAGTATTTTATTATGATTTTTAATTATTTTTATGAGTTATATTTTTACAAGTCCACTTTTTAGCCCTATATAGGTATATTATTTATGTATTTTAGTATTCTATTTTTACTTTGTGTATTTTAATTTTATTATTTTTATTTCTTATTTTGTAAAATTATAAAATTCTCTTATATACACAAATATATTTTTATTTTAATTTTCTGATATATTTTGTATATTTAATAAAATATAGATAGGTATTGTATATGTATACATATAAGTATAATACCTGTATAATCTTTATAAGTATTTATTTTTATTTTGAGTTTTCTTTATGTTTTTATTCCAATTTTAATGTACATAATTATTATAAGTAATATTTACATAATTATAAAAATATAAAAATACAAAAATAATGAATAATATTAAATTGAATATTTTAATCTGTACAAATATACAATGAGGGTCCAAAACTTCAACTTTCAAATCGTAGCCCCGCCAAATGCCAAACCACCACCATTGGATAGATTATTTTATTCTATATACAATTAAAGGTGAGTATGCTGCATTTGGAGTTGTCAGTTGTGAGATACGGGTCTGGGAAGTTGGGATTCTGGATTCTTATTCAGACCATAACTTTTTATCTGTACATTATTTTTCTGTGAAATCAATTTTGTATTTTCCTTTATTAAATTATCTTAAACTTTCATGTACAAAGTTTCTTTATTTGATGTATAAAAAGTGGAACCAAAAATAGGTCCCAAAATGAATAAAGAATGAATAGAATGTATAGGTATTTTCTCTGTTTTTCTGACCTTATCTCCCCCTACTTTATTCCTTGTCGACCTATTCATCAAGATGCCTAGGTCTCGGGGTTTTGGGTCATAAAATATCTACAATATTTTATTCTTTTTCTTTTCTTTATTTATTCTATAATTTTGGCTTTAATTACAATATTTTATACACTAATGTGATGCACATGCATGAATGCTAAGATGATGTATTTAAGGCTATTTACAGGCATTTGCTTGGGTTTTTGGTGCCAAAATGATAGAATAAAGATGATGAAATGTGGATTCATCATCCCCCTATACTTTACCTTTGCTAGTCCCTAGCAAGCACTTATGCAATAAGTGCAAAAGAAAAGAAAGAAAAGAAAAAGAAGAAATGTGGATTTTATTTGATTATCAAACTTGTCTTCGCAAAATCAAAGTTTGGAGCATAAGTAGGACCTTTGGAATTTTAGTGCGGGCGGAACCTTAGTGAGAACCGTGTTTGAAATTCAATAGTCCTTGAGAATCCCAGAACTCTGTCCAAGTCTCCTCAATAGCCAGGTCAGAAATACTTCAACTCATACGCAAACTCTTACGACTATGAATCTGACTCGTACAGTGTAAGTGATGGTGGCTCTCCCCAACTAGAGTGACAAAGAAACTGACTTCTCCAGTACGACAACCCAATGATTCCCCAATCCAGCAACTCCATCCTCGAGGAGCGGGGTATTCCCTTCTAAATTCAAGTGGCAACCAGCTCAAGAGGAGGGGGTGAAGAGAAGGATGGACGGTAGCCAGTGTAGCTACCTATCCTGGGATGCAAGACCAGTGTAGTCAAGTCATCCTGCTGCAGGCTCACATATTTGACTTTGGAACTCAAGCTTGCTTATTGACTTTGTACATACTTACAGGCTTTTTATTTTTGTACATGCCTGAACTTTTTTTTTTGAATACTATATACAGCAGCATTTACATAAGGAGTTTTTCCTCTTGAGCCAGTAGACTATCCCTCTTTTGAAGCTTTATCGCAACCCACAACCTCCTGTCTTTAGACTTCCTAATCACTGGACGGGTTGGGGTGCACTTCCCTCCCTAGAGGAGGACAAATGTTTCCACTTGTGTGCGTCTCATACCGGCAAATCCAATCCCCTCACCACTCCAACTGAGTTGAGCCATGTGAAAGGTGCAGGTGTCCAAGTTAGGTCATTATCAACAAGAATCGTGCGTGTGCTCTGAAATACTCTACTTAGGCAGTCAAGAATCCATTGAACCAAGTCCCGTGATCCTCAAAGAATTAAGTCAACTAGACCTGAAGTACCTCAAACCCAGTTCCTATAAGGTTCCTATTATTAGGTAGATTTTAAGGTCCAATCAAGCTCCAATCTCTGGATTTTACTTAGACTTGTTCAACTATCAAACTCAATCCGAAAAATGCGAATGCTATGCAATGCAATGCAGAAAATATTTTCGTGATGCAATTTTCAAAGATTTTGAACTTTTTATGGATTTTTGAAAAGATGATGATGATGCATATGCAGATGCATTTTTTTGTCTTTTTCAAAAAGATTTTTCAAATGTTTTTGGGTTTTTTGAAAAGAAAAAGTTTTGGCTGAAAACTAGGTTAAATATATGTACACGGGCGTGCTTCTTATATATACAAGAAGTGGATTTTAAGAATTTACAAGGTAAGTGGTCAATTTTATAAGTATAAATATATAATGGATTTTGGTGTGATGTATATATTCCTCAAATTTATTTGACACAAACTTTTCACACAATTTTTGAAAACTATAGTCCAAAATAATTTTTACAAACATTTTTGCAATCATTTACACACATTTGAATATCATTTTGCAAAGGCTTTCAAAACAGTATAGATAGATTTTTCAAAACAATTTTGCAACCATTTTTCAAACCATTTGCAAATCATTATTCAAACATTTTATTTCACACAAAGAAAAGAAATTTTACAAACCACACAATTTCACACAGGTTAAAAACATGTAACAAAATATTTTCAAAATAGTTTTCAATAGATGTTCACAAAGATTTTCAAACTATTTTTCAAACATTTTGTAAAAAACCTTTTCACCTGATTTATTAATCAGTAAATACAAAAAGAATTTGAGGAATAACCACGTCTTTTTATTAAGAATTTTTAATGAATTTTAAAGAATTTTTAGCCATATTATTAGGAAAATACGAAAGTACAAGTTATGGCTAAAGTAGATACGCAGTATATACGACCCCCCTATACTTAGCTTGAGCTATGTCCTCATAGATCGGAGAGAAAAGAGAAGACATAACTCGTACTAAGTATAGACAAGTCTAAAGAATAAATAAATAAATGAATGAGAAATTGACCGTCCCCCCTATACTTAGGATCAAATAATCCTAAGTATAGCAGACTGTACACAACGCAGGGAGGGTCAAGGGTGGGAATGAATAGATCGTACTCAGATTGTCTCCCCCTATACTTAGGGTAAGATATCCCTAAGTATAGACAAGAAGAGGAGACAATGGAGAGGATCGAAATGAAAATGAACGAAACTCGGGGTGCCAACCCCCCTATACTTAGGACAAAGTATGTCCTAAGTATGGAAAACTGTCTACAAGGGCGGCACCTTTTTGATAGATACATAAGATAGAAATGGAAAAGAAGAAAAGAAGAAAAGAAGAAAATAAATCAACAGATGAAATTGTGATATGAACAGATGGATTTGTACAGCGGATGATGCAATTGATCACCGTGTATGAGATGCAGATGATGTGAGTCAAAGAGTACATCTCATACCAGAAGAATGGGGGCAACGTCAATGGTCGGCGGATCATGATCTAGATATAGCTTCAGGCGTTGACCATTGACACGGAAGGTAGAGGTAGATGACGGTTCGGATATGTCGATGCTGCCATTGTCATGTACCTTCCTGACCACGTACGGACCTTTCCACTTGCTCTGCAACTTCCCTGGGAATAATTTCAGCCTGGAATCAAACAACCATACTCTCTGATCTGGCTCAAACTGTTTATGGCTGATATGCGAATCGTGCCATGTCTTCACTTTCTCTTTGTACTGTAGGCTGTTCGAAAAGGCTGTGTCTCTAAGTTCTTCCAGGGCTGCCAATTCAGCTCTTCTCTGGTCTCTTATACTCTCTGGATCTAACAGCAACTCAGTGACTGCCCAAAAAGATTTGTGCTTGATCTCCACTGGCAAATGGCACGGCTTGCCATAGACGAGACGAAAGGGAGATGTCCCCAATGGATTTTTGAAAGAAGTCCGATAAGCCCACAAGACCGAGTCCAAAAGCTGTGACCAATCCTTTCGGTCTGGGCGGACAACTTTCTGCAAGATAGTCTTTATCTCCCGATTCGATACTTCGGCAAGACCATTAGTCTGAGGGGTGATATGGAGTGGCAACCCGATGGTCAATACCGAACTCGTCTGCAAGGGCCCTAACCTTGTCATTGATGAAGTGAGACCCCCCTTATGAAATCAAGACTCTAGGTACCCCGAACCGTGAAATGATATTTTTCCTCAAAAATTTGCAAACGGTTTTAGCATCTGCGGCTCGGGCGGGGATGGCCTCAACCCATCGGCTGACATAATCCACAGCGAGCAGGATATGCTCGAATCCCTGACTCTTCGGAAATGGGCCCATGAAATCAATCCCCCATGCATCAAAAACCTCACAGAAGTGAATGGGTTGCATGGGCATCATGTCTCTCTATCCGCAGGTTCCCATTTTCTGACAGTCAGTACATCTCTTCACGAACTCATCGGAATCCTTGAAGAGAGTAGGCCACCATAGGCCGGATTGAAGCACCTTATGTGCTGACCTTTTTCCAGAATGATGTCCTCCTTCCTCAAGCTTGTGGTAGTATGTGAGGACGCTATGATGCTCTTCTTGAGGAATGCACCTCCTCCAGATACTGTCCCCTCCTTCATGATAAAGGACGGGATCCTCCCAATGGTAATACTTGGCCTTCGCCAGGAAGGTCTCGAGTTTCTGCCTGGGCCAACCTTGTGGAACCGTCTTGGCAACAAGATAGTTCACAATGTCAGCGTACCACGGGAGCGAGGTGATAGCCAAGATCGCCTCATCTGGAAATGTCTCTGTGATAGGTGCGCTGGGCTCAGATTCCTCAAGATTCTCCAATCTGGAGAGATGATCTGCCACCACATTCTTGACTCCAGGCTTGTCCTTAATCTCAATATCAAATTCCTGGAGTAGAAGGATCCATCTGGTGAGACGTGCTTTGGAATCCTTCTTAGCCATTAAGTACCGGATGGCGGTATGATCAGTGTAGATGGTTACTCTAGATCCAAGAATGTAAGATCGATACTTATCAAGAGCAAAAACTACGGCCAGCATCTCTTTCTCAGTTACAGTGTAATTCCGCTGAGCGGCATCCAAGGTCCGGCTGGCGTAGTGAATGGCAAACGGTAATCCATCCCTCCTCTGTCCAAGAACAACCCCAACGGCAAAATCTGAAGCATCCGTCATGATCTCGAATGGGAGAGATCAATCGGGTGGCTGAAGGACACGAGCTGAAACAACCATATTTTTGAGAGTTTCAAAAGATTTAAGACACTTATCATTGACAATAAACTCGGTGTCTTTTGTCAGCAAGTCAGTGAGCGGTCGGGCAATTCGACTGAAATCCTGAATGAACCATCGGTAGAAACCGACATGCCCCAGAAAAGACCGTAACTGACGCAAGTTGGACGACGGATTGAGTTTTCTGATGATATCCACCTTGGCAGGATCGACCTCCATGCCCCTGTTGGAGACGATATGACCAAGGACCGTCCCCCGAGTCATCATGAAATGACTCTTCTCCCAGGATAAAACAAGGTTGACCTCAATGCAGCGCTTGAGCACACGGTCTAGGCAGTCAAGACAAGCGTCGAACCCGTCGCCATAGACCGAGAAGTCATCCATGAAGACCTCTAAACAGTCACCCACCATGTCCGAGAAGATGGACAACATGCACCTTTGGAATGTCGCTGGAGCGTTACATAGACCAAAGGGCATCCGTCTGAAAGCATAAGTCCCAAACGGACAGGTGAATGTCGTTTTTTCCTGGTCTTCGGGCGCAATGGCCACTTGATTGTATCCAGAGTACCCGTCAAGGAAACAATAATGACTCTTCCCAGCTAACCGCTCAATAATCTGATCAATGAAGGGTAGCGGGAAGTGATTCTTCTTGGTGGCCTCATTCAATCGTCTGTAGTCCACACAGACCCTCCAAGAAGTTGGTACTCTGGTAGCGATCTCCTCTCCAGACTCATTGACAACTGTAGTGATACCCGTCTTCTTGGGTACCACATGTAGCAGACTTACCCATTTGGAGTCGGAGATGGGATAGATGAAATCGGCGCTCCACCACCTTGAAATTTCTTTCATGACTACGTCTCGAAGATTCGGGTTCAGCCGTCGTTGGAACTCACGCGACGGCTTAGCGTTATCCTCAAGATAAATGTGGTGGGAGCAAAGATTTGGGCTCAGCCCCTGAGATCAGCTATACTCCAACCGATTGCCTTGCGGTTTCTTTCAAGAACCTCCATCAGACGAGATTCTTGTTCTCCAGTCAAATCTGCTGAGATAATGACTGGGTACATTTCTGGCTCACCCGCAAGGAATCTGTATGTCATTGACTGCGGCAGAGGTTTCCGTTCTGGACAACTGGGAGGTGGCAGATCTGGCTTCTGATATGTCTGTGTAAATGCTACCAGGTCTGCATGGGAGAACTCTCGCTCTGCATGAATTCTGACGAAGGCGGCCTGCTGAGTCATCTATAAACTGCACTGGCTCGCACTCTGTCATGGTTGTTGACTCAGAAGGAATCAGACATGGTAGATAATCATCAAGTCATCCAGTCAATGTCTGAATCCGAGGGATCAGAAGAAGATGAGCATGATTGAAATTCATTAGCACCACTCATCACAACACTGTCAGCTTCAGATATATCCTCATCCAGGGATGTGCTCTCCCGGCTCTCGACTGCCATGAGCTTGAGATATAGTGAATCTGTAGGCAGGGCGAGAGTCGGTGCTACGGGATCTTTCCAGTTGGATTCATCATCAGTCATCTCAAAATCACAAACCTGGTGGATGTCTAGCTCCTCCTCTGTCATCTACTCGGCTTCGCTGGATTGCTCTGAGCACGCCAACTCTCTTGGCTTTGGTCTCTTCGATCGTCTCTATTTGTATGGTTTCGCCCTCTACGTGAAAGCATACCTTCCCACTATCATGGTCGGTCACGCCTTGGCTGTGGCCAAGAATGGACGTCCGAGAATGATGGGGGCATCATTTACCAACTCAGGGATCTCCATGTCCGACACAACGAAGTCCACGGGGAATTTCAGGCCCTGATTGGTAACGCCCACGTCTTTCAATAACCCCTTCGGCCTCTTAGTCGACCTATCAGCAAACTGAAGGACTGTCCTGCTCCTAAGAAGAGGACCAAACTCGAATCGGTCGAGTAAGGCTGCCGGAAGAAGGTTAATTGAAGAGCCGTTGTCTAATAGAGTACGATCAAACTGCTGCTCCTGAATCTCGCATCTGACATAGGGAGCTCCTGCATCTGGTCTCTTAGCTGGCAGCTTGTTCTGGATGGTGCAGCAAGTGGACTGGGTGAGCACATGGATTTGATCTCTGTGATTCCTCCTCTTCCTGCGGACGGTAGTCTTCTCTTTCAGGTTCTTCTTGAAGAGGGGGATGTGCTCAAGTGCTTCTTGTAGAGTCAGCTAAATGTGAAATCTGTCAATCATTTGGTTGCCGAACTCTACCTGTTCCTCTTTTTTGGGATTTTCTCTTTTATTCCCCTTCGCTCGGCGAAGTGCCTCAGGAAAGGGATGGTAGGGGCCTCCTCAGATGGAGGACTAGGAATCGGTCCCTGTGCCTGTGAAGAAGGAGAATCCATACAATAATCATCATTCACCACATATGGATCCGCAATTTGAACAGAAACCTTTCCTTTATTCATATGTTTGTTTTTCTTTTTGTTCCCACAGTCTCTAGGTACAAAATGTGGTAACATCATAGATGGTGGCTCAACAAAAGTAGATGTGGTGGTCTCTCAGCGTCTGGATCACCTCCTCCTGCATCTGGTCCTCCTCCTCCTCCACCGCCACCGCCCCCAGGTCGATTCTCTCTCGTCTGTGCTATCTCTCTCATCAGATCACCCATGAAGGTACCCTGGTCACGGATCTGTCTCTGCATGGTCTCCAGGGACGCTAACAATGAGTTGTTGATGGCCACCTGATCAATTATGAATGGATGGTGATCATGGTCATCTGGGTGCTCGCCTCTGTCTCCCATCGCTGGATTTTCTGAAAAAGCAAAAGAGGCCATCTCAGGTGCTGTCGAATGAGCCGAACTCTATGATGCACTGAATTCTGAAACAATTGGACTGAGAGAAGGAGAATGGGAAGGGTGGTCGAGGGGGAACAGGGTGGATGTGAACTCAGGCTCGGAGAGCGGACTCTCCGAGGTATTCCTAGATGAATGAGGAGGGGTGCTGGATAGCGGTGCCGACAAAGTCGGCATAAGAGATCTCCGTCCCATCATCTTGATTATTTGGGAAGATTAGGGAAAATGCAAGAGAAGATGAAGAGGAATGAAATGAGATTCAACAAAATCGCGCACAATTGTGCTATGTTTTTGATCTTGACCTAAACAAATCTAGCAATCAAACACAAAGCAGGGGTAAGTTCACCAACTCAACACGTGAAGCCGTGAAGGTTCGACTTTTATCTTGTCAATTTTATATTGATTCAGGAAGTTATCTTTTCACGAGTACTTAGAACGCTACGCCTAAAGGAGAGAGAGTACCGCCGGGAAAGTGTCCCGATACTTGTCCTCCTCCTGTGTAACCTGTAACTTGCGCTTTTTGAGGTCCTTGTAACCCTTCCTGGATCCCTACTCAGCCAAAGAAATAGAGGGAGGAAGCCGATCGGCGAAACCGATACTTCAGACCTCGCACGCAACGGAATCACCCGTGAGCGTACAAGGTCCTACTCGGACGCAGCCGGTGAGACAGACACACCCGTGAAGGCGTGGCCTAAGCTCAGTACTTCGGACAAGGTCGGCGCTCACACAATAGTGAGTCACCAATGGCGACCAAGCCCTACTCGACTACGTACGATAGTAGCGCCAATACTTCGGAAATCCAGGCGATACACAAGGCAGCCACAAGTTGGGTTTTTGGCTCTAATCCTTACGAAGCGCTCACCTCACTTGGAAGGAGACCTTCCCATGCAACCTGAATACAAGTGAGGGTGTTACTCTCCCCAAGCAATGAATCCAATTACCGATTTTATTTTTGGTCAAGTTTTCTTAGCAGTCCCTTTTTTAATTTTTTTGGTGTTATCGCTTCTTTTGAGTAGATTCAAACCAGCGCCTAACGGTTTTTGTATTTTCTTTATCATACTTTGTTCCAAAAACAGAGGGAGAATAGAGTCGGAAAAGCCGTGCAAGTCGACACCAAGGTGGAAATCTCACCTTTGTGCCTAAATGATGCATGCAAAGTAAGAAGACTTACAGCGAATCCCAGCTCTCTCCATGCGGGATGCAAAGCAGAATTTATAAACCTATCTATATGGCGATATGCAAAAACGGAAATCGTCCTAGAATAGGCAACTGCTAGCGTGAAGAACCACAAGCTAGCCACTAACTCTCAATCCGAGTGTCCGGTCTAGGCTCACCCCTCCTCTGCTCAACACATTTGATTTAGGAGAAAGCGCTTGTTTGGGAATGAGCTCGCGGCGCGTGGATCGAAAGCTAATAGCTAACTATTTAATTAGTCTAAGTCCAACAACGAACTATAGGAGCATGCAAAGGTAATTAATGTGTTTGGACCTATTCTAATCGAATCAAGCAGGACCTATAATCTAAGGGCTCAATCCACAAAAGAAAGGAAAAAGGAAAACAAAACCGGAAAATGATAAGCGATAAAACGCGATAAAACCGCGGTGAGCCCCCAAGTATACAAGCACTTGGAAATTAGGCCCGGTAGTGTCCAAGAGTCCAATGGTCCAATGTACCTGTATTATTACAAATTAATAGGTCACTCTCTCACAAAAATAAAAATGCAACTAAACTAATCACTCTCTCTCAATCCTCTTGCTCTCTCCTGCCGGCCTGGCTAAAGAAAGGCCGGCTCCGCTTCCCAAGGATGCTCCGGGTCACCTAAGCGATCCGCCTCGCTCCGCGGTCCCTCGCAAGAAGACAAGAAAGGGTGGTCAGATAGCTCAAGCAATATATATATCAAAAATGTAAGAGAGATGAAATGCACCTATGGTAAACACTAAACACAAGTAAACAAAAATGAGCTACTCGTTGTTGCTCCCCGGCAACGGCGCTATTTGATAAACACAGATTTCAATGGAGTCTAAATTGGTGTCTCGCACAAGGCGGAGACAACCGTCGCTGTGGCGACTCTCAAATGAAATCTGTATTTAATCAACAATTAACCCACACTAAAGATCAATAAATTAGAAATAATGTGGAGTTAAAATTTATTTTTAACTCTGCACAAATGGTGTATAGTGACAAGTATGCAGAGAGTTCGAACACAGGGAGCAAGCAGGGTAATTCAAAATTAATGTGCACAAGTGAATGTGTGTGTCAAGTGTCTACACTAAGCAAGCAATCAAGGAAATTTTTGTGGGTTTTTAATTTTAATTTTTTTTATTTTTTTATTTAATTTAAATTTTGTATTTTGCTTTTTAATTTTCTGATTTTTATAATTTTATAATTTATTTTTTTTCTATTTTCTTTTTCAATATTGGAAAATAAGGACAATGTAATAAAAGACAAGTTAAAGTATTTATAAAAACATGCAAAAATATCCAAAAATTCAGAAATAAAAGGTTTTTGAGATTTTTAGGATTTTTAACTGTTTCTGTGATTTTTGGGGATTTTTCAAGGTGTTTTTGGTATTTTTAAAATGTCAAAATAAGGGAAAACAATGGAAAATGTGCTGGCTGTGAGTAAAATGGAAGTTAAAAATATCAAACAGCAATCAAAATTTTTTTCACATTAATTTTCTAGTAAAGAGAATAAAATAGAGAACAAACAGGGACTGAGTTTGTATTTTTTGGAGTTTTCTTTGATTTTATATATTTTTTGAAGTTTTAGAGTGTTTCTAAATTTTTAGTGTTTTTCTTTTGAGATTTTTAATGGTTTTTGGACTGCCACTAAAATAGGTTAAAATAGACACTAGGTAATTTTTTTGGAATTTTTCGAAGTGTTTAATATTTTTTTGGCATTTTCTAAGCTAGACAGTGCATAAAGAGTATGTTTTTGATTTTAAATAAATATAAAAATAAAGAAAATCAAAAACTAAATTGATAGCATCAAAGAACAAGTATCAGGGAGCTTAACCCTATTTTTGTGGAATTTTTGGACTTAAAATGATAGGTTAAACAATTAGAACAAGCATCCAATCATTAACAGGCCTGGTAGGGGCATACATGCAATTTCTCAAACATCCAGGGGGTCACATGCAAACTTCACACAAAATTAATACTGAATAGAATATTTTCAGGACCAAATAGCAATCACAAAATTCGCAAGGGCTGTTTGGCAAAATTCCAACCCACGCGCGTGCAGTGCACACGCCTAGGGAAGATCTACTTGCAATATTACAAAGTTTGGGGGGCTGAATGCAAATTACCCTAAAAATATAAAACGTGATAAAACATTTACTGGACCAAACGCTAAAACCCAAGACTATAAGGGCCTTGTCCACAAAATGTCCACGCGCACATGCCACGCACGTGCGCTGGGCTGGCAAGGGTTAAAGTACAAATAAGAGAACTACAGGGGGTGTTTAGCAAAATTTACAAAAAGTTTACACGGCAAATGAAAGTTTAAGTCCTATTAAAATATTACAAAAATTGCAAAGGTGAAAATTGCAAAATACCCAAGCAGGCGGGCGATCGGACGGTGTGGCTTCCGCCACTAATCCACGTGTCGCGCCCTGATCTCACGATGACGATTCGCGCCCACGGCCACGATTAGATCGGGCGTGATGATCCAACGGCTGGGGGAATGCTTGATCCAAGGGCAGCTGTGCTCCTGGAAGAACGAGGCCGATCGAACGGCATGGAGGAATCGACGAAGAACCGGGATGAACTCGCCGCTAGGCGAGTTTCCCAGGTCTAGATCTTCCGCCTCCGCCGTGAGTTGTCGCTCCAAAATGCCTCGGATGCTTCCTGGGAGATCCCTGCTTCGACTGGGAGCCTCAAAAAGACCGGAGGAGCTCCGGTGTTCACCGGAGAGGGAGGAGGAGCGGAGGTCCTCCAGGTATCACCGGTGGACGAGCAAAATGCCCTCAGTCACGTGTGAAGGCTCGAATACCTGCAAAAAGGGTCAAGGAGGTCGAGGGCAAAGTGCCTCGACCTCAGGTGGCTCTCGACGGGGTGCGACAGGCGATATGGGGGCTCGCCGGAGTTGCGCTCCAGCGAGGTGAGAGATGAAGTGATCAGATGGGCGAATCAACGAGGGAAAATGCTCGGAGTGATCTTAGGGATATGATGAACGCTAAGGGGATAAAAAGAGATGAAGAACGGCCTCGATGGCCTGGGGGCCAGAGGGTGGTTACCTCGACGGCGAAGCTTCACCGGAGGTTGGAACGCGCGACGATCCGGGTGCTCTCCCGTCACCTGGAAGCTTGGGGCTCGAAGCTGTCACCTCCGGGCTCCTTTTGCTCGACCAGGGGGCGGATCAGTGAGTATTCGCGGTTCAAAATCGAAATGGAGTCAAGGGGTTGCTTAAGTATGGTTGACGGTCATGGTGGGAAGAACGAGGTGCAGTGGTGGTTGGCGTGATGCACGTCCCAAGATAAGCATTGGGCAAGCAAGGCGGTCGAACGAGGAAGAAGTTTGCAGAAGACCTTGAGTCGAAAAGATGAAAGGTTGATCCTAGAAAAAATGGTGATAGAGGGGTCAAAACCTATCTGACACAGCTACAGGAGTAGGACCAGGGAGTTGACCCGAGGTCAACTCTCCTGGTCCCCTGGTTGGTCCACGTGGACCAACCAGGAAAAACTCCTGGAAAAAGATTTAAAAATTATTTAAAAAAATAAATAAGCCGAATTAAATAATAATTATAAAATAAAAAATATTCGCTATTTTTTGTAGTATTTTATTATGATTTTTAATTATTTTTATGAGTTATATTTTTACAAGTCCACTTTTTAGCCCTATATAGGTATATTACCTATGTATTTTAGTATTCTATTTTTACTTTGTGTATTTTAATTTTATTATTTTTATTTCTTATTTTGTAAAATTATAAAATTCTTTTATATACACAAATATATTTTTATTTTAATTTTCTGATATATTTTATATATTTAATAAAATATAGATAGGTATTGTATTTGTATACATATAGGTATAATACCTGTATAATCTTTATAAGTATTTATTTTTATTTTGAGTTTTCTTTAGGTTTTTATTCCAATTTTAATGTACATAATTATTATAACTAATATTTACATAGTTATAAAAATATAAAAATACAAAAATAATGAATAAATATTAAATTGAATATTTTAATCTGTACAAATATACAATGAGGGTCCAAAACTTCAACTTTCAAACCGTAGCCCCGCCAAATGCGAAACCACCACCATTGGATAGATTATTTTATTCTATATACAATTAAAGATGAGTATGCTGCATTTGGAGTTGTCAGTTGTGAGATACGGGTCTGGGAAGTTGGGATTCTGGATTCTTATTCAGACCATAACTTTTTATCTGTACATTATTTTTCTGTGAAATCAATTTTGTATTTTTCTTTATTAAATTATCTTAAACTTTCATGTACAAAGTTTCTTTATTTGATGTATAAAAAGTGGAACCAAAAATAGGTCCCAAAATGAATAAAGAATGAATAAATAGGTCCCAAAAAAGTGTAAGTATTTATTTTTATTTTGAGTTTTCTTTAGGTTTTTATTCCAATTTTAATGTACATAATTATTATAAGTAATATTTACGTAATTATAAAAATATAAAATACAAAAGTAATGAATAAATATTAAATTTAATATTTTAATCTGTACAAATTTACAATGAGGGTCCAAAACTTCAACTTTCAAACCGTTGCCCCGCCAAATGCGAAACCACCACCATTGGATAGATTATTTTATTCTATATACAATTAAAGGTGAGTATGCTGCATTTGGAGTTGTCAGTTGTGAGATACGGGTCTGGGAAGTTGGGATTCTGGATTCTTATTCAGACCATAACTTTTTATCTGTACATTATTTTTCTGTGAAATCAATTTTGTATTTTTCTTTATTAAATTATCTTAAACTTTCATGTACAAAGTTTCTTTATTTGATGTATAAAAAGTGGAACCAAAAATAGGTCCCAAAATGAATAAAGAATGAATAAATAGGTCCCAAAAAAGTGTAAGTATTTATTTTTATTTTGAGTTTTCTTTAGGTTTTTATTCCAATTTTAATGTACATAATTATTATAAGTAATATTTACGTAATTATAAAAATATAAAATACAAAAGTAATGAATAAATATTAAATTTAATATTTTAATCTGTACAAATTTACAATGAGGGTCCAAAACTTCAACTTTCAAACCGTTGCCCCGCCAAATGCGAAACCACCACCATTGGATAGATTATTTTATTCTATATATAATTAAAGGTGAGTATGCTGCATTTGGAGTTGTCAGTTGTGAGATACGGGTCTGGGAAGTTGGGATTCTGGATTCTTATTCAGACCATAACTTTTTATCTGTACATTATTTTTCTGTGAAATCAATTTTGTATTTTTCTTTATTAAATTATCTTAAACTTTCATGTACAAAGTTTCTTTATTTGATGTATAAAAAGTGGAACCAAAAATAGGTCCCAAAAATAGGTCCCAAAATGTATAACAATGTTTCTTATCTCCCCCTACTTTATTCCTTGTCGACCTATTCATCAAGATGCCTAGGTCTCGGGGTTTTGGGTCATAAAATATCTACAATATTTATTCTTTTTCTTTTCTTTATTTATTCTATAATTTTGGCTTTAATTACAGTATTTTATACACTAATATGATGCACATGCATGAATGCTAAGATGATGTATTTAAGGCTATTTACAGGCATTTGCTAGGGTTTTTGGTGCCAAAATGATAGAATAAAGATGATGAAATGTGGATTCATCAGGTCATTCGCTATTTTTTGTCGATTTTACAAGAGGTTTTACTTTCGGATTTTTCTGGAGGTGACACGTGGCAGCCCCAGAGGCCGCCATGTGTCATTGATTTTTGTCCTTTTTATATCGTTTTTATAAAAAAACCTACGCACGTGCGTCGCACGTGCCTCCCAAGCACGTACTCCGCACGTGCGCCTCGTCCCTCGCCCTTTTCGCGCCACGTGGCCGAGTCTGGGTCGTTCGATCAACGACCGATCGAACGGCCCGCAACTCGCCATCACCTTGCGCCGCCTCCTTCCCCAGTCGCACCGCCCCTCCGCGGATCTCGCCAACCACCACCGCCATCTCCGCACCGGCCCTCCGTTATCTCGCGCCGCCCCGCCTTCGTCGCCAACGCCCTGTTGACCTCAACAAACCCCGCAACCGCCGGCTCCCTTATCTTTCTCTCTCTCTATAAAAGAACCCCGGCGACCCCGACTCCCATTATCCGTCGTGCTCCCATCTGGTGGTGACAGCCCAACGCCGGCGTGATCCGAGGCCGAGCCCCTCGTCGCAGCACCACCCCCGAAGCTGTTGCCCCGCTCCGGCCACTCGCCGTCGAGCCACCCGTCCAGGTACTCTCTCTTTCCATCTCTCTCTCTCTCTCTATTTCTCCGCCTCCGAGCTCTTCGCTCCGCTTGGAGCTTTCCCCCCCTCCGCTTCGTGTCATCGTCATCGACATCGCCACCGACCAACATCTTCTCCGCCGCCCGAAGCTACGCCACCATCTAAACCGCCGACTTCACCCCGGTCTTCTTCGACTTCACCGAGCTCCGCCACTCCGCCCCCTCTTGGCCGTGTGTCGGCCAGAGGATGGCCAACGTCTCCGACCATCTTCAGGCTCCAGCTACGTCTTCGACAACCCCCCTGCTCCTCGCAGACCGCCTTGCACCGGCCATCCCCAACGCCTCCGCCTTCGCCGCCGGTCGAAGCCCCTCCAGGAGCTACTTCCAACGACTTCACCTCCAGGAGCTCTCCGGCCTCCCTCCGCCTCGGCCTTGCCTTCCACTGGACGCAACCTCTTCATCGGCAGCAGCTTGGCCCCCATCCGCCTTGGCCAAACTCCCGACACCCATATTCCTCTCAAGACCATCGGCCGGCCACCACCAGCTAGTCGCTCCACCGCCAGGACCGGTCCCCTGGACCGAGACCCCCGCCACGTGCGCAGCACGTGAGGGCAGGGGGACGTTGATGAATACCCATTCATCACTCTTTATTCTTATATTTTAGCTACAAAAACCTTTGCAAATGCATGTAGATATATGTAAATACAAATAATTACCAAAAGCATGCATTGTGTAAAAACCTATAATTAGCATGTTTTTGTGCAAAAATAAAAGAATAAAGATTAAAAAGAAAAAGAGGGAAATATTTAAGATAAATATTGAGCAACCTAACCCAAGGGAGGGCTCAGCATGGGCCTGACCGCATAAAAGCCAAAGTAGAGGGAGATAGGAGCTCTTGTGTAAATATTTATGTAAATAAATATAAATATATTTTCCTCACCAAAAATATGCTTGTAAATACTTGTATATATTTAGAAAAATATAAAAACAAAATAAAAAGATAAAAATCAAAAAGGGAACAAAAACATCACCTTCACCATGTACATAAACCACACCTATGTATTTATTTAGCCTTGTAAATATATAAAATTAATTTTTATAATTTTTGTAACTAGTATATGTTATATATTGTAAATAAATAAAATAAAAATAATGAAAACAAAAACAAAACAAAAATAGAAAAATTAAAAATACAAAAATACATTGTACATATACCATGTATATAGATGTACATATATATTTATTTTACCTATGTAAATAAATAATAAAAATCAAATAAAAATACCTTTTTATTCCTTATTTTATAATGAAAATAAATAAAATATAAAATAGGAATAAAATTGCACACAAATAACATTTAAAAATCAAAAATCCAAACCCTATATATTGTATATATACCTATATATAGTACATATTATGTATATAGCCTATTTTTATTTCTAAAAATTAATTAAAAATCACTAAAAAATAGAAAAAAATATAAAGAAAAATATTTCATGTTTTGAGTTTTTGCAGATTCGGCCCCTAGCTACCCATATTTGTCACTTCAAGATCCAGCCACGTGGCCGAATCCCATTGGGTCCTGGGGATGTTGACCGCCCGGTCAACTAGCCCCCCCAGGACCACTTCCCACGGGTCTGAGCTCCGGACCCGACTTCTCCTATTTCTACCCGCTCGACCCGACACCCATTTCCCTAAAACCCGGCTCCGTTTTGAACCTCCCACATCCGACACCTTCGCCGGGCATCTACCTCGGGATCCGCGCGCTTCATCGACCTACCCGAGCCCGTCTTAGCCGGACCCCTCCAACGCATATAAGCGAGCTCTGCCACCTTCTCTCTCCATCTTTGGCCATTCGCCTCGTTCTCCAGTGAGCTCCAGAGAGTGTGTGAGGTGACAGCTCGCATCCCCGACCTGTTGCAGCGAGGAGAGGGAGTGAATCCATCGATCCGACGACGTAGCCGCCGCAGCTCCGCCACCAGCGAGAGCTCCGAGCCTCGGGCAGAGACGACCCTCGAGGCGACGACCAGGAGCATCCCCAGCTCCTTCCCAGTCTATTCCTTCACCCAGGTAACCCCTTAGGCTACCCATTTCCCTTAATTTCCAGTTTCGCCCAATTTGCGCCGCCGTCGTATTTCTCCGATTCACCCCGGTTCCGACCACTATCTGATCATCGGAATCGACCCTCACGTTCGCCTTCGTCCGACGCACGTTCTTCACCCACTCACTCAACCCAGCTCGCACAGGAGCTGGGAACCGAGCTCCTCCGTCCACCCCCTTCGCAGGAGCTCGCCGTCCCGACGCACCAGCCACCCCCGCTTCGCCTAACCGGGTTGAGGCAATTTGCCCTCGGCCCGTGAGTCTTCTGGTGCTCTTTTCAGGTCGAAACGAGGGCTGTCTGAGGCCCTTCGCCACTCAGCCAGGAGACCCAGCTCCGCCGACGCCGTCCGAGCTCCCCGGAGCTTGGCTCGATCATCGGAGCCCACCGGCAGATGTGGGAGCCTTCCGCGATTCTTCTCCGACCTTCAGAAGGCTCCCCGGAGGACCCTAGCGCACGCACGAGCCCGGCGAAGCTCGCCGGGGACCTGTTCTTCGAGGACCCTCCATCGCCGTCGATCGCCCCGCCTCGCTCCAGTTCAGATCCTGGCCATCCATCCTTGGAGCTACCAGCACCATCTGATCGGAGGAGGGACGATCCGGAGCGCCCACCATCTGCAGCCGTCAGATCCACACGTGGCGCGCATCCAACGCCCCCGCTTAATAAAGGGTAATTTACCCTTAGGCCCCGCTTTTATTTTTATTTCGTTTTAGTCCTGTAAATAGTAAAATCAGTTGTTTAGTTTTAGGTTAAATTGCACATTGGACCCTGAGCTTTAGTTATTTGCATGTATACCCCTGCCTGTTGTGGACACGTGCTTCGACACGTGATTTGTTTGGGTTATTTGCAGTAGATACCCTTGTAGTTCTGGATGTTATAAATTGAATGAAAAGTTTCTCTTATTTGCACTTCTACCCCTGTGAATGATTTATTTCCGCATGTGCGTTTTATTTTGGGTAAATTGCAGATAGGGCCCCTGGACTTTCGGTACCTGTTACCAATAAGCCCTCGGGACTTATTTTTCTTACATCTAGGTCCCTGAGTGCCCCAGGCACGTGCGTGGCGCGTGTTTTGCTGGGTATTTTGCACCAGGACCCCCAGAACTTTGGGTATTTGCACTTTGTCCCTGTGCACAGTGCCCTATCGTTATTTTTGAATAAAATATCAAATCACCTCCAAATCCAACGAAAATTTGACACTAGGATTTTTGTGGATTTTTGAGGACATTTTTGATTTTGTTCCAGTTTGAAAATTCACAAAAAAAATATAAAAACTCGCTTAAAAATTCTATAAAAATTAGCTACTGTTGTTTTACTTAGCTTGATTTTCTAGCCAATTTTGGCTATTTTTCATTATGGAAAACGCTAAAAACCTAAAAACACTCAAAAACCCATAAAAATTATAATAAATAAATTAAAAACCCAAAAATAATAAAATTGGTACCTAAATTTTCCTTGTCTTATCTACTTTACAGGAAAATTACCTCCAGGCCATTTTGAGGCCCTTAGATATTTTATCTAGGGCTTTTTGGCTCGGCTGGACAGTATCCTTTATTTTAGGCATTGTTTGATTTTTAGAAAATAAAATACACATCAGAAAATTCTCAAAAAATTCATCAAAAACACTAAAAAATATAAAATACATAAAAATATTTTTGTTTGAATTTTTGGTTGAATTTTTGTGCATTTAATAATTTGTTGAAGTGTGTGCCTTCTTTGTTTTCTTATTTTCTTAATTACTTAAAAAAATCCAAAAAAATATAAAAATAATTAAAAACCACTAAAAATATTTTCTTTCTCTATTTTCTTTATTTTTACTACTTCGTAGGCCTCTCGGCCAACCCGTGCTCCTTGAGTTCAACACTGGGTGCTATACCAGGTTAATCACATAGCAGGACCGCTATTTGAGTTTTGATTGATTTTATCCTTCTTAAGTGGTTCATTTTTCTTGATCGACACATCTGAGTGATTGAGGTCGCAATGACCGTCTTAGATACCTGATTGCCTTAGTCGCTCGGGTTTCTGTGTCATCAGAATGGCACCGTTGCCGGGGAGCACGGCTTAGTAGTTTTTATTTTCTTTTAGTTTTTTATTTTTGCGGCTTTTCGCGGCTCTTTCAGAGCTCGCGGCTTTTCACGGTTTTTGTCTATATTTTATTTTTGTTTTATTTTGTTTTATTTTCATTTTCTTTTATTTTTGTTTTGTTTTATTTTGAGTGTTTATTTTATTTCACATTTTTGCACATATACCCTTATTTTTCATTTCCCTTTATTTTTCTTTTATTATTATTTGATTATCTGGTTCTGACCACTCTGCTATTTCTTGCGAGGGCCCGAGGACCGAGGCAGCTGCTCTCGAGAAGCCGACGCAACTACGGGATTCGGAGGCGGCTCCTTTCTTTGCGGAGCCGTAGGAGAGAGTGAGAGAGAGTTGAGTGGGTGAGGATTAGAGTAGGTTTTTATTTTTGATTATTCTTGTAATAATACAGGACACTCTCAGGACTTGTGGACATTGCTTGGACTTAGCGGGTCTGTTTCGCCGAGCACCGGTGTGCTCAGGGGACCCTTAGGATTTTCGCGGTTTTTCGCGGTTTTGGTTTTATTTTATTTTCTTTCTGCCTTTTCCGGTGTTTACGCGGTTTTTGCTCGAGCCCCTAGACTTAGGAATTTCTATTGCTTGTGCCGTAATTAGTAGGGTCCCAACACTTAACTGATTATCTGTTCCTATAGAACGTAATTGGACTCACTAATAACCAATTAATAAAAATAACCGACTCATTTTCCTTCGTAGCCTACGTGTCGCAGCCCGTCTTGTAAAGCACTTTCTCCTACCCCCGATTTGTCGGACAGAGGAGGGACGGGCCAAGACCGGACTCTTTGGCTTGGAGGTCGGTGACCGGTTAGACGGTTCTTGCGCTAGAAATTGCTCATCTAGGACTCGGCTTTCCCGTTGCATCATATATGTAGTTTATTTTCAGTCTTTCAATTCTGCGCGGATAACTTGCATGTAGAGTGCTGGAGACAAGGTACGCATTTCTTACTCAGCATGCATCATTGATTTTATCGCGCATCCGTTTTTTCGACTTCTCCCCCTGTTTTGGACTTAATAACCAGGAGAACCGAAAAATTCGTTAGGCCTTTTGTTTTGATTTGAAAAATATTAAAAAGAAAAACCATAAAATTGGGACTGGTTAACTCTATTGATCTTAAAAGACGCTCACCCTAAAAATTTTGTCTTGGGGAGAGCAACCCCCTCATTGTATGGTTTGGATGCGCGAGAGAGTGACCCGCACCCTAGGTAGAGCCCTCCGGTGCTAGTCCCGACTGATTACCGACTCTTCCGTGCGGGCCAGTCGGTTGGGATAGCATCGGGTATCCTAACTGGTCACGTAAGCGCTCTGATATTTTGTGTGTTCACCTAATAAAATCAACAAGATAATTTGACCGAACTTTCACGGTCTTCAGCTCACGTCGCGTTGGTGAACCGGGGGTTTGTTTTGTGATCATAGTTTCTCCAGATCTCATCCGCCCTACTCTCCAGATCAAGATGATGGGTAGACGCTCCCTTAGGCAGCCTCTGGCTGCACCGCTTCCGAGCACGTCTACCCAATCATCTAGGTTGGCTCGCGAGAGCCGAGACCAGCTCTCCGAGCCCGAGTACGACTCCTCCTTGTTCCCCCTCGACCCCCTTTCTTTCAAACCTGAGAGACACGAGCCCGAGGAGAGATTGATTGATTTGACAGCACCTGAGTTGGGATCATTTGATTTTGCAGCAGACGTCATGGCCGGCAGTTCCGAGGATCGTTCCCGCACAGAGCACGTCGTGATGGATCAGGGAGCGATCAACTCCACCTTGATCGCCTCATTAGAGACAGTTCAACAACAGTTACGCGATCAGGGAGCGTTCATGATTGAGATGAGGAGAGAGTTGGAGCGCCTCAGAGCAGAGAGAGATCAGAGCGAGCCTGAGGACGGCCCAGATGCAGAGGCACGAGCCGCAACAGCAGCAGCAGCAGCCGCAGCCACCGCCGCAGCGGCAGCCGCCGCGGCAGGAGGACCACCGAGACCGATGCGGGAGTTGCACAACCCCGGATCTACACTGATGCACCATTGGGTGGTGGTACCTGCTATCGTGGGGGACTTCAAGTTCCCCCCGAACACCCTGCAGATGCTTCCCCGTTTTCACGGGCTTGCTACCGAGGAGCCCCATCTCCACCTCCAGGAGTTCCTGATGATTTGCAGTACTGTCCACGACCGCCATGTGGACCAGGATACGATTCGAATGATTGCCTTCCCCTTCTCACTAGCAGACAGAGCAGCCACCTGGCTGAAGCATCTGGGGAAGTTCGTCTACACCTGGGAGCAGCTCCGCACCGAGTACTTGAACAAGTACTATCCACTCGGGCGGACGAATGCAGCGAGGGCCCTGATCAGCAACTTCTCCATGCTCCCCAATGAGCAGTTTCACGAGGCATGGGGAGAGGTTTAGAGAGCTCACGGACAGATGCCCGCACCACGACATCACGAAGTCGAACCTTGTGCAGAGCTTCTTCAGTGGGTTGACACCAGAGCTTCAGGGTCTGGTGAATGCTTCTTGTGGCGGGTCCTATTTCGCCAAGGACCACGACCAGGTCTGGGCCATCTTCGAGGAGATGGCTGAGAATTATATGATGATGTCCCAGACCCGGTTGTACACTCAGGGGAGACCCCAGCAGCAGCCAGGACCCATGCAGTACCAGCGGATAGCACGGGTCGATGCAGGTCCATCTAGTTCGTCCGCAGTCGCAGCAGCACAGGCAGAGTCGTCTGCTGCGGACATGGGGATCATCAGCCGAGAAGTTGGACCGCATGGAGCTGATTGAGAAGAAGCAGTGCCAGAGCCTCACTCAGATGGATCAGATGGCACAGACTCTGGGCGACATGAAGACCCAGCTCATGTGTCTCCAGGAGGCACAGACGGCTTCACAGCCCCGTCTTCAGTCGCGAGGCGACTCCGGCGGCAGCAGCAGCTCGACCCAGTGCTCCAGCTCCCTACAGCAGCCTAGACAGGTTCATCTTGTACAGGCGGAGCCCGTACCAGCAGCCGCAGCCCACCTACCAGTCCCCACCATCTCCAGACATGCAGATGGTGGTCTACCAGCCGGACCAGCCTCTGGCAGTACTCCCGCCAGCCCCCTACGATGCAGAGCCGTTGATGGATGTCAACGGGATTTGGTATGACCGCCCCCAGCCTGGGATCCGATGAGATCATCCCAGATTCAGGTGGGGGAATGGAGGTACCCAGCCCCAGCAGCAACCAGCCGGTCAGGGAGGGCAGTACTCCCAGCAGAGAGATCACCAGCCGCCGCAGCAGCCCCCAGTTTACCAGTCACACCAGCCATCATCCTTCGTTCCTCGTCCCTATCACCAGCAGGGACAGTCTTGGAGACGTGAGCAGCAGGCTCACCCAGCATTCCAGAGCTGAAGCCGCTCCCTACTTCGCTGAAGTATCGATTCCTTACGGGCGAGCCAGAGATGTACCCAGTCATCATCTCCGCCGATCTGACTGGAGAGCAGGAATCCCGTTTGATGGGGGTTCTTGAAAAGAACCGCAAGGCGATCGGATGGAGCGTAGCAGATCTCCATGGGATTAGTCCATCAGTGTGCTCCCACCATATCTATCTCAAGGAGGGGGCGAAGCCGTCGCGTGAGTTCCAGCGGCGGTTGAACCCCAACCTGAGAGAGGTTGTGATGAAGGAAATATCCAAATGGTGGAGTGCAGATTTTATTTATCCCATTTCCGACTCCAAGTGGGTCAGCCCCTTGCATGTGGTGCCCAAGAAGACGGGCATCACGACTGTGATCAGTGAGTCGGGAGAGGAGATTGCTACACGAGTACCCACCTCTTGGAGGGTCTGTGTTGACTACAGGAGACTCAACCAGGCCACCAAGAAGGACCATTTCCCCCTGTCTTTTATTGACCAGATCATTGAGAGACTGGCAGGGAAGAGCCATTATTGCTTCCTGGATGGGTACTCGGGCTACAACCAAGTGGCCATCGCTCCTGAGGATCAGGAGAAGACCACCTTTACCTGTCCCTTCGGCACATATGCTTTTCGACGCATGCCATTTGGGCTATGCAACGCACCTGCGACTTTTCAGAGGTGCATGCTGTCGATATTTTCGGACATGGTAGGGGAGTGTTTGGAGGTCTTCATGGACGATTTCTCGGTCTACGGCGACGGATTCGACTCCTGTCTTGACTGCCTAGACCGAGTACTCCAGCGATGTATTGAGTATCAGTTGGTTCTATCTTGGGAGAAAAGTCACTTCATGGTGACTCAAGGGACGGTGCTTGGCCATATCATCTCCAACAGGGGCATGGAGGTTGATCCGGCCAAGGTTGATGTCATTAGGAAACTCGCACCGCCGTCCAATCTGAGGCAGCTACGGTCATTTATGGGGCACATTGGATTTTATAGGAGGTTTATTCAGGATTTCAGCAGGATTGCCCGGCCGTTGACTGACCTCTTGACGAAAGACACCGAGTTCCTTGTTGATGACAAGTGTCTTTCATCGTTTGCTACTCTCCAGCAGTGTGTCATTGAGGCTCCTGTCCTCCAGCCGCCTGATTGGTCTCTCCCATTAGAGATCATGACGGATTCCTCCGATTTTGCCGTAGGGGCTGTGCTGGGACAGAGGAGGGATGGAGTTCCATTTGCCATACACTACGCTAGCCGCACATTGGATTCCGCCCAGTGGAATTACACGGTCACAGAGAAGGAGATGCTAGCCGTAGTGTTTGCCCTAGATAAGTTCAGATCGTATATTATTGGATCTAGAGTGACTTTGTTTACAGATCACACCGCCATCAGGTACCTTATGGCAAAGAAGGATGCCAAGGCCAGATTGACTAGATGGATCCTTCTACTCCAGGAGTTCGATATTGAGATCAAGGATAAGCCTGGAGTCAAGAATGTGGTGGCGGATCATCTCTCCCGTTTAGAGTAGCCTGAGGAGTCTGAGCAGAGTGATCCTATTAGAGATACCTTCCCAGATGAGGCGATCCTTGCTATCACCTCACTCCCATGGTACGTCGATATTGGTGAACTTTCTCGTTGCTGGGAAAGTACCATAAGATTGGCCCAGGCAGAGGCTTGAGACCTTCCTTGCGAAGGCCAAGTATTACCATTGGGAGGATCCCATCCTTTACCACGAAGGAGGGGATAGCGTCTGGCGTCGGTGTATTCCTCAAGAGGAGCACCATAGCGTCCTCACTTACTGCCACAAGCTTGAGGCAGGAGGACATCATTCAGGGAGGAGAACGGCACAGAAAGTGCTCCAATCCGTCTTGTGGTGGCCTACCCTCTTCAAGGACTCAGATGAGTTCGTGAAGAGGTGTACTGACTGTCAGAGGATGGGCACTTGTGGACAGCGTGATATGATGCCGATGCAACCCATTCACTTCTGTGAGGTTTTTGACGCATGGGGCATCGATTTCATGGGTCCATTCCCTAAGAGTCAGGGATTTGAGTACATTCTGTTGGCCGTTGATTATGTTAGTCGTTGGGTGGAGGCTATCCCCACCCGAGCCGCTGATGCGAGGACAGTTTTCAGATTCTTGAGGAAGCATATCATCACGCGGTTCGGGGTTCCACGAGTTCTTATTTCTGATGGGGGATCTCACTTCATCAACGACCAGGTGAAGGCACTTGGTAGCGAGTTCGGCATAGACCATCGTGTTGCTACACCTTACCATCCACAGACGAATGGTCTAGCCGAAGTGTCGAATAGGGAGATCAAGACTATTCTGCAGAAAGTCGTCCGCCCTGACCGAAAGGATTAGTCACAGCTTTTGGACTCGGGTCTTGTGGGCATGTAGGACGTCTTTCAAGACACCTTTGGGTACATCTCCCTTTTGCCTCGTGTATGGCAAGCCATGCCATTTACCTATTGAGCTGAGGCACAAGTCACTTTAGGCAGTTACAGATATTCTGATGGATCCATATGGTATGGGAGACCATAGGAGGGCAGAGTTAGCTGCCCTGGAGGAACTTAGAGATGTAGTTTTCTCAAGCAGCCTACATTATAAGGAGAAAGTCAAGGAGTGGCATGATTCTCATATCAGCCACAAGCATTTTGAGATTGGACAGAGAGTTTGGCTGTTTGATGCGAGGCTACGATTATTTCCAGGGAAGTTACAGAGCAAATGGAAGGGACCTTATCTGGTTAGAAAGGTACACGACAACGGTAGCATCGACATATCTGAGTTGTCTTCTGAGAGTACCTTTCGAGTGAACGGCCAGCGGCTCAAGCCATTTCTAGATCATGAGCCGTGGGTCGTTGATCTTGCCCCTATTCATTTTGCGTGAGATGTGGTCTTTGACTCACATCTAATGCATCTCACGCCTGAGTTTCACTGATCTTCCGCCTTGTATAGATCCAGATGTCCATATCACCACATTCTTTAGTCCCACATCCCTTTCTTCATCTTGTGATTATGCTATACTTAGGGTGCACTTTACCCTAAGTATAGGGGGGTGTGAGACCTTTTGAGTATTTCTTTTGTTTCTGTCTACCCCTGTTTTTGCTACCTATACTTAGGGATATTTCACCCTAAGTATAGGGGGGTATACCCTGTACATTCTCCACTCGGTTTTTCCTTAGTGTACAACCTGCTATACTTAGGATTATTTGATCCTAAGTATAGGGGGAAGACCCGAGACCCTTTTGACTTTTTCTATTTTCTTCTTGTTCTTTGTATATAGCCTTTCTTTTCACTTCCCTATACCTGGTACGAGTTATGTCTTCTTCATCGCTCTTTACTCTGAGGACATCGTTCGAGCTAAGTATAGGGGGGTGTGTATATATTTCATATATACTTTAGCCATAACTCGTACTTTGTGTGAGTGTGTTAATAAATAAAATGGCTAAAACACCACAAAAATTAAAAATTTTCATGTACATAATCTTCTTTTATTTGCACATAAATAGCTAGTGTACAAATTATTTTTGTAAAAATGATTTCAAAAATCTTTGTGTAAAGCTTGTGTAAATATTTTTGTATCAAAATTATGTATATAGTACAAAATTTTTCCAAAATGTTTTGAAAATCAAAAGTTTGCAAAAATATTGTGTAAATGTGTGTAAATATCTTTTTGCAAAACTTGCACTTCATGCATCATCCATTCATGATTTCAAAATATTTTTCAAAAATTTTGCATGATTGTAAAAATTTGTGTAAATAAGCATCTTTTTGTACATATGTATATAGTTTTCTGGATGATAGTTGACATTTAAACTAGCCTGGAATCAAATTGAGAAATGGAGCTTGATTAAGATCTTAATCCACCTAACTTCTAAGAGGAACCTTATAGGGCTTAGGTTTAAGGCTTTTCAGGTCCATGGTGACTTAATTCTTTGAGTCCACTAGGCTATGATCACGTGTCATCTCAATGAGCCTAAGTAGAGCACTTAACAACAACACATGACTGACGAACCGAAAAATCGGCCCTTTAATAATGCGTTTTTAGCACAAGGAATCATCATCGTAGTCGGGCCGATTTCGGTCGTCAAAGAGATCCCCTCATTTTAAAGATATGCCATAAATCGAAATGAGGTGATCGAAGATTTTTTTTACTTGGCAAGATACCAAGGTCGAACTCAGGGACACGAGCCTCTCTCGTATTGATCGGATTTAAGTGTATTTAATCAAATGTTGAAATAAGAATATAGGTCAAAACATGCAGAGACACAACAAGACATGATAATGCATTGAAATAAACATGCAATTTTTTATCAATTTTTTCATGCAAATAAGTGATCATGCAAAGCGAATATTATGCCCCAAAAATCATAGTCACTTGAGCCATAGAAAAAAAATGCAAGTTAAACTAAGTTAGCATTAAGAAGCATTCCACCTTTAATAAGTAAATGAGCATGTCAAATAAAGAGGTCAGGACACTTAGATAATATAATAATTCATCACAATTCATAGTGTCAAATCTGAAATTTAAGCATGCCATAATGAAGAGGATGAGAAGAGCTTCAAAATGAAACTGAAATCAACTCGATTGGAGCTATGTAGCTCAAGATATGCATAAAAGAAGACAGGGGCATAAATGCAATAAAAACATGAAAAGATAACTACAAACAGGTCCAGGGAGGGACTAAAATGTAAATACGTAAAGTAGATGGACCTTCCCTGTAAAATACCCACAGTGCACGCCCGCTGCACGTGATCGGGACCTGTTTGCAAATTGAAGAAGTCGGCTGGGCTTCCTTGCAAATTACCCAAGAAGCACGTGCCAGGCACGCGCTTCCCCAGGTTCGGGTAGATCGGAGGTTCGGAGGAGGCCCGGGTTGCTTCGGCGTGGCTCGGGCGTAGGCTTTGGCTCGATGCAGGCTCGGACAAGGCTCGGCGGATCCAAGCCTGTAGGTTCGGAGACGGAGGCTCGGGCGTGCTCTGGTGACGACGCGTGGCTGAATATGAGCCACCAGATCAAAAGAATCCGATGGCTTGGATGGGCTCCGCTGTAGGCGACGTGGCTGCCCCTCAGCCGTTGGATGAAAGCCTGGAGGGATCATCCAACGGTGCCTGTACGTTCTCCTTCTTCGACTGCTGGCGGCGGAATTTGAGCTCCGGCGAGAAGCTCCAAGCTCCGCCACTCCTTCTTGATCACGACAGGCCTCCCCCGAGCCCAAGTAATGGTCTTCGATGAAGCGGGGAACTCGGGGAAGGCCCAGGAGGCTCTGGCGTCGGTCATCGAAGCTCGGGCGTCGAGAGTGGAGTTGACGAAGAAGGCTCCGGCGTGCGCTCCGTCCATTGAAAGCTCGTGAGCACCTGCATGTTAGAAGCATAGCCGAGGCATAGAAGTGCGTGCGTGAGCGTAGTGGGAGCTCATGCGGGCGATGAGAGTGAGGAACTCGAAGCTCCTCCGCCGTGAGGGCGGAGGAGGTGGGTCGAAGGTGACGGGAGGTATGGAAGAAGGAGACGGCGAGCGGAGGGTGTCGCGATGACGGGGGAAGTGTGGCGGAGCTTTTGGGAGGAACGATGGAGGGTAAAAACGGCCGGAGTGACCGAGAAAAATCGAAGAAATTAAAGAAAATTACAGAGGAAGAAGAAGAGGTACTTACCTTGGTCGGGCGGAGCGGAGGCTTGGGCTGGAGCTCAGATGGAGCACTGGGTCTTCGCTGGACGTCGCCACCCGGTCGATGCAGCTCGAGCGGTCGCCGGAGCGCCGCAACTCCACCGTGAATGGCGGAGGGTTTCACCGGGGGATTTGAGGTCGTCTTCGCTCTATCCGACGCCTCCCCCTGTCACAGGGATGCGGAGGAAGGCTGGGCCCCTCCCCGCGTAAAGGTGGACATCGTGATTTGTCGGAGGGGGCGAGATATTTGAAGAGTGAGGGCGGAGATTCCGGTGATGGGGTCGTGGTTTGTGAGGGGAATATGGAGCGACTGGGAAGACGACGTGGGTTGTGGAGGTATGCGCGGGGTAGAGGGAAGTTAGGGGAAGACCAGGCGGTGGTTGACGAGCGGAGAAGAGGTCAGAGGTGTTGGCGAAAATGGGAAGGGTGGACGGGTTGCGCGAGGTGGAAGACGTGGGGAAGAGGAGGCTCTGGAGGTTGACGACGGGATCCTGACCGTTGGATCTAGAGATCCAACGGTGTAGGGCTAAGCGCGAGAGGACGAGCAAGATTAGATCAACGGCGGAGCGATTAAAGGCAGATGAGCTACCACGTGTCGAGCACAAGGTGTGGCAGTATTGAGCGGCCGAGATCGCATCTTGGGGTTGATCGAAGGGATGGAATCAGATCCAGGGGATAACGGCGGAGATGGAAGATCTGAGGTGCCATCAGGCGGCCTATGAAGCGCCACATGTCGTGCTCTGCTCAAGGCGCGAATGAGCGGACGGATTTGAAGGCGGAGGAAGATCTGATGGCTAGAAGATTAAGAAGGCGTGGAAAAGGCGGGACCGTTGGATTTAGAATGAGATCCAACGGCTGAGACGCGGGCGGATGAGGCAAAGGGGAGCGGGCCACGTGGCTCATCCAGAACGGGCCACGTGGCCCAATCAAATTATTCTGATCTTCCAGTTGATATTTGAAGGGCTAGATGGCCGAATTTGAGAAAACTCAAAACATGAAAGTTGTAGATCTTGACGAGATCTACAAGTTTCATGTTGACCAAAACTGGAGATGAGATCAAACAAAGAACCGAAATATTTTATAGGGTATTTTTAAGGTTAAAAATACCACAGATTTTTGATTTGCCATTTTTTGTGATTTTTAATTTATTAAGGACTCTGTTAATTATTAGACACTAACAGAGATTTATTGACAAAACAATAAGCAAGGGGGTTAATTATGAGAAATAAAGATGATGAAACTGAGGTTCATCACCCCCCTATACTTAAACTATGCTCGTCCTCGAGCATCAAAAAGAATGACTAAGTTGGATTAACCCCCTTGTGCATGTGAATACAGGATCCAATCTGATCAAGTCGACTCGGCTTCAGAGATCCAAAATTTTAGAGTTCAACCCAGCCTTAATCAAGAGGCTTCCAATTCCTCTACTTCTCTAGACTCTCTCTGATGTACATATAAACTAAAGGATATGAGTTTAGTGTTGACTGCAATTTCGAGAGTAGAGTCAAGTCTTCACCCAAAATCTTGGTCCGAGAAAATCTCCTAAGGACCCAATCCTCAGCACTAGGGAATAAATCAAATCTTGCATTCAGTCTACCGTCTCTTTAGTTGTCAGACTTAGAAAATGTAGATGGCAGGCCAGAAATGGAGGGCATGGGATTGTGTCAATTCTTCTCTCCCTCACATTGGAACAGGGATTCTCTCTAGTGCCTTTTTACGCAACACATTTTTTTGGTGTTGATCAATGCGTCCGTCAAGAGAAGTTGGAGCCGTCTGCACTTGTTTTCCTGGGAGTACACCGGGGTGTGTCTCTTTTGAGTACCTATCGTACCTTCGACACCCAGACTTGTAGCATTTACGATGCAGAGCCCTTTTTTGGTGCAAGCCCAACTCCTGGTCCTAATAGCGGTGGTCCAAGTGGACACTTTGAAAAATTTTGGGAGCGCTCGCCTTTGGTGGAAGCTCTTTGATATTTGACTTTGGTGGAATGTGAGCTTTTCTTTGAATTTCATTGACTTGTATAATTGGTGGCTAGCTCCACTGCTTTTACCAAAAGTTGGCGCACACTGATCAACATTTTATTTAATTTTTCACACCCAGGCACTTAGGTTAATGTCAAGAGATTAGTATAAGAATCAAGTTCTCATACTGGCTAATATTGCTGACACTCAGGTTTCGTGAAGCCTCCAAAGATTTTATCCCATCCTCGAGCATCATTAGATCAAATCCAAACTCGACTTCCTCATCCCAATCCCTTAGGTGAAAAATCAACTCATCTCATCAAAACCGCAGTCGTGCATGTGATGTGCTGATCATATTCTTTCTGTCTGAGACTAAGCATGGAATATAGCATGCAGATCTAGAAACTTAGGGGAATGTGGATGATTAAGTCTAAGACCCTGATGGCTAAGGCTGGTTAACCTAAAATCTCAAAGACTTCTAAAAGCTAAGTCTCCCTGACCAATTCAGATCCTGGGTGAAAGTGAAAGTGTAGAGAACTAATCCAACTTCTTCATTCAAAAACAAGACACTTTTTTTTTGAACTCTAAGAGATATTAGAACTTCCTAAGCTCAATTAAGTAGCTACAATTCAGCCAGTATGGATGTAAGTACAGGCCGAAGCCCGTTGCTTGAGGACGGGGCCTTACGCGATGTCCTCTAAACCATCCAATCTGCTAAGGGCGAACCCTCACTGAACGCGGCTTTCATAATTGGGCTTAGTAGTCACTAATAGCTCTTAAAGGGTTTTTTCGAATTTTCTCATTTTTATGGATTTTAATAAAGTTAAAACACAAGTTAGACTCAACTTTCCTTGAAAAAAGAGATGGCGATTTTTTCAAAAACCCATGTCACAAAATAAAAATTTTCAAAACGTTTTCAAAAATCATTTTCGAAAATATTTTTATAAAAATAGCGTAACATAATATCGAAAAACCGCGAAATCATTTGAGTTCTCTTCGTCCGATGAATTTTACCTTAGCCAAAAAGTTTTTAATTTTTCAAATTTTTCAGATTATAGCTAAAGTAAATATACAGTATATACGGTATACCCCCCTATACTTAAACTTTGCTATGTCCTCATAGCACTAGATGTTACAAGTACATAGGTCCGTTTAAATATAGAAGAATATACGGGAGCTAAGAGGGGCTCCCCCTATACTTAGGTTAGAAATAACCTAAGTATAAAGGCAAGAAAAGAGGAGTAGAGAAAATCACGGGGATTTGGGTCCCCCCTATACTTAGGCTGAGATTAGCCTAAGTATAAAGATGGGATTTGATGTTGGAAGGGACCCAAGGTGAACGAAGAAGAGGGATGAATATACAAGTGAGCGGCTGAATCTTCGGAGATGAAATGGAGTGTCTTCGGATTTGGGGTGTGTGACACATCAAACAAGGTTCAATCAAGCAACCAAACCCTTAGTTTCACCAACTCACACATGAAACCAACCAAGGTTGGTCGATTGTCTTGTCGGTTTTATTGGTGATAAAACATTTGATTTTTACGCAAAGAAAAGATGTGAAGTAAAAATCATTGCGTAAGCGAGGGTATTGCTCTCCCAAAACCAAATTTTACTCCATTTTTGGTTGACTTGCAATTAACAGTCCCAATTTTATTTTAAATTATCACTGGTTTAAGGTTAGCACATCAATCAGAAAATCATCGTCTACCGTTCATTCCATTTTCCATTAATCCTAGGTGATCAATCTAGGAAATGAAAGCCGTGAAAAACATGTATTCGATGAAGAAAAAACGCGATCTAGGCTAAACGATAAATCATGCAGTGATTTGACGATAAAAATCGCGAAAAATCTGGGGCCGTTTTGAAAATCAAATCAAACATGTATGCAAGTCGAAAAAGCCGCACCAAATCATGCATCTATTAGCGGTGATAAATCTTCATGAATTTTAGCTAAGTGATACGAGATTACGTGCGTCTTCATTTAAAGTGTGTCCTAACCTACGATCAAGCACATAAAAATAAAGTGAACTAGAAGAGCCGCGTGCCTATCCTAGGTCGACACTCAAGTGGGGGCGATCCCCACACAACCACGATCGTTCGATTACAATCGCGAGTCTTCGATCGAAGACCGCTGTAAACGACGAATTATTAATAAAAATATAATGCAACAAAAATGCGAGACACATTTTTTTTTCTTTTCTTCCTTATTTGCTCCAAGCATGTTCCTGCGGCTCCTCGCAGCGGGGCGCGTCTTGCTCCTCGCCTCCTTGATCCATCAAGGGCCTTGCCACAGAAACAATCGTTAGATATCAAATAAGAAAGAAAAATTTTAAATGCAAAATATGTGGTTAATTGACCTATAAAAAGGAACACCGAATTAAACAAACAAAAATCCAAAAAATAAAAGAAATGAGTCGTGTCCCCGGCAACGGCGCCATTTGATGAACCGCAAAATCGACCCTTTAATAGAATGTTTTTATCACTCAGAATCATCATCGTAGTCAGGCCGATTGCGGTCGTCAAAGAGATCACCTCATTTAAATATATGCCATAAATCGAAATGAGGTGATCGAAGATTTATTTTTTACTTGGCAAGAAACCAAGGTCGAACTCAGGGACACGAGCATCTCTCGTATTAATCGGATTTAAGTGTGTTTAACTAAGCGTAGAGTTAAAGGCATATAGGTCAAAACATGCAAATACAAAATAAGACATGACAATGCATTAAAACATAAAACATGCATTTTTTTAAACAATTTTATCATGCAAATATATGGATATGCAAAGCGAACGTTATGCCCAATAAAAATCACTTGAGCCATAGAAAAAAAATGCAAGTTAAACAGAGTTAACATTAAGAAGCATTCTATCCTCATTAAGCAAGCAGACAGGGCATGATAAATAAAGAGATCAAGACACTTAGATAATAAAATAATACATCACGGTTCATAGTATCAAATCTGAAATTTAACCATGCCATAGTGAAGAGGACGAGAAGAGCTTCAAAACGAAACTGAAATCAACTTGATTGGAGCTATGTAGCTCAAGATATGCAAGTTCAAAGATAAGGGCATAAATGAAAGAAAACATGAAAATAAAATTGCATACAGGCCCCTGGGAGGGACTAAATAGTAAATAAACAAAGTAGCGGGACCTTCCCTGTAATTTGACCACGCGCACAGGGGTATTTTTGCAATTTGGAAAACCCGCGAGGGTTTCAATGTAATTTACCCACCATGCGTGCGATCTGCACGTGACGCAGGACCATTATGCAATTCTGGAGAAGATATGGGCCTCTCTGCAATTTACCCAGAATAGCACGTGCGATGCACGTGCTATCTAGGCTCGGACGAAGGGGAGGCTCGGCAGAGGTTCGGGGCAGCTTCGGCCAGGCTCGGACGATACGAAGCTCGGTGCAGGCTCGGTCGAGGCTCGGAGCAACCGAACCTGGAGGCACGGAGACGGAGGCTCGGTGCTGCTCTGGTGACGACGCGTGGCTAGCTCGAGGCCGTTGGATCGGGATGATCCAAGGGCCGCTGAAGGCGAGGGCGCGGCTCTATCATAGCCGTTGGATGGTCGCTGGAGTTGGACCATCCAACGGTCCCTGTGCGGTCTCCCTCGCCATGGACTGGCGGCGCTAACTGAGCTCTGGTGAAGGGCCTCCTCCTCCGCCGCTCGCTCCCGGCTACGGTGGACGTCCCCCGATGCTCAAGACAAGTCGTCGATGAAGCTGCGAGCTCGGGGGAGATCCTGAAGGCTCTGGTGCGGCTCGCCGGGGCTCGGAGGTCGGCTGCGACGTCGGTGAAGTTTGCTCCGATCAAGCTCCGGTCATTGAAGCTCTTGATGACCTGCACGTTAGTAGTCTATAGCCGAAGCCTAATGGTGCGTGAGTGAATGGAGTGGGAGCTCCTAGGGGACGAAGAACATGGGGAGCTCGAAGCTCCTCCGCCGTGAGTGGCGGAGGAGATGGGTGACGGTGGGGAGGTATGGAAGAATGAGAGTGTGGCTGTCGGAGGTGACGCGTGAAAGAGGGAAGCGTAGCGAAGCTTGAAGGGGGGTTAATGGGGGGTGAAGGTGGTCGGAAATGCCTAATTAAACCAGAGAAATTGAAGAAAAAGGACAAACGGAGAAGAGGGAACTTACCTGGCGATTGGCGGAGCGGGTCCTGTGCTCGAGGTCATCGGAGGACCTCGGGGTCATCGCTGGACTCCCCCGGCTACGGGGAGCAGCTTGGCGGAGACGAGGCTCCGCAGGCCTGGCCTACCATGGCCAGGGGTCGTCACCGGGGCGTACCTTCGTCTTCGCGCTCCTGGCCGCCCCCTCGCTGTCACCGGGGGGCGGGGACTCGCTGGGAGGTTTCCCTCGTACAGGTGGACCCCGGCAAATGGAAGGGGAAGCGGCTTATTTGAAGGGCGGAGATGGCGGAAGTGATGGTGGGGACGTGGGTTTCGAGGAGGAAATGGGGAGCGTGGAGAGAGATCCGTGGGTGGAGGTGGTGCTCGCGAGGGTCACGGTTGACTGGAGAAGGTCATGGGGTAGTTGGCGAGTGGAGATGGTGGAAGGTGAAGACGGAAAAAATGGAAGGGGGCGAGGTCTTCGTGCGGTGGAAATCGTGTGAGAGAGGGGTGTCGTGAGGTTGACGATAACGCCTGGCCGTTGGATCTGGGGATCCAACGGCGGGCATTTAGGCGCGGAGTGACGGTCAGGATCCGATCCGAGGCGGTGCGATCGGATGGGTCAGGCGCTGCCACATGGCGAGCTGCAGATGCGGCGTTGTCGGACGGCTTAGATGAGAAGGAAGAGGAGATCGAGCAGCAGAGGGAATAAGTGGGTTGAGCGGCATAGATGAGAGCTCCAGGGCGCGATCGAAGGGCGCACAGCGCGCCACGTGTCAAGCTGTGGGCGCGGCGCTAAGGGATGGTGAGGGTGAAGCGCGGGGGAGATCTGACGGTCGAGGATAAGGAGCGGCGTGGAACGGCCTGGACCGTTGGATCAAGAGGCCGATCCAACGGTCGATAGAAGAGGCGGAAAAGACAAAGGAGGCGGGGCCACGTGGCGCCCCCAGAATGGGCCACGTGGCCCAATCAGGTTATTCAGAGGGTTTTTCTTATTTTTGAGGGCCCTATTGGCCGAATTTGAGAAAACTCAAAACATGAAAGTCGTAGATCTTGACGAGATCTACAAGTTTCATGTTGACCAAAACTGGAAATGAAATCAAACAAGGGCCCGAAATATTTTTGAGGGTATTTTTAAGTCTAAAAATACCAATGATTTTGTTTTGTCATTTTTTTGTGGTTTTTAATTTATTAAGGACTCTGTTAATTCTTAGACATTAACAGGGAATTATTGACAAACTTTTAAGCAAGGGGGTTAATTATGAGAAATAAAGATGATGAAACTGAGGTTCATCAATGACTCATATAGACAATGGCTTTACTTGGACATCAGCACTATGCACCGAGCTCTCTACGGATGAGGTGGTGAGGAGGCAATCTTCCTTGACTTGGGGTAGCATATGAGGGTAGTACTTCTAGGCGGAACCTCTCTTCTTCTTTTAGTGAAGGAAGAGCGTCTCAACTTGGTCTGGTTGCCATGAGGTCTAACGACGGGAGTTGTGGGTTGCAATAAAGCTTCAAAAGAGGGATAGTCTACTGGCTCAAGAGGAAAAACTCCTTGTATATATGCTGCACATGTATATGTTGTACAGATGCACTTGAAAAAAAATGTGCAAAAAGAAAAGAACTCCAAAAAAGTGGTGGGTCTGAGAGAAAATGATAATCCCACCGGAGTATGTATATAGAGTGCAATAAGCAAAGCTTGGTTTCATGTTCCACTTGTTGTAGCTTGTAGCAGGGAGACTTGGCTACACTGGTCAAGCTCCCAAGGGTACTTGGCTACACTGGCCTTGACCCATTCTCTTCTTCCTCCTCTTCTTGAGCCGGTTGAACTTGAACTTAGAAGGGAATACCCCGCTCCTCGAGGAAAGAGTGGCCAGATTGAGGTCATAGAGTTACCTTGTTGGGGAGGGTTGTCAAGTTGCCATTTCTGAGGTGGAGAGCTTAGACTTCACATTCACAGGACAAGAAAAGATTCATGGTCTTCAGGGTTTGTGATTGATGACTTGTTCTGATCTGGAGCATTGAGGAGTCTTGGTTATAGATTAGTGGAACTTAGAGGCTGTTGAGTTTTAAGCTTAAGTCTAAATAAGGTTCCGACACATTAATAATCCAAAGATCTGATCGAGCTCCATACCCCAATTTAATGAAGGCAAGTTTAATAATCAACCTTGATCCATGTACATCCTCTTTTTCTTTTTCTTTCTTTCTTTTTCACTTCTTTTTCAAATAAGTGTTTGCTAAGGGACTAGCAAAGTTAAGTATAGGGGGGTGATGAATACCCATTCATCACTCTTTATTCTTATATTTTAGCTACAAAAACCTTTGCAAATGCATGTAGATATATGTAAATACAAATAAATACCAAAAGCATGCATTGTGTAAAAACCTATAATTAGCATGTTTTTGTGCAAAAATAAAAGAATAAAGATTAAAAAGAAAAAGAGGGAAATATTTAAGATAAATATTGAGGAACCTAACCCAAGGGAGGGCTCAGCATGGGCCTGACCGCATAAAAGCCAAAGTAGAGGGAGATAGGAGCTCTTGTGTAAATATTTATGTAAATAAATATAAATATATTTTCCTCACCAAAAATATGCTTGTAAATACTTGTATATATTTAGAAAAATATAAAAACAAAATAAAAAGATAAAAATAAAAAGGGAACAAAAACATCACCTTCACCATGTACATAAACCGCACCTATGAATTTATTTAGCCTTGTAAATATATAAAATTATTTTTTATAATTTTTGTAACTAGTCTATGTTATATATTGTAAATAAATAAAATAAAAACAATGAAAACAAAAACAAAACAAAAATAGAAAAATTAAAAATACAAGAATACATTGTACATATACCATGTATATAGATGTACATATATATTTATTTTACCTATGTAAATAAATAATAAAAATCAAATAAAAATACCTTTTTATTCCTTATTTTATAATGAAAATAAATAAAATATAAAATAGGAATAAAATTGCACACAAATAACATTTAAAAATCAAAAATCCAAACCCTATATATTGTATATATACATATATATTGTACATATTATGTATATAGCCTATTTTTATTTCCAAAAAATAATTAAAAATCACTAAAAAAATAGAAAAAAATAAAAGAAAAATATTTCATGTTTTGAGTTTTTGCAGATTCGGCCCCTAGCTACCCATATTTGTCACTTCAAGATCCAGCCACGTGGCCGAATCCCATTGGGTCCTGGGGATGTTGACCGCCCGGTCAACTAGCCCCCCCAAGACCACTTCCCACGGGTCTGAGCTCCGGACCCAACTTCTCCTATTTCTACCCGCTCGACCCGACACCCATTTCCCTAAAACCCGGCTCCGTTTTGAACCTCCCACATCCGACACCTTCGCCGGGCATCCACCTCAGGATCCGCGCGCTTCATCGACCTACCCGAGCCCGTCTTAGCCGGACCCCTCCAACGCATATAAGGGAGCTCCGCCACCTTCTCTCTCCATCTTTGGCCATTCGCCCCGTTCTCCAGTGAGCTCCAGAGAGTGTGTGAGGTGACAGCTCGCATCCCCGACCTGTTGCAGCGAGGAGAGGGAGTGAATCCATCGATCCGGCGACGTAGCCGCCGCAGCTCCGCCACCAGCGAGAGCTCCGAGCCTCGGGCAGAGACGACCCTCGAGGCGACGACCAGGAGCATCCCCAGCTCCTTCCCAGTCTATTCCTTCACCCAGGTAACCCCTTAGGCTACCCATTTCCCTTAATTTCCAGTTTCGCCGAATTTGCGCCGCCGTCATATTTCTCCGATTCACCCCGGTTCCGACCACTATCCGATCATCGGAATCGACCCTCATGTTCGCCTTCGTCCGACGCACGTTCTTCACCCACTCACTCAACCCAGCTCGCACAGGAGCTGGGAACCGAGCTCCTCCGTCCACCCCCTTCGCCGGAGCTCGCCGTCCCGACGCACCAGCCACCCCCACTTCGCCTAACCGGGTCGAGGCAATTTGCCCTCGGCCCGTGAGTCTTCTGGTGCTCTTTTCAGGTCGAAACGAGGGCTGTCTGAGGCCCTTCGCCACTCAGCCAGGAGACCCAGCTCCGCCGACGCCGTCCGAGCTCCCCGGAGCTTGGCTCGATCATCGGAGCCCACCGGCAGACGCGGGAGCCTTCCGCGATTCTTCTCCGACCTTCAGAAGGCTCCCCGGAGGACCCTAGCGCACGCACGAGCCCGACGAAGCTCGCCGGGGACCTATTCTTCGAGGACCCTCCATCGCCGTCGATCGCCCCGCCTCGCTCCAGTTCAAATCCTGGTCGTCCATCCTTGGAGCTACCAGCACCGTCCGATCGGAGGAGGGACGATCCGGAGCGCCCACCATCCGCAGCCGTCAGATCCACACGTGGCGCGCATCCAACGCCCCCGCTTAATAAAGGGTAATTTACCCTTAGGCCCCGCTTTTATTTTTATTTCGTTTTAGTCCTGTAAATAGTAAAATCAGTTGTTTAGTTTTAGGTTAAATTGCACATTGGACCCTGAGCTTTAGTTATTTGCATGTATACCCCTGCCTGTTGTGGACACGTGCTTCGACACGTGATTTGTTTGGGTTATTTGCAGTAGATACCCTTGTAGTTCTGGATGTTATAAATTGAATGAAAAGTTTCTCTTATTTGCACTTCTACCCCTGTGAATGATTTATTTCCGCATGTGCGTTTTATTTTGGGTAAATTGCAGATAGGGCCCCTGGACTTTCGGTACCTGTTACCAATAAGTCCTCAGGACTTATTTTTCTTACATCTAGGTCCCTGAGTGCCCCAGGCATGCGCATGGCGCGTGTTTTGCTGGGTATTTTGCACCAGGACCCCCAGAACTTTGGGTATTTGCACTTTGGTCCCTATGCACAGTGCCCTATCGTTATTTTTGAATAAAATATCAAATCACCTCCAAATCCAACGAAAATTTGACACATGGCTCCTGCCATGGTGTAGGATTTTTGTGGATTTTTGAGGACATTTTTGATTTTGTTTGCTATTTTTAAAAATTCAAAAACCTTCATTTTTGTTACTGTCCAGTTTGAAAATTCACAAAAAAATATAAAAGCTGACTTAAAAATTCTATAAAAATTAGCTACTGTTTATTTTACTTAGCTTGATTTTCTAGCCAATTTTGGCTATTTTTCATTACTGGAAAACGCTAAAAACCTAAAAACACTCAAAAAACTCATAAAAATTATAATAAATAAATTAAAAACCCAAAAATAATAAAATTGATACCTAAATTTTCCTTGTCTTATCTACTTTACAAGAAAATTACCTCCTGCCATTTTGAGGCCCTTAGATATTTTATCTAGGGCTTTTTGGCTCGGCTGGACAGTACCCTTTATTTTAGGCATTGTTTGATTTTTAGAAAATAAAATACACATCAAAAAATTCTCAAAAATTCACCAAAAACACTAAAAAAATATAAAATACATAAAAATATTTTTGTTTGAATTTTTGGTTGAATTTTTGTGTATTTAATAATTTATTGAAGTGTGTGCCTTCTTTGTTTTCTTATTTTCTTAATTACTTAAAAAAATCCGAAAAAATATAAAAATAATGAAAAACCACTAAAAATATTTTCTTTCTTTATTTTCTTTATTTTTACTACTTCGTAGGCCTCTCGGCCAACCCGTGCTCCATGAGTTCGACTCTGGGTGCTATACCAGGTTAATCACATAGCAGGACCGCTATTTGAGTTTTGATTGATTTTATCCTTCTTAAGTGGTTCATTTTTCTTGATCGACACATCTGAGTGATTGAGGTCGCAACGACCGTCTTAGATACCTGATTGCCTTAGTCGCTCGGGTTTCTGTGTCATCAGACGTCAGCACCCTCATCACCCCACGGGTCACGTGCTTCGCACGTGACCACGTGGGCAAATTGCGCGGAAGCCCCCAGTTCTCATCATATTTGCATACTAATCCAGACCTCCAGGGTCACGTGCTCGGCACGTGACCTCTGGAAAAATCTGCAGAAACATCCCTATAACTATTGGTAATTGCATCTAAACCCCTGTTCTGCTTCTTTTATTTAATTATTGCATTTATACCCATGTACTCCCGTTGCATTTTTAGACCTCTAATTTACATTATTTTATTTATTTAAAAATAGCACTTTGTTCATCTCTTAATTCTCTACATTGTGAGCTACTGTGGACATTTTTGTGATTGATGGTTCATTAATAAATATTTATTTTGTGGAAAATTGCGAATTTTTCCCATCTTATGCTCTGAAATTTCTAGTTGATTATTCGTTACTCTAAAAATTCCCGAAAAATCATACATTGTAGAGATTATTTTGCTTGACATTGTGCCCAAAAATCTTTGCATTTGCATGCAAAATTTGCTCCGTAAAAATCATTTTTGCATCTTTCATTGTTTAATTTTTAATAAGTATTCAACCCCACATTTTCGAGGTCTAGGATTTTTCTGAGATCCATCTCCTAGTGATAGATCTTGGATAATTTTATCTCTCGAAAATAAGTAGGTTTAATATTTATTGTAATTAAATATTGAAAATCATTCTGTTTGCATTTAAAAATTCAGAAAAAATTCATGTTGCATCAGAAAATTCCAAAAAAATTACAGTGCACTAATTTTATCATAATTATCATCTCGGCCAAGTTTCGTATTTTTCGGACATTGTTTGAGTGAATTTTACATTTTAGTCCCTAAAATAGGCCGAATTTGCATTTTGCATCCCTTTATTGCATTGAAAATTGCAAAAAAAGACCGCCTTGAAAACCGAACTCGAAATTGGATAGACACAACTCTAGGTTGTTCCTTTGCCTCCTTGTAATCGACCTTGGGACTTGACCAAGTAAAATAAACATAAAAACCACTTGACTAAATTTGATTAAAAATTGTGGTTATTTCTTGACTGTTTCCGATCGCCGCCTACAACGAACGGCACATATTATTTTCACATACGAACATTAAAAACAACTCCTTAACGCGGCGTTTACGGACTCGTCAGATGGCGTCGGGGAGGCAAACGACTTACTTTTGTGTTTTGAATTTTTCATTCGGTTTTCCGAATTCGGGTGGTCTGACCCCCGAATTTTTCATTGTAAATCCCATAATTTTTTTCCAGCGTTTATTTTCTTATTTTATTATTTTTGAGTCACTCTCTGACATTCTCTCTCTTATTTTTCTTGCGAGGTACCCGGCGCACGTGAAGCGGTTTTTCAAGAAACCGACGCATCTTCACCGACATCCAAAAAGTCGCAATAAAATTAAGATCGAGTCGAGTCGTGAGAGAGCGTAGAGTCTAGGTTTTTAATTTCTGCAAAATTTTAATTTCTGCTCATTTATAGCGGTGTCCGTTTGGACTCTCGCATGTGTAAAAAGACTCTGAACTTTACTTGTGGTGTGTCGTGGCCTGTTTCACTCTCTGGAGAGGGTGGGGCCCGACTTGAGTAGCGATTAGGATAGACCTGCACATACGGCTCTCAGAGCATTTTTTTTGATTGCGCTCGTAGGATCTTAAGCCACACTGCACTTTAATCAAGACGCACATAGATCGTTCAACTTAGCCAAATTTAACTCAATTCTTCCCCGCTAATAGAACTTTCTGCTTAGGTACGGTTTTTCATCGGCTTGCACGTATTTAGAATAAATTTTTCAATTCTGTATTGCATCCCACATGGAGATTGCGAGGAGGCACTGTAAGTCTTCTAACTGAGCTTACATCATTGTTTTTCACGTGCATCGGCTTTTCCCGAATTTCTCCCTCTTGTTTTATCACATAAATCTAAAGGAAATTGGGACTAGACGGTAGACGTGTATTTGTGCTCATCTAAATTTTTCAGTGATCACCTAATTAAAACTGGGACTGCTAAATATAACCGATTTAAAAAATCCATAAAATCAAGAATTTCTACAGGAGAGCAACCCCGACATTGTTTGATTTTATCTTGCAGTGAGGAGAGAGACGCACACTAGGATAGAGCCCAGCTCCAAAACCTAACAGCTCGTTTACACGGCTTGCAAGACTTGAATTCTCACCAATTAAAACTGATAAGATAATTAGCCAGACTCTTACGGCCTTCATTGAGTGAGTTGGTGAAAGAAATCTTTGTTTTGTGTTTGGTTTGTGCGTAGAAAGTAAGACATCAACGAATACTGCACATTTGTGCCTACATCATAAACCGCAAACCTCTTGTTGACCTCGAGAATGGAAGATTGTGGTAATTCTTGTTCGGATTCTACGAACCCTTCTTCCTCTACCACAAACTCTCCAGTCTCAAAAGCCCAGAGAGACTCTTACTCTGGACCTGATTGGCCTTCGGGAAACCCTTCCCAAGAACCCTATTCCTACGATTCCTTCTTCTTCCTAGAAGGAGGACAGACTCACACTGTCTCTTTCTCACCAGAAAAGAATAAGGATAACTGCTACATCAATTCTTTCCAATCTATTAACTCAAACCCTTTATATTCAGAAGGTGAAGAAAAGGAGATGCCACCTAAGATGTCTTCCAAGAAAGACCCTGAAGATGAACATAATGAAGATCCAATGAAGATGATTCTCGCAAGACTGGCTGCATCTGAGCAGCAACAGCAGTTACTGAGGGAGCAGCTCGAACAAATGAATGCTGGGGAAGAACTACCAATGGAAGCCGCATACAACCCTGGACAGTACAGAGTGTGGAATTATTTGCAGCCACCACAGCCAGAGATCCACTATGAACTAAAGGCACATTTTGTCAGTCAATTACCTCAATTCCATGGTAATACGACTGAGGAACCATATGAATTCTTGAGGGACCTGGAGCTGATATGTTCTAATCTGAGGCATCCACAAGTCAGCCAAGACTACATTTGTCTCACTGCACTACCTTTTGCCTTGAAAGGGAAAGCAGACTACTGGGTGAAAAACTTGGGGGTGACTGTGATGACTTATGAGAGGTTCAAAAACCTCTTTTTGAAGAAATTCTACCCCTTGAGCCGGACCAATCAAATGAGGACCCGCATCACCAGTTTCTCTCAGATGCCTAATGAACCACTCTGTGAGGCGTGGGATAGGTTTAAGGACCTACTACAAAAATGTCCCTGCCATGATCTGGACAACAACATCCTAGTCCAATCACTCTACTCTGGCCTCAACCACGAGACTCAAGGGTTAGTTAGTGCTGCCTGCGGAGGGAATTACACGTCACGTGGAGCTGAGACCGTCTGGAAAATACTGGAGCAGATGGCATAAACAAGCCGGTCTCAAATTACCAGTAGAGCATACACTGATTTCCTGAACACCCTTCAAGCCAAAGACGGGAAGCAGACGGTTGCAGAAATAGCTGAGAACTTGATTCCAAGCATGCACTTTATTGCTGATAAATTGACAATAGTGGACAAGAGAATGAACGATATCGACAGTAGGATTTCCCAATTCCCAAAGCAGATGGAGGAGCTCACCGAGAAGGTATCCAAGATGGGGATGCCTAGTGCACCTACTGTCCTGATCTATCATGTGCATCATGTCCAGGAGCAGCCAGGAGCAGAGCAACATCAACCATGGGCTCAGGAGCAATCCTATGCCCAATTTTCCCAACAGCCGCCCCCACCGACTGAGACAGTCAAGGAAGCCCCGCCTCTGACATTTGAAGTAAACGGCATCTGGTACACCCAGGACACTACCCGACAGGGTAATATGGGGGACCGTCAGACTTATCAGCGTCCACCCACCTTCTATAATGCCGCATTTCCTCCACAGCACACTACATCTTTCCAGCAGCCGAAGCAACAATAACCCTACAATCGCCAGAACCAACCTCAACAATACCGTCAGCAATCTCAAGCCTCCAGACAGTCAGCTCAGTCGTCCACACCTCCAGAAGAACCGATCGACATCTAGAGACAAATGCTTGAAGAGTTTCGCCACTTCCGAAATGAGCTGCAAGATCTACGGGTTGATGTCAACCGCTTGTCCCGTTGGAAGGATGAGCAGACAGCTCCAGCCACAACCATTCCCGCCCAAGTTCAAGCTAACCCCAATAGCTTGAACAAATTCCACTCATCTCAACACAATAACCAGGTATACTATTCAGACTTTTCCACATCTGAACATGAGATCCTTTCGTTTGATAAAATCAATGCCATGTCACTCAGGAGTGGAAGGACCGTGGTCGTACCTGACCGGGCAAGGGAATCGGACCATGAAGACTCGGAAGATCAACCGGAGGATGTTTCCGAGGAGGAAGATGAAGGACGCCCGAAGATCCCAACAGTAGATAAAGGGAAAGCATCTATGGAGTCTGCAGAGGACCTTGAACCTCTAGTTGCTGCAAAAATACCTTTGTCACCTTTTCAGCAACCTGATTTTGATTATTATGGTTGTAATAAAAACTCCAAGTCGAATAAAGATGCTCTTATTTATGATTCTGGCCCTCTATCTCCTGTCTCAAATGCTTCCATTCCTTTCCCCCATGCCCTAAAGAAAGGAAAACAAAAGAAAAACATCAAAGATGACCCAGTCATGGAAAAATTCTGCCAACAAAACATCACAGTCAAAGCACCCTTTGATCAGTACGTGGCCGGTAATCCAGCCTTTCAGAAATACTTGAAGGCAAAATGCACTCCTACTAGGACTCGTACAAAGAGAACAAGTAAATTTGTGAAGACTCATATCTTGACCGTTGCCACCACCAAATGCGTCAAAAACCAGCATCTGCCAAGAAAGAAAAGGGATCTGGGCGCCCATTATGTGGAGAGTCGTATTGGTGGCATAGCGTTCACACGCACACTTCTCGACAATGGATCTTCCATAAATCTTCTACCCTTAGCTTTATATTATCGATTGGAGTTGGGCCCTCTAAAGAAATCATCATCTTTACTCCAATTTGCTGATAAATCCACTAAAAGGCCTAAGGGAGAAGTGAAGAATGCCATCATCATTATCGAGGGTACAGAATACAAAGTGGACTTCACTGTCCTGGACATGGAGACCCCGAACCTTTGGAAGGAATCGCAAATCATTCTCGAAAGACCTTTCTTAAGAATCGCTAAGGCTGTATTCGACTACGGAACTGGCATGATGAAATTCCGTTCTCCAGGAGAAGTGGACTTGGAGATGAAACAAACAAAGTGGCAAAGGTGATGAATCCACGTTTCATCATCTTTATTCTATCATTTTGGCCTTAAAAATCCTAGTAAATGCGTGTAAATAGGCATAATTCATGCATTCTAGCATTCATGTATATGTATGTAAATATTGTATAAAATGCGGTTTTTAAAGCCAAAATTATAGAATAAAGAAAAGAAAAGAAAAAGAATAAAATATTGTAAATATTTTATGACCTGAAACCCCGAGACCTAGGCATCTTGATGAATAGGTCGACAAGGAATAAAGTAGGGGGAGATAAGGTCAGAATTGCAGAGAAAATACCTATATATTCTATTGATTCTTTATTCATTTTGGGACCTATTTTTGGTTCCACTTTTTATACATCAAATAAAGAAACTTTGTACATGAAAGTTGTAGATAATTTAATAAAGAAAATACAAAATTGATTTCACAGAAAAATAATGTACAGATAAAAAGTTATGGTCTGAATAAAAATCCAGAACCCCAACTTCCCAGACCCGTATCTCACAAATGAAAACCAAATGCAGCATACTCACCTTTAATTGTATATAGAAGAAAATAAGCTATTTATTGGCGGTGGTTTCGCATTTGGCAGAGCTACGGTTTGTAAGTTGAGTTTTGGACCCCTATTGTATACTTGTACATATTAAAATATTCAATTTATTATTTATTTATTATTTTTATAATTTTATATTTTTATAATGTTGTAAATATTACTTATAATAATTATGAACATTAAAATAAGAATAAAAACCTAAATAAAAACAAAAATAAAATACTTAAAAATAAAATATATAGATACATTACCTATATATACCTATACAAAACATACTTGTATTTTATTAAATATACAAAATATACTAATAAAATAAAATAAAAATATAATTACGTGTATAAAAGTATGTTATAATTTTATAAAATATTAAATGGAAATAATAAAAATAAAAATACAAAATAAAAATAAGAGAATACAATATATAGAATAATATACCTATATAAGGGCATAAACGCAAACTTGTAAAAATATCATTCATAAAAATAATTAAAATTCATAATAAAATACTACATAAAATAACAAATATTTTTTATTTTATAATCATAAATTAATAAGGTCATTTACTATTTTTAAATTAATTAATAAAATGTTTTCCCAGGGTTTTTCCTGGTTGGTCCACGTGGACCAACCAGGAGGTCAGGACTGTTGACCAAGGTCAACAGTCTGACCTACCCCCCTGTGGCCCTTGTCAGAACCGCTGCGCCCCTACTTTCTCGATTTTTTCGCCGTTGATGCGTTGCTCGAGGGCAGCCGCTTTCTTCATGAAAGTTGTTCACTGTAGATCCACCTAGGCCGCTGACCTCTTAGATCCTACCAGATCTTCATGTTCTGCTCGAAATCTCGCCTCGAAAGTCGCCCGTCCACCATCTTACAAAAACCCATCGTCACCTTCCTTGACTCCTTGAACCGTTCTTGCTTGAGCAAAATACCTCCGAGGGCGTGCTGCTGGATCCCCTGTGACAGAGGGATGATCCAGCACCTTGTCGAGGTGCTTAGTTAGCTCGGCGGTGGGTTCCACCACCACCTCCGGCCTCTTGGCCGTTGAGGTTCCTACCTTGGGCTCCATAGCCCTTGAGGTTGTTTTTCCCTTGTATTTTTCTTGCATTTTTAACCTTGCAGTAGCTGTAGATGCACACCCCATATCTAGTTTCGCCTCTTACCCATCCAGCCACCTGATCGCCACCTTGCCGAAGCTCGAAAGCTCTGGCGACCACCATCTGCTCCGGCCAACCCACTTCCCATCCCGCCTTGTCGTCTAAGTTTTTCTGCACCTAAAGGGACCCTGGACCTCGATACTGTTGGTTTTGATTTTCTTGCAGGTCCCCGGAGGTGCAGGACCTCTTCTGGGAGGTCGGTTTTTGAAGCATCGCGGCGCCGGGAGTGTCTCCTGTCTCGTTACTTCGCGACGGACCTCCGGCCTTCCGCGGGCCATTTTGCATCCGCCGCTCCATCGTGGACACCCCCAGAAGCTCCCTGTTCGTTCTGGACGTCTGCCGGAGGAGGAAGGAACCCAGGAAGCCCGAGTCAACTTCGCCCCCGCGCGAGATCTTCGGTTGTTCCTCCTCTGGCCTCGGTCGCCGTCCGATCTCGTGCCTCCTCCAGAGGGTACAGGTGCCGTCGGATGAAGATTACTCCAGCCATTGATCGCAATTAGCACCATCTAATCTCGGCCGTAGACGCGAAGGGGTATCGCTAGCCGTGAGGGCGCCACGTGCATTAGTGGTGCAGCGTCGACCGTTCATCAGCGCCCAGCCCTGGGTAATTTGTGAATCGTACCCTTGGCCATTTTGTATTTTATATTAACCACTTAATCTGTCAGCTGCTATCTTAACTTTTTGTAATATTTAGACATAAGCCCCCTGTACTTCTGCTTCTTGCATATAGGCCCTCCCCAAGTCACGTGCTGTAAGCACGTGACTCGGTGATTTTTGCAGGCGAATGACGAGTCGCTGAATACGTTGTTTAATTCGGTCATGTTGTAGCACGTGTACTTAGCGAGTCGGTCAGAACCGAGAGACTCCGTGAAGAGTGTCTCGGCTTAATTTATATCCCGGGCAAGTCCGGGGTCGAACTCAGGGAGGCAAAGGAACAACTTCGGGGTTAATTTACAAGTTTAAGATCTAGATATCCAAACGGTATTTTTTTAGATTTTTTTATGCAAGTAGAATGCCAAAAACAAAATGCGGGTGAATTACAACACTAAGAAAACATACAACAAGGCCAAATTAATTTTAATGGAAAAGAAGTCCAAATTAGCCAATTCGTATTTTTCCTAGAGTCCTAATCCAGTGATGAACACAAAACACATTTTTTTATAATTTTTGGGGTTAATATGCAATAAATAAAAATGCACACTTTTTATGGGTTTTTTCGAAATTTTTCACACAAGCAGCAAGCAAAAATTATGAAAAAATTACTGGAAGTAAAACATGATGCAAGAAAGCTACAGTAATTTTTTTAGAATTTTTTGACAAGTTATGAATTTTTTATGAATTTTTTAGTGAAAACAGAGTGATCGTGAGTAATTAATTTCTATTAAATCCACGTTATCAAATTAATCAGAGTGTGATTTATCTCAAGTAGATATTTAGATGAGCAATCCAGGAGACTTGAAATTTCGTGAAAAGCATGTATGTGGATTTAATTAAAAATCAAATACGAAAATCACTCAACAATTTATTTAAGGCACAAGACAACTCCATTTTGGTTGAAATTTGGACAGTAAGTTCTTCACGCTTCAAGGCATCACATATATTTTTTTTAGAATTTTTAAAGCAACCGTGTGTGAGATATAATTTTAAGAGTCCAGATTGGGTAAAATATGCAATATTTCAGTTAACCATTTTTAATTAATTACCCCACTACCATAAAAATATAAATAAATACTCACATTACAGAGGATAAGTTGCTCAACATACAAACATTTTTCATTAAGTAAAATGATGCATAAATGAGGTCCAAATTAAAGTGCAAACATAGGGGTGTCTATGCAAAGCAGAAATTGAAAAGACAACACAAACCACAAACATGGACTGAATTGTAATTACGGAAAATCTTAATAAAATATATACAATTTTTACAAATAAAAAAAGATGGAAAAGAGGACCTTCTTCCCCTTCGTTCCCAGGTGGGGAGAAGGACCCAACAAGGAAGGGGCGCCGGCTGCGACACGTGGGGGGCGCGGCGGCGCGGGAAGCTTGGCGGAGGCGGCTACTGGTCGCCGCGGTGGCGCGGCGGAGGGCGAGGAGGAAGGGGGACGGGCGGCGGTGCTTGGATGGAGATCGGCTCGGCGGCCGCACGGAGGAGGGAAGAGGCCGACGCCTCCGCGTGCGGTGGAGGCGGAGAGGATGGCGGAGGCGGCGCGCGTCAGCCGGCTGAGGGCGGCGCGGGTGAGGAGGGCGCTGGCGTCCTGGCCGTGGAAGAAGGAGGAGGGAGGGGCGGCTGCTGTGGGCGGCTGCTCCCTCCTCCGTAATTTTTTTTATTTTTTTTATTTTTTTTGCTGCTGTAATAACAAAAAGAAACCTTTTTTTGTTTTTTTTTTAATTTTTTATTTTTTTGTTTTGTTAATTAGAGGAAATGAACATGATGGAAAAGAAAAAAAAATGGGGTTATGATGGATAAAAAAAATGATGGTGATCTAAACAACAAGGAACCAAGATATTAGATAAAATAAAATAACAAGAGAAACAAGGAGAAATACTTACCTGAATCTTCGCCGAATTGGCGGAGTAGCTACGCTAAACTCCTGTTGTCGCCTCGACCCGATTGGCGAGATAAAAATCGGAGAAGCTACACGAGCTCGATGGGGAACTCGTGACGCGCAGCGGAGCTCCGCGGATCTCACCTGAAGGAGGTCGTCGCTTGAGGACGATGCTTCGCCGCTGTCACCAACAAAACACTCCAAGCTCTCTCCTTATTCTATAAGAATGGTGGATGGGATAAAAAATGTGGATGTGGAGATGATTATAAAGAAATGAATAATGGGAGTTAGAGAAGTGGTGGTGTTGAATGGGAAGTTTTATTATTGGTGGAGTTGAATGGGAGGTTGGTGGAAGAATGGAATGGAATGGAGGTTGAGAGAAGACTTGGAGGTTATTGGAGAAAGGGAAGTTATTGTAGAGAATGTGATTAAATAAAAGAAAATAAAAGTATGCTACTTTAAATACAATAAAATAAAAAGAGAAGACAAATGGCGGAGAATTTACAAAAAGAAGATATACAACATGTACATTTTTTGTTTGCTTTTCTTTTTATATTTTTTTTGTCTTTTTAATAGTAGCTATGTACAATAGGAAAATACAATAAAATAGTACAATCAAAATACAAGACCACAATGATTTTTTTGGATTTTTAGTAATTAAGAAAGATAAAATAAAAAAAGAAGAAAGAAAGAATATATACATAATATACAAAGTACATCTAGGTCCCAAAACCCAACTTTTGCAAACGAGCTCCGATTTTAATGAAACCACTTCCGTTGGATAGATAATTTTCTAACTTGAACTTTAAAAGTGAGTTTGGTGAATTTGGAGTTCATACGGAGCGGGAATTTAGCTTGGAAGTTGGTCTTTACGGCTTTTTCTCTTTGGGATCTAGGAGTATTTATTTGAGATAAAATTTGTTTTGTATTTTTGTATTTTTATGTACATTATTATGAACAAGTTAGAGAAAGAATTAGCCAAAAAGGAGTTGAAATGAAATTATTAAAAATATATGAAGTTTTGGGTTATTTACAAGTATAAAGCTCCTTTATTTTTGCGGCTTTTTAGTGTTAATTTATTTTATACAATCCAATATACAATAATTAGTGTATTTTATTTACAAGAGTCATTTTGTTAATTTATGGATTTTATGGACATTTATTTGGAATTTTACTCATGGATTTTGCTAAGATTAAGATATTAAGATGATGAATCGTGGATTCATCAGCGAACCCCCCAGGGTCTTATATATTTAGTTTTAATGCTAAAATTTTCGTAGGAAGTTAAAATAGTTCTGGCGAAATTACAATCAACCCCCTGTACGTTTTGGATATTATAAAAATACCCCTGCAGGCATGTATTTTCTTTATGCTTCTAGTAATTTTTGCATGATTCTATAGATCACTAAAAAATCCACAAAAATTGCATTAAACTTCCTGTTGCATTGTAGATTTATGTCATATTTTTATTTTCCATAATTATTGCATTTTAATATTTATTAAAAATCAAAAATAGTCATTTTCAGCACTGTCTGCATTAGAAAATCCCTAAAAAATATAAAAACACTCCAGAAAAATCCCAAAAAAATATATTTTGTTCCCTTTAGTTTGTTTTAGCTCCAGACCAAAAATCAGTAAAAAATACAAAAGAAAACTCCAAAAAATCACAAAACTCTAAAAACCTTCATAAAAATTTATAAAATTCATAAAAAATCCAAAAATCGTGTTTTCTTTTCCTAAATTTTCTTTGTTTTATTATCTTTAAGAGAAAATTAATTTGGAGAATTTTGGTTACTGTTGGCTATTTTATTTCTCCATTTTAAGTTTCAGCCTTGCATTTTATTCACTGTTTGCTTTATTTTGCTAATTAAAAATACCAAAAATTATTCTAAAAATTACCCAAAAATCACAAAAACAGTAAAAAAATCCTAAAAATATCAAAAACATCTTACTTCTGAATTTTTGGTTATTTTTGCACATTTTTATAAATACTTTAGCTTGTCTTTTATTACATTGTCCTTATTTTCCAATATTGAAAAAGAAAATAAAAAATATAAAATATATAAAACAAAAATATAAAATCAGTAAATTAAAAATCAAAATACAAAATTATAAAATTAAAAATTAAATAAAAAAATATAAAATTAAAAACCCACAAAAAATAGCATTAATAGACACTTGATCACTTTCACACACATTTTGAGCATTTTTTGCCCCGTTCTACCTGTCTGCTCCCTGTGTTCGACCTCTACAATACTTGCACTATACACATCTTTGTTGTAGAGTTATAATAAGTTTTAACTCCGCACATTTGCTTTCATTGCTTGATATATTTATCGTGGGTTAATTGTTGTTTTAATCCGTATTTTCGAGCGGTCACCGCATCGACTGTTGGCTCGCCTTGTGAGTCAATACGACAGCTTGACTTTTTGGGTTAAACAAATGGCGCCGTTGCCGGGGAGCAACAGCGCGTAGTTCGGGTCTTGTTTGTGTTTGTGATTTATTGTCTATTTCGCGGCTTTCATTTTTGCTATTTTATTTTCTTTATTTTTGATATATCTATTGAGCTGTCTAACCTTCTCTTTTGTTGACTTTGTGCGAGGAACCGCGGATCGAGGGAGGCGCTCCACCCTAGGCGCCTACGCACCCACGTGAAGCCGGCATCTGCTAGCCGAGCATCGAGGAGACGAAGAGGATTTTTGAAGACCGAGCTCCACCTTTAGTTGTAGAATGTATTTCTTGTATTCATTTGTGTAATTTAAGTGAGAGAGTGACCTATATTTGTAATAATACAGGTACCCCCGGACTTGGACTCTTGAGCCTAATTTCCAAGTGATTGTTCACTTGGGGGCTCACCGCAGTTTTGTCGGTTTTCATCGCATTTTTTTTACTTTGTTTTTCGATTTTCGATTTTCGTTATTTTGTGTGATTGAGCCCCTAGTTCTAGGATTGCTTGCGATAGATTAGGTCCAAACATATTAATCACCCTTGCATGTACATATAGTCTCGTTTGGACTTAGTCAAATTTAAACAGTTGATTCATCATCTTCGATCCGCCGCGCCGCGAGCTCCCTCCGCAAAGCGCTTTCTCCTACCCTCAATTTGTTGAGCAGAGGAGGGGTGAGCCTAGACCGGACATTAGGATTGAGGGTTGGTGATCAGCTTGTGGTTCTTCCCGCTAATAGCAATTTCTGAACTTAGGGCGATTTCATCGGCTTTTGCATTTGCATATAGATATGTTTCAATTCTGCTGAGCATCCTTGCATGTAGGGTGCTGGAGGCAAGGTGAGCATTTACGCTTTAGCATCCATCATCGTTTTGATCGCTTGCATTGCTTTTCCGCCTCTCTACCTCTGATTTTGCCAACCTAGGTGCTTAAAGGAATTGAATCCTCGTTAGGTGCGTGCATTTCTCACTAAAAAATCCAAAAAAAGTGATAACCAATAAAATTGGGACTGCTAACATTACTCGACCCTAAAATCAATCAAAAAGAAAATATTGTCTTGGGATAAGTAATCCCCTCATTGTCTTCGCTTCTACTTGCTCGCGCACACACTAAGGATTAGTGCCCAAATCCCATATTCAGCCCCCTAAGTGTTTGTGCAAATATTTTGACTTCTCACCTAACTCTAAAACAGACAAGATAAAAAGACCGCTCTTTGCGGTCTCTACCGAGTTGAGTAGGTGAATTGAGGGTTTGACTTGTTTTTCATTTTTGCTTGTGATTGTTTTGTGTGTGTCCTAGATCATCCCTGCGCATTTGCGCCTTCTTTTCTACTCTCTTGACTTGACCATCGTGCTCTCCTGATCATTTTCTTTTGTTTCGAGATGGCCGACTGGAGCGTATTCTATCCGGACTTTGCGGATCACTCGTTCACTCCAGCCGGTCCACCTCCTTTTTTCCAGGAGGACTTTGCTCCTGACTTTTGTACATATCCGCCTCAGCCACAGTATCAGGACTCGGATTTCTATCCACACCCACCGCCCACATTCGACTCACCCGATCCTGAGATTTTGGAGTCACCTTTCATGGTATCCACCCTTGAGCACTTGACCTAGATGATGGATCATATGAGACAGAGGATTGACCACCTCACTAGTACCAATAAGAGCGACCATGATATACCACCATTTGATGATATGGGTTTACTCGAGGATTTCCATGAGATCTTGCAATCGCCCAAAATACAAAAAAATGAGAAAAATTTAAAAACACAAAAAGAGATTGGGAGACTTTTGGTCGAGTCAGACTATGAGGAGAGCGCTCACTTGCCGGATCCTTTGTCCACACATTCATTCACACCTTGTCCCACCTTTGACCCCGAGGATGCCGCTGTACAGACTGCTCTTGGCATACCTCGTGTATATGCTGATTCCGACTTCCTCCCTTGTATGGAGGAGGTCCAAAAATTCAAAAAAATGCTGACTGAACCCGAAGTGGTGGCCACCATTCATGAGATCATCCGTGCCCCACTTCAGCAGGCCATGACCGATTTATCTGCTCCTCTTCCCAAGAAGAGAAAGCGGAGGAGCAGATCTGAGCGTCATATCTTGACCATGGCCACTGCCCACGCCATCACACACCGTCCCATTCCTCGGAAGAGGAACACTGCCACACCTTTCATTAGTTGCACCATCTCTGACCACACATGTGATCACACTCTCCTAGACGGCGGTGCTTCGATCAGCATCATACCCTTCTCGTTGGTACAGTCTCTTCACTTAGGGCCTCTCAAGAAGACCAGGATGATCGTACAGTTTGCTGATGGATCAATAAAGAGGCCGAAGGGTATCCTTGAAAACGCCGTCATCTCGATTCAGGGCAAGAGCTACACCGTTGATTTTGTCGTCTTGCCCATGGAGATCTCCACAGGGGAGCACTCTCCAATCATCCTGGGATGACCATTCCTCGCCTCTGCGAGGGTCGTTATTGATTACGGATCAGGAGAGATTCGCTTTCGCCCTGCTGACAAAAGCGAAGCATTGATCACCGCACCTACTGTCAACCAGAGACCTACACCTGATGTGACCACACCTATCTTGGCTGACCTCGAGGACCATGATCTTGATGATACTATCAGAGAATTTTGCTGCTTATTGGATTCCACTGAGACCCGAGAATTCCTCCCATTTGAGGAAGACTCGAAAAGCATGGACCTCGACGTTCCTTCTTCCGGGACTTGGCGGTGTGTTGATGACATCCGCGGGATTTACACGATTGACACCATTGAGCGGAGGGCAGATTTAGAGACTATACAGGACGGACATGCTCTGATTACTTCCACTGATGAGTCCGCTCCTGCCCATGTAGATACTGATGAGACTAAGGCCGAATTTGATTTAGTTGCTTTTCTTCAGAAATTCGGGCCTTTTGATGAGAAAGATGATCCAGTTGAAATTATAGAGGACGACCAGAGTTCGACTACTTCCACCGATGAGTTCGTGCCTTTTGATTTTGACTTGGACGACACCTCGCAGGACGACTCCGATTACGCTTCTTCCGAGGATGATGAGTTTGTCCCTTTTCACTTTGATATCAGCGAGACTCCCAAGGCCGGACCTAGCCGTACTTTTTCCACTCACCAGTCTGTGCCTTCACACCCTAGGGCCCCCGAGGACTTACACCCTGTCGACCATGATCGGATTCCGTCCACTGTGGACCCCGATGTCGACCTGCACCACACTAGATCTATTCCTCCGCGATCCCACAAGAAGGTTCGCTTTCTACCTTCTTGATCATATGTACATCCACCTCTGTTGTACATTCTCCTTTGTTCATCTCTGTCTCTTCCGTATTGCTCGTCCATCCATTCTCATGTTTGCCTCGCTTAGGATGCACTTTGTCCTACGTGTAGGAGGGGTGGACGAGCCGAGTGCTCTTTTGTCGTTCAGTGTCATCACTCCTGTTGTTGCCTATACTTAGGGCTTCTTTTACCCTAAGTATAGAGGGAGTGGTGTGTACATCCGCTGATCTCATTTCTATTCATCTCTTTTCTTCTTTTCTTCTTCTCTTCTTTTCCTCTTCTATCTTCTTCATCTACCGAAAAGGTGTCGCCCTTGTAGACAGTTTTCCATACTTAGGACGTACTTTGTCCTAAGTATAGGGGGGCGTGCACCTCGAGTTGTTCTATTCTTTTCGATCCTCTCCCTTGTCTCCTCTTCTTGTCTATACTTAGGGATATTTTACCCTAAGTATAGGGGGAGACAATCCGAGTACGATCTGTTCATTCCCACCCTTGACCCTCCCTGCGTTGTGTACAGTCTGCTATACTTAGGATTATTTGATCCTACGTATAGGGGGGACGGTCAACTTCTCATTCATTGATTCATTGATTCATTCCTTTATTCTTTAGACTTGTCTATACTTAGTACGAGTTATGTCTTCTCTTTTCTCTCCGATCTATGAGGACATAGCTCAAGCTAAGTATAGGGGGGTCGTATATACTACGTATATACTTTAGCCATAACTCGTACTTTCATAATGATATGGCTAATAATTCTTTAAAATTCATTAAAATTCCTTAATAAAAAGATGCGATTATTCCTCAAATTCTTTTTCTATTTACTGATTAATAAATCAGGTGAAAATGTTTTTTGCAAAATGTTTGAAAAATAGTTTGAAAATCTTTGTGAACATTTATTGAAAACTATTTTGAAAATATTTTGTTACATGTTTTCAACCTGTGTAAAAATGTGTGGTTTGCAAAATTTATTTTCTTTGTGTGAAATAAAATGTTTGAAAAATGATTTGCAAATGGTTTGAAAAATGGTTGCAAAAATGTTTTGAAAAACCTATATATACTGTTTTGAAAGCCTTTGCAAAAATGTTTTCAAATGTGTGTAAAATGTTTGTAAAAATTATTTTGGACTATAGTTTTCAAAAATTGTGTGTAAATTGTTTTTCAAATAAGTTTGAGGAATATTTACATCACACCAAAATCCACTATATTTATATATGTATAAAATTGATCACTTACCTTGTAAATTCTTAAAATCCACTTCTTGTATATATAAGAAGCACTCCCGTGTACATATTTTTCACCTAGTTTTTAGCCAAAATATTTTTCCTTCAAAAATCCCAAAAACATTTGCAAAATTAAAATCCAAAAACATTTGAAAAATCTTTTTGAAAAAAGACAAAAAATGCATATGCATCATCATCACCATATTTTTAAAATCCATAAAAAGTTCAAAATCTTTGAAAATTGCATCACAAAAAGATTTTCTGCATTGCATTGCATAGCATTCGCATTTTTCGGATTGAGTTTGATAGTTGAACAAGTCTAAGTAAAATCCGGAGATTGGAGCTTGATTGGACCTTAAAATCTACCTAATAACAGGAACCTTATAGGAACTAGGTTTGAGGTACTTCAGGTCTAGTTGACTTAATTCTTTGAGGATCACGGGACTTGGTTCAATGGATTCTTGACTGCCTAAGTAGAGTATTTCGGAGCACACGCACGACTCTTGTTGATAATGACCTAACTTGGACACCTGCACCTTTCACATGGCTCAACTCAGTTGGAGTGGTGAGGGGATTGGATTTGCCGGTATGAGACGCACACAAGTGGAAACACTTGTCCTCCTCTAGGGAGGGAAGTGCACCCCAACCCGTCCAGTGATTAGGAAGTCTAAAGACAGGAGGCTGTGGGTTGCGATAAAGCTTCAAAAGAGGGATAGTCTACTGGCTCAAGAGGAAAAACTCCTTATGTAAATGCTGCTGTGAATAGTATTCAAAAAAAAAGAAGAGAAGTTCAGGCATGTACAAAAATAAAAAGCCTGCAAAGTATGTACATATGTTGTAAAGTCAATAAGCAAGCTTGAGTTCCAAAGTCATATCATGTGAGCCTGCAGCTGGATGACTTGACTACACTGGTCTTGCATCCTCGGATAGGTAGCTACACTGGCTACCGTCCATTCTTCTCTTCACCCCCTCCTCTTGAGCTGGTTGCCACTTGAACTTAGAAGGGAATACCCCGCTCCTCGAGGATGGAGTCATTGGATTGGGGAATCATTGGGTTGTCATACTGGAGAAGTCAGTCTCTTTGTCATTCTAGCTGAGGAGAGCCACAATCACTTACACTGTACGAGTCAGATTCATAGTCATAAGAGTTTGCGTATGAGTTGAAGTATTTCTGACCTGGCTATTGAGGAGACTTGGACGGAGTTTCAGGATTCTCAAGGACTGTTGAATTTCAAACACGGTTCTCACTAAGGTTCCGCCCGCACTAAAATTCCAAAGGTCCGACTTAAGCTCCAAACTTTGATTTTGTGAAGACAAGTTTGATAATTAAATTTAGTCCATCTTTCTTCTTTTTCTTTTCTTTAATTTTCTTTTTCTGCACTTATTGCATAAGTGTTTGCTAGGGACTAGCAAAGGCAAGTATAGGGGGATGATGAATCCACGTTTCATCATCTTTATTCTATCATTTTGGCCTTAAAAACCCTAGTAAATGCGTGTAAATAGGCATAATTCATGCATTCTAACATTCATGTATATGTATGTAAATATTGTATAAAATGCGGTTTTTAAAGCCAAAATTATAGAATAAAGAAAAGAAAAGAAAAAGAATAAAATATTGTAAATATTTTATGACCCGAAACCCCGCGACCTAGGCATCTTGATGAATAGGTCGACAAGGAATAAAGTAGGGGGAGATAAGGTCAGAATTGCAGAGAAAATACCTATACATTCTATTGATTCTTTATTCATTTTGGGACCTATTTTTGGTTCCACTTTTTATACATCAAATAAAGAAACTTTGTACATGAAAGTTGTAGATAATTTAATAAAGAAAAATACAAAATTGATTTCACAGAAAAATAATGTACAGATAAAAAGTTATGGTCTGAATAAAAATCCAGAACCCCAACTTCCCAGACCCGTATGTCACAAATGAAAACTCCAAATGCAGCATACTCACTTTTAATTGTATATAGAAGAAAATAAGCTATTTATTGGCAGTGGTTTCGCATTTGGCGGAGCTACGGTTTGAAAGTTGAGTTTTGGACCCCTATTGTATACTTGTACATATTAAAATATTCAATTTATTATTTATTTATTATTTTTATAATTTTATATTTTTATAATGTTGTAAATATTACTTATAATAATTATGAACATTAAAATAAGAATAAAAACCTAAATAAAAACAAAAATAAAATACTTAAAAATAATATATATAGATACATTACCTATATATATACCTATACAAAACATACTTGTATTTTATTAAATATACAAAATATACTAATAAAATAAAATAAAAATATAATTACGTGTATAAAAGTATGTTATAATTTTATAAAATACTAAATGGAAATAATAAAAATAAAAATACAAAATAAAAATAAGAGAATACAATATATAGAATAATATACCTATATAAGGGCATAAACGCAAACTTGTAAAAATATCACTCATAAAAATAATTAAAATTCATAATAAAATACTACATAAAATAACAAATATTTTTTATTTTATAATCATAAATTAATAAGGTCATTTACTATTTTTAAATTAATTAATAAAACGTTTTCCCAGGGTTTTTCCTGGTTGGTCCACGTGGACCAACCAGGAGGTCAAGACTGTTGACCAAGGTCAACAGTCTAACCTACCCCCCTGTGGCCCTTGTCAGAACCGCTGCGCCCCTACTTTCTCGATTTTTTCACCGTTGATGCGTTGCTCGAGGGCAGCCGCTTTCTTTATGAAAGTTGTTCACTGTAGATCCACCTAGGCCGCTGACCTCTTAGATCCTACCAGATCTTCATGTTCTGCTCGAAATCTCGCCTCGAAAGTCGCCCGTCCACCATCTTTCAAAAACCCATCATCACCTTCCTTGACTCCTTGAACCGTTCTTGCTTGAGCAAAATACCTCCGAGGGCGTGCTGCTGGATCCCCTGTGACATAGGGATGATCCAGCACCTTGTCGAGGTGCTTAGTTAGCTCGGCGGCGGGTTCCACCACCACCTCCGGCCTCTTGGCCGTTGAGGTTCCTACCTTGGGCTCCATAGCCCTTGAGGTTGTTTTTCCCTTGCATTTTTAACCTTGCAGTAGATGTAGATGCACACCCCATATCTAGTTTCGCCTCTTACCCATCCAGCCACCTGATCGCCACCTTGCCGAAGCTCGAAAGCTCCGGCGACCACCATCTGCTCCGGCCAACCCACTTCCCATCCCGCCTTGTCGTCTAAGTTTTTCTGCACCTAAAGGGACCCTGGACCTCGATACTGTTGGTTTTGATTTTCTTGCAGGTCCCCGGAGGTGCAGGACCTCTTCTGGGAGGTCGGTTTTTGAAGCATCGCGGCGCCGGGAGTGTCTCCTATCTCGTTACTTCGCGGTGGACCTCCGGCCTTCCGCGGGCCATTTTGCATCCGGCGCTCCATCGTGGACACCCCCAGAAGCTCCCTGTTCGTTCTGGACGTCTGCCGGAGGAGGAAGGAACCCAGGAAGCCCGAGTCAACTTCGCCCCCGCGCGAGATCTTCGGTTGTTCCTCCTCTGGCCTCGGCCGCCGTCCGATCTCGTGCCTCCTCCAGAGGGTACAGGTGCCGTCGGATGAAGATTACTCCAGCCGTTGATCGCAATTAGCACCATCTAATCTCGGCCGTAGACGCGAAGGGGTATCGCTAGCCGTGAGGGCGCCACGTGCATTAGTGGTGCAGCGTCGACCGTTCATCAGCGCCCAGCCCTGGGTAATTTGTGAATCGTACCCTTGGCCATTTTGTATTTTATATTAACCACTTAATCTGTCAGCTGTTGTCTTAACTTTTTGTAATATTTAGACATAAGCCCCTTGTACTTCTGCTTCTTGCATATAGGCCCTCCCCAAGTCACGTGCTGTAAGCACGTGACTCGGTGATTTTTGCAGGCGAACCCCCCAGGGTCTTATGTATTTAGTTTTAATGCTAAAATTTTTGTAGGAAGTTAAAATAGTTCTGGCGAAATTACAATCAACCCCCTGTACGTTTTGGATATTATAAAAATACCCCTGCAGGCATGTATTTTCTTTATGCTTCTAGTAATTTTTGCATGCTTCAATAGATCACTAAAAAATCCACAAAAATTGCATTAAACTTCCTGTTGCATTGTAGATTTATGTCATATTTTTATTTTCCATAATTATTGCATTTTAATATTTATTAAAAATAAAAAATAGTCATTTTCAACACTGTCTGCATTAGAAAATCCCTAAAAAATATAAAAACACTCCAGAAAAATCCCAAAAAATATATTTTGTTCCGTTTAGTTTGTTTTAGTTCCAGACCAAAAATCAGTAAAAAATACAAAAGAAAACTCCAAAAAAGCACAAAACTCTAAAAACCTTCATAAAAATTTATAAAATTCATAAAAAATCCAAAAATCTTGTTTTCTTTTCCTAAATTTTCTTTATTTTATTATCTTTAAGAGAAAAGTAATTTGGAGAATTTTGGTTACTGTTGGCTATTTTATTTCTCCCTTTTAAGTTTCAGCCTTGCATTTTATTCACTGTTTGCTTTATTTTGCTAATTAAAAATACCAAAAACATTCTAAAAATTACCCAAAAATCACAAAAACAGTAAAAAAATCCTAAAAATATCAAAAACATCTTACTTCTGAATTTTTGGTTATTTTTGCACATTTTTATAAATACTTTAGCTTGTCTTTTATTACATTGTCCTTATTTTCCAATATTGAAAAAGAAAATAAAAAAATATAAAATATATAAAACGAAAATATAAAATCAGTAAATTAAAAATCAAAATACAAAATTATAAAATTAAAAATTAAATAAAAAAATATAAAATTAAAAACCCACAAAAAATAGCATTAAAAGACACTTGATCACTTTCACACACATTTTGAGCATTTTTTGCCCCGTTCTACCTGTCTGCTCCCTGTGTTCGACCTCTACAATACTTGCACTATACACATCTTTGTTGTAGAGTTATAATAAATTTTAACTCCGCACATTTGCTTTCATTGCTTGATATATTTGTCGTGGGTTAATTGTTGTTTTAATCCGGATTTTCGAGCGGTCACCGCATCGACTGTTGGCTCGCCTTGTGAGTCAATACGACCGCTTGACTTTTTGGGTTAAACAAAAGGCCAGACTCCGAATCCACAACTGAAGATGCCGAAACATCAGAATGCAATCTCCTCAGAACCACTGGGCCATGGGACCAACTGCCAGACATACAGATAGAAGGCACATCCTCGGAAGAAGAAATAATACACAATGCAGTCTCTGAGATTTCTAGACCCCCATATTATTACACCCTTGATGATACAGAAATCCTCTCGGATTTGTCAGTCCCATCACCTTTGGGACAGTCCAGAAATATCAATGACGAGTCGGACACGGCTCTAGCCGAATTACCATTCTACTCTAGCGATCCGACTCACTCTTCTTCGGAATTGGTAGCGAACATCTCACACAGTGATTCACCGCCAATCGATACTGAGCCAGAAGCAAAAGTCATTCAACCAGACTTGATCAACGATTCAGAATTGCCAGAGCTGAAGCCACTACCTCCCACGCTGAAGTATGCATTCCCCAATAGACCCAAAGAAAAATTCCCTGTGATCATTAGCTCATCATTAACCGTGGACCAAGAATCCAGACTACTCGAAGTCCTTGAGCGAAATTGAAAAGACATAGGTTGGACTGTGTCGGATCTCGTAGGAATAAACCCTGCTCTCTGCTCGCACCAAATTTATGTTTAGGATAATGCAAGGCCTTCCCGTGAATTTCAGAGAAGATTAAACACAATCTTCGGGAAGTAGTGAAGAAAGAAATAGAGAAATGGTGCAAAGCAGGATTTATTTACCCCATTTCTGACTCCAAGTGGGTAGCCCCCCTTCATGTCGTCCCGAAGAAGTCGGGAATCCAGATGGTTACCAACGAGGAGGGGGTAGAGATCGCGACTCGAGTACCCATGTCATGGCGCGTCTGTGTCGATTACCGGCGCCTGAATGCTGCGACCAAGAAAGACTACTTTCCACTGCCATTCATTGATCAAATATTGGAGAGACTTGCAGGGAAAGCATTCTTCTGTTTTCTTGATGGGTACTCCGGCTACAATCAAGTAGCTATCGCTCCCGAGGACCAGGAAAAGACCACATTCACATGTCCCTTCGGTACTTACGCATTCAAGCGCATGCCATTCGGGCTTTGCAATGCCCCAGGCACATTTCAGCGGTGCATGATTGCCGTATTTGCTGAAATGGTTGGTGATTTCCTGGAAGTCTTCATGGATGACTTCTCAGTTCATGGTGATTCATATGATACATGCTTAGCACACTTGGACCGAGTCCTTCAGAGATGCAGGGAGGTTAATTTGGTACTCTCCTGGGAGAAGAGTCACTTTATGGTGACTGAGGGTATCGTGTTGGGGCACGTCATCTCCAAAAAGGGAATGGAGGTGGACCCTGCCAAGGTGGATGTGATCAAGAAACTTGAGCCACCAACCAACGTCAAGTCAGTGAGGTCGTTCTTAGGGCATGTTGGATTTTATCGACGGTTTATTCCAGATTTTTCAAAGATCGCCCTCCCACTGACTGAGCTCTTAGGAAAAGACAACGAGTTTATTATGAATCACAGATGTCTAGAGGCCTTCGAGCTCCTGAAAAAGAAAATATGTGAATCGCCGATATTACAAGCTCCCGACTAGTCTCTTCCCTTCGAGATCATGACTGATGCATCGGATTTTGCTGTCGGAGCGGTACTCGGACAAAGAAGACATGGAATTCCTTATGCGATTCACTACGCGAGCAAAGTGTTGGATCCTGCACAGAGAAATTATACAGTGACTAAAAAGGAAATGCTCGCGGTTGTTTGGGCCCTGGAAAAATTCAGATCATACATATTGGGCTCCAAGGTGACAATTTTCACAGATCACACAACAATCAGATATCTCATGGATAAGAAGGATGCCAAGGCACGACTTTTGAGATGGATCTTGTTAATCCAGGAGTTTAATTTGGATATTAAGGATAAATCTGGAATAAAGAATGTTGTTGCTGATCACCTTTCCCGAATCGAGCAAAACGATCATCCTGATATCGGACCAATCAAGGAGACTTTTCCAGACGAATCGGTTTGCGTCATTGATTCAACCCCATGGTATTCCGACATAGTGAACTATCTTGTCTCCAAGAAGGTTCCCTATGGTTGGATCAAAAAAATGATTGATCGATTAAAGTCAGATTCGAGAAAATACCATTGGGACGATCCTTTCCTTTTCTATGAAGGACCGGATTGTGTCTGGAGAAGATGTATACCTCAGGAGGAATATCAGAGTGTCCTCACATACTGTTATTCTCTCGAGGTTGGAGGGCACCATTCGGGAAAGAGAACCGCGCACAAGGTACTCCAATGTGGATTTTACTGGCGGACCTTATTTCAGGATGCTAATGAATTTGTACGGTCATGACCGATTTGTCAAAGAATGGGAGGGACTATGAGATATAGAGATGAAATGCCCATGCAACCAATGATTTTCTGTGATGTTTTTGATGCATGGGGGATTGATTTTATGGGTCCTTTTCCCAACAGCAATGGATTTGAGTACATCTTGTTAGCGGTTGACTACTTATCAAGATGGGTAGAGGCTATTCCAACCTGAACCGCAGATAGCAAAGTCGTCTGTAAGTTTATCAAAGATAACATCATTGCAAGGTTCGGGATACCAAAAGTTTTGATTTCTGATGGAGGTAGCCACTTTGTGAACAGAGAAATGAGATCTTTGGCTAAGGAGTACAAATTTGAGCATAGAATAGCCAACCCATACCATCCACAATCTAATGGCATGGCAGAGGTTTCTAATAGAGAGGTGAAGGGTATTCTTCAGAAATTGGTTCGTCCAGATAGGAAGAATTGGTCGAAACTATTGGACCAAGTTCTATGGGCCTATAGGACAGCCTATAAGACTCCACTCGGTACTTCACCTTTTAGGATGATTTATGGCAAGCCATGTCATCTTCCTGCAGAATTGATTCACAAATCTGAATGGGCGATCAAAAAGTTGAATTGGAGTTGTGACCTTGGGAAAATATGTCGAGACTTAAATCTGAATGAGCTAATTGAAATCCGAAATCGGGCATATGACAACAGTGTGATTCATAAGGACAAGGTCAAGAGATGGCATGATAGACACATTCGAGATAAACCTTTGTCCCTGGACAGAAAGTGTGGTTGTTTAATGCTCGGTTGTAGATTTTTCAGGGGAAACTAAAATCAAAATGGACGGGTCCCTACATTGTCATCGATGTGCATACCAATGGAAGCGTGGATATTGCCGAACTCAAAGATAATGCACAACCTTTCTCAGTAAATGGACAAATGTTGAAGCCATATATTGAATCACCCAAAGAGCAGACAATTCAAGTTGAGGTCATCTATTTCACGCAGAGCGAGGACATTGAAGATCTATCTGATTATTCCCACCCTCCCTCCCGACCACATCGGTTTCCTTGTACAGCTTCTTCCTCTACTTAGGCCAAGGCCTAAGTATAGGGGGGACCGATGCCATCTGTATATATCATTTTCCCGGATCACACTCTTACTCACGACCACTCCATCTCCACCCTTCTTCCATACTTAGGTGGACCAAAGCCTAAGTATAGGGGAATCGACATCCACCTGTTTATACTCTCCTCATTCACATATCCCGATCGCTTCATTTTTTTTGTATTTTCACTCCCTTACGCTTAGCCCGAGCTATGTCTTCGTTCCGCTTCTTGTGCTCTGAGGACATAGCACTCGCTAAGTATAGGGGGTCTGTATATATACTTTGTATATATTTTACCCATATCTCGTACTTTCGCGTAAGTCTATATGTATTTACGGGGTGGGTACTAACTTAAAAAAACAAAAAAACAAACAAGCAAAAAAAAGTTTTTCTATTAACACTAACTTCGCCCAATTTTTTGAAAAAAAAAAGAGAGAAGGCTTCTTACTCCATGTTCTGCATAAAAAAAGAAGAGAAATCCCTTGCATAAAAAAATTATAAAACAACAAAAAAAAATTCAAAAAAATGTGTCTGCATTGCACACACCTGCACTTCATCCAACATCACATGCATCTGTGAAAAGTCATTGGGTTCTGAACCGAGTTATGAGCCGAAACCGAGGGTGGTCTGGACTTGACCTTAATCCACCTAATTTTCAGAGGAACTTCACCGAGAAATAGGATTTTGAGAGCTTCAGGTCTTTTTGACTTAATTCCTTAAGTTCCACATGACAATGTGCAGCGTTTGACTCTTAGTGTCTAACCTGGTCTCTTCATTCTGGGTACAACTCTGGAATAAAGAATTAATTTGTACTCTCACACTATGCACTTAGCTTAACCCAGACGGGATGTTGGAAGACTGTGTGAGTCTCTTTTCTGGTAGCGTGGAAATCTAAAGATCGGAGTACGGGTTGAAATAAAGCTTCGGAAAAGGGATGGACGGCTGGGCACAATTTTTTCTAAAACCCCAAAAAATGTACGGAACAAAAAGATTCTATATCCGTAGGGGCACAACAAGATCCAAGCAGAACCACCAAAAATTCCAAATACAAAGAAGCATTCTACCAAATAAAAATCCGACCAAAAAGGTCCAAGCTTCCAGAACCTGCAGATCTTGGTGGAGACTCGGCTACACTGGACATCTTCACAAGGAGAGTGACTACACTGGCCACCCTCCAGTTCTTTTCCCTTTCTTCTATCTTCTCCCTCATTCGATTGTGAACACATCACGACAGACCTTAGAAGGAAATACCTGACTCCCCGAGGACGAGTTACTGGAGAGGAGAGGAGCATGGTAGTCCGACATTATGGATGGGAAGAGCTAAAACCCTTCACACACATGAGTCGGTTGTTCAATATTCATAGGGTATACTTTGGGAAGAGGATCGATCTAAGATGACTTCCGAGCCGAAACTGTGACAATGATGTGTATAACTTGAGGGCTGTTGATTTTAAAATTCTAAGTCTCACAGAAGTTCCGCCACACTATTAATCCAAAGGTCGAGTTTAGTTTCACTTTCACCTTCAGTTCATGGTCTTGGTATGGAACCCAGTCTCATTTCACTTCATGGCATTTCTTCTTGATGCTCAGGGACGAGCATGGTTTAAGTATAGGGGGATGATGAATCTCGGATTCACCACTCTAAGTCTCATTAATTAAGCTCAAGTCCCTCAAAATCAACTGCATTTCTGCATTTATTTCGCGTAATTAGCATTTATGCATGATTTCATAAGAATCGCATTTTAGCATTAATTTATGCATAAAATAAGAAGCCAAAAATCCAAGCCAAAAATGACCTGTAAATAGCCTAACTTCCCCTATTTTTAACTCCTTCATGCTAACTCTGAATACCACAAACCTACTTCCACTGTGTACACATCACTAACAAGAATAAATGAAAAATACAAAAAAAATACTAACCCTGATAAGTGGACCAAAAACCCAAACCCTAGTTTTAGGATTTTCGGACTAAAAGCCCCATATCTTCCCCATCCAATGTCCGATTTGATCCTACTCACTTTTGAACTAATGTACATTCAATTATCTTCAAAACAAGACCAAGTTCAAGTGAATCGGAGCTCGTATGTGAAAGTTGGGTTTTGGGCCTCTTTTGTACATTGTAGTTTTTCGCGGTTTTCTGACCTATATTTATGTACTTATTTTCTTCATTAATAAAAATCCAAAAAATTAGATTAAGGTCTCTTTTATTTATCTTGGAGTTTTCCATATTTTTCAGGATTTTTATCTTGTTTTAAAAATGACAAAAAAATTAGAAAACCCAAAAATTAAGGTATTCTATGTACATGGGATACCCCAAAAATTCACTTTTTACATTTGACCGAATTTGGCTTTGATGTCTTCATAAAAGTTGTAGATCTCGTCGAGACGAGCATTTTTCGTGAAGGAACGTTTTCGATCCGAGGTCATTCGCTATTTTTTATCGATTTTATAAGAGGTTTTATTTTCAGATTTTTCTGGAGGTGACACGTGGCAGCCCCAGAGGCCGCCACGTGTCATTGATTTTTGGCCTTTTTATATCGTTTTTATAAAAAAAACCTACGCACGTGCGTCGCACGTGCCTCCCAAGCACGTGCTCCGCACGTGCGCCTCGCCCCTCGCCCTTTTCGCGCCACGTGGCCGAGTCTGGGCTGTTCGATCAGCGGCCGATCGAACGGCCCGCAACTCGCCATCAACCTCGCGCCGCCTCCTTCCCCAGTCGCACCGCCCCTCCGCGGATCTCGCCAACCACCACCGCCATCTCCGCACCGGACCTCCGTTATCTCCGTGCCGCCCCGCCTTCGTTGCCAACGCCCCGTTGACCTCAACAAACCCCGCAACCGCCGGCTCCCTTATCTCTCTCTCTCTCTATAAAAGAACCCTGGCGACCCCGACCCCCATTATCCGTCGTGCTCCCATCTGGTGGTGACAGCCCAACGCCGGCGTGATCCGAGGTCGAGCCCCTCGTCGCAGCACCGCCCCCGAAGCCGCTGCCCCGCTCCGGCCACTCGCCGTCGAGTCACCCGTCCAGGTACTCTCTCTCTCCATCTCTCTCTCTCTCTATTTCTCCGCCTCCGAGCTCTTCACTCCGCTCGGACCTTTTCCCCCCCTCCGCTTCGCGTCATCGTCATAGACATCGCCACCGACCATCATCTTCTCCGCTGCCTGATGCTACGCCACCATCTACACCGCGGACTTCACCCCGGTCTTCTTCGACTTCACCGAGCTCCGCCGCTCCGCCCCCTCTTGGCCGTGTGTCGGCCAGAGGAAGGCCAACGTCTCCGACCATCTTCAGGCTCCAGCTACGTCTTTGACAACCCCCCTGCTCCTCGCAGACCGCCTTGCACCGGCCATCCCCAACGCCTCCGCCTTCGCCGCCGGTCGAAGCCCCTCCAGGAGCTACTTCCAACGACTTCACCTCCAGGAGCTCTCCGGCCTCCCTCCGCCTCGGCCTTGCCTTCCACTGGAGCGCAATCTCTTCATCGGCAACAGCTTGGCCCCCATCCGCCTTGGCCAAACCCCCGACGCCCATCTTCCTCTCAAGACCATCGGCCGGCCACCACCAGCTAGTCGCTCCACCGCCAGGACCAGTCCCCTAGACCGAGACCCCCACCACGTGCGCAACACGTGAGGGCAGGGGACGTCAGCACCCTCATCACCCCACGGGTCACGTGCTTCGCACGCGACCACGTGGGCAAATTGCGCGGAAGCCCCCAGTTCTCATCATATTTGCATACCAATCCAGACCTCCAGGGTCACGTGCTCGGCACGTGACCTCTGGAGAAATTTGCAGAAACGCCCCTATAACTATTGGTAATTGCATCTAAACCCCTGTTCTGCTTCTTTTATTTAATTATTGCATTTATACCCCTGTACTCCCGTTGCATTTTTAAACCTCTAGTTTACATTATTTTATTTATTTAAAAATAGCACTTTGTTCATCTCTTAATTCTCTACATTGTGAGCTACTGTGGACATTTTTGTGATTGACGGTTCATTAATAAATATTTATTTTGTGGAAAATTGCGAATTTTGCCCATCTTATGCTCTGAAATTTCTAGTTGATTATTCGTTACTCTAAAAATTCCCGAAAAATCAAATATTGTAGAGATTATTTTGCTTGACATTGTGCCCAAAAATCTTTGCATTTGCGTGCATAATCTGCTCCGTAAAAATCATTTTTGCATCTTTCATTGTTTAATTTTTAATAGGTATTCAACCCCACATTTTCGAGGTCTAGGATTTTTCTGAGATCCATCTCCTAGTGATAGATCTTGGATAATTTTATCTCTCGAAATAAGTAGGTTTAATATTTATTGTAATTAAATATTGAAAATCATTCTGTTTGCATTTAAAAATTCATAAAAAATTCATGTTGCATCAGAAAATTCCAAAAAAAATTACAGTGCACTAATTTTATCGTAATTATCATCTCGGCCAAGTTTCGTATTTTTCGGACATTGTTTGAGTGAATTTTACATTTTAGTCCCTAAAATAGGCCGAATTTGCATTTTGCATCCCTTTATTGCATTGAAAATTCCAAAAAAAGTCCGCCTTGAAAACCGAACTCGAAATTGGATAGACACAACTCTAGGTTGTTCCTTTGCCTCCTTGTGATCGACCTTGGGACTTGCCCAAGTAAAATAAACATAAAAACCACTTGATTAAATTTGATTAAAAATTGTGGTTATTTCTTGACTGTTTTCGATCGCCGCCTACAACGAACGACACATATTATTTTCACATACGAACATTAAAAACAACTCCTTAACGCGACGTTTACGGACTCGTCAGCGGGGAGCCAAGCCGAAGCTTCTCCGATCATCAGCATCCCCCGCGAAGGCCCGGAGCACGCGTACTGGGCCGGCAAAGTTCGCTGGCCACCTGTTCCTCCAGGACCTTCAGGCACCGTTCGATCAGTCTCGAAGCTCCAGTTTTGATCCGAGCCGTTCGATCTTGACGAAGAAGTGCCCTCTACCGTTGGATCTACACGTGGCCGCTTCTCCACCGTCGGATCGCGCCAAGGGTTACAGGAGCGAGGCGCCTCCTCTTCTCTGCCATCGGATCTACACATGGCACGCGCTCCGCCCTTGGATCCTAAATAAGGGGTAATTGTCCTTAGGCCCCTATGTTTTTAGTTTTTATTATTTAGTCCTGTAAATATAGAATACAGTTGTTTTATTTTTGGTTTATTTGCACTTTGGACCTGAGATTTATTTTATTTGCATTTATACCCCTGCGCATTGTGGACATGTGCTTCGACACGTGAGTTTTTGGTTTATTTGCAGTGCAGCCCTGATAGTTTACATATTTGTACTTATACCCCTGTGCGTGATTTATTTGTGCTTGTGCGCATATTAGTGGGTAAATTACACTAGGGTTCCTTGGCTTTTAATACTTGTTATTATTTAGCCCAGAAACTTTATTTCTTTGCAATTAGGTCCCTGTGTGCCCCAGACACGCGCCTCACGCGTGACTTCTTAGGATTTTTGCACCGGATCCCCTGGAACTTTTTGTACTTACGTATAGGTCCCTGTGCACTGTACCTAGGTTTTAATTTTGAATAAAATATCAAACTTACTCCAAATTCAATGAAAATTGGACACATGGCTCCTGCCATGTTGTAAAATTTTCTAGAATTTTTGGAGACATTTTTGCTTTTATTTGATATTTTAAAAATTCAAGAACATCCTTTTTCTTTATTGTCTGATTTAAAAACTCACAAAAAAAATTAAAACTCATCTAAAAATTACAAAAAAATAGCTACTGTGTATTTTGCCTTGCTTGATTTTCTGACCAATTTTAGTCATTTTTCATTATATAAAACTCATAAAAATTACAAAACACCTAAAAACCTATAAAAATTCTAATAAATAATCTAAAAATCCAAAAATAATAAACCTAGTGCCTTAATTTTCCTTAGACTTTCTATTTTATAGAAAAATTACCTCCAGGAGCTAAATAGGCCCTTTTGCATTTTAAATTGGCCTTTTACTCCTGATTGGATAGTACCTTCATTTCCCTACCTTGTTTTATTTTTAGAAAATTAAATAAAAATCAGAAAAATACCAAAAATTCACCAAAAACAGTAAAAATCATAAAATACATAAAAACATTTGTATTTGAATTTTTGAGTGATTTTTGTTGCGTTAAATAATTGTTCATAGTTGGTTGTTTTACTTGTTTTTTGTTTTCCTTATTAATTAAAAAAACTAAAAATAATTAAAAATAATTAAAAATCCACCAAAAAGAATTTTATTTTATTTTATTTCTTTTTGAGACTACTTCGTAGGCTGCAAGGCCATCACGTGCTCCCTGAGTCCGACCCTAGTCGCTATACCAGGCTAATCCAATAGCCAAGACCGCTATCGCTTTTATTTGATTTTGATTTGATTTTGGCGGTCTGCTTTACTTTTTCTTGATTGAGCTAAGATTCTCATCGATCCGGGTCGCAACGACCCGAGTGATATTTTGACCTGATCCGGATTGATCGAATTTTGTGCCCATCAACATGCGAGCCCACGACTAGGCATTATGCAGTAAATGTTATTACAAATATCATTCCTTGATCTGAAATTAAGAATGAATAATTTGCATAATAGGACCCTTAGTACAATTAGGGTTATGTACCATGGCCATCTTGGATGAATATCTAAAGGGTTAGATTGATGACTCATCAAGCACCGTCAAATGATTGTTAAGAGATGATCTCCAACCTGAGTAGAAGATGGCAATCCTTTCTCAATTAAGCTGATATCTGATCGACCTTATGATGTAGGTCCTCTACATATGAATAGAGATTCGGAGGTGTCAGATTAGTTAGGTCAAAGAGTTGACTTAACGAGATCGAGATAACCAAAGTCCTATATCGTATGCTATCACGATACAGGCACGCATCTTCTGACCGGAGACAGATGTGTTACTATATGTCTGAGTGTATACATTTGGCAGACCAATAGGTTGATGACCTAACCAAGGTCTATACACTGGCGCGCTGGTGTACATATATGGGCATATGAGTAATATGATCTCTCAAAGGGATCATACAGGTTCATTTACTAAACTGGAAGGCATGAGCTCACTCCTGAGATATTGGGAAGAATCAAATTCCATGCACGGTCGTCTGGCTTTGGAAGCTTGACTGAATTTGTAGGTTTGATATATACTTTTGGAAAGTATATGATCAAGACCTAGGAATGATATATGCTTTTGGAAAATTTATGATTGATACCAACTTCCAATGATCGAATGAGAAACTTACTGATAAAACCCTGAAGTAGACAGTGTAAAGTTGATCTAATACTTCGGGTTTATTCTGGGTCTTCCAGTATGCAGGATGTACAGGTATTGGGAATACGTGACGGTGATGTGATCATAAATGATTGTATAACCATGACGCTTCCATTCCAAGGGAGTGATGAAACGGGTATGAATTTTAGTGACTCCTCTCAGTAAAGAAGTGATCTGATCTTGGTCAAAATGTTGGACATTGATCTGAATGTGATTCAGATGCAATGAGAAGATTAGATTTACGGTCTTGATTTAATCAAGCATCTATGGGAGGCCCGTGATCTGGATTTGAGATATGATCTCAATATCCAAGTCACTATACGTGGAACAATACAATTGCCCTGTCCTTATCTCCAAGTATCTGCGGAGAAAGCCCATTATCCTTGAAAGGGTTCAGGATAATTTCATTATAGATATCAATATCCGAGCATTGAGAAAATGGATAATTAAATGTGATTTAAATATCATGATTAATATGACTTCACATATTATAAAGAGAGTTATCTAAGATAATTAAATGTGATTTAATTATCAAAGATGTGAATAATGTGAATGTGATTCTTATTATTTGAGAACAAGAGAAAAGAGATCCAAGATGATTAAATATGATTTAATTATCATGGATATGAATAATGTGGATAACAATATCCATATTAGTCATATATATTACAAATGTGATTTATAATATATAAGAGAGAGCTATTTGTAATTTACATTTGTTAATTAAATGTTGATGTGAATTGGATTCACATTGGACAATTAATTAAAAATGTAATTCACAATTTATTTTGGGTTGTGAATATGATTCACAAATTTCCAATTATGAATTATTTTTATGGGTTGTGGATAACAATTTATTTTGGGTTGTGGATAACAATCCAATTATGAATTATTTTTATAGAATAATTTACAACAATTGTTGTTGTAATAAATTGGAGATACATGGAATAATGTAATCAAGGGAGATTACATTGAGATGCTCCTTCCATACTAATAGAAGGGACGGCCACCTATTCCTATTAGGAAAGGGTGGCCGTCCACTCCATGGATATGGAAGGAGGCACTCTCCTTTCCATTATCTCCATATGTTGTTGATTTAATTTTAGATTTGATTTATATTGATTTATCAATATATGTTTAATCTAAATTAAATTAATTGTTGTTGGTTTTTTACCAACATAAATCTTAGCCATTAAAAGAAACACAATCAATGAGAGCCATTGGATTTGTGTTGCCCATGGATTGAGATCCATGGATCCCAAAATATTATAAATAGAAGGGCACCCCTCTGCTCTTCTTTACACAACACATAAGAGAACATTAGTCTCTCTCTCTCCCTCTCTCTTTCTCTCTCTACACGTCTACTCTCTCTCCCCTCTCATGTGGTCGTCCACAATGGATGCCCTAGAGAGGTTCTCCATCATCGCAGCGTCGTCGTTATGCAGCCCTGACCCTTTGCTCGTGGATCTCTGTCTCCTTTGGTGCGCCTCGCTCATGAAGAAGACGTCGGATCTCGTGTGTCGAGATCAGGAGATCCGTCGCTTGGATCATCAACATGGATTGCGAGAAGCACGCGATTCATCCCCGCGCTCGCAAGCGTCTCCTCCATCGGATTGGACTTGAGACAGGAGGTCTCTTCGTTTAGAGACTCGATCGCAACCATGTTTCAAGAGGTAATCCTATTACTTGTTTGTGGTTTAGACGAAATGATCCGAGAAGTGTTCTTGGATCATGTGGTTTTGTCGCATGAAAAAATTGTAATTTCCGCTGCATATAACAACTAGTGCGACTAGTCGTTCTTCGTCGTATTTGACACGATGCTCACGCTTCCGTGATGTGCTTGAGGATCTAACCATGTCCTTCAAGTGGTATCAGATCCTTAGGTCAGTGGTTTTGGATACGATCCATGAACCGAGGATGACTTGGGTTCATTAGGGTTTGCGAAAGTTTTCTTACATTTCATTTTTGCATCTCTATTTTGAGATTATTTTCGGCACTGTTTAAATTGTTTAAACACGAAAATAATAATTGGATTTTTTTTCTCATTAAATAAGGAAACAATAGGATCTGAGTTACGTGATTTCGATCCCGTTTGCTCAAGTTATGCTCATTTTAGTGAACATGTATCCATAGTTTCGAGGACTGCGAATCTCAACGTAATTAAAGAGTTAATTGCGGATTTGAAATGCCTTGAAATGCATGTAAATCACTTAGGTTGTGTTGTAAATCAAATTAGCAAACTTTAGGAACTTTGCTTAATTTGGATTTAAATTGATTGATATATGGTATTTTTAGTAAGTGAGGGTCACTGCTAGAAATACTTTCCTAATAAAGAACCTAGTGATTGTCATTTAATCAATTAGTGAAATTAAATTATTTAATTTCCTGGAATAATTGTGCATAAATATTTGTGAAATATTTGAGGATAATAATTTCCATAAATGACATGGCCTTAACCAATATTTGATTAGATGCGATCTAGATCACTAATTGGTTACATTATCTACATGATCTACATTCCAACAAACATGTTGCTTGAATAGGATTTGAGATTTGTTTAGAAAATCTCATTATAATGTTAATCAAAATTATTATTATTATTATATGGTATAATTTTGGTTGAAGAACTGATGATCATCTCAAGTAAAAATTGATATATTTGGCATTATCCTTTCCTGAGGTGGATATGGTGTCTAGTCGGAGAGCATTGGGGTAGCGGGTTGTAACATATGTGGACCATCCCACTCTCGTCGGTACTGGCCATGATAACGGGTAGGGACTCGATAATGCCGGAGAAATCAAGATGTATTTTTCTAATTATTAAAATTCGAAAGAATACGTATTTGAGATAATACCATAATTCAAGTAACAATAAGGATTTTTTGTTGGATATTAATTGGATAATTAATTTAATATGATTAGATTAATTGGAATCCAATTAAAATTAAGACACTCTATTATAAATAGATGTGTTATTTCCCTTGAAAGAATTAATCGTAATGAATATGATTCATAATGATTAATTAGAATTTGAATATGATATGGAGGATCACATAAGTGACATCCATAGTCTCTCATCATTGTAAGTAGGAGACGCCTGTCTGAAGTGACAGCTCCCGTATGCAAGCGCATCTGGATCGGGCTCTTCACTTCTCGAAAGAGTAAGGACGTATGCGTACTGACCCCAATACCGGGTCCTCATATTATTGGGGCGATATTGGATTGCGCATAGCGAGTTTTATTCCTGTTGACGGTTGGTTCAATTAATGACGGGTCAACATCACCTTAGAGGTGGTGGGCCCGGGTGTTAAAGACCGAATTGGGAGATGCAAGTTGGACTTGCAAGGCGGAATATGTTCCCGCTTCTTTTTATCCGAGATGCAAGTTCTCATATTATTGGGATGTAACAAAGATAAGGAAGGAGATCCCAGATCTTGCTTGAGATATAATGGTAAGTGTTCTCTTACATTGAAAGTGATTAAGGGAATGAACTTTTAGTGTTGACAAGGCAAGATAACTTTGATATAAAAATTCCTAAATCAAAGTAAAATATGTATATATAAATATATACACTTATGCAAATTTCTTATTTCAGATAATCCTTCATTAAATCCACTCAATGTTATACTCAATAATAACCAGTAAAATATCATGGATTGGACTCATGATCCAGATATTGTACTTGCAGTTGAACACATAATGTATGTGGTTGCAATGTGCAAGTTTCCTCATAATAATGAGGAATGACAATTAAATAGATAATAAGACTACAACCCTAGGGTTTGTATGTCTCTATAGTCTTGATCTCTCATCAGATGTACTTTGGAAGTGACATGTCGATGATGATCGCAATTGTCAAATAATCCTTATAAAATCAACGAAGATATTCTGGCATACATATGTTCTCTTGACATTTATCATGTATGACATGGTTCACTGCATCATGCAGAATGGTAGCTCTATAAGAGATGATGTATTCAAAATGTTTGAATACCTACCTGAACCAATATTTCAAGAGTTTAGATGGATGTAGATACGATGAGTGTCATCGTTCTACTGTCTATACTCTAGTCATTCATGAAGCTTCATAATATTCATATTGTATGAATTTAATGAAGCATGTATAAATGTTGAAATACTCTTACATTAAATTCTTTTGAATTTAACGTAAGAGATCCTTAGTCTTAAGCAATGGTTGTTTATAGATAAAGGGAGCGCAGTGGAAGCATGGGTCAGACCCAAAATGAGAAGGATAGTCAAAGAGTTGACCGTACTTCTATATCTTCCAAATGACATCCAAAGAGTTGGATGAATGCCAATACTGCAATAAGTTGATGTATTGATAGTATGACTGTCAAATCTATCTAGAATCCTTAGAGAAGGACTCGGATAATGCATCGGAATAATCTACATATAATCATTGAAATTGACTTTCTTATTTGATAAGATAATGTCTAATAATTGTATCACAATCTTCTAATGACACTTGCAATTGGTTGCATATGCATTAGAAGATTAGGAATTTGATCTTCAGGTTTAATAGTCATCTACATGGATTTTGATGCAATTGTTACAACAATCTCTGTTGGATTGATAGACTTGTTAATTTCAGTGGGAGAGCCCTTAGTCTTAGAGAAAGTCTCTATGACCTAGATATAAGAATACACTCATTGTTTGTTTCTAAATGTTGGAAATAAACATTAATTCTGAGATACAACTATCATAAAGAGTTATGATGGATATATTTCAGATAGTAATTTAACATCTAGTGGACTCCACAAAATTAGAAAATTAATGAATGGTTCATTAAGATTTTTAATACTGAAAATTAAAACCTTTATAAGATCAATTGGAGGATGAAGATCATTTGAAAATGATCTGGAATCAAGTTTTGAACATATGTTTGTTGATGAGATCAATGGACTAGTGAGAGATGAAACTTTACATTGTCTAAAGGTTCAAATCTTACATACTTGTGAATATTGTATTCAAAAGTAAAAATGTCCAATACATCCTTCCTTTGGAAAGGTGTAAGATGTCAAATACTGAAAAGGCTTAAATAAACTTATGGTGTTGATTTCTTCGACACATTCTCGACAGTTGCTCGTCTACCCTCTATAAGGATTCTCATGGCAGTAGTTATATAGCTTGATTGGCCCTTGCATCGATTAGATGTGAAAAACACATTTCTTTATGGAGACCTCCAAGAGATTGTGTATATGCAGCAACCACTCAGGTTCGAGGTTCAACGAGAGTGTCAGAAGGTTTGTCTACTACGCAAGGTCATATATGATCTCAAACAGAGCCTTTATGCTTGGTTTCAAAAACTATCAGAAGTACTGGAGAATCTGGGCCTCATCCGATCTTCAACAGATCATATTCTTTATTCATACGAAAGAATGGAGAAGGAACTATGGCTATGCTGGTAGAAGTGAAGAAACAACTAGCAGAACAATTTGTGATCAAGGACTTGGGGTCCCTAAGATATTTCCCATGGATTGAAATAGCAAGATCCGAGTGAGGAATAGTCATGTCTCGATGAAAGAATGCTACTAGGTTGCTCCAAGAAACCATGATGCTAGGATCCAAGACAGCTAAAAATCCATGGATCCTAAAGGACACATATATGAGGTGGGTGATGTTGAAGGTAGTGGTCAAGCTCAGGCTGATATATACTTACAAATCATGGCTCAGGCTGCAACAGAACTAGTATGGAGCCGATATATACTCAAATCTTCACATCACTCCCAGCAATATCATGGAGGTCAGGTGCAACAATCAAGCAACAATGCACATAGCAAACAACCCTATGTTTCACAAATGCACCAAACCCATGGAAAATGTCTGCCGCTATACCAGAGACTTGATACGGAAAGGGCTACTTCGACTCCGAGCATACCTTCCTCCGATCAAACGAAAGATATGTTCACCAAACTACTTGCACGCATACAAATCGTAAAATATTGTAACAACCTGGGCATGATTGATAATATGCTCCAGGTTGACGGGGAGTGTTGAGATGAACTCTATTCATAAACCCTTAAGATTATATTAACCATCTAATGTACAATTCTATTATAATCTTAACTGTAGGTTCCATCCTTTATTGAATAAGAAAGTACAAGTTTATTCTTTGCCTCCCGTGCCAATACCGATTTCTATCCGTAACTACCGCCTGATTGCATGACACGATCTCCTCTCATTTCTTAACTACCGTATGACACCTATGTATGGTGCCACCCCATCATCACCGTGCTCACGAACGACATTCGTCTGTTAAGAGATTCAGGCTTGTCTTATTATTGTTATTATTTTTATTCAATATTCGCCATTTTTTTATTTTTACTATATCAGGTTGCACTTCTCCTTTATTAGTTTACATATGTTCCTGTTTATGTTTATAAGAACTCAACTAGAGTAGTACTTCTTTGGTTTGTGAAAGAAATCTGGATATTTACTTGAAGAAGGAATCTCTTGTCATACGTAGCATGAAGCTTCGAACGGTTGTACTAGGGCTTTCCTACACAAAGGTATTTTTTCCTTAGGCGTGATGGATTTAGTTTCTTCTTGTCTGTAATTAGTAATTATAGTATTTATGATGACTAGATAGTTGCTGATTCTTTATTTCATTTTTGCATTGAATGGTGGATTTTAAAGCGACGGTTATATCTTTATGTTATGTTAAAAGATGGGATATTGATCAATTTTAAAGTCACCCTTTTGTTTGAGAAGGTTATACTAGTTAAATTGCCATAGGATCAACTTCTCTCTTGTTGGAATATTGATCCTTTTCTAGTCATCCTTTTTTTGGGAAGGTTGCATTATAATGTAATGGAGTAATCTTCTCTCTCGCGTGCCTATAGAGAAACCATCTTGTTCAAGAAAATGGAAGAGTTGGTTTTTTTCTTTTCTAGAATGAAGTATTGTGTTTGAGTAGAAATGAAACAAAATTTGATCTCACATTCTGTCGGACTTATAGTGAGATGTAGCAGAATGGGTTCATGAAGGTTGTTTGTTGGGAAATTGTTTAGAATATGATCATATCCGAAATTGAGTGACTGAAAATTCCAGGTGAGGTAGTAATTCGTAGGTCATGGAAACCAAAAACCTTTTAGGTGATAAAATGTATGATATGGCCAATGTGATATAAAGATGGAAAAGTTTGTGTTTCGGCTATTTAAAATTGTTGCTTTTATAAAGTGCAAAAACATAATATAATATAAGTGGATCCTGTTTTTGGAGTCCTCGTTTTCTATATGTAGGTAATCATGTGTATTCTTGACATTAGACATCATTAGATAATTTTCCACGGTAGTAACGGTCATTTAGCATTAACTTTTGTCATGATAAAAGTCATATATCTAATAAATTGTATTCAATAAATATTGTCTTCTGTTAGTTTTTAAATATGTTGTATCCAAATTTCGAAGACATGAATAATTGCTTACTACAGTAGAAATTTATAGGAAGCCATTAAAAATATAAAATGAATGATTCTCTTCTCAGTTCCCTCACATTGGAGGAATTCCTATCATTTAATATGGTACATATCTCTTTCAGTTTATATAATAAGTCAAGGGTTTTTTTCATGTTACCCATCATGATCTACTTCAAAGGGAGTTCGTTCAGCTCACGATGGTTTTAGTTCCTTTTCCAATTGTGGTTTATGTGGGAGGGACCTCATTCAATTACCTTCCAGAAGTAAGACTATCTCACCAAGTAGGAGTAGGAGTGCATGACTTAATTTTAAAGCAGTTAAATATGAAAATTGTACCATGACACTAAAAATCTATATAGGAGCTACTTTCTAAAAATCATTGTTACCTCCATGTACTTGTAATTGTATGATGCAAAATCAAGGTAGAAGAAACATTTTCAATGTTCAGTTACTGTTATTTTTCTTTATAACGCAGATCAATGATATTTATTAAGAAGAATAAATTGTAATTATTATTTTAAGGGGAATAGATTAATAAAGAATGAATAATAAAAATTGATTACATTTGTTTATTAATGTGGAAATAGGCCGATTGATATATTTCATGTATATATTTTATATATATATATGGAAAAGACATGATTAGATAAATGGTCGTAGATCCAAATTAATGTTATTCTTCTATTATCTTTTTAACCATTTTCATGATTTTGACTATATTGACTATATATCATAATGGACCTCCAAATTTTTGTCATTGCAAAATGTTTATCATTTACACATGCACTGTGAAACATATAACTAGAAAACAGACGTATCCCTCTATGCATCATAGGGCAATCTTTAAAGATTAATTCAGTTACTAGTTTCGCTTGCTCAAGAGTTTCTGTTATCAATTAATATGTAGCGATTTAAGCATATCATGATCTCTGAAATTGCACAAATTTGTGATGAATTGGAATGACAATAGTATTTGATGTATTTTCCAAGTTTTACTATAGTGACATACATAGAGCTTTTTCATGTTCTATCTTACACACTAAAATGAAAGAGTTAAAGGTGCTCATTAATATGATTACATGTTGGGATTTTCCCCCAATAATTTTGTTGAGTTCTTTTGGTCTGCATCAAGGTATCGTCATGTTATATCTTACACACTAAAATGAAAGAGTTACAGATATTGTCTGGGAAGACTAACTATTTTGACATCAACATTGATCTGCATCAAGATTCAACTTTGAGTCTGTTCCTTTTTACTTTGATTATGGATGAGTTGACAATTCACATCCAGGATGAGATACCTCAGTGTATATTATTCGCTGATGATATGTATTGATTGATGAGACTAGAGATAGAGTAAATGAGAAGCTTGAGGTCTGGAGACATGCATTTGAGACTAAATAATTTTGTATAAGTAGGGTTAAGACTGGAAACATGGAGTGTACTTTTGATGGAAGCAATGGTGATGGAATCGAGGTTAAGATTGGTGATGATAACATTCAGAAGAGATATTCTTTTAGATATTTGGAATCTATTCTGCAACATGATGGAGAAACTGATGGAGATGTTACACATAGAATAAATGCAGGTTGGATAAAGTGGAGAGGAGCCTCTACTGTTTTCTGTAATAAGAAAATTCCTTTGAAAATCAAAGGAAAGTTTTACAAAGCAGCTGTGAGACCTACTATGATCTATGGATCTGAATGTTGACCTGTGAACCATAGACATGTAGAGAATGGCAGTAGCAGAAATGAAAATGATAAGGTGGATGTGTGGACATACATGTGAAGATCGGATTCGGAATGATGCCATTAGAAGGAAAGTTAGTGTAGCTCCAATCGAGGTTACGATGTGAGAAAAATCGCTTAAGGTGGTTCGACCATTTGCAAAGGAGGTTAGTCGATGAAACTGTGAGGAGATATAAGCTTTGGAATGTTGAGCCGGCTAAAAGAGGGCGGGGAAGGTCCAAGAAGTGTTGTAATGACATTATTCGAGGATACCTTAATTTTTTGGATCTATGCCCGAGAATGACCCAAAATAGATCTGAATGGAGGCAAAGAATCCATGTAGCCGACCCTACTTAATGTGGGAAAAGGCTTTGTTGTTGTTATTTTGTTGAGCTCTTTGTGACTTTGTTATTGAAAGATATGATTTCAAAGATGGATGATGAATCTCCATTTCATCACCTTTATTCTATCATTTTGGCCTCAAAAACCCCAACAAATGCATGTAAATAGCATCAAATTGCACATAATAGCATTCATGATTCATTGTATTAATTACACATTAAATAAGATTCTTAATGCCAAAATTATAGAATAAAGAGAAGAAAAGAAAAAAGGAATAAAATATTGAAGATATTTTATGAACCCAACCCCGAGACCAAGGCCAGCATGGTATTGGTCGACAAGGAATAAAGTAGGGGGAGATAAGGGCCAGTGTACAATAAATACCTCATTTATTCATGCATTTATTCATGCATTTTTTACACCTATTTTGTACATAATTATTTATTCCTCAAATAAAGAAACTTTGTTCATGAAAGTTGTAGATAATTTTGTGAATAAAAATACAAAATTGAGTTTGTGTAAAAATAATGCTCAATGTACATTTTATACACAGAATAAAAAGCCAAAATATCAACTTCACAGACCCATATCTTGCAAATAAAAACTCCAAATCACCCACACTCACCTTTAATTGTACATAGCTTTCCCTAAACTATTTAATAAATTTGGTTTCATGATTTTTGGAGTCCATATGCAAAAGTTAGGTTTTTGGCCCTCCTTGTACATAATACCTGAATAAAGTATTACATTTATTCATTATTCATTATTATAACAAAATTATATTTTTAGAATTTTGTAAATAAGGTATATAATGCATACACATATTAAAAGTAAAGGAAAACCCAAAAATAAATTGTAAAATAAAGTAAGTCTACAAAATTCATAGACAAAATACCTATACTATATATAAAAAGGATTTTATTTCTTGGTTCTTTTATTCTTTTATATTTTATAATAATGTATACATTATACATAACTCGTTAAAAATGTAAATCCAAATAAAAATCAAGAAATACATTAAATAAATTAAGAATACAAAACACATAGGTAAAATACATATAAAGATACCTACATATACCTATACCTATTTATTTAAAAATGTAAATAAACTCCTAAAAATTAAATAAAAATACCTTTATACTCACAAAAATAAATTATAAATTTATAAAATAAGCCAATAAAATAATAAAAGAAAATAAATAAATTAAAAATAAATTATACAAAAATACATGTAAATACATACATATACACATTATTAAATTAAAACCATAATAAAACACTTTGAAAAATTCAATAAAAATCATAAATAAATACTAGATGAAATAATACACCATTTTTATTTTATAAGAAAAAAATAATAAAATCATTTGCTGTGTCAAATAAATCAATTTCTAATCAGATCTCCTATTTTGGCGTCTAGCGGCCGACGTGGACCAATGGGGGGGGCCGGCCTTCGTTGACCCCCTGGTCAACTGTCCCATCCAAGCCCTGCGCCTCTGAACTGTCAACTCCCCGATTTTCCTCCAATTTTTGCGGCCATCCCTTCCATCGTTCAAGCTCGCTTCCTTCACAAGAATTGCCCTCTGATCATCCATGATGCCCGCCAAAATCTTAGATCAATTAGATACTCATTGGATTAAGAAATAATCGCCGGTCAATAAGGCACCTTGTCAATGTTTATAAATAAGTAGCTCTGCCTCCTTCCTCGAATTTGGCCACTTTTAATCCAACCTTAAGCCTTGATTCCATTCCTGGGACATTCCTCATGACAGGGGGAGTGTGCTGGCGTCTCGAATCTGTCGGAGGGAGGAAGATTTTGTCGCGGCGGAGCTCCGGCGTCTGCCATGCTCCCTGGAGGCCCCCAGGTATAAGAGCTGTCCCTTTTTATGCTTTTTAGATAGGTTTTAATGCTAGCTTTCAATTCCAGTTGTTAGTTTAGCTTTTAGTTGATCCCTGTAGCTTAGAATTCCAAATTCGAAGTTCGTCGGAGCTCTGCTCCGGCGACTTCTTCTTTGTGAAATCAACTGTATCCGCCCGCCATTCGCATCCCATTTCGTCCCTCATCGCGTTCTCCATCGAACGCACATCTTGGTCCAACCCAGGACCTTCGGTCTTGGTGAATCGGGGGTCCACCTCCGCCGTACGCCGGAGCCCCTCCGCCTCATTCCATCTTGTTGCCAAGCTTCAAAACCCCGGGTCGAGGAGGTAGCTCTCTCGCCCCCGGTTCTTCTTATGCAGGTATCACGAGGAACGGAGCCCATCTGGGCTCGCATCGAACCAGGAAGAGGTTCCTGGAGGTCCCCTTCTTCACCGACCTCGTCCGAGCAACTCGAACCTCCAGGAGCCATGAGAGACCCATCAGTCGACGCGGGATGCTTCCAGCTACATGCAGACCACCTCAGACGCGCCGGAGAGCCCTGGAGGAGCCCAAGCTTCTCGATCGAAGCTCGCCAGGCGCGAGCTTCTTTCATGTTCTTCCAGGGAGCTTCAGCGCCGTTGGATCTGGAGGCGAGGCCCAGTTCGCTCAGGAGCCGTCCGATGAAGCCACGTGCCAACCGTCAGATCAGCCAGGATCATCTAATCCAGGCCCTTCATCGACGAACCGGTATCCACCGTCGGATGCTCGACGCGTGGATAAGTGGCGCACCCAGCGCCGTTGGATGATGCACCTTTAGGGGGTAAATTTCACATCTAGCCCCCCACTTTTTGTATTTATAGTTTAATACCACAAATAAGAGGATAAGTTGTAAATAAGTTGTATAAATTGCAGAAGGACCCTTAAGGTTTTTATATTTGCGTTTTAGTCCCTCCACGCCTCACGTGCAGCAACCACGTGAGGCGCGTGAAAATTGCACTTAAACCCCGCCGTGTTTTTGTAATTGTAAAATGGTCCTGAAAATAAAAGTTAGCGTTCATTGTTATTGTGATTTTTGCATGTATGCCCCTGCCAATTATTTTATTTGCAAAAATACCCCTGCCAGGCCATTTATTTTTGGCATGCTTTGTCTATTTATTTTGTGCTTCATATTCCTTTGAAAAATTTTGCAAAAATAGACATAAGCTCCTGTTAGTGTACCATCGCACGCTATATTTTTAGTTTTTAATTTTGTTGCATTATTGCATTTATTAAAAATCAAAAACATGTCTTTTATTCACTGTCTAACTTATAAAATTCCAAAAAAATATTAAAAGGTCCCGAAAAATCCCAAAAAAATTAGGTATGGTGTATTTTGACCTATTTCAGTGTCAGTCCAAAAATCCATAAAAATCTCAAAAGGAAAACCTTAAAAATTCAAAAATACCCAAAAACTTCAAAAAAATGTATAAAATCAAAGAAAAATCAGAAAAATATGAACTCAGTCCCTATTTATGCTATATTTTATTATCTTTATTAGAAAAATAGTGTGGAAAAATTTTGAGGCTATTTGCTATTTTTAATACCTATTTTTCTTACAGCCAGACCCTATTCCACTGTTTGCTCTTATTTTGCTATTTAAAAATACTAAAATATTTGGAAAAATGCCCAAAAATCACAAAAAAAAGTAAAAAATCATGAAAATCCCAAAAAGACTTTATTCCTGAATTTTTGACTATTTTTGAGTATTTTTATAAATATTATAGTACCCCTTTATGTATATGTATGTATGTCCTAAAAAAAGAAGAAAAAAATATATATCTAATACTTATATGTATTTATATATCTATTTATTAACCCTCATATATATATATATATAATAGAGAAAAAAATATAATATTTATACTTATATATACCTATATCTATATATATTGTATGTATTACAAGCTATATACTAACCCTCTATGGGTATACATGTATTTATATATTTATATTATATATAAATATATATATATTACCTAATTATATTATGAAAAACAAAAAAAAGAAGAAAATAATAATAATAATAATAAAATAAAAATAATAATAAAATTCAAGAACCCACAAAAATACGCTTTACACATGAATGACTCTGTGCTAGATGTACATTGTAGGCTATTGCATTTTGTATTGCTCTCTGTGGATCGACCTCTACATGCTTGTTCCCTATATATTTTATGGTAGAGTAATAAAGATTAATTCACATTTCTTTTTGAGCTTAATTGTTTTATTCTTTGGTTGTGGGTTAATTGCTGATTGACCGGGTATTCTGCGAGTGGTCGCCTCAGCGACACCTTTTATATTATTCATGGTGATCCCTTGTATAATTATGCGGTTATCAGTGGATAGAAATAATTTTACTATGCATAACCTTTCATGGGGGAAAGCACATGCAACTTAGATGTATCGAACAATTCTCACACCAACCTCATTGGTGTTAATTTATCACTGTTTGTTATCATCTTAGAATTTGAGTTATTTAACTACGTAGATTATCTATTTTGACAGACAATCGATCACATATCACACGATCGCAACACCAGATGAGCGTCATTTGCCCTCTCCTCCTATGAGGCTGTCATCTACATTGGTAAGTTGTGTTAGTAAAGTTCGTATGAACATAAGAATCGTATTGTTAGCATAGGCCATCATTTTTATAATATGATTAATGCTTGTTGTTTAACACACCAGGTGGCCTCTCATCGACCGGTAATTGATCATAGAATTATCCGCCCTCTCCTCCTACAAGGTTGTCATCTAAATCAACTACTCCGTATGAGGGGGATGAAGGGACTCCAAGTACACAGGAGTCGAAAAGACCACATGTATGGGGTGCAACTCAAGGAATAGCTCTCAACCGTCTTAGATTGGGAGAGACTTTTTTTTGTAAATCTTGTGGATGGTTATGCTATTGAAATCAATAGTAAACTTTTTCAGAGCCAGATAGGAATACTTACTCTTAATATTATCCCGATTACGATCCAGGATTTTTGAAGAGATGCCACAAGAGAGATGCGCGATCTACTTATTAAGAGATTGAGGGTAAGGTTAATAAGTGACTTAGTAAAATTTTTCACAGTTTCATAGATGAAATTTCTAATCAGAATATATATTACATGAATCATTTTGTTGGGAAAGCAGTGACGAGTTGGATAAGTTTTCTTGGGAAAGCAGCGATGAGTTGGAGTTGGATAAGATGATTCTTTCTCATTCTTGAGAATTACATCGAAGTTGGTGATTTTGAATAAAGAAAGATGCAAGAAAATCATTTTCTTTAATCATTATATGTTTATCATTACAATTAATTTTTATATATAGTCTTGTTATCTATATTTTTAGTAGTTCAATGAGAGCAATCCAATAAGTCAACTACAAGCTAATGTACCTGAAGTTATATCTGAAGAATAATGGAGAACTTTAGTTGACTATTAGACATCCACGGAATATAAGGTATACAAGCTTGGACTTCTCCCTTGCACTATATTACAGAGAAAATAAAATGAACCAAAATCACATTATGCAAAGTAGATCATTGTACTGAAAACTAGTTTTAAAATTGTTATTGCTGGTCTTTTAAAATTGTTATTGTTTGTCTTTAGGATCCGACATGATTGATTAATATTAACAACCTTGGTGAATCTGTGGTTTATTTGGTTGTACTTCCCATGGGTAGACAATACATGCAACAAATGTAAGTGGATGATAACAACGGCGGCCTCCTCTTCGGATTGCAAAATATCTGCATGTGGTAATCATACAACGCCAATGAACTTTGATTAATTAGGGCGCATTTGTAAATGTTAGATATAAAGATTCTTTACCATAGATTTGGACTCTTCAAGATTTTTCTATGGTCTTATATGTTCAACGAGAACACTTCCTTGCATTTTGTTGTTGTCCTTTTTGCTATAGATGTTGATTAGAAGCTCCTCTTTGTTTATAAATGCTCTTTCTTTTTTATCTTTATTTATCTGCATAAATAAGTCCAACCTTCTTCTTTAGTTCAGATTTCTTTCTAAAAATAATAGATGCTAATTATGGGAATTACATTGTTGTAGGCAATGCAATGTAGGAGCATGAATAATCGATTAAAGTTAATGCATGCAACTCATCGCATGGGTCGATAAACACCCATCAGTTAGAACTTAGAGCAAGAGTCGGTATGTAATTATATTTTTGTAATTTAAGCGGTCTTTATGCATTAGCTTGCATATTTATTTATACAATTAAATTCAGGCGAAGAAGTGCATTATTGTCGATCGATGCAATCTCTTTATATACTCAAAAAGTAGAGAAGGCAAACATGACTCAAGCATGTGGCATGATAAAAATTGAAAAAGCAGCATGTGAGTTAGATAAATTATTTTTCAAATTAAATTTAATTATACATATTAATTTGAATTCATTTTATTTCATTGCTTCAGGAGCACATGATGGCACTTCAACATTCTAATGATGGATTTCTTGGTATCTCCCCAAACACAGCATATTTACAAGCTACCACACCTGAACATCCAGGACGCGTGAGAGGAGTAGGCGGGCGGGGGGAGGGGTAATCCATCCGAGTAGTATGGATGTAAAGGCCAACTAGATCATAGCTTACATGATCGAATCATGAAAATAGAGGTCGTGCTAGCACAAATAGAAAAATCAGTCAATGTCGCTGCCAGAGCACAAGAGACATCATCATCTAGGGGCAATCGTTCATCATAAAGAGAGTGTTCCTCATTTGGAATGAGCAGAGGCGCGGATGAAAGAAGAGATGATGTTGATGGTTCAGAAGATGATGGTGATTATATTGATGATTTCACTCTATATGAGTAGCAATTCCTTTTAGATTAGCCTCCTTGTTGTTATATCTAAGTTTATTAGATATCAGTGTTTAGATACTTTTTTATGTTTTAGTAGCTAATTGAACCCTAGTTACCTCATATTTTGTTAAAAGCAATCAGTTATCACAAGGATTATGTACTTTTTTTAACATGTGTGCTTATGTTTAGCATAAGTTTGTATGTCAGCTTGTAGTTGATTAATCATGTGTGTTCATGTTTAGCATGTGATTGTGATAGTAGAGCGAATCGAAAACGAATGCCTTATGTATGTCATATGTGATTTCGCTAAAAGATTAATTGACACATGTGTTGCAGGTTTTTTGATGTCTACTATTTTAGCCACAGAACGTCTTTAACCACAACTATTTTACCGTGGCCAAAGCCTACGATCATTGGCATGGTGGTGTTAGTCACAATCTTGTTACCTTGACTTAAATCTTTTTGGCATGCTATTGTACCGTGGCTTAAATATTTTTTCCTCAGTATATTTATCGTGACCAAAGCTCCAATGCCACAATAAGTTCACCGTGGACAAAGAGGATAAGACAAGGTAATATTATCATGGTAAATTTAATTATGCCATGGTAGTATGATATTAAGCCATGGTAAGCCATTGTGACATGTTCTTTATATTTTAGTAGTGATCAAAATGACACTGTTACCATGAATGTCGAGAGGATATACTGTGACATGTTCTTTATCTTTTAGTAGTGATCAAAATGACACTATGTTACCATGAATGTCGAGAGGATATACGAGAAACAAATCTGAAAATGGGGCCATTAAAAAAAGGAAAGCAAGAAAATTACGGGTTGTATGTAGATTTCGAAAAGAACAATATGGGGTCCATGCATCTGGGATGTCTAATGAAAGACATTTATAATCAAGGTTATGGATCCATCCCAAGAACATTTAACAATCATCTACAAAATTAGCCCATAAGTATCCAGGAAGTATTTAGAGATGATTCCGACTGGAAATTATCAAACTCCATTGAGGGTGAGAATGCTCAACACTACTACTATAAAGTGCAGCAGTATATGTGAGAATCTCGATCATGTAACTCACGTACATGCATGTAAAGGACAACCCATAGAAGAATCCAACAAAAATACCATACGAAATCCAATATACAGGAGCAGCAAGAGGTGAAAGAAGCAGCAGTGCATCGTTATCTCATATCAAAGGATCTAAACATTAATACAAGGTAATTAATTATCAAGCTGCCCAAGTTTCACAGGTATTCTCTGTTGGAGGTGCACCGTTTTCTTGCGCTCGTTGATGGTACACATAGGGATTGCTTTCAAAAGAAGATATGCAGAAGAAGAAGAGCTGCATGATGATGGATAGTTACGGATGGAAATGGGGTATTGGCACATGAAACAGAAATGTTTAGGATTGGCAATGAGAAGGAAGGTATTTGAGGATAACCAAATATAGTGTTTAATAAGGTATGGGGCCATACGTGCAATGCGATAACCAAAATGCCTATACACATAAAAATATAAATAGATGGCACCATTCCAACAAACGCACTGCACATTTGATCGTCATGCACATATATGTAAATAAACCAATGCAAAACACACATACAATACGATCGGAACATATACACAAGCTATGCACGTATAGTCAATATGCATTCGTTACAAAAGAAGCAATATATATATATATATATATATATATATATATATATATTACAATGTGTATACGTATTCTACTAAAGTCGTCATGTTTTCTACAAATAAGATGCTGGCCTTCCATAGGGATGGAAGGACCAAGTCCTATTTGAAAGAAATTCTATATATATATATATATATATATATATATATTTAAACATTACATTAACAACAAGATAAGTTAAATGTATTTGAAGTAACATATAATGACCGACCGAATATCTTCAGACATCACTTGAAGGTATTTATCAACTTTGACATCGCTCGACATCGGTCATCAACTCATTTTTCATGAAGGCATTAAGTAGCTTCAATGCTTGCTTTGGTATGGTTGCTGGTACAAGATGTCCTGCTTCACGTGCAGTCAAGAAAGTCAAACGATCTTGTACGATTGTATAACCTCCAACCGAATCTTCAAATGTAAGAAATTGCATACTTTTGCATTCTACCTATTGTAATAACAGAATTAAAGAAACTTATAAAAAGTTTACATGATTTTCTTGAAAACTTGATAAGCTGATGCCTTGGTATCATGAAGATTGTGTTAACTTTTACGAGCTTCTTTAATTATGTTATTGCAATAAGAAGAATGCAGATAAATGCATTTTCTTACATTCAAAGTTCAGGTTGGAGGACGGACAATCGTATACGATCGTCTGACTTTCTTGATTGTACGTGGAGATAGAGATCTTATAGCAGCAACCACGCTAAGACAAGCAATGAAGATACTGAATGCCTTCTTGAAGAATGAGTGGATGGTCAATATCAAGTGATGCCAAAATTGTACACACCTTCAGCTGATGTCCAAAGATATCATGTTAAGTTATTATATGTTAGTTCAAGTACATTTAACTTCTCTTCTTAATGTCGTGTTTAAGTCACTCTCTATATCTTGCTTTGTCTTAACCAATGCATGTTATCTACACATGCATATTTCGATTTTATGGTGAGAAAGCTCGGTGATGACATGAAGAACACTTTGGGTCTTGCGATTCCATTTCTCGTTAAAGTCCTCCCTATCATAAAAAAAACCTCTAGTTACATTAGCATATTGACCAAAAAAACGTATATACGCTATTATCATGACAAAAAATAATGACTTGTGATAACCTGTCGACGGAACAAGGCTGAACTTTGTTGCCTCTATCAGCATGAAGTGCATGTTGGACATCTTTTCGTCCAAAGTAGATGTTGGCTAAATCCTCAAAGCAAGAGTGATACGTTGTATATTCAAGTTCCTTGAGACAAATATGAGCAGAATTCACGACAATAGAAGAAATGATACCTATATAAATCTTCTTCTATAGGATATTGTATACTTACAAAGTTGGCCTTGCAATTGGAGGGTGGCATGCAGTGTAAGTACGCCCGGTTGCAAGCCTTTGCATTTAGATTCTTAATATCAATAACTCCGAGTAAAGAAATGAACTCCTTTGGACTCTTCTCATAAATTAGGCCACGATCCCAAGCATTATCTATCCACCCCATTGCATCAGTATAACCGTTGAGTAGAGGATTTCCCAACTGCTGGACAAACAACAATCAAGTCAATAACAAATCAATTTAACATATCATTTGTTGGATGAGAATGTTGAAGGTTAGGTACCAGAATGCCCCTCAGATTGATGAAACTATCACAATTCCTCTTATTGTGACTCACTATGACTTTTGCGAGCTCTGGGATGTAAAATCCTGTTATGTATCAAAGAGAGACAAATATGTATAATCAAGCCCCCATAAATTCTAGTTAATCTCTAAAAATAATGTTAGTCCCCTTCCAATCATTTGGATTTTCGCACAACTTTAGCCTTCTAAACTGAAGAGAGTTGCGCGATCTGTACCGCCTGCACCAGAAGGGGGGCATATACTGCGTCCGAAAAGATCCATTTATAATTTCCTTTCTCTATTCCATAAAATGGATATAATTTTGACCATGTAGCCATACTTTTAGGATCATAAAGTAAGAATCTAAATTTCTAATCAAGTTATTAAACAAGTATGTTGCGTTGAAAGGTAGAAAAGAAATAAAGAGTGCAGAGTTTATATATATAATAGCTAGACTTAAATTTTATCATTTAGTATTGAATAACATAATTAGAATAAATACGACCTCCTCTTATCTAGATCTCAAAACGTGAAGAGGGATATCAATTTTTAATTATTTATATCCTAATCTAGATACAAAACAGGGAAAGGATAATTACCGGCATAGCTCTCCCCAGCAATGTAAAACTCGCTAGACTTGTATTCCAGAAATCTTCCGAACCAATTGAGAAGGAACTCGTATGAGTTTCTTGCTATGGAGAAGAAAAGATACAACCGTTAAGTTTAACTTACACGATAACTGTAATCAAGTATGATATAGGTGTCTGATTAATTAAGAAACAAAGTCTAATCAAAAGACAACCGGCAAGATCGTTATCGTGAACATCAGATACGTTGGAATACGAAAAGTCGACGCCAGTAGGGCTCTCTAAAAAAAGTAGGTTCACAGCTGCAATTATAACATCTCGAAGGAATCAACAAGAAATAAAGCAAAGAATAGAATATGGATCTAAAAAAATCCTTACCTCTATTCCAAGAATCGTTGTTGCGGTGCAATATGGAATCAGGGTCTCGTATCTGGAAAGGGCCAATTTCTGCCGCTTGTCCGTATCCAATTGACGATACTCCAGGACCTACAAGCTTGCCCATGCAAGTAGTAGTAGTAAGTAAGCAGAGAATGTATAATAAGCGGAGAATAATAATCCAATTATTTTCCTACCGTCGTTAAGCCAAAGAAGTAGGGGCTTGTCAATGGGATCTTCCTCGGCTTCAATGAACCAGTAAAAGAGACTAATTTCATTCTTGTCATTCAAATTGACGTAGCCAGCATAATGTTGGAACGTCACCGGAGGCTGTCCTGGTAACCGAGTGATTCGATCGGCATCACGTGAACTTCCGGCAGCGGACATGATACAAATGCAAAGAAAGATGGCAGCTATCTTCATTATTTTTCTTCCTGAAAATTCTGACATGGATTATTATTCTGAAGCACAAACTTTTGATGGCATCTAAAACAATTAAAATGCCGAACTAAAATACATAAAAAACCATACAAAAAACTCAAGTAATGGGCTTTTGGTGATTATCAAGGCAAGGAAGATGTATTACCTGAGATGGGTCGAACAAAAACTCGTTTGTTGTGATCGTACTGAGTGGAATGGAGACGGCCTATCGTGTAAGCTTGTTGTGATCCTATTGTTGTCGATGGGGGCTTATATAATTATGAAATGGAGATGGCTACCCACCTAATTGTAATAATGGTTGTTGCTTAAGGTATGTAAATGCGGATAGTTATTATATTTAATGCTATTCTAAAAGAACATGCATAATTATTACTTTCATGACTCTTTTGGTGATGGGTACCCATCAATATTTGCTCTTGATGAAGGCGTTAGGTTCCAACACACATCAAAGTAATATTTACTTTATTAAATGAACTTCACCTTAGCCATTTTCAAAAAAAATAATGAAAAAGAAGATAAATTATGTGTAACACCCCATAATCTTTGTAAATTTGTAATTACAATTCCAATATAGGCTTTGGTGTAAAAGTTAGTAATTACATGAGTTGCATAACTTGTAAGGATCGTGGTGCAGTCATAAAGAGCACATGGGTTATGTTGTATTTGAAAAAGATTCCACGGGACATGGAGTGGAAATTCCTATATATCTGTCTCATATTCTAATTTCAAGCCCAATATGTGGTTCTAATTAAGATAATTCTATTGAATAATTGAAATATTGCTCTCAAAACAAACATGCACCGTGGTAGAGTTATTTCATCTTATTATTATAAGGTATTTTTACACACATAACCCTCTATATTTTTCTAATTACGTGTTGAATCCTTCGTAATCCTGAATTAAATGTAAAACCTTCAAGAGTGAGTCCATCTTACATGTATACCCCTACCGTTACGTTTACTACATTAATTAATTCAAACACCCTTAGTCAATATAACTAATATTAAATCTAATTTAAATTGATTTTTTAAAATTCAATCTGGCCCCCACCCTTCCTCATCTTCCATTTGACACCTCTCCCCTCAACACCAATTGCTGCCATCACCAACACCTCATTCGACCCCTTTCCTCATCATTCCTCCCTCGTGTCCTCACTCCTCCAACACCCACCACTTTTATTGTCACATCCCCCTCGTCACATTCTTAAGAGCTTGTTAAGGCACATTAGTAAGATCAAGGTGGAGGGTGACGGCTTTGAAGGCAAAGACTGGTATTAACAACGATTTATAAAAGAGAGCATGGGCTGGCCTCGATGGGGATCTCTCCACCACTGATGCGTGATGTATAGAGGAGCAATATGGTGCAGTGATACATCCGTGATTTATTAACATATTTTATGGATATTATCCCTCTTACATATAATATTCATTAAAATTATTAATCAATTTACTAATATTAACAATTGATACTTTGTAAATAATCAACCCTAATTAGTGTAGATAAATACTCCTATTTTTGTGTATCTATTCTTTGAGTTTTCTTATTATGAAAAATACCATAAAAATTAGTTTAATATTATACACATTTGTTTTGTAATTATTTATAACTCAAAATACCAAAAAATAACAAAAGAATTGAAAATAAGTATTTTTGTAATTAGTCAAAAATGATAATGTTAAAGTTGCAATCTCTTTCCTTCAATTAGTGGATATGGTTCCTACATTCAAGAAATATCTAAAGGTGAGATGCACACCTTTTAGAACTAGCAGAAAAAGAACTCGAGAACTGTAAAACATGTGTTATCCACGGACAATACCCATGTGATCAGAAAGTAGATTCCAAGGAAGAAGAGAGATCTGGGTGCCGACTTCATCACCATTCAGATATCTAACACATCTTTTGCCTATACTCGATAACAGATCCACTATCAATCTCTTACTATATTCCCTCCTAGATCATCTAGGCTTGAGTCATCTGAGGAGATTAAGAGCACTCCTACAGTTTGTAGACCAATCTAGTAAGAGGTTGAAGGGAATACTGAAGTGAATACTGAAGGACGTTATCCTTGATATCGAGGAGAAGCAATACAAGGTGGACTTCACAATCCTAGATAAGGAGTGTCCTCGAAGATGGCAACATTCCCAGATCATACAACCTACTTTAGATACGACTTTTGCCGATTACATGGATACATTTAGCGATCCGACTACTGAGAAGGATCAGTTGGTGGCTACTATCACAACAGATCCGGCCACATCCACGGTAGAGTCGGATTAAGAGGCAGTTGAGCCAGAAATTTCAAATTATCATACCATTCCCAAGTTCAAAACTCTTTCAGGTCTTCCCCCTACATTGAATATGCCTTCCTTGTGGGCCCACCTCAGAAGTTCCCGATCATAATCAGTGCCATGTTAACAGGAGAACATGAATCTTGCTTGCTAGAGATTCTTGAAGAGAATCACAAAGCTATAGGCCGAAGTGTGTCCGACCTCCGCAAGATTAACCCTGCTTTGTGCCCACACCATATTTACCTTGAGGAAGGTGCTATACCCTCCCATGAGTTAAAGCATAGGCTAAATCCAAACTTACAGGATGTGGTCATGAAAGAAATAGAGAAATAGTGTGACGAGTTTTATTTATCTAATATATAATTCCAAGTAGGTACCACCACTTCATATAGTCCCTAAGAAGGGAGGACCTCAGACAGTCACCAATCACCAATTAGGAAGGAGAAGAGATTGCAACACGAGTACCCACATCGTGATGTGTCTGTGTGTATTACAGACAATTGAATGCGATGATAAAAAAAGATCATTTCCCCTTACCATTCACTGATAAGATCATGAGAGACGTACAAGGAATCAATTCTTATGCTTTTTGGATGGGTACTCGGGCTACAATCAAGTAGCCATCGCTCCTAAGGACCAGTAAAATACCACATTTATATGTCCATCGATACCTATGCATTAAGGCACATGTCCTTTGGGCTATGCAATGCACTGGGGACTTTCTAGTGGTGCATGATTGAGGTTTTACCGAGATGGTGGGCGACTTCCTGGAGGTCTTTATGGACGACTTCTAGGTCCACATCAATTCACTTAACTCTTACCTATATCATCTGGATCGAGTCCTCAGTAAGTGCAGTGACGTGAATTTGGCGCTCTCTTCGGAGAAGAGCCATTTCTTGGTCTAAGAGGGCATTGTGTTGGAGAACCCTGTCAAGGTGGATGTAATCAAGAAACTTCAACCACCAACCAACATTAAGCAAGTGTAGTCATTCCTCGGGCATGTCGATTTTTATCGAAGATTTATAAAGGACTTTTCAAAGATTGCCCGACCGTTAACAGAGCTCTTAGGAAAAGACACGGAGTTCCTTGTAGATCACATATGTTTTAAGGCCTTCGAGCTCCTTAGAGGAAGATCATGGATGCACATATCCTACATGCCCCAGATTGGTCTCTACCCTATCATGACGGACGCTTCTGACTTTACAGTTAAGGTTATGTTAGGAAAGAGGAATGAAGGGATTTAGTATGTTGTCTACTACACAAGAAAATTACTAAATCAGGCTCAAAGGAATTACACTATCATAGCGGAGGAAATTCTTACCATAATATTTGCCTTGGATAAAATTCATGCCACGTCTTTCAGGATCCAAGGCTATCGTGTTCACAGACCACACAACCATCAAGTACCTCATGGAAAAGAAGGGCGTGAAGGAGCATCTTCTTAGGTGGATTCTAATACTCTAAGAGTTTGGTTTACAGATCAAGGATAATCCTGGAGTGAAAAATGTGGTTAATGATCACCTTTCCCGCATCGAGTCACGGAGTTCCCTTGAGACTGGCCCTATCAAGGACTTTTTCCCTGAGGAGTCAATCTGTTATGTAGACTCTCTCCCATGGTTTGCCAACGTGGTGAACTTTTTGGTGTCTAGGATAATTACTCATGATTATCCTAAGAGAAATATTGATCGACTTAAGTCAAAATCCATGAAATACCATTGGGAGGATTCATTGCTTTTGTTCAAAGGTCCGGATTATTTCTAGCGGAGGTGCATTCCTCCGGAGGAATACATGAGTGTCCTCGCACACTGTCATTCCTTAGAGGCAGGAGGACAACACTCCGAGAAGAGGAATGCTGGAAAGTGCACCAGTGTGGCTTGTACTGGTCGACCATGTTCCGTGATGCATATGAATTTGTTCGGTCATGTCCAATGTGTTAGAGAATGGGAGGGATTGTCGGTTCCAAAGATGAAATGCCCATGCATCATGTGATTATGGTTGATGTTTTTGATGCATGGGACATAGATTTCATGGACCAATTCCTTAAAAACCACAATTACAAACACAATCTATTAGAGATAGATTATCTCTCTAAGTGTGTAAAATCTATCCCTACCCGAGCCATAGACAACAAGACTGTATGCAAATTCGTGAGCGATCGCATCACAGTTCAGTTTCCCACAGTCATCGTCTTTAATGGGGTTACCCATTTTGTTTATATAGTTTTCAGAGATTAACAAATGACTACGACATTGAACACCGTGTCACAAGTCCATGCCACCCACAACCAAATGTCATGACAGAGGTGTCGAATAGGGGGGGTGAAGGGCATTTTGTAGAAGGTAGTCAGCCCTGACAGGAAGAACCGGTCCCAACTCTTGGATCAAGTTATATGGGCATAATAGATTGCTTGCAAGACCCCGATTGGAACCTCCCCATTCAGAATGGTATATGGAAAGTCGTATCATCTACCCCCTGATCTAATTCAATAATCGGAATGGGCATTGAAGAAAATGAACTGGAACACAAATGAAGGACAACAAAGCAGAAAGATGGATCTAAATGAGCTTCTAGAAATCTAAAATAAGGCATATGATAACATCGTCATCTATAAGGACAAGTCAAGCATTGGCATGATCAACATATTAGTCACAATAATTTTGTCCCATGGCAGAAGGTATGGTTATTAAATACCAAGTTGAAGATTTTCCAAGGCAATTTTAAGTCCGAATGGATGGGACCCTTCATCGTTAGAAAGGTGCACATGAATGATAACGCAGAGATTTCAGATCTTACTGATGGTGCACTATCATTCCTTGTGAACAAGCAACTGTTTATGCATTTCATAGGATACATGAGTAGTTGTCCTGTGTAGAAGTTCCTTCATGCTTATCCCAAAATCTCATGATCCACTCGCAGGTAACACATGAATCCTCACTAGTCTTGGCCTCTCCAAGCATCTCCTTCCTCATCTCCATTTCTCTGTATATTCCCTAACCTCATCAGTTCTCACACTTACTCCTTCTATTCTTTGGCTGACAAGATCCTAAGTATGGAGGGACCTATGCCCGCCATGTATATTCATTCATTCTTTCTTTGTTTATTTGCCCTCGACCGCCCCATTTTGCTCTTCTTCTACACTTAGGCTGACCAGAGCCTACGTATAGGGGAGTAGGTCGACTTATATACTTATATTCTTTTAACTATTCTACGATTAGCACGAGGTATGTCTCTTCCTCATTTTATATGCTCTAAGGACATAGCACACGCCAAGTATAGGGGTGTATATATTACATATATACTTTACCCATAGCTCATACTTTCACGTATTTATGTGTATATTATTTAATAAATATGACAAGAAATTTTCAACATAAAACAAGTGTACATTAATGTATAAAAAAATACAAAAATAATTGCAGATAAAAATAATAATGTACCATGTAAATTGGACTCACAGATGAAAACGATGTAAACCAAAATCCTCATATTAATATCTTCTCCATATGAACTCAAAATTGACCAAAATCAATTCCATCGTATTCTAAATTAATTATCTATATAATGAAAGGGTTTTTAATAAAAATGAAGTAAAGATATAAAAGCTGACTTTCTGGGGTCTCATTGTACTATGTATCTATATATTTTTATATATTTTATTTCCACTCTTCATATAAGTGTATGTACTATTATAAATATAATAAAATTATAAAAAACAATAAGACAATTAAAATTTTTTTCAAATAAATAATGTATTATAATATATAGGTACACTATACCTATAATAAACTTAATAATATCAAAAAAATAAAAATATATAAAATATATATATTGAAATATATTATAAATATATAAAATATGGACATATGATAATAGAATTTATAAATACAAAATAAAAAAATGCCTAAAACAAATGCATGTGTATAATTACACTTGTAAAAATTAACCTATAATAACTACATCAATAAAAATAAATAAAAATTACCTAAAAATAGTATATGAGTAAGAAACAACTTTCATATTTTGAGATTTATTTAATAAAATCATTTTCTATTTGATTTCTATTTCCATCTCTATTTTGTCTTGACTTGGTCCACGTGGACCAATCAGGAACCACTGTTGGTTGACTTAGGTCAACTCCCCTGTCTCCCTATGGACCGATCCATGGCATGTATTTTCCTCATTTTCGCCAATTTTTTTATCCTAGTGACAAATCTCCTCTGCCCATGATTTATTCAGCAATGTTCTTCGTCTTGGTTGTAGCTTTCACGTGGATCGAGAGGCATCAATGGTCAACCATCGATCGTCTCAAAAAACCCTAGGGGAAGAGGTATGTAGAGGTAGCATGTATATATAATCTCCTTCTCCCATTTTTTGACGTTAATCTGATTTAGCCCACCGTAACCCCAAGATTTGTGTCTGGAGAGAAAACCCTAGTGAAAAGAGGGATTTCCTGGTAATCGAGGCAAAGAGAAGGACACGATCTCGAGAATCATTCATCGTCGTAGAAGGTGGTGCTTCTAGTGCTAACCACATCAGATAAGTAAGCTGCTTTTTCTGGCTCTTTTCAATTCTTAGGAGTAGACGGAGCTTAGTTTGACATTTATTTTTTCTTGATTTAGTCCAATACCACTTAAAAATCAAAAATCAAAGTTCTTCGCAGCTCTAGGATCCACCCTATGTCCCTCCTATTTTCGATTGTTGACCGCCACTTTGACCACCCCTCACTCCTTCAACTCTTCACCTTCTAACATCTCGATTCATCTTTCACCCCAGATACTGCATAAATCTCGGAATCAAGTCTCTCATATCCGTCGTATGATGGAAACCTCCGCCCGCACCATCCAGCCTTATTTTTGCTAACCCTTAGGTCAAGGATTTTTGCCCTCGAGTCTTGAAGACTTTAGTGCAGGTCTACGGATGTAAGGACCCCATCTGGGGGTTGAACCATTTGGACTTCAAAGCTCTAGGTGCTCGAAGCTTCTCTGACCCTCCAAACCTCCATTACAAAGGTCTGGAGCTTTTTGAGCCATCTATCATCTGCATAATCGTTACTGGAATGTGAAAAGTATCTCAATAGGAAGGAAGCACATCAGAGTCGCGTAGGTGGCGAGATCGAAGCTCAACAAGCCAGTGTTCTTGTGTTGTTCTTTTAGAATAGCAACCATTGGATCAAGAATGAGGCCCAAGTGGAGCAACTATCTCCCAATCAAGTGAGCTAGAGCCGCCAGATCAGAGCTAAGATCTAATCTCAACCTCTCATCCACGAACTGTCATAGGCCATTGAGCACGCGCCAGGTGGTTAAGTGATCCTATCTCCATCGTCGATCAGCAGACAAGCATTGGGTATTTTGTATTTTTTACGAGAAAGGCATATAATGAAAGAATAATGAGGGAAACCTTATTCATCAATTTGACTCCACAACCAAAACATGGACCATCTATGATGGGAGAGGAGTAAGGAAGGATGTTCGTCCTTATTCCTCAATCGAACAACCCCTATAGAGAGTTTTACCCTTATACCCTTCTGAATTTTGCAGTTACACTTAGGCTCTATCTTTTTTGCAATAACACTTGTGCCCTTAAATTCTTATAAAATCCATACGGTTGCCCTTCCATTGGTGTAACATAGGAGAACAAGTGTAATAGTATGTAAGATTATGATCTCATGGATTGAATGAATGTGGACACAATCACATTTGTTATTAAAATCAATCCAAAATCATATCTTGTTATCTGTGAGCCAAAGAGAAAAAAATCAAAAGAAGGAAATCAAGATCGAGCATCAAAAACTTTTGAGAGAAAAGTGACATGTTTCGAGGGGAAGAAGAGGGTTGTATATTCCTTCAACGTACGTGGTGATGCATGGCAGCATCCATGGACGGAGATAAGGGGGCGGGAGGGAGCTTCGCCCCCCCCCCCCAAGTCTCCAAGAATTGTATAATATATATGTATGTGTTATTGGAATTCATATGTTACAAATATCTAGTTTTTATAATTCTTGAAATATTTTTTCTTCAAACATGATTCACAAGGTTAGATTAATAAAGTAATAACCAAAATTAGAATAAAAAGGACAGTTTAGGGATGCAAACGGAGGATATGAATATAAATATATGTGTTACCATATCAGTATTCGTTTTAAGATCTGAATACTGATACATAAACATATATATTATGGAATTTTAAACTGCAAACCACACCCTTAGATATGGATACTGGTATGGAAACAAATAATCATGACTCGGATTTCGATATTTAAGAAATGGATACGGATTATCATGCGGATAAAAAATATCTTTTAACGCTTGCATTCAATAGGATTGTTGTTGTAATTGATTAAAAATTAATAAACTACAATAACAAGAAAATAAAATATTATACTAAATTTAATAACTTGTATAATCAGTGATTAACTAATATAATGATCTATATTTTTCTTCTGACTTTTGAAAATAACTCTAGATGCAATATATGGCCAGGATTCTTATAATATATTTGGAGATACACGTATATGTTATTATAAGTATATACAAAATACACATATAGACTCTGCAATACATATATCTATATGTGTATCTACTAACATTATGTAACTATACATATCCTAAAAAAATCAAAACAATATCTATATCCCTAAATCACAACAAAATTAAAACACATATCCATATATGTATCTATATCCGCCAAAATAAAAAATTTATATCCATATCCGCTTAAAATACCAAAACAAGGATACAAACATATTTGTGTCCGAATACATCCCTATGATAATTGCATTTGTAATATACCAAAATAAGGATGTGGATAAGGTTATATATGTTACCAAACTAGAAGATACAATCTGATATAGATCAAGGTTGCAAAAGTCGGTAGTCGGTACTCGGTCGGTCGGGTCACTGACTAAGGATAAATCGACAGTCGGGCGATTAATCAGATTTAGTCGGGCTTTAATCAGCTTTGATTTTTTAAATATATAAATCATTTTTATACATATATTATTATATATTTATACAGATTTATATATTTTTTTACTATCATAATGAATCAAAAGAAGTAATTGAATTTAAATAAAATAATAAGCATATTAGAGTAAGTTTGCTTTTAAAAAAGTAAAAAAACATGTTATCTCCAAGCAAAAATTGGTTGACTAGTGGGCCTAGTAGGAATTAGTCAGTACTCGGTCGGTCACCCCACTGACTAGACTAGTCGGACCTACTAGTCGGGTTAGTCGGGTGACTTTTACAACATTGATATAGATATAACTGCATCCATTCACTATCTTATTCACATTTAAACGTCTACATATTTGTTATTCTAATTTTGGTAGATATGATTCAAATAATTTTTTTTTATTTTTTCACAACTTTGAGTATAGATACAACTATTTTTATGGTAGATAAAAATACTTTTTGCGGATATGGATATCCATATTACTAATACATATGTTTATTGTATAGATATATATTAGTGCGTATCGACACATAAAATATATTACATGATTACCCATATTATTTTGCACTTTGGAATCATTATTTCCAAAGGCACGAAGAAAATATATTTTTATGCTATATAATTACTTATTTTACAAGTTTTTGAATATAGGAATATACTATTTTTTAAAATTTTCATTGTCATGCAATTTTTGTAATTTTTATTATTTATGCATTACTTTTCATTTACTAAAATATTTTTCTTGTTTTAAGTATTAAGATTCTTTTATTATCATTAAGATAATTTGTATTTGTTTCTTTAATATTTGGATTAAGATTACTTGTTTCTTTATCTATATTCATATTTAAGGATATTATTTTTAATTAAGAATTTTAAATTGTAAGATATCCTTTTTGAATGAATATCTGGATTTTAAGATGAATGAGAGTATGATAACACATAAATCTATATCTATATATGTCCAGTTGTATATCCGCTTACAATATCTTTATTAGTTTAATTTTATACATATGCAGATAGAGATCTTCACTTAGAAAAATATCTTACCATCTCATTGAAAGCGTCTATAAATACATACAAACTAGGTCTAAATAATAATTTCAACGGAAGTTGTATTACATATAATGACAAAGTCTAGAAACCTGTATAACATAGAGTTACAAATTTTACATTTTTTAAAATGAAGAATAAACATAGATACAAATATCTAAGGTTTTGAAATTGACATCATTTTCCATATCTAATTTAGATATAGATACTAACATCAATATTATGTATAAAAATGATTCAAAAGGAAATAGGATACAAATGTCTACATCTATTTGCATCCCTATACATGATACATTATATAGTATTACTTATTTAGAAATGTTCAATTTGACAGTATCAATTAACATCACATTAATGGAAGTGTATTTTTTACAATGAAGAATTTTGTAAGGATGTTTTGGTAAATTAAAATATTTTTGGAGCTATATTAATGTAAATCATAACTTTACATGCATATTTTGTAAAAAATCCTTATGAATATTAATGACAAATATGTTAGAATCATTTATCTTATATTTTGCGAGTAAAAAATTCAACAAACATTAACAACTAAAATGACAGATAATGACAATAAATTAGACAAATGGCGTCTCAACAATTAGCCCCCCATGGAGAAAATCCTCGCTTCGTCCCTAACAGCATCTCACACAAACTTGTCAAAAACACCAATCCACCCTATGTAAACGTAATGTTAGCGCCCTTCCAATCATTTAGATTCTCACAATTAGACACAACTTTAGCCTTCCATACTGAAGAGAGTTGCCCGATCTGTACCCCAAATGTGTGTGACTGCGACCCAAATGCCCAGTTTATAATTTCCTTTCTATTCCATAAAATAAAATGGACATAATTTTGACCGTCTAGCCATACTCTTAGGATCATGAAGTAAGAACCTTAAAATTTCTAATCAAATTAAACAAGAATGCTACGTTGAAAGGCATGTAAGAAATAAAGAGTGCAGAGTTTAAATAATAGCTTTACTTAGTTTTTTGTCATTTAATATTGAACAACATAATTAGAATAAATACGACCTCTTATCTAGTCTCACAACGTGAAGAGGGTACAAAATTTTCCTAATCCGTACAAAATAGGGGGAAATAATTATTTATATCCTAATATATACAAAATAGGGAAAGAATAATTACCGGCATAGCTCTCCGCAGCAATGTAAAACTCGCTTGACTTGTACTCGGGAAATCTTTCGAACCAATTGACAAGAAACTTGTATGAGCTTCTTGCTACGAAGAGAAAAAAATACAACCGTTAAGGTTAGCTTACACGATAAATGTAATCAAGTGTGATGTAAGTGTCCGATTAATTATGAAATAAAATCCAATCAAAAGACATCCGGCAAGATCATTATCGTGAACATCCAATACGTTCGAATATGAGAAGCCCACACTAGCAAGGCTCTCCAAAAAAAAGCAGATTTGCAACTGCAATTAATTAGAACATGTTAAAGAAATCAGCTGGAAATAAAGCAAAGAATATAGAGCATAGGGATCCTTACTTGTATTCCAGGAATCATTGTTGCGATGCAATATGGAATCAGGCCCTCGTATCTGAAAGGGGCTAATTTCTACAGCTTGTCCAAATCCAATTGACGATGCTCCTGTACCTACAAGCATCACCATGCATGCAAGTAATAGTAAGCAGAGAAAATAAACCAATCACTAATCAAAGAATAATTGAATCTCCTACCGCCAATAAGCCAGAGAAGTAGGGGCTTGTCAATGGGATTTTCCTCAGCTTCAATGAACCAGTAAAAGAGACGGGTTTCATTCTCATCATTCAAATCGACGTAACTAGCGTAATGCTGGAATGCCATCGAATGTTGTCCTAGTAACCGAGTGATGCAATCGACATCGCGTGAACTTCCGTCAGAAGACATGACACAGATTCAAAGAAAGATGACAAATATCTTCACTTCATCATTATTCTTCCTGAAAATTCTGACCATGGATTATTATTATTCTGAAGCACAAATTTTTGATGGCATCTAAAATAAATAAATGTCGAACTAAAAAACATCAATGACCATAAAACAAAGTTCTCTGGATATATCTTACCATGAATTTTGAAGATATGAGTTGGTATAAAAAAACTCAAGCAATTGATTTTGATAATTATCAAAGCAAACAAGATGTCTTATCCGATATGTGTCAAACAAAGAGCCATTTGGTGTGATCCTATTGCCAATGTAAACAAGGGGCTGTTCATGATGGGGTTGAGTGAAGTAAGGCGGCGTTTGGAAATATGATATATTAAATGGTAAGAAGTGTCAAGATTTAGCTTTTTCAGTTAACAATAACGAAAACTATTTGATAGAAGTTAACACAGAGTTATTGCACGTAATAATTAACAACTATTAGGATTCTATGAGATTCAAAATTATGGAGGGTTCAACATCTAGTTAGGAAAGTATAGATGGTTGTGTGTATAAAATTGTTTGTTATACCGATAGGGGTACAGTAAAAATTGTATCTCTACCTTTTCTTCAACCATAACATCTAAACCCCTTAGATTAGTTGCTATTCATTCTCCTCCCGAACAAATGTTAGATTATGGACACAAGCATATTTAGCAAAAGCTAAAGGTATCACTCAACTACCTCCGCCTGGACCAGGGTAAAGGATGGGGATCGACCCGACCCAAAATGAGATGGTCCGACCCAGGTTCGTCGGCCTTTTACCAAATGTTTTGAAATGAGAATTTGGGTCCATCCCAAGAACGGCTACTTAAGACCCAAGTTCTGCTATTTATGTTTCGCTCTCAAGTTCTGAACCAATTTGAAATTAGTACTATATCCAACCGTAGAGTCCTCTCTGATGCAACCTAGATATATGCTATTTGCACAAGTAGTATTATTACTAAGCAAGCAGTGACTACCTATAAACAATATTTCATTAGATGCATATGAACAAATACCATAACAATGATAATATATATGGATAGAGTGGCCCCATCTTCTTAGAATGGCTCGGTGCTATTGACCTGCGATAGCTAGGACTAGAATGCAACTGAGTTGACAACGTAATCAATAAATTCCTTTCAAAATTTGAAGAATAGACCTCAAACCGTAATATAATTTTCCTTTCAAGCATTAGAAAGATAAGTTCATATATAAAATCCTTTTCTCCTAGGTATTGGGATATGGTTACAGTTCTAATTCGAGATTACGTCACACATGAGAGGCTCTCCTTAAATCTAATATAAGTTGTGTGTATAATGAATGATATGTACAGTTAGTGGGTTTGATGTAATATATTACTCGTATTGGCAATCGTTTTTAGCTTTGTTGCTTTGTATCTTACCTATTTGCATTTTTGCACCCACATCTGTGTTCTCTTTTTATCTCACCATTATATGCTTGCGCACATCCAGGCACACAAGGACGTGTATTGTTGCACATCTTAACACACACGATTTTAGCATGATCATAAAAGTATATTTCCCACGCACATCCACCGCCTCTATGTCGAGGGAGGACGAGGAATTGGAGGGGAAGCAAACCTCCGTCGATTTTTGTAATCGAAATTTCGAGTAATGTTATATGTTGAAAAATATTTTAAACATTACAACTATTTGGAGATAAATCAGATACATTGCAACAGTAATGAAAATATATATTTGACAAATTGAAATAAAAATATAAAACATATGAGAAGGATGGTTTTTGGTATATCTGACAATTGTAAAATTAAAAACATGAAATCCTAAATGTCAAAACAGAAATTATAATTGGTGATACCTGAACTATGTTGATATGACGGAGAAATCTGCAATTGATGTCCAGAAGGAAGATCGTTGATACAGCTCCCGTGGCTCCTATTGCAATCAGACGGAGAGGAATGTAATAAACACGCGATTAGTTGATGAAGACGCAACAACTATAAAGCGAGAATTACGGGATTGAAAGGGATCCCTGGTGTTGTCTCTCCCGACAAGAGCACATACCTGCCCATCCGAGTAGCACCCAAGGTCAGAAAGATAAGTAGAGAACTGAGAAATGTGAGGATAGATTGACCATCTCTCCTCCCCCTTCCCTTATATAACAGGATTGGGGAAGGCCGGATGCCCAAGAGCACAGATGGGAGGGCACCCAGAAAATAGAGCAGACACCACAACCAGCCCGTACAAATAAAAACAAGGACTACAATTTAAGTTTCCTCATGATGACGAGCCTACCTAACCCTAGAAGCTCTAGCCTCTGAGAGTGAGAGCTACCTAACCCAGCCTTTATGAGAGCTACCTAACCTTGTACCTTCCTTGGCTTGGAGAGGTCCCTGACACAAAATCCCAACCCCCCTACTCTATTGTTAAACTCCTAGCCAATGATGAGAGCTACTTAACCCAGCTTTTAAACCTTGTACAAACGTTAACTTTGGCCTACCCTACCCATAAACACCTAAACAAATATATGCTTGCAATTGCCCAAGGGGTGGGTGGGCATTGATTGCTAATTAATGCATGGTGGGTTTGCTCTAGAGAGTAATTGGTTGAAAATTTATGACCTAGAGTATATGGCTAAATTTATCAATGATTATTGCTCTACTGGAATAGGAAAATGTTAGTGCATATTCAACAACTTATTTGGTTGTTCTTACATTTCTTGTAAGTTTGATTTTTAGAATGGTAAATGCATCTTCTTTCTATCACAGGTGTTCATGATAACCGCGCAAAACATGTACGTAATTATTTTGACCCTATGTTCACAGGTTCCCAAGCAAAATTATCCGCATCGGAGATTTGTAACTCGCACAACTGTTGCGGTGTGTTGGAAGATTCGTTTGCAGTTTGGGTACGTTCCCGACACCTCTTCAGCCTTTTGGTGTTGCGGTTGCAGTAGCCGTGCAAGATTACGTCGTGGAGGAAAAAAGGTTGGATTTTGGCATGAGGAGATGGACTACTGGTAGTGGATGGGATGGATACGGTGATGTGATTGGAGAAGGCGGAACTCCAATTATTGAAAACCACATAATACATATACATACAAAAATCAAATTTACAATATCTTTCCAATTTAAATCACAACATGTATGCATCCACATCATCAATGACAAGAAAAATATACATGTTAAAATCGTATGCAGATTAGAGCAATGGAAAAATCTGGAAACAATCATCATAGAAAACAATGCGACGAAGAAAGAGAGGATTAGAGATCACAATCAAGCAGTCCTATTGTAGGACTCTCCTTAGAGAGACGGTGCCCCCACTTTACCGGCGCACAGGGCATTTGTGTGCCCCTTGTAGGGTACAATAGTTCATGCTCGTCGACGGTGCGTACCGTGCTTAAGCGTCCTCAAAAGTCACCTCCATTGATGACTTTTGATCCTTTAATTCTTCTTTTTACACTTTTTGTGGGCACGTACCGTGCAAATCCATGCAAACTGCTCGATCAAGATCAAGCGGCTCTAGCCCCTTCTGTAGAGTCTGTTGCAGCAGGGGCTACAGCAGACGATCCTTATCCTCAAGGAGAAGTATGTTGCGAAGGTGAAGTAAAAGGAGAAGGTTACATTGGAGGTCACCTCAGTGAATACTGTCTCCATGAAGGCTAAATCCCAGTTGAGATTGTGTCTTTAAGGGACCATGGAAGTCGTCCATTGGCTATGGATATCAATGCATCTGGCATGTGGAGGGCTACATTCAAGGAAGTTGTTGTTGTTGTGGCCGAGGGGAAGCTCACCAAACTCGAGATTCTGGCTTCCGAAACAGATGCATGCTTTATGGGAGGGAAGGGTATCCCCATCCTTAGGTTCTCTCCCCATGGCAAATACTTCCATACTACTCCATGAACATGATAGATTTAAGCCACATCGTGAGTTGCAGATGTGTTTATGGATACGTCGAGGTGTCATCATAGCGATGGCGTGATGAATTGATGGCGCTCTATGATCTTTGACTTGATCTTTTGTGGCTCCTCAACAAACTCTGAAACTTTGCCCCGTGAACGATGTCATGGAGCTTCGAGAAGTAGGAGAGTATGCAACGCTTGACAATGTAAACAAGGGCTGCTCATGATGGGGTTGAGTAGGTGAGGTGACATTTGGACATATGATGTATTAAATGGTAAGAAGTGTCAAATTTTAGCAATTTGAGTTAACAATAACGGAAAATATTTGACAGAAGGTTTATGTCACGTAATGATCAACAACTATTAGGATTCTACGAGGAATTATGGAGGTTCAACGTGTAGTTGAAAAGTATAGATGGTTATGCATATAAAAAAATCCTTTGTTATACGGATATGTAACTTCAATGTTTAGTAGATTGAGATCAACAATTATATCATGTTAATTTCAACTTAGATTGATGGGACTTCAACAAATTAGCCATTCTGAGTTTTACAATTATAATAATGCCTTTATCTTTGATACAATAACACTTGTGTCTTTATCTTTTCTTCAATAATAACATCTAAACCCCTTCGACTAGTTTCTATTCATTCTCCTCCCGAACAAATGTTAGGTTATGGACATAAATATATATTAGCAAAAGCTAAAGGTATCCATTTGTAATTAAAAACCGTCTTTTCCCTCCCTCACCTTTACCCCTTCTTATGGCCCCATCTCCAATCCCCATCCATCCATTTCCATTACACCTACCCCATACCGCTCCAGTCCTACTCCCTCAACTACCTCCGCCTAGAACCAAGATATGGGGTTCGACCCGACCCAAAACGATACGGTCTGAGTCAGGATCGTCAACCTTTTTGGGATGATTTTGAAATGAGAACTTGGGCCCATCCCAAGAACGTCTAGTTAACGCCTGTAGAAAACCAAGAAGATCAAGCAAGAAGATCAAGCACCCAACAACGATTTACGTCGAAAACCCTTCGATCAGGGAAAAACCACGGGGGCACAATAACCCTAATCTCTACACGAGATTAGGGTTGTCTTCACTCTCTTGCTTATTCAAAGCAAGGGGGTGAGTACATAAATAGGAGCCCGGGGGTAAATGGTCCATCACCCAAAGATCTATTTACTCGCCCAATTATAATACAAAACTCAACACTCCCCCTCAAGTTGGGCATACATGTCAACCATGCCCAACTTGTCTACATTCAACTCGTATTGCACCGTAGGTAGCCCCTTTGTGAAGAGGTCAGCAATCTGATCTTCAGATTTCATGTAGGGCAGACACAACTGTCCATCATCAATTTTTTCACGAATAAAATGTCGATCGATCTTCACATGTTCGGTTTTATCGTGCATCACCGGATTGTTTGCTAAATTTATAGCAGCTTTGTTGTCACAGAACATCTTCATAGGCATATCAGCTTCCGTACCTAATTCTTTTAATAGCAATTGTAACCATAAAACTTCTGTCACACCATTAGCCAGTGCCTTGTATTCAGCTTCTGCACTTGACCTTGAAACTACATGCTGCTTTTTGCTTCTCCAAATGATAAGGTTTCCACATAAGTACACAGCATACCCAGAAGTGGACCTCCTATCATCAACAGATCCAGCCCAATCAGCATCGGTATACCCTTCAATAGTAACATTACTTTGTTTTTTGAACATAAGCCCTTTGCCAAGTCACTTCTTTATGTAGCTCAAGATCTTGTTAATAGCGTTCACATGTACGGTAGTTGGAGCGTGCATAAGCTGGCTGACTATATTCACTGCATAGGTGATATCAGGTCTTGTGAGTGTAAGGTAGATCAATTTTCCAACTAACCTCTGATATCTATCTTTCTCCTCGTCATCAAGAAATTTCCCATCCTTCTTACTCATTTTATGGTTAGCCTCCATAGGGTAAGAAGCGGGTTTGCAATCAATCATTCCTGAGTCACGAAGAAGGTTAAGGGCATAATTTCGTTGATTCAAACACATACCTTGTGGGGATCTAGCCATCTCAATACCGAGGAAGTACTTCAGTTGTCCCAAGTCTTTCAATTCAAATTCTTCTGACAGAATTCCTTTTATGCTAGACAATTCCTCTTTGTCATCTCCAGTAAGGATCATATCATCAACATATACCAGAAGTATAGATTTCTTATGATCCTTCCTCTTGATGAATAGAGTATGATCTCCATTAGCCAGTTTGTAACCATTTTTTATCATCACAATCCTGAGTCTTTCAAACCACGCTCTTGGCGATTGTTTTAGACCGTACAAAGCCTTTTATAGCTTGCAGCATTTACCCATTTGATCATATCCTGGTGGCATTTTCATGTAAACTTCCTCTTTGAGACTTCCATTTATAAATGCATTCTTTACGTCCAGTTGATACATTTTCCAGGAAAATTGAACAGCAAGACAAATAATAACTCTGACGGTGTTCATTTTTGCAACAGGCGCAAAGGTCTCCAGGTAGTCAATACCATATTTCTGAATGTAACCTCTTGCAACCAATCTGGCTTTGAATATGTCAATTTTACCATCGGCCTTGTACTTGATTATGTAGACCCATTTTGAACCGACCAAATGAGCGTCTTTTGGAATCGTCACAACATCCCAAGTATCATTTTTTTAGAGCCTCCATTTCCTCCTCCATCGCTTTTCCCCATCTGGGGTCACATTGGGCTTCAGCAGAACTTTTGGGAATAACATGAGAATCAAGCACGGTTATAAAGCTTTTATAGTTCGAACTCACCCAAGAGTAAAAAACATAATTTTCCACGGGATAACGAGGAGGAGGCCTTGTTGTTCTTGCAGCTTTCCTCAAAGCAATAGGAAGTTCCTCCTCTACATCTTCAGTATCACTAACCAGGTCATTCAAACAATTGTCAGTGTTCTCAACCAAATCACCAGGGGAAAAAGAATTACTTACAGTGTGATCATGGCTTGGATCATCCAAGGAGAGATTGGGATTGTAGTTTGGCATCATATTGTCATCCATAGTCTCTCGTCTGTCATCATCGTCCATCCTCTCAACATCGTTATCAACAACCTCATGTCTGTCAGTATTGTGACTACAAGGAATCACAATGTCGTCATTGATCACATCGCATCCTTCATTCATAAAGTGAAGGTCATCTTTATTTTTCTCAACAGGTATTTTACTGCACTCCCCATGAGAAAAATTCTCCGTATATTAGAAATCATGCTCATGAAAAGTAACATCCCTTGTAACATGAAGTTTCCTTTCAATCGGGTCATAGCATTTGTACCCCTTTCTTGTACTAGAGTATCCAAGAAATATACATTTTCGAGATCGAGGGTCCAATTTCCCCATGCCAGGAGCAGAAATGTGGACATAGCAAACACTCCCAAAAACCCTAGGAGTTAAGTTGAAAGGGACTTTATCAGGATGTAATATTAGAAAAGGAGTATTTTTTCCAATCACATTAGACGGACGCCTATTTATCAGATAAGCAGCAGTGAGAACAGCTTCTCCCCAATACTTTTTTGGAGTATTCCTTTGGAAAAGAAGGGCTCGAGTAACTTCCAATATGTGACGATTTTTCCGCTCAGCAATGCCATTCTGTTAGGGTGTGTACGTACAAGATGTTTTATGAATAATTCCATTATCATCAAGAAATATGCTAAGAGGTCCCATCATATACTCCTTAGCATTGTCAGACCGTAATACTTTTACAGTTGTGTCATACTGGATTTTTATCATGTTGACAAAGCTTTGGATTATACTTGGAACCTCACTTCTGTTCTTCATTAAGTACACAAAGGTGAATCGAGAAATATCATCAATAAAAGTCATAAAGTAGCGATGGCCTCCCAAACTCTGCAGATTAGACGGTCCCCAAACATCCGAATGAACAATATCAAAAACAGACTTGCTTTTACTATTAGATATAGGATAAACAGTTCTAGTGTGCTTTGAGAGTACACACACTTCACAAAAATGAATATCTATTCCAACTTTATTGCATAATTCGGGAAATAAAAATGATAAAATAGGATAACCAGGATGTCCAAGACGCTCAAGCCATCGCTTCAGGGCCAACTTATCATCAGATTCTTTTGCACCAGTAGCAGCAACCCAAGCAGAAACCACACGTGCAGGAAGACGATATAGACCATCAACAGCCAAACCAATCCCAATCTGCTTCCTCGTCACCAAGTCCTGCAACACACATGAGGTCTCATCAAAAATTAGTCGACAGTACAGATATTTGGCAATTCGATACACAGAGAGTAAGCTAATTGGAAAATCAGGAACATGAAGAGCATCTTTTAGCATAAATTTATCTATGATAGATATACTCCCTTTTCCAGCAACAGTAACAGAAGATCCGTCTGCCAAATTTACGCGTTCTCTCCCCGAAGCAAGTTTATAATTAAGAAACATTCTAGCATTCCCTGTCATATGATCAGAAGCACCACTATCAATAATCCATTCATTGTTAAATAAATGATTACCTTCAGTTTTCTTCATGGCCAATGCAGTGTTCACAATATCAGCATCATTAGTACTCCTAGATAATTTTTTGCATATAAGTGTGAAGGTCTTTAATTTGCTCTTCGGTCAACCTCTTGCTGTCAGCAATCATAGCAATGGGTTTCTTCCCTCTATTGTCCTTCCTTTCTGGATGAAGTTCCCCGCAATACTCGATTCCATGACCAGTCTTCTTGCAATGAGCACATTTTTTATCTTTCCAGTAGCCACTTTTGCCCCCTTTACTAAGTAAAGCAGATTTCTCAAAAGACGAGACATGATCATCTCTCATGGCGATACGTCGTTGCTCCTCAGATTCAACTGCATGATAAATCTTCTCAATGTCGGAGCCTGTCCCTGTTGTGAGAAGTTGACTCCTTGTGGATTCAAAATCACTGTTAAGACAACCCAGGAAAATGAATATCCTCTGTTTCCATATCTCCTCCCAAAACTTCTTTTGGTCCGTTGGACTAATCCGCGTGTCATCACAATAGTAGTCAATTTCCTCCCACTTTGCTTTCAAAGCAGCATAATATCCTGCAACAGACATATCCCCTTGTCTCATATTGTAGACTTCCCTGCTCAACTGGTATATTCTTATATCCTGTTTTTTTACCATACATACTCTCAAGAGTGAGCCACTGCTCTCGAGCAGACTTCTTCCTTAGCACCAAAGGTTGAATTTCAGAAGAGATAGCATTTATGATCCAATTTCTGCACTGGCTATCCTCGATGTACCACTGATCATACAACTTATCAGTTACAGCAAGGGCCTTTTTTCGCCCATCTATATAGCCTCCTCGACCCCTCGAGGCTAACGCAACTTCCATAGCCGCAGACTAAATCAAATAATTATTTTTTGTTAATTTTATCATTGTAATATTCGCAGGGATATTTTCAAACTTGAGAGCCATAGGCTCCCCAATATCTTCTTGAGCCATAAAGAACAATAATCAGCAATAGACAAGGGTTGTCAGAAAGAGATAACTCACAGGGAGGCCAATGTGGCCTCTGCATACACAGGAAGCACTAATAGTGCACGAACAGGGCTGGAACAGCACGAACAATGCATGAACAGTGAGACCGCACGCCAAGGGGCACAGACGCACGAAGATACCACCGCACACACTAAGGGAACCTCCACTCCAGGAGATACCACCGCATACCAAGGAGACTGCACCGCACGAAGAGAACCTCCAGAAGATACCACCGCACTGCACGAAGAGAACCTCCAGGAGCACAGGAGACCGCGCACGCCAAGGGGCGATTCCGGCGGGACGAACCGGCACAGGAGGTCAGCACACAGGGGTGAATCACCAAGGGGCGCACAAGAGGCAGGAGGAGTCCGCCTGAGAAGTCGGGCACACCAAAGGGGGTGCGCACGTCTAGGGATGACCTAGAAATCGACGAGGCGCCTAGGGTGAGTTCGGCGGAGGGGACGCGAACAAGGCAGGCAGGTGCGAATCGTTCAGATTGTCAAGAGCATGCAGGCAGGACCTTACGCCAGGGAAGTGCTCGTGGGATGCGGAAGCAGCGGAAGGGATGGTTCTGATACCATGTAGAAAACCGAGAAGATCAAGCAAGAAGATCAAGCACATGACAACGATTTACGTGGAAAACCCTTCGATCAGGGAAAAACCACGGGGGCACAATAACCCTCGTCTCTACACGAGATTAGGGTTGTCTTCACTATCTTGCTTATTCAAAGCGAGGGGGGTGAGTACATAAATAGGAGCCCGGGGGTATATGGTCCCTCACCCAAAGATCCATTTACCCGCACAATTATAATACAAAACTCAACAACATCTAAATTCTGCTATTTATATTTCGCTCTCAAGTTCTGAACCAATTTGAAACTAGTACTATATCCAACCGTAGAGTCCTCTCTGATGCAACCTAAATATATGCTATTTGCACAAGTAGTATTATTACTAAGCAAGCAGTAACTACCTATAACAATATTTTATTAGATGCATATGAACAAATACCATAACAATGAGAATATATATGGATAGAGTGGCCCCATCTTCTTAGAATGGCTCAGTGCTATTGACCTGCGATTAAATCTAATATAAGTTATGTGCATAATGAATGATATGTATCGTTAGTGGGTTTGGTGAAATATATGACTCGGATCGGCAATCTTTTTTGGGTTTGGTGTTTGCACTCTTATCATAGTCGCCGTCTTCCTAACCAGGACACAGAGATGCACGAATACCCATCGCTCTGTTGCTCTGTATCTCACCTATTTGCAATTTTGCACCCTCATTTGTGTTCTCTTTTTTATATTAAAATCAAATATACCTAAAAGTAGAAAAGAAATACGCTACCATGCATATACCTCACCGTATTCGACCTGTTCTCATCATTGATTTGAGCTAAAGTCTTGCGCACAATGATGCGTGTTGTTGCACGTCTTAACATACGATTTTAGCAGGATCATAAAAGTACATTTGCGAGATGTTAAATATTAGAAGAGAAATCAACGCGGTAATAATGGAAACTAATAATTTTATATTTCCTTAAAGTTATGATCAAAACTATCAGAGTTTTGAGCTACAGCATGGCAAGTTCGAGAAAGCTTACCTGCCCAGCCCACCAGCAATCCATTGCAACATGTGAGTAGAGACAGTAATAAAGGAAGAAAGCACAACAGTGGAGGCTCGAGGAAGGTAGGGCCAAGCTTACAACAAAGGAAGCGTCACCAACTTGGACAAGAAGGCAAGAGCAAGGTCAGGTCTACACTGCTCCCGCACACAGCAACATTAGGTTCCTCGCGAGGACGAGCATGAGAGCAGAGGAAGCTCCACCCCCAACCCGAGCAACGGCGAAGGCTGTGGGAATAAGCGATGGCGCGAGATGGGAAGAGAGGGAAGGCGACGACGCCGAATGGGTTGGGAAGCTCCGCCCTACCAAGCCTTCCTTGGAGAGGTCCGTGACACAAACCCGAACCCTCTATTCTTAGGGTTCGTTTGGTTGCAGGGTTGGGCAGGGTTGGGTACTATTCACAGGACTGGGTGAATAGTAACCTATGAGGAGGGAGTACCCCTGTGAATAGTATCCAATATTGCCTCAAATTTCAGCGAAATTCGGTCGAATTTCTGTCGAATATCGATATCCAGTCGAAACCGAAATTCGACCGAAATGACTGAAATGACCGAAATATGGGGGTCCTAGTACAAAAAATGACCGAAATGACCAAATTTCGGTCGAAATTCAATCAAAATTCTGTTTTGGTCGATACCGAAATGGTGACCAAAACCGACATTTAAGGCCTTGGTATCCAACCCAACCCAGCCCTGCCCAACCCTGCAACCAAACGAACCCTTAACCTTTGAGAGCTACCGTACACCACCAGCCTTTAAACCTTCTGCAAATATCAACTTCGTCCTACCCTCCTCATAACTCATGAGCACCTACCCTATTTAAGTTGAGATGTGAAAAAAAAATTCAACCCATGATTTTGTGGTCTAATGTTTTTGTTGCAGGGCTTTTAAGAACATCGTAGAAGGCTGCGTTCTCTCTCTCGAATAAAGACAACCCATTGATCTAAAAATATCAAATCCATATGATTTCAATACGGTCATATAGCTTCTTGGCTATTGATTTATAAGATTCGAGATATCTAAATATAATATACAAACTTTAATGCACGTATACAGAAGGAAATTATATAAAATCTGACAAAGATCTATAATTCCATTTTGAATGTATATATAACTTCCAATATTATATATATATGTGTGTGTGTTTAATTTTTTTTTGCAAGTTAACATGTACTAATAATCTTACTTAATAGGTTGACACGACAGTGGGTTGTCCAAACATCACCCAAGTAATTGACTTGAGTTCAAACACAACAATTTGTCGCAGCTAATTTTCTTGTTTAGTGGTTCGAGCTAGAGTCACTACAAATAAAAATGATCCTCCGTGAAAATGGGTCCGTCATTGATAAGAGATACAATGAAAGGGTTATCTGAACCTACTTGATGAGAAAAAGGACTCCCCTAGTTGACGAAACACACTACGAATTTAGTGGGGCCCCAAAAAACCCCGTATAGAACCCCTCAGAAACTATCAAGACCATAATTTCTGATAACAATAAGGGTGTAAGCCCAAGGAAATACACTCAATTTTATACAGCTAGATTGCATATAATAGTGGATCTTCATTGGCAAGGGTCGTTTGCACTATTACACGCGATTTAGTTTTATAAAATTAAATGTTAGACATGTCTGTCGCGACCAACCAAACAATGGTACTCAAGAGCCCATAAGTGCATTTAAACCGCCACCTTCGCATCTGGAAAATGGCCGCACTCGGGTTGTTTTTGTCTTAAATCCTTCCACATTTAAATATGTCAAGTCTTCCGGGACCATTATAGATAAAATCCATGCATCTGGAATGAAACATGCTTTCGAAACGAAGAAAATATTCATGTGTTCATGCTACGAGAACTCTCCCCCTCCCAATACAATAACAAGAACAAAGTATTTTCCCACATTAAGTGAAAAAGAAATAAACAAAAAACCATGACTCCCTAAGATTTGAAGTAGGACAGAACAATAGATAAAGGAGACAGAGAGGAACACAAGATGAAACAACATTCGCGGCAGAAATAGGATAAATGAGCGGAAGACTCACCTCAAGATGTGGAAGAGATCAGGAGAGAGCTCAGGACGGGTGCTGATCTGTTGCAGTGAGAAGGTGGTGAAAAAATGTGAGCAGTCGTATTAAACAGATCACGGATGTGACGGACCCTCTAGAAATCGAATTAGAATAACGTGGTTGAGTTCTAAGCTTTCTGTTTTTGTTTCATTTGACGTGCGGAAATATTTTCTCGAATAGGTATATATCGGCAAATCATTTACCGCTTCATGTTTTGCACGCGGTAAATGGTTTGTTGTACCACATGGACGGACGGAAGGGAGTAGAGAATTCATATTTTGAGCACTAGTGCAAATTTTTTTGTCGTACATGTGGCACGACAAACCATTTATTATGCACGGAACACGAAGCGGCAAATAATTTGCCGATATATGTCCATTGTGGGAGTTATTTTCAAGTCGTCCCCATTTTTGAGAATATTTTACAATGTTAATACCTCAATGGGGATTCTCCCTCATTTGAACACACACATGAAAAAAGGCACAAAAATATGTTGCATTTTTCTAGAGAGGCGTCATCGAAATTTAATGCACGGATAATTCAGTTGAGCTCTAAGAAGCATGAAAACCAAAAAAGATCTAATTATGTTGCGAAGATATATTTCTCTCAAAAAAAAATGTTGCGAAGATATATAAATTTTAATACATGAGTTCAGAAGGAGAAACTGAATGTGATTGATCGTAGTTGAGGGAGGAGGAGAGCTTTATCGTGTGTCTCAGACAACAAACAAATCGTCGGGAGTGGAGATATATGCTTGCAATTGCCCAAGGGGTGGGTGGGCATTGATTGCTAATGCCTAGTGGGTTTACTCTGGAGAGCAATTGATTTGAAATTTATTACCTAAAGTATATGGCTAAATTAATCGATGATTATTACTCTACTGTAATTGACAGATGTTAGTGTGTTTATTACTCTACAACAACTTATTAGATTATTCTAATAATTAAGTTTCGCATTTCTCGTAAGTTTGATTTTAGAATGGTAAAAGCCTCTTCTTTCTGTCATGGGTGTTCATGATAGTCGGGTAAAATGGGTACCTGATACCTAATACCTAATTATTTTAAGCCTATGTTCACGGGTACTTAAGAAAAATTATCTGAATCAGGTATTTGTAACTCACACAACTCATGCGGTGTGTTGGAAGATCCATTTGAAAAATCGAGTATTATATGTGTATCAACCCTTTTAATTCAGTTCCTCTTTCAATCAACTTCCTACACTCATGATTCATTTGCAGTTTGGATACACTCCTAACACCTTCTATGTCGCAACCCTTCCATTCCACCACATATCCAAGCAAACCTTTTGGTGTTGCTGCTGCAGTAGCTGTGCAAGATTACATCGGATTGTCATGGAGGAAGAGGTTGGATTTTGGCATGAGGAGATGGACTGGATTGGGAATGGATGGGATAAATATGGTGAAGTGATTGGAGCTAGAGCTTCAATTGTTGAAAAACACAGCATGCGTATACATACATAAATCAAATTTACAATATGTTTCCAGTTTAAATCATAGTATATATGCATCTAGATCATCAATAAAAAAATATGTGTTAAAATCATATGCAGATTAGAGCAAGGAAAAATCCGAAAACAATCATCATAGCAAACAATACGACAAAGAAAGAGATGGTTAGACATCACAACCGAAGCGTCATGTTGTAGGACTTCCTTTAAAGAGACAATGGTCTCTATTTTATCGACGCACAGGGCCTGTCTAGGCTAGGCGAATCGGGATAGGACTTCTTCAGGGTCCGTGACTTCAAAATGGCTGCTACCTGCACTTTTCCAGAGGAAGGTCGATCTCAAGAGAGGGGCAAAGAAGCTCTCTTGTCCTTTGACGGAAGAGGGGCTGATCTTGTTTCATACTTGTCTTCTAGCCGGCTACAAGCGAACCACTCCTGAGGGGGTCTTCTCCATGTCCATCATCCCGATCGGCTCTCTGATGTCAGAGTGAATTGGATAGCCCCACTGGGTTCTCCGGTTGAATCAATCCCCTCGTCGCAAGAAGCCGTCCTTATCCCCCTGCCTCAAAACTGAAGCGATCTTTATTTCATGCCACGCCATGCTACAGTCGCATCTGCGGTCGTGACACACCCGAGCCTGAGCCTAGTGTGATAGACGAGCGGTCGGGCACACGCGTATTGTGTAGTGGTCGAAAGTTCTCTCTGGTTTGTTTCCGAAATGTCTCAACACTTCCCATATAAAACTCACGTGTCATTTTTGACACTCCACGCTGTGGGATTAAACAACATACTCACATGGTTGAAACATTGAATTTGCGGAATTGAAATACATTAATATAAGTTGATATTGACCATCAAGTTACATTAAACAATCCACGAAATTTAATTCCAACAATCCCTCAAGAATTCATTGTTGAAACACGGAGAGCCAAAAAATCTCAGGTTTCCACGCTTTGCTTTCAGTAAAGGTACCTTCTTATTTGAACATTTATTTGAGTTATTCGCATTCACCATCACAGGAATAAAATGAACTATCTTGAAATTTAATCCTTTGATGCAATGGTATCAAGTAGTAACAATAGAGTAAAGTACATGGTGATAGTCTTCGCATTTTGGTGCTATTAATGGCCATGCACCATGCCTTGTTTCATGAATGTATTAAGGATAAATCCTTACCCTTTATCTACGACCCACAGAAATACTCATATAAGTGGTATTCCTTAAGGATGCACTATTCACACCATTCCTATGAAAGGCTTGAATCCATTAAGAGCATAATAATCAACCTTTTCCCGAATCATTTAGGCACTCGAGTTTTCAGGTATAGGACTCGCATGTAAAGTATTGCACAATGAGTGCCAATCAGTTTCCCCATACAACTTGATTTTCCATTGAACATGTTTTGTGGGTTCTTTACTCATTTAGATTGTATTGCTACTGCATATAAACAACACACAAGGAAATATTCGTTATCTTCATTTTCCACTACAAGAAAATAAAAATTCATTGCCTACATCATGATGAAAACAATATTGATCTCATTCTTTTCCCGACAACAATGAAAAAATGTAATAACTTAAATATGTATGTATAGGGGACGTGGAGCCTGCACCTGAGGTATAAGTAACTACCTGCACCCGAACTGTTTTTCAATTTATTTTTTTATTTTTTTGAATGAAAGCTTGGGAGGATTTACTTAATATGTTGAGTGGAATAAGTGTTTCAAGTTTAATATAAAATAAATATTTCTAACATGTTCATCTAGAAGATGTCAATTTCAAAAATTGTACAACTGTTAAAATTTGATCATCTTGATGGATATGATATAGGTCTCAAATCAAGTTAAAATTGAGATTACATCTCGATGATACATGGTGATATAATTCCTCCAAGGTTTTATGTCAAAAAAATCGAAAAAATATTGAAAAAATAGGTCGGGTAAAGGGAGTTACTTGCACCCATCAATGTAGGCTCCTTTTCCCCATTTAATATATATAGTATAATATATATATGGAGCTGGGAGCCTGCACCCGAGCTTTTTTTTCATTCTTTTTGGATTTTTGAAGGAACCCTTAGTAGTATTTTCTTAATATATTGAGCAGAATATGTGTCTCGAGTTTCATGCAAAATAAACATTCCTAACACGTTCATCTAAAATGGGTCAATTTCAGCAATTTTGAGTTCGTTAAAAGATAGAAGTCTTGAATTAAGTTTAATTTCGAATGACACCATGGTGATATATAGTGATCTAATTCTTCAAAAGTTTCATATCAAAAAATCAAAAAATATTGAAAAAAGAGTCGTGTGTAGGTAATTATCTATATCCTCATGTGTAGGATCCCCTCCCCCCCCCCCCCCCCCCCACACACACACACACACACATATATATATATATATATATATATATATATATATATATATATGAGGTAAATGGGGCTGCCCCCAGGGAGTAGCATTGGCTACTCCCACCCCTATTTTTCCCTCATTTTTTTATTTTTTTGGAAAATAAAAATTTGTATATTCATCATTATATCCCTCTCACATTCTATTAAAATTTTGTCAGAAACAGAGACTCCTACGGTCTCCATCCAAGCATGGTCGATTTAAAAAATCCTGCGACCATTAAAAAAATGACGTCTGGATGGAGGGCATAGGAGTCTATGTTTCTGACGAAATTTTAATAGAATGTGGGAGGGATATAGTGATGAATATACAAATTTTTATTTTCCAAAAAAATAAAAAAATGAGGAGAAAATGGGAGTGGGAGTAGCCAAGTTGGCTACTCCCTGGGGGCAGCCCCATTTTACCCTATATATATATGTATATGTATGTATGTATGTATAGGAGAAACTTCAAATGAGACGGGATCTCACCAATATTGTGGTGAGCCATCAATCTTGCTCTTCTATTTTTTATAGTGTGGTTGCAATTGATGACATATTAACGATATTTTTTAAACGCATGAAAATCTATTTTAGTCGTTTTCTCACAATTTAAATATAGATGTGGCAACCACATTATCTCCATCAATTGCATTCCATATTTTCAAAACCTAATTCATATTTGTGCAGGTAATTGGACAACAACAACACGTGAAGCGGGATCAGTCGTATGCGAGTGGAGGTTTCAGAGGTGCATGACGACGATGCATACAGAAAGAAGTGCATGGAGTCGATGATGATGTGTGGTGGCGGTGATGGCTTCAGAGTTGCATTGCTTCGAACAGGTTGTGGTGTGTGGAGGTGGAGGCATTGCATGGTGACAATGATGCATGGAAGTAGTGACACATGCAGGTTGCGACACATGAAGACGGCGGTCGAGCATGGATGTGGTGTGGTGCATGGAGGTGGTAGCGTGTAGAGGTGGTGGTGCATGCAATGGAGGGGGGGGAGGTGTGCACATTTGGAGGTGAATGTTGAGAGCGGATTGTGGACACCAAGGCATAGGATACATGTGGGAAGCGGAGGTTCCGACGGTACAATTTGTTTTATTTTTACAAATCTTAGTTTTTTTACGAATCGTAGAATGGTTTTTATAAATCTCAGACTTTTTTTACAATCTCATATCATTTTTTTATAAGGTATCAATTTCTAACAATTTATTTTTTTTGCAGAATTCAACACAAATATTACAAAGCGATCAGAAACTTTTACAAAGGAACACGTAAAAATTACTACAGAATGTGGAACCATTACAAAGATCCACATGAAGAATATTGTTTCTTACATAATACGATGCAAAATTTGCGCTTGTGACATTTACTTACAAAGACTTACAAAGGGTGCTTGAAATTTTACAAAATGATATGGAAATTTAAGAAGACCTACACATGTTACAATTACACAATTAATTTTTACAAAAGAACAAATATCATTTAAAATAATCTATATATTATAATTATGAATTCATTTTTTACAACTATAAATTACAAATTTACAAAGGTAAGCATTCATTTTATTTTAGAACTGTCGAATGGTAATGTAAATAAATGTAACAACCAACTAGTAAATCGAAATATAAATTCTTCACACATCATGTTTGAATATACAAATACATGCAAAAATATCCGGTTTGCTAAGAACGTTAATAGAAATTAATAAATGCATGTATTAACGAGTATGCCAAATATAGACAATACTAAAATAGTAATTTGTTATCATTAAATTAAATTTGAATTTGATGACGGATGACAAAGATACCCTTTTTGATAAGATTTTTTATGTAACCGTTGGATTGGTATTTAATGGATTTGATTGATGGCTCACCACAAAATTGATGAGACCCACCTCATTTGAAAGGGTCCCCATATAATATATATGGAAAAATGGGGCTGTCCCTAGAGGGAGTTAACTTAGATCCCCCACCCCATTTCTACATATTTTCCTATTTTTTTTTGAAAAATAAAATCATGAAATTCATTATTATATCCCTATATTATATCATCCAAGTTTCGTGAGAAATAGAGAATCCTACGGCCTCCATCCAGATGTGATTAATTTAAAAAATTCAACGATAGTTAAAAATGGCGGTCTAGATGGAGACCGTATGAGTCTTTGTTTCTCACGAAACTTATATGATATAATATAAGAATACAATGATGAATTTTCACGATTTTATTTTTCAAAAAAATGGAGAAAATTGGGTTGGAAGAGCTAAGTTAGCTCCCTCTAGGGGTAGCCCCATTTCCCCCTATATATAATTCGTTAAATGCGTATTTCGATGGAAATTGAACAGTTTTTAAGATGGTGGAATTGTAAGTTTCAAATAATACGAATTTTGATAAGGATATTAAACAAATTGCGCGGATTAAAGTTACATAGTTGAAATTTGTGTTTTGAAGAAGGAAAAACATGGGAAACATCAACTCTGTTGTGGTCATTTCACACAGTATTGCAGTGAGTCATCTCTGATTTGTTAACCTTGTGATGTATGTGTTCATATCTAAAATAGTATGGATTATAGACTTGTGTGGAATTGAATGAATTGTGGAGGAAAGCTTTTATTTGCATGTACTTGTTATTTCTAAATGTGTGCTATTGTAGAATTAAATGCTGGTTGTGCTCCTTATTTCCAATTTCTTTTCAAACCTCCTCCATCATCCGTAAATAAAGCTTCATGTGGAAAGTATTTAAAGCTAGTTTTCGATAAGAACCCACTATCCATTGCACCAATAGATAGATAGACAGTCAATGGATGTGGACTCACATGAGAAAAGGTGTACACAATGTTATAAAATTAAACTAGTGGAACAAGAATCATGTCATATTTCAGCTATAAATTAAACCCACAAGGCCAAGTCATATTTGAAAAGCACGTTAAAATACAAGAGAAAGTGCTTACTTATCACAATCAATCTACCAAATTAAGCTAACGGATCCATTTAATGACGGGGTTTTTTTCTAGTCGTTCCCCGGTTGTGGTGGACCTTCCCTCAGGCGGATGCTCGCTCGTGATTGAGCGACTCTCGACTATTACAGTATCTCTTTTGTCAATAGTACAATGTATACTTGTGTGGAATTGAATCATGCCGTGAATGCTTTCAATTATGTCTTGCTTCATGCATTTTCTATTTATAATTGTTAGATAATATCATAATATAATGTGGAATGTTTGTTGGGCTGAGTGTGTGTATTATATATATGACCATTACTAGAAATCCAAAACCCAAAATTTAAAAAATATAGGGTCATCTCATTAATTAACTGTTCTTGATCCTTTAATCTTCTTCCAAAACTCTCTTACTTTGCCACCCTCTATAGAATCGGCAACGTGGTAGATTTGCATGATAAAAGGATTAAAAAATATTATAAAATTACCAACATTTGATGCCATGTTAATGTGATTTTGAGGGTATTTCGTGTAGTATCAGATTTATGTGAGGATAGCAAACCCTCTATAGATAGAATGGGGGACGACAGTAATTAATGGGACAAGTAAATGAACATTCAAAGAAGGCTTATTCGTAGGCATGTCACCCTTAGTTAGGTCTGCATAATAAGCTAGTGGAAGAGTAGATTCAGCTATATTTGAGTGGCGTATTGATGGCATTGTCTATATTAAATTGGAAAGGAATACTTCATAGGTTTGATCCCTTTGGCATCTACAGATCCATTTAATTTAATGACCTGAATACATCTTTTAAACGCCAAATGTTGAGATTCATACATGTGCTATCTAATATGTGTATTGTGTGTGTATTTCTATAGCACCATTTATACATGTAATTTTAACAGTCTTAAAATTGAAATAGTCGACTTATTCTAGATGAAAAGCATATGAGTATTTGTTTTTAATGAAATTTGAATGATATATTAGAAGAATATAGTATATAAAATACATAACAATATTTTTCAAAAAAATCAAAAAATCGTCAAAAAAAATAGAGTGGAACAGCTAGTTTGGCTGCCCAATGACGCAGCCCCATTAAACCCATTTACAAATGAGGCAAGAGGTCTTGTTACATCAATGGCATATATTAAATCTCTGGTGGTGAGTTTTTTTTTTTTGGAAAAGTAAAGATGTATTTCATTTATCAAGTAACACAAAATTGAACCAATACAAGTGATTCAGACTATCTTAGCCAAGCTAAGACTAGAGAAATATAGTCCAGGAGAAAGAGAACAATTTGAATATTGCACGAGGCAGAGTGCAGAACGCAGTCAAAGAATTAGATCAAACTCATGCACGAGGCTTGCGGCGATCATGATGGGGGGACGTTGGGCGCCAGTGGACCAGCGGATGTTTCTTTCCTCCCACAGACGAGATATTACCATAGCAAGCAGGAGAGCTGTACGTTCCCGAAGCCGGGCATCGTTGATGTTGGCAATGTTGGTCGATAGGATGCTCAGAGGGGAATCCCATTGAAAGGCCAGGCCAATTGCGTTGGAGGCATCCAGGATTACTTTTTTGGAGTAGCTACAGCTTAGGAACAAGTGCTCATGAGATTCCTGGGCCTGGAGACATAGGTGGCAGAGGGAAGTAGGGTAGATTGCGAACCGTGCAAGGCGATCGGTGGTGGGAAGACGTCCAAGCACTGCTTTGTAGGTGCAGAAAGACATCCGCGGGGGGATGTTCTTGCACCAAATGCAAGGGACCCAAGGTTGTGACGGTGCAGAGTGGCGGATGAGGTCTACCGCGCTGGAAAAGGAGTAGCCCTTAGAGGAGAAGGTCCAGCGGATCGGGGGTGAGGCGTAGGGGGTGTTGGGGGCAACGGCTCTGGAGAGAGCGTCCTTGCCCCTCAGCATGGCTCTCCAGACGCGGCTATCAGCGGGGGAAGGCAGTGCCTCCCAAAGAGAGCAGTTGTGAAGGTGCTTACGCCTCATGTAGGAGGCCCAGATAGAGGAGTCCGCCGTAAGGAGCCTTCGGGACAAAGAGACCACCATAGCATCCCGGAGAGTAGCGAGGGAACAGATTCCGATCCCCCCCTCATTCTTCGGTAGGCAAAGAGTGGACCAAGAAATGTCATGTCTCTTCCTCTCCCAAAGGAAGTTGGCACAACACATCAATCTTCCGCACGGTGGCAGAGGGGATGACGGTGGGAGCAGACCAGTACAGCAGAACGCCAACGATCACGGATTTCAGGAGTTGAGCGCAGCCGGCCATGGAGAGGGTCGCTGCTTGCCAGCCATCAAGTAGGACCCTAACGCGGTCAACAAGAGTACCATGGATGAGCGATCTCCACGAGCTAGGGGAAATGGGGATGCCCAAGTAAGAAGTTGGGAGAGGTTGACTGAGGATGCCGAGCTGCAGGGAAATGGAGAAGCAGTCTGGTGGTGAGTTGTTAGAGGACTTCAGCCTTACCCACTCTTGCCTATTATGGCACCTGTCAATTCTGATCAAAGAAACAATTGTCCGTGTGTTTTTGGTGAAAGAAGTTTCAAACTCCATTCTATAATATATTCGCCACCAGCAATCAAAGACCTATTGAATAGCAACGGGAGCCCCCACAATTCTCCCCTAACATTTTGCTCGCCTCAGATATGACGTCCACCTCCATTCATAGCCCCTTCCTTCCCGCTAGAATTAGTTTCTCTGATTTCAAGTAAAAAAACTTGTATTTTTGGGACGAGGATATACGTTTGACGTTTTTGGTTCAGGATGCATCTATCAAGCAACTAGTTAGCAAAAGCCTCTATTTTTCTTTGGGATCGATCTTAGCTACTTTTAGCTTAAGCTCTTCTCAGAATGGCACCATCCTTCCAAAATGATTGATCAAGTATAATGCCTTATCCACACGACTGAAGGGGAAAGCTGTCATCTTGCTACATACACGGTCAAACTGCTGGAGATGTACATATGATTCCTCATTTGTGAATCCATGCAAAATGGAGAGAAGTGGAAGTAGCTGAGGCTTCAGCTCAAAGTGGTTGTGAACCACAGGAATGTGAATCCTATTGACAGTCTGTCATGCTCCTGGGTTGTAGGCATCTCTCAACGTTTGCTTCCGCTCAACTCGATTCTGCTCATGATCTCCTATGTTTTGCTCGGCGTCTCCCATGTTCCCACCTCCTCTCGGATGATCCTCCTCTCTCCTCTCATCTCGTCCTCTGATCTCCAAGATCAGCTCTCTCTGTCTGGCCTAGATGTTGGACTACTATGTCAACATGGCCTGAATGACCTGAATAGATACCAACATCGTATCGTTGCTCTCAGCCTGATATGTTGTTGATCCCTTGCCCTTAGTGAAGGAAGTAAACAAAAAAATTATTTACTACGCATAAAAAAAAATTATTTGCAATACGTTGCTCTCATCAATGTATTGTACAATTTGCTGTTGTAGAAAACCCCAAATTCAGATCTACAAAAAATGTATTATCGTAGTTGGTTAGGTACGTAAAGTTGTAATGAATTGGGTTTTCCATAACATTATCTATTGTTGATATTCAGCTTGTTTGTAAACTCTACTGAATATCTATTAATTGATGAAGTTGAAACTTATGATGTTATGCTATCTTATTGTGAATGACGCATGCGTGATTATTAATGCTATTGCGTCATAAGAGTTGACAATGAAATATACGCATCGACTCGAATTTAGGAGAGTCAATCCTAGTGTATAAAAAGTTTGCTTGGTGAAAGGGAAGAAAGTATATCCACAAATTAGATATGTATTTTTTAAACAACGAGGACCTTATTAAAGGAACTAAATATGTCTAAAAATGTATCAAAAGTGAATAATGACACTACAATGACATATGGAGTTAAGTGCTATGTTAATGTGGGAGTGACTTCTAGGGTCCATTTGTCGTGTCCTAACGGACATATTTAGTTTAAATGACAATGCCTTCCGAGATGTTAGGCTCAGTAAAAAAACCTTGTCGAAAGTACACAATTGACTCAACATATGTTATCATATTTTGTATATGTGCTGGCGGTAGAAGCTATCAAAACCATCTAATGATTTCAAAAATAAGTGAAATCTAGATAATAAATAATTAAGTGATTATGTGAAAGTGATGTACTTAAGTGAGTTGTTCATGTGAAAGCTAAGTTCTTCTTTCGCATGCACGCTCAAATGCACAGCAATCTATGCCGCAACGGCGGACGATATGTCCTGGACATCTGTTGAACGAAATGCGAACTCCTGATATTTACGATCCTGCCATACATCGATTAGTATCTCTGCAAGATCTACAGTACTAAAAAAATCCAAGCAGGCCCGAGATTCATGCTTGCCAACACAACTTGACCGTTCGTAGCCTAGATGCTTACTTGGCACTGTTGATAACTAGACGTATTTTTTGCATTAACAAAATACATATTTACACAGACCCAACACCTACAAAGCATTAGAATAGCAAAGATTTGATACAGAGTAACTAATATTGTGGGTCTTCATCTCTAGCGGGAGTTGACACCATTCTGTGTTTCACATAGCAGCACCTCTTCAGTAGTAAAGTGATCCTGTAGGTGGACCAAATTAAGATGATGATCTAAGTCATGATAATGACTTCTCGATATAAATTATAATAACGTTGGTAAAATATAGATCCATCACAAAATCTGTACTATATGCATACCTTGCCACCAATCCCCTCTAGAATCAATGGGTTCTGACTCATGCTCTCCCTCCTTTTTGTACTGGATATGCTTCTGTGTTATTGAAATGCATTATTAATGTAAGTGCCGAGAAAATACAAGTCGCGAGCATATCTTTTTTACATGATATATAGATCAGATTAAGTAGGAGCCTCACGTCATATGAAAAAGCAAGGTTGTTGGATTCAGAATTTGGGTGGCTGTAGAAGTCCTGACCACCATAATAAACAGATGAACTCAAGAAACAAGGGTCCATCTTGTCTGCATAACATGCAGAATTCTTATCCTTATTCTTGTAGCTGTTACGTCCTTTTCCAGCAGAATTCCCGTCTGCATGCAAATTAATTACATAAGTACCATGAAGATCAGGCAAACATGATGATGGATTTTCAAGAGCATTGGATTTGGAATGGTCACTATAGTATTTGAAATTGAAAACTGAACCAACCTGGTGCTGATTTCTTTTTGTTCTTGGAGCGGGTTGAGTCCTTCCCATGATTCGCAACACAACAATATGAGATTGAACTCAAGTTCATAGAGCGGAGTAACTAAATCCATGCATGCAACAATCAACAAGATTTCTAGTTACCGATGAGGTCGGAGGGAAAATGGAGCCGAATATCCCCGAAGAAGAAGAGGAGGACTTGCTGGTCGAATCCTTCTTACCAAATAATTCAGATACTAGAGATGAGGATGAAGTTAAAGAACCCTTTGATCTCTTTCCCTCCTCCATAGAAGCTGAGAGCAACTTCGAAATCGAGTTCTTTGCACTGCACTGCACACCGTCACGAGCTCCTGTGGTTCTATTTGTAGCCCAGCTTATTGGGTCCTACAGCCTCTACCGTGGAAATTTCCATCATGCATGACATGAATCTAATTAGAATATTGCGCATATCTTCGATATATCCTCATCCTTCTCCTCCATTGCAGAATTCAGCAATCAACCTTTTCCGTCTTTGTCGAAGATTTGGCCTCCTATATCTCCACCAGATAATATATTCGTGGGTCCTGTGCATGGACGTCCATCACGTGTCGAAGACCGACCCCTTAAAGCAACTAGACCCGCTTTAATTATTCCGCCGCATGCCACCGATTGCTTCCGACCCTGTTCAGGATATAGGATCTTCAACCGAAAGCAGAAAGAACACTCCCGAACGGGAGACGACCGGAGATGTCGGTAACACAAACCCAACGGCAGACAGTTGCATGCAACCCATCTGCAGCTTGTGCTTAATGGATGCTCGCGGAAAGCTTCAATAATAGAGGGAGGGATGGCAACAGGGAGCTCGGATAAGGGAGAGCCACGTGAGATATCCCCCAAGTGAACACCGAATTGTCTCAGAAGAATACACAAAAGATATGATGATATCACGGGTGACATCAATCAGAGATTACATACGCCTTGCATTGCATGTTCTTTGGTGCGTCCCTTTCGCTTTCTGTGCATCCGCTTTTGAGGGAGAGCAAATCCGTATCTGAAAGAAGAAGAAGAAGATACGCCTCTTCCGGTTGCTAAAGAGCCACTCCGTGTTGCTTTATTTGGCATCATGTTTACCATTATGGGATTTTGCAAAACCCCTGTAAAAAAGAGTATTCTCATACGTATCCGGTCCTATGGAGGCGACGGAAGAAGTTTCCAGAAACCACCAGAGGCTGGAAAAGTTGGACGTCCTCAAAAGATAAGATTTGCCTTTTTTTTGTGTGAAAACTATATATTTCGTTCAGATAAGCTTGAAGTTTGGCCTTGCCGTTATCCCTTGCAAATGGCTCGATGTCCACTTTGCTGTAGGGAAATCTAATTCAATCTCGTGTTATATGGCCTCTGGAATTTTGCAGTCCATGCCTTTTTGCTCTCGTCAAAAATAGAAAATCAACGGTCAACTGGGGTGTAAGTGGATCAATATGAGCCAAATTACTCTTTTTAGATTCGATTCGTTTATTTATTTGAACTTAAACGTGTGTTAAGTTTTGATTTGTTTATTTTAGAATCTCTGTTTAATCGAATTGAATCTAAGCGAATATCAAACTTAGAATTGTCTAATGAAAGGGAGTGAAAAGAAAAAATAGAAATATATATAATTAGAATAAATATTCTTTGAATTTTTTCTTTATCTGATTTGTCTTCATCTTTTGAAAGAAAATCAATAAGCATTCCTTAAGGTTAAATAAGTTTTATATTTGTTCGGTTGATTTAAGGCCCAAAAAAGAAGAAAAAGTACTGAACATATAGATAATTGATGTTGTAACCATAATGTGACCATTTATCTTGACATAGTTTATATCGAGATAAAATCTACTTATTTTACAAATATTCATTTATCTCTAGAGTCTAGACAAAATCTACTTATTCCAGTCAACCACCCTAAGAGCCATAGACAAGTTGACCACCCTGCACTTGAAGTTATTTTTTCGATTTTTCATCTCATTATTGTATTTGTGCTTTTATTTGGCAAGATTGCGTATTATCCATTGTCTAGATTTCAACGCTCCTTATTTTAGTATTCATATCTTTGTTCTATATTTTCTTACATATTTGTGCAATAAGTTTAGTTCATTTGTACATATATATATAGGGATTTTTATCCAGCAGAATTTATAATCTTTGTCAATTATCTCCACGATCTTTGAAACAACTTGATTCATCCCTCGATCTCGTAAATTTGCTAATCATTACCCTACAGACTCTGTAGTTAACCTCGTCCATTTGCACGTTAGATATTCCATTAAAACAAGATGTGAATTGACCTCTTTGTTTCATAAATTTACAAAAATGGCACTTGCATCGCTGTGTTACAAAATGCGCACCTCCTCCATGACTGATGTCGCCCAGAACACTACAACACGAGGAAGAAGAAGAGGATCCGATCCACTACCTCGTCCTCTGATCCCGTGTCGATGGTGCTGGTGTACTCACAGGAGACCGACACCCGACTGGTCCACGTCCTGCTTGCGTGTTGTGTGTTGATGAATCCGATAATCACGGCTTTAAAAAGATGTATTTATCTTTGTTCGTGCTTAAAAATAATGTCTTGCGTTGTAGGCGGCAATCAGAATCGGTTAAGAAATAACCACAAAAATTATCCGTCAATTTTAATCAAGTGGTTTTATATTTATTTTACTTGGGCAAGTCCCAATGTCGAACACAAGGAGGCAAAGGAACAACCTAGAGTTGTGTCTATCAAAATTCTAGCATGGTTTTCAAGGCGGTTTTTTTGGAATTTTTAATGCAAATAAAGGGTGCAAGATGCAATTTCGGCCTATTTTAGGGACTAAAATGCAAATTACGTTCAAATGATGTCCGAAAAATATGAAACTTGGCCGAGATGATAATTATGATGGAATGAATGCACTGTAATTTTTTATAATTTTTGGATGCAAGATGAATTTTTTATGGATTTTTAAATGCAAACAAAATGAATTTCAATATTTAATTATGATAAATACAAACTTATTTATTTTCAAGCAATAAAAATATCTAAGATATATCACTAGGTAATGGATCTTAGAAAATTCTAAACCTCGAAAATGTGAGATCTAATATCTACTAAAAATCAAATACTGAAATATGCAAAATGATTTTTACAGGACAAATTATGCATGCAAATGCAAATCTTTTTGGGCACAATGTCAAGCACAATTAACTCTACAATATGTGATTTTCGGGTTTTTTAGAGCAACGATTAATCAATGACAAATTTAAGAGCATAAAATGGGCAAAGTTCAAAATTTTCCACAAAATAATTAATCATTAATTAACCAATGATCAAAAATGTTCACAACATGTCAAAATGTAGAGAATTAAATGATAAACATCATGCTATTTTTTGGTAATAAAACAATGTAATAAAGAGGTTCAAAACTAAAGGGAAAGACAAGGGTACAGATGCAATGAAGAAAATAAATAGAATGCAAAGGGGGACTGAAATGTAAATACCGAGATTATGGGGGTCTCTCTGCAAAATTACCAGAGGGTCACGTGCGACGCACGTGACCTCTGGCTGGCGGGGGGCTTTAGCGCAAATCTCAGGATCTTCGGGGGTTTTGCTGCAAGTACTCTCCTCACGTCCCCTCATGTGGGGGGGTCTCAGGTCTGAGCCCCGGTGCTGGCGTTTGGAGGCGGAGGCGGGCCGGCCTTGGTGGAGGAGCTCCGATGGCCGGCGAAGCTTGCTGCAGAGTTGACGGCCGAGGTGGTGCGGGTTGTCGTTGGCCTGAAGATCGTCCAAGGAGGTGGAGGGTTAGCCGTCCTCTAGCCGACACACAACCAAGGAGGCGGCAAGACGTAGTCGAAGGAGGGCTGAGTCCGAGTTGCTGGAGACGAGGTTCCTCGCGTGGTGGAGCTGCGGAGGTCGGTCGACGCTTCGATGGTGCCGGAGAAGAAGCTGGAGGTCGTCTAGTCGGTGGGAGCACCAACGAGGAGGGGAGCTTGTAGATGAAGATGGAGTCGATGATGTCGGCAACGAAGGCAGAGTTGGAGGAGACCGTAGCGGAGGGACGGCGTGGTCGGAGAAGATGCAGCGAGTGGAGGCACAAGTGCGGATGGTGGCGGTGGTCTTCGGTGAGGATGATGATCGAGGGGGAGAGAAGTGATTGAAGATGGGGTTGCGATACAGAGGAAGATAATGGAGGATCGGAGCAGGTGTGTACCTGATGAAGGGGGCTCGACGGGGATAGGACCCGGAGCGAAGCAGCTGGCTGGAGACCGTCCTGCAACGAGGCATCAAGCCTCGGATCTCGCTGAAGAAGAAATAGCTCGGGCTGTCACCCGAGTCCTTTCTCACGTGCAATCGACGGATCATTGGCCAAGGTGGACGAGGCGTTTCTTAAATAGGGCTGCGAGGGGTGGGGCCGGTGATGGGAGGCGCGAGAGACGAGCGGAGGAGGTTGCGGAGGTGGTTGTGAGATTAGGGGAGGAGCGGTTGACCGTTGGCGGTGAAGGCGGGGACGACGGAGGAGACGAGGTCGGAGGCAGAGAAGTCGGAGGAGAAGAGGGGAGGTAGGAGATGAGGGTGGGCCGTCCGATCGGTCGAGATCGGACGACCCAGATTTCGACTCGTGGCAGGTGTTAGGGGGAAGGACGGAGCACGTGCGGAGCACGTGCCTGGGAGGCACGTGCGACGCACGTGCGAAGCTCTTTTTTTATTTTTAATTAATAATTTTTTTAAATAAAAATGAGTGAAATAAAGAGGCCAAAAATGGCCGACACGTGGCGGCCCCAGGGGCTGCCACGTGTCAGCACCAGAAAAATCGCTAAATAAATAGTTTGAAAAATTAATAATAAATAGTAGACGACCTCGGATCGAAAAAGTTTCTTCACGAAAATTGCTCATCTCGATGAGATCTATAACTTTTATGAAGACATCAAAATCAAAATCGATCAAATGCACAGAGTGATTTTTTTGGGGTATCCCATGTACATAGAATACCTAGATTTTTGGGTTTTGTAATTTTTATGACATTTGTAAATCAGATAAAAATCCAGAAAAAATATGGTAGAGCCAAAGATAGATAATTACACCCTAATCTATTTTTTGGGTTTTTATTAATTAAGAAAATATGTACATAAAATGTAAGGTCAAAAACCGCTAAAATACACAATGTACAAAAGAGGCTCAAAACCCAACTTTCACACATGAGCTCCGATTCACTTGAAATTGGTCTTGTTTTGAAGGTAATTGAATGTACATTAGTTCAAAAGTGAGTAGGATCAAAACGGACACTGGATGGGGAAGATATGGGGCTTTTAGTCCGAAAATCCTGAAACTAGGGTTTGGGTTTTTGGTCCACTTATTTGGGTTGATTATTTCTTTTTGTATTTTTTCGTTTATTCTTGTGAGTGATATGTACATAGTGGAGTGGTTTTGGGTTATTCAGAGTTAGCATGAAGGAGTTAAAAATCAGGGGAGTTAGGCTATTTACAGGTCAATTTTGACTCAGATTTTTGGCTTCTTATTTTGTGCAGGAATTAGTGTTAAAATATGATTCTTATGAAAACATGCATGAATGCTAATTATGCAGAATAAATGCAGAAATGCTGTTGATTTTGAGGGACTTGAGCTTAATAAATGAGATTTAGAGTGATGAATCCGAGATTCATCAGTTGTCTGCTTAGTTAACCCAATCACACCCCTTTTTCGTCCCCCTTGACCTCTCATCTCCCCCTTCCTCCTCGCCACTGTCTCGATCTCCCATCTCCCCCTCCACTTCGATGCATGTACCACCATGAGGTTCTTGTGCCTCTGTCGGAGTTGACCGCTTCTTCATCTCCCGTTCCACTGCATCCATGCCTCCATCGACTTCAACTTTGACTCCTCGCCTCTGCATGATGCTACACAGAGGCACCGTCCCACGTTGTGGGGAAGATGGAGCACCTGCTCTCCATGCTGGAGGCTTCCAGTGTAAACAATTGTAGAATCCAAATAGAGGGTAGGGATAAAGATAAATATGAAGTATCTATCTCGTACACACCATCAACTGATCTTTCCGCCCTAAATCAGGAACAATTAAATCCAAAGTGCACAGCTTTTGGCTTCTGGTAATCTTAATTTCTTGGAATTTAAGATGCACCCTCAGGTACTTCGTTTTGGAATTCTACCGAGTAGTAAAGATTCAGTTCAAGATGTTAGCTAAACTCCCAAAGGACAGAACTGTGTAGATATTGGATGGATCCACCAAGGTGTGCCGAGCTGGCTTGGTGATCAAGGAGGATCCAAATAGAAATGGTGACCTTCTCCGATATGCTCCAGAGTGGGCTGGTGGCGGAGTCGAGTGAACTGGTGGGGTTGGGGAGTGTGCTGGTGGCGGGGGCGAGTGAACAGGTTGCGGTGGAGAGTGGGCTGGAGAAGGAGGTGAGTGAACTGGTGGTGGGGGGGTGTAGTAGACATGTGGTGGATGGGAATGAACGGGCGGTGATGGGGAGGAGGTTGGTGGTGGGGAATGAACCGGTGGTGGGGGGGGGGGGGGATACACTGGAGGAGGTGGTGGCGCGGGCATTGGGGGTGGTGGGGAATAACATTGGAGGAGGCAGAGGCGAGGACCTTGGTGGTGGTGGGAATACAAGGTTTCGTGGGGTAAGATGGAGCAAATTACGGGGTTGAGGGAGGAATTAGGTTGTTTCAGAGGTCGTGGAGGAAATTGGCAAAGATTATAAGCTCTGTCGTATAAGTCCATATATTATATGTTGTATACCATGTTATTTTTATTATATCCTAATTATACAGCCAAGAAAATAACAAACATAAGTTGGCTTATTCTAATATTATTCGCATATGTTCCCTTGGATTTTACATTTTAGAAAGCGAGCTAAGTAATTTGTGAATAAGAAGTGATTATTTAATTGTACACGATTTTCATGTTGAATTGACACAAAGTTTCCTATATTTTGCCTTGTGCATTTTGTAGAATAGTTATGTTATAGATAGTATTCCATTGATATGGATTTCTTGTGTGTTTACAACAATTTGCTAAAAATATATTTTAAAGAATGTAAAATATTTGTCATAAACGGTCCAAATCATGAACCCATGTATCCTTACGACATATCTGATCCATGACCTTAAGGATCAATTCATGTTTTGATTTATCATCCTCGTGTGTTGTTAACAATCACGACATTAGTCTTCTTCTTGCAATAACCATTCTTCCAATGTCTTAGTTATTTGCAATTTGTAAATATCTTTAAGATTGTACTTATTGAACTTCATTTTCTACCTATTCTTCTTGAAACCCTAGTGAGATTGGGCATGCCCCTTGTTAGAACCAGCTACTGATCCTATTCCCTTTTTAGCTTATTATCTGTCTATTGAACTCTTTACTAGAAGCCCTATGTCCAAGTTCTCAAGTGTTCAACCTCAACATGTCTTCTTTCCAAAGAAATGGTATCATTCTCAACAAAGAAAGGGTCAAGCAAAAGCCCATGTACATGAGGTTCTCAAATACTTTCATTTTCATACTATATTTTGAGTTCTATTTTTCTCAACTCCATCAATAAAGTATTCAACTAAATTAGATATGTTCTTTTAAAGATGTACCTTCTTGCTGCAAGGGAAGCATGAGTGTCTTGTTTAGTAGCAACTTGTTAGTCATGTTCTATGCCATACACATACTCTCAAGCCATACTTTAACTTTTTATATATTTTCATCAAATTTAAGCAATAATCTTGTTTAATAGACACATCATGATCATGGAATGCATCGTTCCTTATTGTATTGCATAGTTGATAGGATCTATCTCCTTCGACTTTGTTTTTGAGATCATTTATCATCTTCGGAAGCATTTCCCTTTTATTATTAGAAGTGCGTGCACCTTACTATCTTCAAGATTGAAATTATTTATATTGATGAGCTTCTTGATCTTCAAGTTGTACACAGATATCATGGTGCTTGTCGATGCATCTCACTCGAACTCAAAGGCTCTCATATTTTATATATATATATATAGAGAGAGAGAGAGAGAGAGAGAGAGGAGTGATTCATTGAGAGCATGAGAGCATGCATTTTGGACCACATGATACAACCAGGAGAGAGAAGAGAGGATTATGTAGTCCAGAATGCATGCTCTCACATTTTTTTGCTCTCATAGGATCACTCATATATATATAACCCCATCTCATTTGAAGTTTCTCATATATATATATATATAGAAACTTCAAATGAGGCGTGTCTCACCAATTTTGTGGAGAGCCCTCCATCTCATCCATTTAATTCAAATCACACGGTTGTGATAAATGACACATTAATTGCATTATTTTAATGGTAGAAAACTTATTTTGGTCATTTATCACATTCTAAAAATGGTATGTGACAACCCACAATTTAATAAACCCGAAAATAGGATTCTATGTTGAAATCAAAAGGGGGTGCCGCCCCTTTCTTCTCTGTGGTGGACGTCATTGGAGCGGTGTGGAGGGCGGAAACGACGGTGTGGAGGGGACGGTGCTGAAGTCGGCGAGCGGATGGCCGCCCGCGGTGGAGCATCGTGGACGATGGGGATCTGGCGTATGCTGGGCGTCGGAGGTGAAGACACTGCTCAACGGCAGGCCGGAGGTTATGGCCCGCACGCTCGCGAGGCAGAGATGAGCGCCACCTGGAAGGCTGGGCATCGGAGGTGGCATGTACGACGCCGCGCATGAACGACGGTCTGATCTGGAGGCGAACGAGGGCAACAGCGATCATGACGCGCGGAAGGTGGTGGCGGACCGCTCCGAGGAGGCGGAATCGAAGGTGACGTAGATTTACATTTTGGTATAATAATTTTACTTAACTCACATTCAGATTTACATATTTATTTACCTTTTTTACAAATCTCATTGTTGTTTCTCTATTTTGCAGAACTCGAAAACATGTATGGCAACTGAACTTTAAAGCAATGGAAAACATGCTTGAATTTTACAAAGGAGGGAGATTCAGTTACAAAGATTCACGTATTTTTTACAAAACATATATTCACAATTAAAAAAAGTTGAAGTTTACAAAGAGGAAAAATACTCTTACAAAAACTCGTTGGAGTTACAAAATGAATGTACCCATTTATAAAACGTCTACAACCATTTAAAAAATGAAAATATAATAATAAAATGAAATCATCAATGAAATTTACAAAGAGTAAAATATATTTTACAAAAATTTGTTGTACTTTAAAAAGCTATGATTGAATTCAGATTATTTGGAACAAAATCAGAAATTAATCAATAAAGGCATTTATGAAAATACCAAATCGAGAAAAGCTAAGAATGGCAATTTGAAACCAATAAATGAATCTCAAAATTAATGAAATTGATATGACGAAAATGTCCTTTTGGATGAGCTTTTTGATGCAACCGTCAGATTGAGATCTGACGAATCTAGTCGATGGCTCACCACAATATTGGTGAGACCCCACCTCATTTGAAAGGGTCCCATATATATAGGGATCACTTCAAATGAGGTGGGGTCTCACCAATAAGGTGGTGAGCCATCAATCGGATTCGTCAGATCACAATCTGACGGTGGCATCAAAAATATTATCCAAAAGGATATTTTCGTCATCTCATTTTTTTGTAAATTCGAAATTCATTTAATGGATTTGAATTAATATATAATATTTTCTGGATTTGGTATTTTGAATCATGCCTTTACTGGTCTTTTTCCAATTTTGCGCCGAATGAATTGGGTTAAACCATATCATTGTAAACGCCCGCGAGTTTTTGTGAAAATGTATGTTCTTTTTGTAATTTCGCTAATGATTTCATTTTTCACATTTTAGTTTGTAAATTGGTAATTCTATTTTGTAAATAGGTACATTAGTTTTGTAAACTCCAACGAGTTTTTGTAAGAGTAATTATCCTCTTTGTAAACTCTGGTCTTTTTTGTAAATGTATATATTCATTTTATAAAATTTGTGTGACCTTTTGTAACTGTATCGCAATCTTTTGTAAAATTCGTGGAGAGCTCTTCAAAAATAAGATAAAACAACAATGAGATTTGTAAAAAAGTGAATCAATATGTAAATTGAAAGGTCAGTTATGTAAATTATCAAACCACAATGTAAATCCGTACATTACCATTGCACATCCACCGATCGACCCCCTTTCGCCTGGAGGAACCTCACAGCCCTCGACGAAAGCCCCTTCGCCATCGCCGCAAACACCACCACCAAGCTCGACCTCCCTTCTCCATTGTTGCCGCCAACCACAGGAGCCCCACCTATCCGCCAGGAGCCCTCGTCGGAGAAGAAACAGCACCCGCTCTTTGCGTGGAGGAGAACCTTTGCCAGGATTCTGGTGCTTCGTCGATCATCAATAATGCCTCCTCTGCTTCCTGGACGAACGCCGCCGCCGCCCACGATCAAGGAGAGAAGGAAGGAGCGACACTCAAAGAGAGGAAGAGAACAAATCGAGAGAGGGGGGGAGGGAGGGAGGCGCCAGATTATGTGAAATAGTTGTCACATTCTAATGATGAAATGATCAAAATAGGTTTCTAATTATTAAATTAATTTCATTAATGTGTCAATAAATCCAACCGTGAGATCAAAGATAGAAGGACGAGATTGAGGGCTCACCACAATACTGGTGAGTCTCTGTCTCATTTGAAATTTCTCCTATATGTGTGTGTGTGTGTCACTGATGAATCCACGTTTCATCATCTTTATTCTATCATTTTGGCCTTAAAAACCCTAGTAAATGCGTGTAAATAGGCTTAATATAGGCATTTTAGCATTCATGCATATGTGTATAAATATTGTATAAAATGCGGTTTTTAAAGCCAAAATAATAGAATAAAGAAAAGAAAAGAAAAAGAATAAAATATTGTAAATATTTTATGACCCGAAACCCCGAGACCTAGGCATCTTGATGAATAGGTCGACAAGGAATAAAGTAGGGGGAGATAAGGGCTAAAAGACAGATAAAATACCTATAGTTTATATTCATTCTTTATTCTTTTTGGGACCTATTTTTGGTTCCACTTTTTGTACATCAAATAAAGAAACTTTGTACATGAAAGTTGTAGATAATTTTATAAAGAAAAATACAAAATTGATTTCACAGAAAAATAATATACAGATAAAAAGTTATGGTCTGAATAAAAATCCAGAATGCCAACTTCCCAGACCTGTATCTCACAAATAAAAACTCCAAATGCAGCGTACTCACCTTTAATTGTATATAGAAGAAAATAATCTAATTAATGGTGGTGGTTTCGCAATTGGCGGAGCTACGGTTTGAAAGTTGACTTTTGGACCCACATTGTATACTTGTACATATTAAAATATTCAATTTATTATTTATTTATTATTTTTATAATTTTATATTTTTATAATGTTGTAAATAATACTTATAATAATTATGTACATTAAAATAAGAATAAAAACCTAAATAAAAACAAAAATAAAAATACTTGTATATATTCAATACATAGATACATACCTATACTTATACCAATACAAAACATACTTGTATTTTATTAAATATACAAAATAAATCATAAAAATAAAATAAAAATATATTTGTGTATATAAAAGTATTTGATAATTTTAGAAAATAAAAACCAAAATAAAATAAATTAAAAATACCTAAATAAAAATAAAATACATTAATACATAGATATAGATACCTATAAGGGTATAAATGCAAACTTGTAAAAATATACTTCATAAAAATAAATAAAAATCGCTATAAAATACTTTATAAAAAAATAAACATTTTTTATTTTATAACTAAAAATTAATAAAATCATCTCCTATTTTAATTTGAATTAATAAATCATTTTATGCAGGTTTTCCCTGGTTGGTCCACGTGGACCAACCAGGTGGGTTTGACAGGTCACCTCGGTCAACTGTCTGACCCCCCTGCTCTTGTCAGTTTATTGTTTTTTTCCATCTTTCGCCCATTTTTCGAGGGCGCGTCTTCCACCCTTTGAAGACGCTTCCTTCATGAAAGATGTTACCCTACCATCCAGCTACCACGCCCTATCTTTTTCTTGGGCCGAGCATCAAAGGCGCGCCCGTGATACCTCCTCGAAGACCGCCCCTCGGCCAAGTTTCAAAAACCACCCATTTCCCTCCTTTGCACCTTGAACCCGATTTGACCTTGGCTTTGGCTCCTTTGGGCTTTCTCCGGATGGATTTTTGTGACAGGAAGATCTCCAGCTAGCTAGAGAGGGCTAGGCCAAGGCGAACGGCGCTCCACCCATCTCCGTCCAAGCTTGGCCGTGAGGTCCGACCTTGGGTATTTTTACCCTCGAGGTTCTGTGTCTTCTGTGTTTCTCTTGTATTTCTTTTGTTTTTTTATCTTTCCAGTAGCATTAGGAAACCATTTACTCTTTAATCCTTGACCGCTCACACTCGCAGCTCCCTCGCCGGAGCACACCTCCGGCGGCCACCAATCTCACCCCACCGTCACCCACATCATTTTGCGGGCCCCCGGGGACCTTTTACTGCTGCCACTCAACTTCCTTGCAGGTCCAGGTGCCCAAGCCCCCACCTGGGGTCGTTTTTGACGGGTGCCCGAGCAACCTGGAAGGCCGTCCCCTCCTCAACCACTACGGCGTTGCTCCGGCGGGCTCTCCGCCTTTTTGAAGCCGCCGGTCAATCGCGGACGCTTCCAGGAGGTTCTTGCACCATCAGGGAGGAGCTGGTCGTGCCGTGGCGTGAAGATTTTGGAGTATAAAGATCATCCAGGCCGTGTTCATTTGCAGTTCTTCCTTCACGCGTCGCGACCGTCCGATCTCCGCCTGTTCTTCAAGAGCTGCAGCTGCCGTCAGATGATGGTGCACTTCCACCGTTGATCGGCCTCGGCCGATCTAATCAAGACCGTCCAGACGAAGGGGTATCGGCCCCCCAGCACCTGACGCGTGGACAATTGAGGCGCGCTGCGCCGTGCGATCCGCCTCTCGCTGGGTATTTTGCGTATATAACCCAGCGCTTTTTGTTATTACTGATTAGTTTATAATCTTTCTACTGCTGTGTAAAGTATTTGTGACATTTGCATACTGTACCCCCAGTGTTTTTAAATATTGCGAATTCGCCCCTCCCAGACGCGCGTGCCTCTGCACGTGGGGCTGGGATTTTTGCTGGCAGACCCTTCGCTTTTTGTGTATTTGCTAATAGTCAGAAACTATTTTCTTCAGTTAAATATTTTGTGGGAATATTGCAAAGAGATCCCTGGACTTTCTGCTAATTACATTTCTACCCCTGGCCGTGTGTATTTTCTTTTTATTGTTTATATTTTATGCATGCATCTACAAATTCCAAAAAAATATACAAAAATTAACTTAAGTCCCTGTTGCATAGTACTTCCACGCCATATTTTTATTTTTTATAAATATTGCATTTTATTATTTATAAAAATTCAAAAATAGCCATTTTCAGCACTGTTTGCATTAGAAAATCACTAAAAAATATAAAAACACTCCAGAAAAATCCCAAAAAAATATATTTTGTGTCTTTTAGTTTGTTTTAACTCCCAGCCAAAAATCATTAAAAAATACAAAACCAAACTCCTAAAAATTGCAAAACTCTAAAAACCTTTATAAAAATTTATAAAATTCATAAAAAATCCAAAAATTGTGTTTTCTTTTCCTAAATTTTCTTTGTTTTATTATCTTTAAGAGAAAATTAATTTGGAGAATTTTTGTTACTGTTGGCCATTTTATTTCTCCATTTTAAGTTTCATTTGCATTTTATTCACTGTTTTCTTTATTTTGATAATTAAAAATACCAAAAACAATTTAAAAATTACCCAAAAATCACAAAAACATTAAAAAAGTATAAAAAGACCAAAAATACTTTATTTCCTCATTTTTGAGCATTTATATCCATTTTTATAAATACTCTAGCTTGCCTTTTATTACCTTGCTTTTATATTCCAATATTGAAAAAGAAAATACAAAAAAAATATAAAATACAAAAAGAAAATATAAAATCAGTAAATTAAAAATCAAAATACAAAAATACAAAAATTAAAAATCAAATAAAAATATAAAATTAAAAACCCACAAAAATTAGCATAATAGACACTTGATCACTTGCACACACATTTTTGTGCACTTGTGCCCCGTTCTACCTGTCTGCTCCCTGTGTTCGACCTCTACAATACTTGCACCTATACACATCTTGTTGTAGAGTTATAATAAATTTTAACTCCGCACATTTACTTTCATTGCTTGATATATTTGTCGTGGGTTAATTGTTGTTTTAATCCGAATTTCGTGTGGTCGATTCAGCGACTGAGTTCCCGCCTTGTGTGGAACTTAAGATCACCGATTTTTGGGTTAAACAAATGGCGCCGTTGCTGGGGAGCAACAGCGCGTAGTTCGAGTTTTTGTTTTGTGTTGTGATCATTTGTCTACCTTTGCGGCTTTTATTTCTGCTTGTTTTATTTTGCATTATTTTTGATATATCTTTTGAATTGTCTAACCACTCTCCTTGTTTGGATTCCGTGCGAGGTACGTGGATCGAGGGAGGAGCCCCTCTTGGAGCACCTTGGCACCCACGTGAAGCGGCTCTAGTTGAGCACGAAGAAGAACTTGGAGGATTTTGCAGGACAATTTCTTAGCATTTATTTTCTTGCATTGTATTTTGTAATTTAAGTGAGTGAGAGACTCTTAATTTGTAATAATACAGGTACCCCCGGACTTGGACTCTTGAGCCTAATTTCCAAGTGATTGTTCACTTGGGGGCTCGTCGCGATTTTTGCCGGTTTTCTCGCATTCTTTTTATTTTGTTTTGTTTTTCGATTTTATTTACTTTGTGTGATTGAGCCCTTAGCTTCTAGGATTGCTTGCGTAGCATTAGGTCCAAACACCTTAATCAACATTGCATGTACCTATAGTTTCGTTTGGACCTAGTCAAATTATAAACAGTTGATCATCACCCTCAATCCGTCGCGCCGCGAGCTCTCCCCGCAAAGCGCTTTCTCCTACCCTCAATTTGTTGAGCAGAGGAGGGGTGAGCCTAGACCGGACTCTAGGGTTGAGGATTGACGGTCAACTTGTGGTTCTTCCCGTTAATAGAAATTTCTGAAACTTAGGGCGATTTCATCGGCTTTTGCATTTGCATATAGATAGGTTTCAATTCTGCTGAGCATCCTTGCATGTAGAGTGCTGGAGGCAAGGTGAGCATTTCTCTTTAGCATGCATCATTGATTTGACGCTTGCATTGCTTTTCCGACTCTACCTCTGATTTTGCCAACCTAAGATCTTAAAGGAATTGACTCCTCGTTAGGCTCGTGCATTTCTTATTAAAAATCCAAAAAAGTGATAACCAATAAAATTGGGACTGCTAACATTACTTGACCCTAAAATTCACCAAAAAGAAAAATCTTGTATTAGGGCGAGTAATCCCCTCATTGTCTTCGTTTTACATTGCTCGCGCACACGCTAAGGATTAGTGCCCAAATCCCATCAAGCCCCTAAGTGTGTGTGCAATTCTTTGACTTCTCACCTAACTCTAAAACCGACAAGATAAAAAGACTGCTCTTTGCGGTCTCTACCGAGTTGAGTAGGTGAATTGAGGGTTTGACTTGTTTTTCATTTTTTCTTGTGATTGTTTTGTGTGTGTCCTAGATCATCCCTGCGCACTTGCGCCTTTCTTTCCCACTCTCTTGACTTGACCGTCGTGCTCTTCCGATCATTTTCTTTTGTTTCGAGATGGCCGACTGGAGCGTATTCTATCCGGACTTTGCGGATCACTCGTTCACTCCAGCCGGTCCACCTCCTTTTTTCCAGGAGGACTTTGCTCCTGACTTTTGTACATATCCGCCTCAGCCACAGTATCAGGACTCGGATTTCTACCCACACCCACCTCTATCTCCACCTGTGTATTATCTGCCTCCACCTTCACATCCACCCGAGACTGAGCTGATGGAGTCACCTTTCATGGAGTCCACCCTTGAGCACTTGACCCAGATGATGGATCATATGAGACAGAGGATTGACCACCTCATTAGTACCAATAAGAGCGACCATGATATTCCACCATTTGATGATATGGGTTCATTCGAGGATTTCCATGAGAGCTTGCAATCGCCCAAAATACAAAAAAATGAGAAAAATTTAAAAACACAAAAAGATTTCGGGAGACACATGATCGAGCCAGACTGTGAGGAGAGGTACCACTTGCCATACTTTTTGACCACACCTGCATTCACACCCGGTCCCACCTTTGACCCCGAGGATGCCGCTGTACAGACTGCTCTTGGCATTCCTCGTATATATGATGATTCCGACTTCCTCCCTTGTATGGAGGAAGTCCAAAAATTCAAAAAAATGCTATCTGAACCCGAAGTGGTGGCTACTATTCATGGGATCATCCGTGCCCCACTTCAGCAGGCCATGACCCATATGTCTGCTCCTCTTCCCAAGAAGAGAAAGCGGAGGAGCAGATCTGAGCGCCATATTTTGACCATGGCCACTGCCCACGCCATCACACATCGTCCCATTCCTCGGAAGAAGAACACTGCCACACCATTCATTAGCTGCACCATCTCTGACCACACATGTGATCACACTCTCCTAGACGGCGGTGCTTCGATTAGCATCATACCCTTCTCGTTGGTACAGTCTCTTTACTTAGGGCCTCTCAAGAAAACCAGGATGATCGTACAGTTCGCTGATGGATCAATAAAGAGGCCGAAGGGTATCCTTGAAAACACCGTCATATCGATTCAGGGCACGAGCCACAATGTTGATTTTGTCGTATTGCCCATGGAGAACTCCACAGGGGAGCATTCTCCAATCATCCTGGGACGACCATTCCTCGCCTCTGCGAGAGTCGTCATTGACTACGGATCAGGAGAGATTCGCTTCCGTCCTGCTGACGAGAGCGAAGCATTGATCACCGCACCTACTGTCGACCAGAGACCTGTACCTGATGTGACCACACCTATCTTGGCTGACCTTGAGGACCATGACCTTGATGATACTATCAGAGAATTTTGTTGTCTATTGGATTCCACTGAGACCCGAGAATTCCTCCCGGTTGAGGAAAACTTGGAAAGCATGGACCTCGACGTTCCTTCTGCTGGGACTTGGCGGTGTGTTGATGACATCCGCGGGATCTACACGATTGATACCGTTGAGCGGAGGGCAGATTTAGAGACTATACAGGACGGACATGCTTTGACTACTTCCACTGATGAGTCCGCTCCTGTTCATGTAGATACTGATGAGCCAAAGGCCGAATTTGATTTAGTTGCTTTTCTTCAGAGATTCGGGCCTTTTGATGAAAAAGATGATCCAGTTGAGATTATAGAGGACGAACAGAGTTCGACTACTTCCACCGATGATTTCGTGCCTTTTGATTTTGACCTGGATGACACCTCGCAGGACGACTCTGAGTACACTTCTTCCGATGATGATGAGTTCGTCCCATTTCACTTTGATATCAGCAAGACGCCCAAGGCCGGACCTAGCCGTACTTCTTCCACTACCCCGTCTGTGCCTTCACACCCTAGGGCCCCTGAGGATCTACTTTCCGTCGACCCTGATCGGATTCCGTCCACTGTGGACCCCGATGTCGACCTGCACCACATTAGATCTATTCCTCCGCGGTCCCGCAAGAAGGTTCGCTTTCTACCTTCTTGATCATGTGTACATACACCTCTGTTGTATATTCTCCTTTGTTCATCTCTGTCTCTCCCGTATTGCTCGTCTACCCATTCCTCGAGTCTGCCTTACTTAGGACGTACTTTGTCCTAAGTATAGGGGGGTGGACGAGCCGAGTGCTCTTTTGTCGTTCCGTCTGATCACTCCTGTTGTTGCCTATACTTAGGGCTTCTTTTACCCTAAGTATAGGGGGAGTGATGTATATATCCTCTGATCTATCCTTCCATCTTCAGATCTCTTCTCTTCTTTTCTTCTTTTCTTCTTTTCCTCTTATATCTTCTTCATCTACCGAAAAGGTGCCACCCTTGTAGACAGTTTTCCATACTTAGGACGTACTTTGTCCTAAGTATAGGGGGGTGTGCACCCCGAGTGTCCTTCATTCTTTTTCGATCCTCTCCATTGTCTCCTCTTCTTGTCTATACTTAGGGATATCTTACCCTAAGTATAGGGGGAGACAATCTGAGTACGATCTGTTCATTCCCACCCTTGACCCTCCCTGCTTTGTGTACAGTCTGCTATACTTAGGATTATTTGATCCTAAGTATAGGGGGGACGGTCAACTTCTCATTGATTCATTCATTTATTCTTTAGATTTTCCTATACTCAGTACGAGTTATGTCTTCTCTTTTCTCTCTGATCTATGAGGACATAGCTCAAGCTAAGTATAGGGGGGTCGTATATACTACGTATATACTTTAGCCATAACTCGTACTTTCGTATTTTCCTAATAATATGGCCAAAAATTCTTTAAAATTCATTAAAAATCCTTAATAAAAAGATGTGGTTATTCCTCAAATTCTTTTTGTATTTACTGATTAATAAATCAGGTGAAAATGTTTTTTGCAAAATGTTTGAAAAATAGTTTGAAAAACCTTGTGAACATCTATTGAAAACTATTTTGAAAATATCTTGTTTCGTGTTTTCAACCTGTGTGGCTTGCAAAACTTATTTTCTTTGTGTGAAATAAAATGTGTGAAAAATGATTTGCAAATGGTTTGAAAAATGGTTGCAAAAATGATTTGAAAAACCTATATATACTGTTTTGAAAGCCTTTGCAAAATGATTTTCAAATGTGTGTAAAATGTTTGTAAAAACTATTTTGGACTATAGTTTTCAAAAATGTGTGTAAATTGTTTTCAAATAAGTTTGAGTAATATACACATCACACCAAAATCCACTATATATATATGTATAAAATTGACCACTTACCCTTGTAAATCCTTAAAATCCACTTCTTGTATATATAAGAAGCACTCCCGTGTACATATTTTCACCTAATTTTTAGCCAAAACTTTTTGTTTTCAAAATTCCCAAAAACATTTGCAAAATTAAAATCCAAAAACATTTGAAAAATCTTTTTGAAAAATACAAAAAAATGCATCTGCATATGCATCATCATCATATTTTCAAAATCCACAAAAAGTTCAAAATCTTTGAAAATTGCATCACAAAAATATTTTCTGCATTGCATTGCATAGCATTCACATTTTTCGGATTGAGTTTGATAGTTGAACAAGTCTAAGTAAAATCCGAAGATTGGAGCTTGATTGGACCTTAAAGTCTACCTAATAACAGGAACCTTATAGGAACTGGGTTTGAGGTACTTCAGGTCTAGTTGACTTAATTCTTTGAGGATCACGAGACTTGGTTCAATGGATTCTTGACTGCCTAAGTAGAGTATTTCGGAGCACACGCACGACTCTTGTTGATAATGACCTAACTTGGACACCTGCACCTTTCACATGGCTCAACTCAGTTGGAGTGGTGAGGAGATTGGATTTGCCGGTATGAGACGCACACAAGTGGAAACACTTGTCCTCCTCTAGGGAGGGAAGTGCACCCCAACCCGTCCAGTGATTAGGAAGTCTAAAGACAGGAGGCTGTGGGTTGCGATAAAGCTTCAAAAGAGGGATAATCTATTGGCTCAAGAGGAAAAACTCCTTATGTAAATGCTGCTGTGAATAGTATTTCAAAAAAAAAAAAGTTCAGGCATGTACAAAAATAAAAAGCCTGCAAGTATGTTGTAAAGTCAATAAGCAAGCTTGAGTTCCAAAGTCATATCATGTGAGCCTGCAGCAGGATGACTTGACTACACTGGTCTTGCATCCAAGGATAGGTAGCTACACTGGCTACCGTCCATTCTTCTCTTCACCCCCTCCTCTTGAGCTGGTTGCCACTTGAACTTAGAAGGGAATACCCCGCTCCTCGAGGATGGAGTTGCTGGATTGGGGAATCATTGGGTTGTCGTACTGGAGAAGTCAGTTTCTTTGCCATTCTAGTTGGGGAGAGCCACCATCACTTACACTGTACAAGTCAGATTCATAGTCGTAAGGGTTTGCGTATGAATTGAGATATTTCTGACCTGGCTATTGAGGAGACTTGGACAGAGTTTTGGGATTCTCAAGGACTGTTGGATTTCAAATTCGGTTCTCAATAAGGATCCGCCCGCACTAAAATTCCAAAGGTCCGACTTAAGCTCCAAACTTTGATTTTGCGAAGACAAGTTTGATCATTAAATTTAGTCCATCTTTCTTCTTTTTCTTTTCTTTATTTTTCTTTTTCTGCACTTATTGCATAAGTGTTTGCTAGGGACTAGCAAAGGCAAGTATAGGGGGATGATGAATCCACGTTTCATCATCTTTATTCTATCATTTTGGCCTTAAAAACCCTAGTAAATGCGTGTAAATAGGCTTAATATAGGCATTTTAGCATTCATGCATATGTGTATAAATATTGTATAAAATGCGGTTTTTAAAGCCAAAATAATAGAATAAAGAAAAGAAAAGAAAAAGAATAAAATATTGTAAATATTTTATGACCCGAAACCCCGAGACCTAGGCATCTTGATGAATAGGTCGACAAGGAATAAAGTAGGGGGAGATAAGGGCTAAAAGACAGATAAAATACCTATAGTTTATATTCATTCTTTATTCATTTTGGGACCTATTTTTGGTTCCACTTTTTGTACATCAAATAAAGAAACTTTGTACATGAAAATTGTAGATAATTTTATAAAGAAAAATACAAAATTGATTTCACAGAAAAATAATATACAGATAAAAAGTTATGGTCTGAATAAAAATCCAGAATGCCAACTTCCCAGACCCGTATCTCACAAATAAAAACTCCAAATGCAGCGTACTCACCTTTAATTGTATATAGAAGAAAATAATCTAATTAATGGTGGTGGTTTCGCAATTGGCGGAGCTACGGTTTGAAAGTTGACTTTTGGACCCACATTGTATACTTGTACATATTAAAATATTCAATTTATTATTTATTTATTATTTTTATAATTTTATATTTTTATAATGTTGTAAATAATACTTATAATAATTATGTACATTAAAATAAGAATAAAAACCTAAATAAAAACAAAAATAAAAATACTTGTATATATTCAATACATAGATACATACCTATACTTATACCAATACAAAACATACTTGTATTTTATTAAATATACAAAATAAATCAGAAAAATAAAATAAAAATATATTTGTGTATATAAAAGTATTTGATAATTTTAGAAAATAAAAACCAAAATAAAATAAATTAAAAATACCTAAATAAAAATAAAATACATTAATACATAGATATAGATACCTATAAGGGTATAAATGCAAACTTGTAAAAATATACTTCATAAAAATAAATAAAAATCGCTATAAAATACTTTATAAAAAAATAAACATTTTTTATTTTATAACTAAAAATTAATAAAATCATCTCCTATTTTAATTTGAATTAATAAATCATTTTATGCAGGTTTTCCCTGGTTGGTCCACGTGGACCAACCAGGTGGGTTTGACAGTTGACCTCGGTCAACTGTCTGACCCCCCCCTGCTCTTGTCAGTTTATTGTTTTTTTCCATCTTTCGCCCATTTTTCGAGGGCGCGTCTTCCACCCTTTGAAGACGCTTCCTTCATGAAAGATGTTACCCTACCATCCAGCTACCACGCCCTATCTTTTTCTTGGGCCGAGCATCAAAGGCGCGCCCGTGATACCTCCTCGAAGACCGCCCCTCGGCCAAGTTTCAAAAACCACCCATTTCCCTCCTTTGCACCTTGAACCCGATTTGACCTTGGCTTTGGCTCCTTTGGGCTTTCTCCGGATGGATTTTTGTGACAGGAAGATCTCCAGCTAGCTAGAGAGGGCTAGGCCAAGGCGAACGGCGCTCCACCCATCTCCGGCCAAGCTTGGCCGTGAGGTCCGACCTTGGGTATTTTTACCCTCGAGGTTCTGTGTCTTCTGTGTTTCTCTTGTATTTCTTTTGTTTTTTTTATCTTTCCAGTAGCATTAGGAAACCATTTACTCTTTAATCCTTGACCGCTCACACTCGCAGCTCCCTCGCCGGAGCACACCTCCGGCGGCCACCAATCTCACCCCACCGTCACCCACATCATTTTGCGGGCCCCCGGGGACCTTTTACTGCTGCCACTCAACTTCCTTGCAAGTCCAGGTGCCCAAGCCCCCACCTGGGGTCGTTTTTGACGGGTGCCCGAGCAACCTGGAAGGCCGCCCCCTCCTCAACCACTACGGCGTTGCTCCGGCGGGCTCTCCGCCTTTTTGAAGCCGCCGGTCAATCGCGGACGCTTCCAGGAGGTTCTTGCACCATCAGGGAGGAGCTGGTCGTGCCGTGGCGTGAAGATTTTGGAGTATAAAGATCATCCAGGCCGTGTTCATTTGCAGTTCTTCCTTCACGCGTCGCGACCGTCCGATCTCCGCCTGTTCTTCAAGAGCTGCAGCTGCTGTCAGATGATGGTGCACTTCCACCGTTGATCGGCCTCGGCCGATCTAATCAAGACCGTCCAGACGAAGGGGTATCGGCCCCCCAGCACCTGACGCGTGGACAAGTGAGGCGCGCTGCGCCGTGCGATCCGCCTCTCGCTGGGTATTTTGCGTATATAACCCAGCGCTTTTTGTTATTACTGATTAGTTTATAATCTTTCTACTGCTGTGTAAAGTATTTGTGACATTTGCATACTGTACCCCCAGCGTTTTTAAATATTGCGAATTCGCCCCTCCCAGACGCGCGTGCATCTACACGTGGGGCTGGGATTTTTACTGGCAGACCCTTCGCTTTTTGTGTATTTGCTAATAGTCAGAAACTATTTTCTTCAGTTAAATATTTTGTGGGAATATTGCAAAGAGACCCCTGGACTTTCTGCTAATTACATTTCTACCCCTGGCCGTGTGTATTTTCTTTTTGTTGTTTATATTTTATGCATGCATCTACAAATTCCAAAAAAATATACAAAAATTAACTTAAGTCCCTGTTGCATAGTACTTCCACGCCATATTTTTATTTTTTATAAATATTGCATTTTATTATTTATAAAAATTCAAAAATAGCCATTTTCAGCACTGTTTGCATTAGAAAATCACTAAAAAAATATAAAAACACTCCAGAAAAATCCCAAAAAATATATTTTGTGTCTTTTAGTTTGTTTTAACTCCCAGCCAAAAATCATTAAAAAATACAAAACCAAACTCCTAAAAATTGCAAAACTCTAAAAACCTTTATAAAAATTTATAAAATTCATAAAAAATCCAAAAATTGTGTTTTCTTTTCCTAAATTTTCTTTGTTTTATTATCTTTAAGAGAAAATTAATTTGGAGAATTTTTGTTACTGTTGGCCATTTTATTTCTCCATTTTAAGTTTCATTTGCATTTTATTCACTGTTTTCTTTATTTTGATAATTAAAAATACCAAAAACAATTTAAAAATTACCCAAAAATCACAAAAACATTAAAAAAGTATAAAAAGACCAAAAAGACTTTATTTCCTCATTTTTGAGCATTTTTATCCATTTTTATAAATACTCTAGCTTGCCTTTTATTACCTTGCTTTTATATTCCAATATTGAAAAAGAAAATACAAAAAAATATATAAAATACAAAAAGAAAATATAAAATCAGTAAATTAAAAATCAAAATACAAAAATACAAAAATTAAAAATCAAATAAAAATATAAAATTAAAAACCCACAAAAATTAGCATAATAGACACTTGATCACTTGCACACACATTTTTGTGCACTTGTGCCCCGTTCTACCTGTCTGCTCCCTGTGTTCGACCTCTACAATACTTGCACCTATACACATCTTGTTGTAGAGTTATAATAAATTTTAACTCCGCACATTTACTTTCATTGCTTGATATATTTGTCGTGGGTTAATTGTTGTTTTAATCCGAATTTCGTGTGGTCGATTCAGCGACTGAGTTCCCGCCTTGTTTGGAACTTAAGCTCACCGATTTTTGGGTTAAACAGTCACTCGAACTCAAACACTCTCTCATATATATATATATATATATATATATATATATGAGAAAAAGGATCCTACTTCATGAAATATGTAACTTACATATTTCATTTTCTTTTTTTTCTGTTTTTTTTTTAAATTTTTTTGAAAAATATTTCCATGGATTTTCATAACTACATCGCTCTAATATGTCATTCAAATTTCGTCAGAAACAGAGTCTTCTACAGCCTCCATCCAGACAGTCATTTTTAACAGTCACAAATTTGCTGTATTTTACTTGTTCTGGATGGAGGCCATAGGAGTCTCAGTTTTTGATGAAATTTGAATGACATATTAGAGGGATGTAATTATGAAAATTCATGGAAGCATTTTTCAAAAAAAATTAAAAAAAATTGACCTACTCCATGGAGTAGGATCCCTTTCCCCCTCTCTCGCTCTCCCTCTCCCTCTCGGTATGCGTGTGTGTATTTGTTGGATAACAAGTATCAAACATCAATAAAATGAACAACCATACTTACATTTTTTGCATTTTAATGAAAAATCCAGAGTGGGCACCTCAAAAAATTATTTCCAATTTCAAGCATCATTATACGGGACATTTAGCAATGGATATTAAATTCATTGCAAATTCTAGGGACAGAATACTATTTTGCAACAAGTAATACTAGTTGCCACGAATTTAATGTCTGAATATACATATTAAACACCAATACATGCATAAACAAGGAAGATAGGAGACTAGTTTTTAAGAGAGTAATGATATACATGATGCAGATGAAGAAAGATTAGATTGGGAGAGTGGATTAGCCATCACAAAAGGCAAATATTCCTTAAGATGGATATGGATCTTCTCTAGTGCGGAAGAAAGGCGCGCAAATGTATACGACCCCATCCACAGAACATGCACATGCACTGTATGTATCCCTGATATCATCAATCGTCTATTCCTTGAATGGAGCCCACTGACCCCATGTGCCTACTTGGCTATATCCTTTTTTTGTCATGCTTGTTCTTTTTCTTATCTTTCAATGCAGAAAAAATAGAATCAATATATATAGGGCTGTTCAAAATATTCGGGTCAAATGGGTACCCGACCCGATCCGACTATTTCGACCCTAAATTCGTGGGTACCCGGGAAATATGTTCGGGCTGGGTACCCATTTGTAGCTAACCCGCTCAACCCGGTGCAAAAGCCCATGGGTAATATCGGGTACCCGGTCATTCCAGTCCAACCATGCCACACGGATCATTTTGACGATTAGGGCTTTCACGGTTCCTCTCATCCCCTTTTGTGCGATCCTCAAGCTCTTGCCGGCGTTGTTGCATCTTCTCCGGCACTCCCAATTTCACGGCAAGAGCTCGCACAACAGGATCGACTTTGTCAGGCACGACGACGAGGAGTCATGGTATGTATCCTTTGATTTCGATACTTTTCCTTCTACTTCGAATTTGGAGTTGGAAGTCAAGCCTCTGATTTGATATCTTACGGAACTCTAATAATCAAATGCGCGCTCTTCCTTGATGGCCATCTTTTGGATTTTTTAGAATATCTGAGAATCTGGCAGTTCCATTTGCAGAAGTTCATTGCGTGTTCGCCCTTAATGTCTAGCTTTTGGATTTTTTAGAATATGTGAGAATCTGGCAGTTCTATTTGCAAAAGTCCATCAAATGTCGTCACCATGTGAGATAATCTTTGATTAATTCACACCGAACAAATGATTAATATGATTATCTTATACATATAATATAAAACCTGCATTTGCGTCATATCAGTGATGAAAGGACTAATACCTTCAGAATACATGAGTAATATAGCACTGTACATCTGAAATGCATTATGTTTCTAAGTGTATATAGGAATGGAACCTCTAAATTCTTCTAAGTAGTGATTCAATACTATCTATTAAGATAGAGTACTGTATTCCATTCCAAATATTGTTTGATGATCATCTGAACAGTATTTCTTTCAAGCACGATAATTTCATTTGTACATCTTTTCATGGATATTAAATATGTTGTTCTCTTTTCTGTGATATCTTCTGAAATTTTATGTTCACATGTATCTGTTTCTTTTATATGCTAAGGTTTTTACTGCATAAACATGTATGAAATTTGGTGATCTATTCAAGTTGCTTCTTCTTTACATTACAACTTGTCATTTTATAACAGGATTCCGTGACAGTTATATTACATATAAAAATTTGATTAATCATTTTACATACTTCTATCTTTTATTTTAGATGTCAGACATGTTTGAAACAAATGATTCAACATCTGAACTTCGATCCTTAGGAAGGAGTCATGAATCTTTAGTTCCAACAGATGAGGCTCATTCTGAGAAGCCACCACATCCCACCAATTCACGAAAGAAAACTAGCGGAAGTTCATCTTCGAGAAGATCTCCGTGGGTATGGGACCATTTCAATGTCAAAGATGGTGGAGATATAAATGAAAGAAGAGGAATATGCAAATATTGTGATGAAGAGCATAAATGTCCACCATCTTATGGAACCAATAGTTTAATTAATCATTTATTAAGATGCAGAAAATTTGATGGTGGTGCGAAACTTAAGAGGCAAAAGACATTAGTGCAAAAGCCACATTCTCCTATATCTCACAAGATCAATCAAGAAGAGTGTCGAAAGGCTCTAGTGAGAATGGTAATTGTTGATGAATTGCCATTTAGAATTGTTGAAAGGGAAGGACTGCGTCATTTTTGCAGTGTTGTTGCACCACAATTTAAAGTACCTTCTCGTTCTACCATTACTAGAGATTGTGTCCATGTTTATGCTGAAGAAAAGAAGTCTCTCATGAGTTTTTTTTCAAAGTTGTCTTCTAGAATTTCTCTCACCACTGATACTTGGACTTCATGTCAGAATCTCTCTTATATGTGCCTTACTGCGCACTTTATTGATAGTGATTGGACTTTGCATAAGAAAATAATTAATTTTCGTCGAATATCTGGTCATTCAGGGGAAGTTATTGGTAAAGCTGTGGAAAATTGCTTACTCGAATGGGGGATAGAGAAAGTTATGACTGTAACAGTTGACAATGCAAGTTCTAATGATGTAGGAGTTCAATACCTGCGAAAGAGGTTAAATAATTGGAATGGAACCATACTTAATGGTGATTACTTGCATATGAGATGTGCTGTGCATATTTTGAACCTCATTGTGAAAGAAGGTTTGGCGGAAGTGGATGACTGCATTTTTAGAATTCGTAGTGCTGTGAAGTATGTGAGATCGTCTGATACAAGAGCATCAAGGTTTAAGACTTGTGTAGAGAAAGAGAAGATTACATGCAAGAGACTTGTCTCTTTAGATGTGGAAACCAGATGGAACTCCACATTTTTAATGTTGGAAGCTGCTGTGAAGTTTGAAAAGGCATTCGATTTATTAGAAACAATTGATGCTAAGTATATAGATGAGCTCACATCTTCTAAAAATAAAGGCCTACCTGGATGCTATGATTGGGAGCGTGCTCGTACTTTATTACCTTTTCTAAAGGTATTTTATGATGCCACATTGAAATTATCTGGATCTCAATATGTGACTGGTAATGAGTATATGCAAGTCATGCTCAGTATTGGGATGGTTCTTTCTAGGAGATGCAAAAGTACTGATTCACATATTCAATTGATGGCTTCCAAAATGAAGACAAAATATGACAAATATTTGACAAACATTGATAATATAAATGTCATGTTGTTTGTTGCCATTGTATTTGATCCCCGCTACAAGTTGGGTTATGTAAATTGGTTGATTGACAATTCATATGAAGGTGAACAAGGAAAGCTTTTGAAGGAGAAGGTCCAAAAAATCTCAATCTCAATGTTCGAGTTATATACTACAACCACTCCATTTTCTGCGGCACAGTCATCTAGCCAAATGTATGAAGCAAGCGATTTTGATGTCGATGCCATTGAAAATATTGAGTATCTTATGACCACATTGTATGATCAACAACATATGTACCAAAAAGGAATGGAGAGCAAAAGTGAAGTCGATAAATACTTGGCTGAAGAATGTGAAGATCGTAATAACAAATCATTTGAAATATTATCATGGTGGAAATCTAACTGTTCCAGATTTCGAGTTTTATCATCCATGGCTCGAGATTTATTAGCTATGCCAACATCAACGGTTGCATCTGAGTCTGCATTCAGTGTTGGTGGGCGTGTACTCGATCCATTTCGTAGTTCATTGACCCCAAAAATGGTAGAGGCTCTCATATGCAGTCAAGATTGGTTACGAAAGTCTAATTCCCCACTTACCATTGAGGAAAATCTAGAGGATCTTGAACTACTTGAATCAGGTACTTATATATATATTTCATTTATTTAATTAGTTTTATTATCTATGTTTCTTGAATTCTTAAATCTGTATACTTAATATTTTTTTATAGATTTGGCAAACACAAATGAAGATCCTATTTCCGTTCCCATTGATGATTAGCACTGGTATGTAGTTATAATTACCTTACTTTTCCATTTGATAAAAAATGTGCTTTAAGAGTATTTCCAATTATCTATATTTCTAATTTTCAAATTTGTGGTCTCTGCAGGCATCATGCGGAGTTTAGAAAGCTGACATAGTGTGGAATCTCCACTGTCCAGGGATGTTGCAGCATGGCTTGGTCCCTCCATGTATTTCATAGAGATCATAGAGAAGCTTTAGTTGTGGATGGGTAAATTTGATTGTATTTCAAACTCTAATCTGTTTTTTGCTCAATTCTCATCATTGTGTATCCATGTATTCCTTTTTTAGAATCAAAGAACATGAATCCTAGTTACTGATCACTGTGAAGCTGTAACTGTGGACACATATTTTCGGAGTACATTTCCATTTTCTGTGTTTTCTTTGCTCCGTTTTCCTATCCATATATTCTTCTTCCTTTATTTTTGGAGATTGGTAGGAATCAAAGCATGTTCCTTTGTTTGGAAGAAGACTTCTAGATCTGTAGCAATAATTTTTTGATGGTTTATATATACAATCAAATAGGTGATGGTTTTTACTCTGCGTTATTTTATGAGGAAGTTATCATTTGATTTATATCTCACAGTTAAAAAGAACAAAATCATACTATACACTAACTAGTTGCACGTGATTTTTTATGCTATATAGCTCCTTTCTTTATATGTACTCTTTACAATTGAATACAATGACCATGACTTGATGTATACAAAGATAATGGGTCAACAGATCATTTGATATAGTCATTGTATTTCTTAATCTAGCATGTTCATTTTATATATTCATTTGTGTTAGTCTGTACAGTTATGATATATACAGAAATTATGCTCTGTATGCTTTTTGAATGGATTATGAGGTTTGTATGCTTTGTATACATAATTTTGTTCCGTATATTCATTTTTCGGTATGTATTTTCCCACAATATTGTATGCTTTGTAATGTTTCATTTGAATAGACTATAAGGTTGCAGAGAGTATATAATCTTGGAAGAAAGAAAAACGGCAATAAGAAATGATTTTTATATATGATTTCACATTTTTTACTGTTATAATTCATTTGATATATGTTTATTGTAGTGACCCGCGGGTACCCGCGGGTACCCATTACCCATTCAAATAATTTGGGTACCCACTAGAACCGGGTACCCGTTGAAATGGGTCGGGTCGACCCGTTGGCCCGATGATGACGGGTCGGGGCGGGTCATGATTAAATGGGTCGGGTACCCGTCCCATGAACACCCCTAAATATATATATAAGAAATATATCCAATAAGGTGTACCTTTCCTATGTATATGGAAAGTCACCCGTCCTCAACGTCGATCTTTTCATCAATGATCATGGTTAAAACATGCTAATATTTTTTAAAACCACTGTTTGTTTTCTATTTTTAGTATATTTTAATATGTTCCAAAGTTAATTCATTAGACAATCCCGTTAGTCGTGCAACCCAACAATTATCCCCATGGTTGACAAGATGCACCCCAACGGAGACCCATCCAAGCAGAACACCCCAAACAGGACACCCCTCCTATGCCGCCCCAAGGAGCTTCAATTCATCGTCCAAGTGCCCAAGAATCAGATTTATCGCATGCCCCCACACGAGAACCAGCGCAAGTTCGACCTTCGCTCCTCTATTGCGGCATCATGATGGATGGAGGTTGCTCGGCGATCCGTCTAATCGAAAACGGCAGTCGTTGTGGTGTCATGATGGACGGAGGTTGCTCCACTCTCCTCTGCGATCAGTGACGAGGATTGGCTCCGTATATGTTGCGTCTCTTGATATCTATGTTTTTCGTTGTTGTTCTGATTGGGATTGATGTCCGTTCGATGTAGAAATGGGGAGCGGGTCGATCTAAGGGTGCAGAGGTTGTTTTTTTTTTTGTTTTCGATGGGATGAGAATATCGAGAGATCACATTATTAGGATGTCGATTTTGAAGAGAGGATCATGATTTTCAGTTGAAGCAAGGTTGCAAAAGTCAGTAGTCGGTACTTGATCGGTTAAATCACTGACTAAGGATTAATCGACAGTCGTGTGATTAATCAGATTTAGTAAAATTTAATCGGCTTTGATTTTTTAATTAAATAAATCATTTTTATACATATATTATTATATATTTACATAGATTTATATATATTTTTACTATCATAATGAATCAAAAGAAGTAATTGAATTTAAATAAAACATTAAGTGTATTAGAATAAGTTTGCTTTTAAAAAAGTAAAAAAAATATGGTATCTCCAAGCAAAAATTGGTTGACTAGTATACCTAGTCAGAATTAGTCGGTACTCAGTCGGCTACCCCACTGACTAGACTAGTCGGGCTAGTCGAGTGACTTTACAACATTGAGTTGAAGTTTGATTTTGGAACAGAGATTTGATCTTTACTGTAGGCGATATGTTTGATTTAGATGGATCTTCATGAGATTCGAATCCAGACCTTGAAATCACGTGTTATGTTTATAATGTCAGGCTATTGGGTTTGAATGTACTTTTAACATGACGCACTGTGCACTTCATATAGGAGTGATTTGTAGCTTTAATGTGGTAATTTAGCTGTCGTAGATATAAAATAATTAAACTTGGTTTACTAACTATACACGACTATAAATTGTTTGGCCATATATAATGCTTCGCTAACATAGACAGATGACATTGAGGACATAAATTACTACTGTGATTTTAAGGATCAATTGACCGTGATTTTAGTATGGCTTGATGCCACAGAAGCGCATACGTAAAGTATAGGTTACAACAACTACACAATTATATGTCACGACTATATAAGATGTTTGGTTTGCCTGTGATTTGTGCAGCTGATGCGCTTTGTTTAACCGTGATCATGTCTCTGACTTTAAGAGTAAAGTATAATAACTCGTATTTTTTTGTGATAAATTTTAATAATAGTAGACAAGTCTATATTGTGGTACGTCCCACAATGCAGTTCAAATAAGTACGCTTTAGTTGAAATAAATTGTTTACTCTCTTTTTTATAATTTTTTTCATTTATATTTATTTTGAAACTTGATGAAATACTAGAGGAGTGTCTAAGTCGATTTAAATTTTAAACTTTTTTTAATCCATGAACCAGATGTAGTCTTTAATCCATAATTTTTTAAACTTTATTAGATTCTATTCATTTTTGTCCTTTTTTAAAAAGTATCAATAGTTGTATTTATATCACTAATTAGAAATATCTTTTTGTAAGATGAATCTTAATTTTCAATATTTTCTACTTATATTTTGTAAAATTACTATCCAAATATATCTTATCATTATAATCTTATTTCAACTTAAAGATCAAATTTTGTAATTCTAATAATGTGTTTGTATAACATAAAGATAAAATGTAAAATGTAGTACTCCACTTATTAAAGCCTTGTCATTCGGATTAATTTTTATTCCAATATATGAAGATCTTTTGTAAAATGAAAATTTTAATTCGATATTTTTATATTTTTTTTGTAAAATAAACATGTGAATATTTGTCATTGTTATAACTTAATTTCAGTTTCAAGATCAAATTATTTCTAATGACATGTTTGTATAATTGGAAGTTAAAATATAAAATTTAGTGCACTTATTAAAGTCATTTTTCATGAACACATTAAAAAAAATATTGCCCGCATCCTGCTTTAGGAATTCTTCTCCTAAACAACATTCAAGACTGTAGTAATTGCACAATAACTAGTAATCAGTAGACCTTGATTTGTAATCGACTTTCGAAATTTGTAAAATTCATCACATGATTTGCACTTGCTAAAGCATAAGTTTAATAAATCTTTGACATATATTTGTATCATTCAAACATTCTTTTATAAATTGAAGTCAATTTATTGTAATCCAAACGTCATAGTATCGAAAATTTATCTTCCTTCAAAAAATGGTCCTTTGTAAATAGACTTTTTTTGATATATTCCATGCCACATCTTATTTAATAATATGATCTTCCAAAACTCGATTACAATTATTTAATATTTCAAAGTAACATTCTCTTTATTAGAAATTCTATTTAGGAATGGTTGTTACAGTTGTACAATATGTTATTCTAAATTCCAAACGTCATTTTCTTTCCTTCTTTTTAGGAATTTAGTTAGTAGCAATACCAACCTTAGTGAGTTATTGAAGGTTTTAATCTCAACCATCAGATCTCCATCTTAAGGCCCATATGCACGGCTTTCCTTAGTGCAAGGAAAGGTGCACTTCATTAGAAGGGCACTCTCTCTCTCTCTCTCTCTCTCTCTCTCTCTCTCTTTATATATATATATATATATATATGTGTGTGTGTGTGTGTGTGTGTGTGTGAGGTAAATGGGGCTGCCCCTAGGGAGTAGCTAACTTGGCTACTCCCACCCATATTTTTCCCTCATTTTTTATTTTTTTGGAAAATAAAATTTGTATATTCATCATTATATCCCTCTCACATTCTATTAAAATTTCATCAGAAATAGAAACTCCTACGGCCTCCATCCAAACATGGTCGATTTAAAAAATCCTGCGACCGTTAAAAAAATGACGTATGGATGGAGGGCTTAGGAGTCTCTGTTTCTGATGAAATTTTAATAGAATGTGAGAGGGATATAATGATGAATACACAAATTTTTATTTTCCAAAAAAATAAAAAAAAATGAGGGAAAAATAGGGGTGGGAGTAGCCAAGTTGCCTACTCCCTGGAGGCAGCCCCATTTTACCCTATATATATATAGAGAGAGAGAGAGAAGAGAGAGGGAGAGAGAGGGGGGGAGGGGTCATACTCCATGGAGTAGATAACTTACATACTCCACTTTTTTTTGACTTTTTTTATTTTTTTGAAAAATATTTCCATGGATTTTCATAATCACTCTAACATGTCATTCAAATTTCCTCATAAACAGAGACTCACACGCCCTCCATCCGGAATAGGTAAATTACAACAAATCTAAGACTGTTAAAATTATATATTGTGTATGGAGGGCGTATGAGTCTCTGTTTCTGATGAAATTTGAATAACATATTAGAGATTTATAGTTATGAAAATCCATAACAGATTTTTTCAAAAGAATAAAAAAGTTTGAAAAAATGAAAGTGGAGTACATAAGTTACCTACTCCATGGAGTAGTGGAGCCACCCCTACAAACAGGTTGGAAGAAAAAGCTACCCGGAGCGTGCAGCCGTCACTAATATTGGGAATAAATGATGGGCCATGTCGCAACGAGGATATTGCCAATATAAGTGGGGGAGGTTGTAACACCCCAACCCCAAACATAGTGTCATACCTAAAACTCACGAAGTGTGTATGTGATTTATAAGTGATGAAGATTACTACTTGACAACTTGGGCTTAAGTATTTTGGGTGGTTGTCAACGGGTCCAACTGGGCCCGAACCCAACAAGTTGTCAGGACCAGTTTTCCTCGATAACGGACCGGAGACCTAAGTCCGGAATGTTACAAATGGTATCAGAGCCATGTTCCCTCTGATAGTGGAAATGGTTACCCGAGAGGTGGAGCTGTCCCTACAAAGAGGTTGGAGGAAAAGGCTACCCAAAGCGTGCAACCACCATTATCACTGGGAATGAGTGGTGTGCCATGTCGCAACGAGGATGTTGCGAATATAAGTAGGGGAGGTTGTAACACACCAAAACCCCAAAGATAGTGCCACATCTAAAACTCATGAAGTGTGAGTGTGGTTTATAAGTGGTTGGGATTACTACTTGACAACTTGGGCTTAAGCATTTTGGGTGGTTGTTAATGGGTTCACATGGGCCCGAACCCAACAAGTTGTCATGGTTAGTTTTCCCCGATAATGGATCGAAGACCTAAGTCCGGGACATTACAAATGGTATCAGAGCCATATTCTCTCTGATAGTGGAAAGGGCTACCGAAGAGGTGGAGCCGCTCCTCCAAAGAGTTTGGAGGAAATGGCTACCCGGAGCGTGCAACCGCCACTATCACTGGGAATAAGTGATGGGCCATGTCGCAACGAGGACGTTACGAATATAAGTGGGGGAGGTTGTAACACCCCAAAACCCCAAAGATAGTGCCACATCTAAAACTCATGAAGTGTGAGTGTGGTTTATAAGTGGCTGGGATTACTACTTGATAACTTGGGCTTAAGAATTTTGGGTGGTTGTTAATAGGTTCACATGAGTCCGAATCCAACAAGTTGTCCGGGCCAGTTTTCCTCGATAACGGATCACAGACCTAAGCCGTAGACGTTACAAATGGTATTAGAGCAATTTCCCTCTGATAGTGGAAAGAGCTACCGAGAGATGGAGCCACCCCTACAAAGAGGTTGGAGGAAAAGGCTACCTGGAGCGTGCAACCGTCACTATCACTGGGAATAAGTGATGGGCCATGTCGCAATGAGGATGTTGCGAATATAAGTGGGGGAGGTTGTAACACCCCAACCCCAAACATATTGCCATACCTAAAACTCTCAAAGTGTTGGTGTGGTTTATAAGTGGCGGAGGTTACTATTTGACAACTTGAGTTTAAGCATTTTGGGTGGTTGCCAACGGATCCATTTGGATCTGTACCCAACAAGTTGTGAGGGTCAGTTTTCCTCGGTAGCGGACCGGGGACCTAAGCCCGGGACGTTACACTCCTCCACGATCCACGTCCTCCATGTGCAGCCACCGCTTCCACAAAATGCCACCTCCATTGTCTGCGAGAGAAAAACCTTCGAGAACTCATCTTCTTTCCCTCTGATATGAAGGTCAAAGGAAGACCACACCATCGCAGGAAGCAATCATTGCATATCCACATAGCATGGCACATCATCGCCAACCACCATCGAACGTTCTCCATTCGTTGTTGTCGAACGCCATCACCGACGTGCGTCCACCTCCACCACGGGCATCGCCATCATCGATCAAGAGACAAAGAGAGGGAAAAAGAGAGATAGAGAGAGGAGAGGAGATTGTTGGGGAGATTATTTAGGTGATATTTGTTACATTTTAAATATTTTAAATATAGAATAGGTCAAAATGAGTATAATGAGTTTTCAACATTAAACTAACCATTATTATTGTAATATTAAATTAATTTAATAATGCACACCATTATGTATCAGCAATATAATAAAACATGTCCGGAAGCCGTTCATCCTTTTATTATTATATATTTTCTGTAAAGCGTCGGCTTCTACTGGAAGTACAAAGTCAATGCTACCACAAGGCATCTCTCAAAAAGTTGGTAAGCTTTTTCGTGTAAATCCTAATCTGAGGAGCATTTCCAAGGTTTTTTTTGCTTGTATTGGAGGAAGAACATTTATGCGACAATTAAAGCAAATGCCGAATCGCTTTCATAAACACGTGATTGCATCCAGAGAAAGGGACCCAGAAAGCCACAGATCCGGTGCAGACCCAGGAGCCCAAATCTTGATCAAAAGACCAATGTTAGGATAGAGTGGAATCGGAATTTTCTGAATCGGCAGAGATATCAAAGATATGTCCACTGTTCCGATTGGATTCCGCTTCCTGTACTAACTGGGGCTATAAATAGTACCGCAATTAGCCGAGGCTGAGAGTGTGAAGAACAAGCAAAAAGCCTGGTCAACTTTGAAGCTCTGCTCTCGTCTTGTTCGATGGAGGGGAAGAGATCAACAGCTGCGTCCACTTCATCCTCGTCGTCTCTCGTTTCCGAGCTGTTCGGCGGGAGGGATTCGTCCGGCAAACCACCGTCTTCCTCGGGGATCTTTGGCTCCATCTTCCCACCCGCCTCGACGGTATCACACCATCTTCCTTCTTGATGATTTACTCCGTTGATCAGCCCACTTTGTTCTGATGATTTTGAGCTTGGTATGTGATCAGGTCGCTGGGAGGGATTCGTCTCGTTCCAACAACAGTAAGAAACCGACAGCATCAGGTTCGTTTGATCGATCTTCTCCTCGATTTACAACCCTGAACAAACAATCGATGCAGTTGTTTTGAAAAATTGTCGTCGGCATGATTCGCAGGTGGAATTTCCAAGAGCAAAGCAAGTAGCAACCACCAAAGCCAGTTGAGTTCATCTGTTTTTTACGGTGGTCAAGATTTCTACGGCCACCCGATTTCTGATTCGAACAACTCCGCGCCTTCGTATAATGTGAGTGTCCTTCCATTAACAGTTACTTGGATTATTCTACCTGTTTTTTTGATACTTACAGTAATACATGTCAATGATACAGAAGCATTACCAGTACAAAAAGGAGGGAGAGAGTACTTCAGATCCCATTGACTCTAGAGGGGATTGGTGGCAAGGTATCTATAAATTATAATGCGGCTTTCATGATAGATCTATATACATCATCTGTCTAATTATATCAATTAAGCCTTTTCTAATTTATATCATCATCTTTAATCCACTGGCAGGATCACTTTACTACTGAAGAGCTGCTCAAGCATTATTAACTAAGGATATGAAAAGGTATAATTATTTTAAAACTGGAAGTGCATCTAGATAAAGATGTGTATGAAGAATTATTTAATCTTCTTATATGGATTTATAAAGTAGTAAAGCTGAATTGCTGATTCAGGACCCCTGTTCTTTACAGATGGAGGTCTGCAATATCAAATGTAAGCTTGTTGGAACTCTTACCGATGTCAAAGATGTTGCTTGTCGCAATATCGGCTGCTGTCGTCCATTCCAAGCCTTTGCTTTGCGATGCTTAGAGGGTGTTTTGTTGTATGTTGAATGTATTTTATGAATGTTCAAGTACTTGTAAACATCCACAATTCCAATTAAGCACATATTCCTGAAGAATGGATCCATATGGTGTTCATGTTGACTTAGACCTTAGAGATTGTGCTAGGTAGAGTCCAATAAGAAAGCTTAGACCTAGGTAGACAAACTCCCTCAAGGTGGGTGCATAGCAAGTGAAGGAAATCTCTCTCTCAAGACGCAAATAAAACTTGGACTTGCATCCATACCTCAAGTCATCAAGTATTTACATCTCAGTACGAGACAGTTTCTAATCCATGCAGATCATCAAGAAAGCTAATGATTAATGGAGCACAACCCAAAATCCACTTCTTTAGATTAACAAACTTATAATATTCTGCATATAGCTTGTCACCTCTCAGTTGAAAGCAGGAGCTTACATGAAATCTGAATAGATGTTAAAAAGGAATAACCAAAGCCAACATCTTTCAACATACAAAACTCTAGAATTATGGATCTATCAACGAATAACACGCAAATAGAAACCCTCAACTACTGTTGCTAAATAGAAAATATGCGACTTATTTCTGAGCTTGTGCATAAAATGGAGAACTGGGAGGAACAAATGGAAGCCTTTGTGAGCAGGGTGGGGATCTCATCTTAGATGATATCATGAAAAATATGAGGGAAAATATGGAGCTTGGGTAAAAGAAAGAAGAAGAAAGGCCAATATACATGAACTAGAGCCTCTAACATAATTCGAAGCTCAATAGCGTTCAGGTTGATCACAGGTAACTACCTCCATCCTCAGGCGAATCAGAGGCTCATATCAGAGCTCATCAGAGAATGCCTCTTCCATCTGAACAGATGCTGGAATCCCAAATATACTTCCACAATCACCGAGCTTTGCCCGAGAAGCTCTGTCGCAACCTCGAGCTCAAGTGATGGTCAAAGGAAAAAGAAGAGTAAGCAAAAAGAGGAAAATGACATGGAGAATGGAGCTCTTTACTGGTAAAGGAGGAGGGGATGGAAGGAGAGAGTTGGCTGAAATCGGAGTATGGAGATCATGGGCGTTGATTAAGAATCAATTGATCGAGGCATGCTAGGATGGGAGAGAAAGAATAGGGGAAGAGTTGGGTAGGTGACTTTGATCAGCTATGTAAGGAAGTTGTAGATCTCGTCGTTTGCTTCGAAAATGCTTAAGATTAATTTTCTCAAATTCATCTTTATTTATAAGATATGAAATTTTAATGCATTTTTTGAGGTACTTGAATTTCTATTATTTTCTCTAGGTAATCTAAATTTTAAGATACTTATTTTATATTTTGTTTTGACAAATAATATCTTTATGCAAGTTTACGAATTTAAATAAATGAAAAAGAGAATAGTACGAGAGAGTTATGAATTTTCGCATATCATTAATGGACAATATGTATATGCACGTTTATTGTTAGTGGATAACGTTAAAATTGACTATATGTTGGATTGAAATTATCCACAAGTAGCTACCGACTCATGAAGTTAGTTTTTTTATTTATAAACAAACCCATGTCGAAATTAGTATGTAATTTTTTAATGGGTAAAATGGGGCTGCCCCCATGGAGGGAGTTAACTTGGCTCCCTCATGCCATTTCATCCTTTTTTATTTATTTTTTTTCAAAATTTTTTTCGTAGATTTTCATTAATATATCCCTATATTATGTCATTCAAATTTCACGCGAAACAGAGACTTCTACGGCTTCCATCCAGAAGGATCATTTTTAGCAATTATGTTACCGTTAAAAAATGTCTGTCTGGATGGAGGCTTCAGGAGTCTCTATTTTACACGGAATTTTAATAGCATAATATAGGGATATATGAATATTCATGGAATAAATTTTCAAAAAAAAAACAGACGAAATAGCGCGGGAGAGTCAAGTTAGCTCCCCCAGAGGAGAGCTCCATTTAATCCTTTTTTAATATACAAAAAATGTACAAAATGTACATTTTAAGGATTTTGATTTGTTTTATTTTTAAATAGGGAGTTTGAATGTGAATTTGTCCCCATTAAAGATTTATATCATTAGTTACGGATCTGTTCATTTTATTAGTGAGTTGTTTATGCGGAAATTAGTTATAATGCAACTACGGATTTCTTTTCTACTACGTTTTAAGCTTTGGACTTCATATGATGCCTCCTGAACAATTTTGCCAACAATATGACAAGTGACAATCAGAGCAAGATTATAAAGGCTGTGGGGGTAAATATGAATGCCACAGGAGTTGATGCGTAATTGGCAAAGTTTACGAGTTGGTAGTTTAAAATTTCTTTAAAAAAGGGATTTTTATCCGATATATTTTATAAACATTTTAAATTACTTCTACGACATTTTGCACAACGTAATCTTCCCACCAACCCTGTAAATTACGTCAAGACCCCTCACGGGCTTCAAACAGATTAACTGAAGGGTTCATGGGATAATAGTTGACAAGTTTACGGAGTCGAAGGGGAATTTGGTTGTTTCAAAGGTTATGGAGGTAATTTACAAAGGTTATGGATAAAAATCCCTTAAAAAACGTGAGATCAACGTTCCTACTTTTGCTGCCTCCACCTCTTACAAAAATATATTATTTCTCCATTGACAGCCATATCTCTACCAACCGTACTGGCGACATAAGTTTTTAAAAATAATCCCAAGATGAACTCAATTCCCTTTTTCAAACTTGGTTAAATAAAGAAAGTAGAGTAATCCGCAATTATTGATGTGCCGAGCCTTATTTGGTACGCGAGGTCGACCGCGGGATCGGCAGATCCCCACCGTCCGTTGACAATAAAATTATTCAAATTCCCATTTGCTCAAAATCCTGGGGGGGAGGAGGAGGCCGTTTCCCGATGCCCGTTGGTTTTGGTGGTTTATGATCGGGAACCGCCGAATCCCCCCGATCTCTCCATCTCCACCTCTCCATTAGGGTTTTCCGCTCGTGTGTGCATCCGATCCCTATTTTTTCTCCTTCCAAGTCGAGTCGATTGATGTCTGACCTCCGTTTCTGGTGGATCTGATGCAGATTTATCTATATTTCGGGGTTTATTGAGATGGCTCACAAGGTGGATCACGAGTACGACTACCTCTTCAAGATCGTGCTTATCGGGGACTCCGGCGTCGGCAAATCCAACATCCTCTCTAGGTTCACCAGGAATGAATTCTGCTTGGAGTCCAAGTCCACCATCGGCGTCGAATTCGCCACCAGAACTCTTCAGGTCAGATCTGGCTCTCCCCCATTCTTTGCACGCTGCTCGATTAAGATGTATATACTGTTACGTCGTGGCCATTGCATTCGAAGATCTGGATCCTAATTGAGAGTGAGGAGGGATGCCAAAAGCCGAGAACTTGGGGGTTTTATGATACATGGAATTGGTAATGCTACTTTTTGTGTAAAGAAATGCGTACCATGCTGTGTTAGCCGTGGATTCAAATATCATTATTATTATCGTTATAGAGTAAAAGGTGCCTCCCAATCTAGTCTAATGGTCAGGATGTTATGGTCGTTGATCCCAATCTATATAAAAAAAACATTTTGAACGGTATAATGCAGGGCTGTTATGGTGGTGACACAGTTACTATTTCAGTCTACTGTTATCTTCGCTGATGGGCAGATTTTGGAGTATTAGCAACCAGAATGGCTGTTTTAGATCCGAACTGGGGAGATATTGATATATTTTGTTCTCTTCAACTTTAGAAGGTTCTTTCTTTCTGTCAATTTTGTTTGACCATGTGTTTTATGCACAGATAATGTAACGGAATGAATCCATCTATTTGCTGTTGACCTTCAGAAATACTAAATGGGTCCACAACACTCTGGAGCACTTCCTTCCTCAATTACTTGCTCTGTGTCTTGTTGATTTTGCTAACATCCTGGGATGTATTACAATGGACGATTTTTAAGCGTCGAATCTCTAATCTTTTGTTAGGTTTTTACTGTACGTAAAAAACGAAGGGCAGAAAATGACATGATTTGGAATATTCTTGGTGATCTTGAAGTATTGGTTGGGTTGACAAATGTTCTTGGTGATAAGACTTAATGATGTTTAAACAATCTAAAATTTTGCCTTAAGTAGCTAATTTAAGTCCTTTCGAGGTCTGATATTCTCTGTTTATCTCCAGTTTTATCATTCCTGGCACTCAAGGTGATATGACTTTCATTTTGCTGACTTAGTTGACAGTGTATTTAATTATGATTCTGATGCATAGTCGGAAGCTGAGTTTATGTCCAATTCTTGGATAAACGTCCAACGATAGGAAGGAGGTAGCAAGAGCAGGTTGTGTGGGAGCTAATGTAGTTGGTTAGAATGTCTTAAACTGCTCTATGATGATGCTGGCCATCAAGTAGATCATTATATTCACAAGCCCTTAGTGTCTTGACAATGGAGCTTCTATGTCTTTGAAACAGTATATCGTAGTGTCTCGACAAAGGAATAATGGCTCTGCAGATATTGATTTCAATAATCATCATCTTTGCATGAAATATATAGAAGATCTGCAAGCATTTATGATATGGATGGTAGTTTTCTCAACCTCGTCAATCAATGTTCCATTTCAAATAAGAAATATGAGGTTTTGATCTTAACACAACCCATGTTCTTCTTTAAGGAAAAGTGGTTGATTTTGATTAGGACATAGTTGATTGAGAAAATTGTGGAACCTGGGAATTGATATGCTTCCATCTTGAGCAGTTGGCCTTGTTTAGCTACTTTAAACGACAGTTTTCAGTTGGAGGGCTTTCTGTAATTTTCCATGTGTGCATACGGATTGAAAATGCCTTCTTTTTCTCTGTTTTATCTTTTCTGTATAAATAGATTGTGTGATTCAGGTTCTAGAATTTTGGAACAGTTGCCATAGGCCATTTCTGAATTAGATTTAGCTTCTGTTGCTAAACAGGTAGAAGGCAAGACTGTCAAGGCACAAATATGGGATACTGCTGGACAAGAACGGTACAGAGCTATTACAAGTGCTTACTATCGAGGTGCAGTTGGCGCTCTCCTTGTCTATGACATCACCAAGAAGCAAACATTTGAGAACGTGCAGCGATGGCTCCGCGAACTTAGGGACCATGCTGATTCCAACATTGTTATCATGATGGTTGGTAACAAGTCTGATCTAACTCATTTACGGGCTGTTCAGGAGGATGAAGGTCGAGCATTAGCTGAAAAGGAAGGTCTCTCTTTCCTGGAAACCTCCGCATTGGGATCAGTGAACATTGAGGAAGCATTTAAGACAGTCCTATCAGAAATTTATCGCATAATAAGCAAGAAGGCGCTTGCTGCGCAAGACGTAGGTCCTGGTGTGCTGCCAAGTCAAGGCACAACCATCAATGTTTCGGATTCTGGTGTGGGGAGTAAGGGGATCTGTTGTTCCAATTAGTCCATATTGTGCTGGTGTTTGGATACTGAATACTGAAAAGGAGTCGAAGTTATGTAGATTTATTTTATTTTGTGCACTTTATATGTTTTTCATCTCATTTTTAATTTATTATGATGTTTCTTTAATTAGGCCCGATAGTAAGGATCAAATTGAATTGTCATTTTTGAGCCATGCCTGGCGGCTGTTGAAATTTCTTGCAATTCTCGTGTGTGTTGTCATAAGTTGTTACCTTGAACTGGTGTCATTTTGATTCGTTATTTCTCCCTCAATCAAGCATTACATACCTTGGCCTGTTGATAATTTGGTTAAAATCTCTGGAAGTTAAGAAGACCTTCGTAACTTTTATCTTTATTTCTTAAACCACTTTTCTGTCAGGAACTGAATTTTTTAGGCAATTTGTGTGGATTGTCGAATATGGCCGCTTTGTATAGGAATCTAAGCCACATGTGTTTTTTGTCAAACTTCCATTTCTCCGAGGAATTTGTGAAGCCTAATTGATCTTTAGAATTCTAGGTTGAAATAAAAAGAATGGCTTGTTGCTATCTTTATATTGACTGTCTATGTTAGAGGGTAATTTGTTCTCTAGAAATAAGTCACAAAAAAGGATGGAGGTTTATGATCAATTGCGATAATATGCTCTAAGTTATTTATGCATCAACTCCTCTCACAAATATCATATCGATTGCATGTTCTTCTCTAAAATGCTGAGAATTCTCAAACGAGATCCGGTCCTTGTTCATAGAAAGCTCAGTTTCAGTCATTGAACCTGCAAACATTATTATTTGTAATGATTTGATAATCCATTTTGATCATTTTATTTTTGCAATTTCATTTCCACAAATTCTGTAAACTGCATGTCAGACTTACTCGTCTTTTTGGCATTTCCAAAGGTTCTGGAGTGGTACTCGAATGTGTATTTCATTCTTTAGATCCTTTAGATCAAGAAGCAAGCTTACTAGTCACAGTGCCGCCCTTGTTAATCTTGCTCTAGTTATTTTTATGAATCTACTCCTTAATTGTGTGGTTACTTATCATCATATTATCTACAAACATTCACTGCATTATGTCTATAGCTAACTACCCAACACAAGTTTTTTTTCTGCTAACTATTGCATGTCCCATTGCAATTTGCTAGTGTTAATTTCTTAGCTTCTAAAGTAATCTATTATCACAGAGAATACCTGAAGTTCCTTAGCATTCCATCCACTTTACATTAATTTTGCGAGTCGTTTCTCCATCACTTTGAGAGATCAAATCAAGTAATTTAGAAACAGCTTTCTTTGAAATAAATTGTGCTCCAAAAGCTTTACCGTTCAAAAATATCTTTCTTTCCATTGAAATTATACTCTGCCTTTGTTCAACCTAATCGAAAATCTATGCATCTTGAGGCCCTGCTCCAAACTTCTCATTTTGTGCTGATTTCAACTCTTGTGTCGTCCTCCAGGTGATTACTCTAAGCATAATATCATAAGTTGTTTCTGGTAATAAAAATCAATCGATCATCTCCTTTGCGTTCTCATTACATATTTGTTTCTTTCGACTATCTGTACTATTTTAACGAAGGTAGCGCATCACTTGTGCATATCCCTTCCTCGGACATGATCGGCACCTAGGTACAAACATACCAAATGAGATTTATTGGTATTTAACTTAAAAGCTCAGAATTCTTGTTAAGGCTGTGTGTAGGCTTGAGAGAAAAGGTAAGCAAGATAAGCACTTCACCTTGGGAAATCAATTGAGAGAATGAGAATCATAAGTTAGAGATGATTTTTTTTGTTCAAAGAGGATCAATGATCCTATTTCTATACCTTTTTTTTTACTAGTAGTGGGATTCGAACCATGATCCTTAAGGTGGGATCCACAGCTTCTATCACTGTACCATTAGAGGAGTTCTATTTCTAGACCTTGGTTGCGGTTGGGTTGGGGTACACCGGTATACCCCTCCTTCCAATCCTCCCAATCCTCCTCACAGTTTATTATTCATAAGGTTTCCCCAACCCAACCCAACAACCAAACGAACCTTAAATGAGCCTACTATTGTTAAAAGAGTATACAAAAATCTAAAGTGAATTTTTAAAGTTTGGAAAAAAAACTAATTGACTTGAATTTTGGTTAGTTGACCGATAAAGTATTAGTTATCTGGCTTTTTAGATTGAGCCAACTGAAAATTTCAGTATATAGAACGAGTTTTGGTTTGGTTCCTTAATAAACTAAACAGTCATCGGAGGTAAAAAAATTAGTTGGCTGAAATAAAAAAATAATATATTCATTATAAAAGGAGTCCTCTCAAATATGAGTCCAGTTTAGTTTACTGATGCACGAAATAATCGGTCAAATTTTTCTGACAAAGGTTGTTAACAATACTATCATAAGATTTGTAGAAGTCGATCATAGGTTAGTTGAGGCTAAAATTGGAATTATTTAGTTGAAAAAGATTAGGACAATATCGGCTAAATCAAGATAGTCAAATAGAAAAAAAATTAATTAATCAATTCAAAGAGAATTTAGTCGATTGATATAACATATTAACTCACTAAAAGTCTTCTAGAACCTATTAAGTTGCTTAGAATGCTTTGAACTTATTCTCTTTTGCACAAGTTTCCTAAATATATGTTTAATATAACGTACAAACTCTTGAGTATTTTTCCTTCTTGATTTTGGATTTTGGCAACCTTGTTTCGTTCTTCCTTCTTAGCTTCTTAAGAATGTCTTGTAGCTCTTTGATCTTGCAAAGACAAAACAAAGTTTTTCCTTTTTATCTGCTACTCTTCTTTCAATCTGAAAGGTTGGATCTACTTAAAATTAAAAAAAATATACAATCACGCGTTGCTCGTTGGTCATTATCAAAACCCAATCATCCCTTTTGATTTTGATACTTTTGCTTTTTTGGCACCAGAAGCTATTGAACTATTGAAGAGGATCCAAAAAGTAATGAGCAGTAATTTGATGAGTCCTAAGTTTATTTGATGAGTCCTAAGTTTATGGATGTAGTATTTAGAAGGATTGATTTTATAATTCAGAAAGGTCTAGAGGCGCAGTTTGTGGTTCGATTGTCTCCTTTTTTACGTAAAAAATGATCATTTGGAATCTAATAAGAATAACATAATGAAACTAAAACGCTTCTTCAATACATTTGAAATTCCTTTTAACATCATGTCAATTATCTTTTGCTTATAAATGTATTGTCTAACTTGTCAATTTACTGTCCTTGAAACTTGCATGATTTTAAATATTTTATAATTTGTTGTGAATTTTAGAGATAATCATGATTAGGAATTCATGTACACGGATGAGATTGCATTCAATTTAATCAAATCTAATCCATTAAACATTAAAATCCGATCCTATTCCGATCCACTGGATTAGGGATTGGATCTTATAGATCGGGTTTTTAGTACTTGTGCATTCCTCTCTAAAGGTCATCTCTTTAAAGGAACATTAGAGGATGAGAGAATAGTTCGTCTATACTGAAAAAATCAATTTAAACCAGGGATATTTACATCCATGTCCCTTTATTCATAATTACACTTTGACACCCTCTATAAATCTCAATTACATTGGAACCCCTCAATAGTTAGCAACCTTTGTATAGCATACACTGTATATACTTATGTTTATTCCTACGGTTTCCATTAGAAATTAAAAAATTTACCCTTAAATGACCATCCTATTTTGCAAATCAAGCTTCATCTTCTCCTACCCAAGGGTGGAACCAATGTATAAAAAATCGGATCGGACCAGTCGGTCGGACCGATCCAACCGGGAACCGGCCCCGAATCAGTCGGTTCAGCCAGGTTCTTTAATTTAAAAAAAACTGGGTTCGACCGTCGGTCCGAACCGATTCGACTCGGGTCGAACCGGTTTGATGGTTTGATACCCACACAAAAGTAAAAAAAATTACATTTGTTGCACCCCCTTTCCCCACTCGAGTCACGACCCCCAAATCTGAAAACCCTAGCTCCCCTTTCCCCACGTCGAAGTCTCATTCCATCTCCTCCAGCCACCTTTGATCAACTCTGTACTCACCATCATCTTGTCAATCGCCACCTCCAATAACTTTATCGACATTGACATAAACTCCAGTAGGTGTCTCTTTTTATCTCTTCTCTTTTTTGCTTCGCATGTATGCCACCATGTTTCGACTTTAGAGGCTTGTGGTATATCTGTCTATTTGAAATGGACCTTGTGTATTCTCTTTTTATGAATGATATTATGAAATTATACACTTGTTGGATTATTTCATTAGTCTTATCTATGCTAGAGTGCAAGTTGATATTTAAATTAAAATTATTGAGTGATGTGTTATTTTTTTCATTTATATGTTGAATGAAAAGTAAAGTCTTGCAATAAAATATTATTTAATAGATATGATATCTGTTTTTTATTCATAAAATCGATTTGATTGGTTGGACCAGTAAATTAAGCCCAGTCCAATTTTTTTCTGGATCGATATGAATGATGATGTCATGTTGACGTCATCGCCGATTCGACCGATTTGAACCAACGATCTGACCCAGAAAGACCGAACCGAAGAGAAACCAGTTCAACGTCCGGTCCAGATTTTAAAAACCTTGAGGGGAACCACGGCAACTAATGTGGGTCCCATGGCCCCAGCTTTGTTTTGTGATTGTTAAATAATGTTAATTAGTTAATCGCTTGGCCTATTTGTTTGCCTCTTGAGGTAAAAGTCGCAAATGATTGGTTACGAGAATCATTGCACAAGATGTTATCCAAAAGATATGCAATCATACATGAGTATATCTGTATCCATCATTATTACATGGATATAAATATGTACTTTGATTTTTTTTACTACAGATAAAGATACATTTTTTAATTATTTTATTGATAGATGATATTTAGTATTTTTAAAGATAGGAATACGGAGCTATATAAATATATATAACAACGAGTCTCTGTTTTTAGAGATATAACTAAAAGTGCTGCATTTCTATATGTAATATATTAAACTTTCGAGTCATTTTTAAATATAGGAAAGATGTATTTTTTAACGATTGTACAAGTTTTTATATTTAGTAAATTAATCCATTTTAGTTTTTTACTAATGTATTTGTAGTTTATGCAATTTTAATTTAGACTACAATTATAATCATCCTTACAAAAAACACTCCGACTAAAATATAGGAAGATGTAATTTTTACACGATTGTACAAGTTATTATACATAGTAAATTAATCCATTATATTTTTTCTGTTGTATTTGTAGTTTATGCAATTTTGATTTAGTCTACAATTATAATCAACCTTACAAAAACATTCGACTATAAATCATCAGTATCCATCAAATAAATATTTGTATCTGAAATATGATTATGTTTTTATATTTATAACCACATTAAGAATATGATTCGTAATTTTAAATATTTGTTTGAAATATGTTAACATATATGTATGTTAACATTTGATCAAGAGAAATGTTCGAACTAGAAAAAATGAAAGAAGAATTAAAGAGAAATAAAAGATGGAATTATAAAAATGATAAAAATAAAAAATGCAGATATGTGATGAGATTTACATTTTCCCATTACGACCTCAAACCCAACAATTAATTTGTATGGAATTATAAAAATGATAAAAAAAATAAAAAAATGTAGATATGGTGAGATTTACATTTTCCCATTACGACCACAAAACCAAAACAATTAATATGTATAGACGGGAAACTTTGGAGATGTTCTGTAGTTTATAGGTATAAAATACCATTAGGGAGACAGTTCTCGCCAAGGGAGCTGGTGGGAGGCAGGTGGAGGAAACCCTCTCGCCAAGAACATCACATGGGACCTTAATAGATAGAGTTTTCTCAAGAAAACACCTTCGCACATATACATGTGAATGGGAGTCAGTTCGGTTTGAAAACAACTTCGCCAGGAACAACAGTGGGGGGAGACAGATGGATCTGCAATCGTGGTGTTGGCTCCTCCGGTTGAGAGGGAGGGACAAACGAGAGGGGATAGGGAGCTGGAATTTTTTAACTCCTAGGAGGAGGAGACTAATCATAAAAATGCGTCTCAGAAGGAATCAGAAGAAAGTTCAGAAGAGATTGCCTTTGAAAGTTCGGTTGCTCAGATAATCGGGGTGAAGTTAGCGGGGCCCTCCCTCACAGTTTCCATATGAAAGTGCTGTCATGGAACGTAAGAGGGTTGGGCCAAGCAGAGAAGCATTTGGCGATCAGCTCGCTATTGGCTGCATGGAAGGTGGACGTGGCTTGTCTTCAGGAAACAAAGGTGGAGTCATGGGAGTCGGTTAGGTGGAACTCTGTTGCCGGGCCTCATCTCAGTGAATTTAGATCTGTTCTGGCTACTAGAAGTTCGGTAGGAATCGTGGTTGCATGGAATGGGGACTTGTTCAACAAGGTTGATGAGATCTTGCTGGCACATTCGGCTACTGTATTGTTGGAAAACAGAAGGGATCTTTTGCGGTTCTTGGTCACCTCGGTATACGGCATTGCGGGGCCATCGCCGAATACGGCCCTATGGGGTGAGATGCGAGATGTTAGACATAGATATCCGGAGGATGCATGGTTTGTAGGAGGTGATTTTAATGTTACTTTACTGGCGGAAGATAGGCCAGGTGGTAGAGGCGCTCAAGATCCTGGATCTAGATTATTTGCAGAGGTGGTGAGCGAACTCGCTTTGGAGGTCTTTGATGCGACAAATAGTAAGTACACTTGGAGGAACTCATCCTCTCGTTCGCGTATTGATCGGTTGCTATTGTCGGCTGAGGAGTTGGAGCTGTACAACTTGGCGATGATTATTTCTCTCCCTAGATCGAGGTCTGATCATTCACCTTTGTGCTTGGACACCTGTAGTGGGCGTGCCTCGTCCTCTTTTTTCATATTTGAGCGTTGCTGGATGTTGGAGGATGGTTTTCGTGAGATGGTTGTCTCATTTTGGGAGGATTTGGTGGTGGAGGGGTCGGCTAATGCCAGGCTCGCCTTGAAGCTGGCAGCGCTTCGAAACAGGCTTGTGGCATTTCGGAGGGTTTCTCGTGCTGAGCGAAAGCGAAGGCGAAGTGATGCCCAAGAGGAGGTGGTAAGACTGGACTTGTTGGAGGATGTAAGGGACTTAGATGCTAAGGAACTAGTGAGTAGGGGGATCGTGCAGAGACTGCTTGAGGAGGAGGATAGGAAGAGGGAGTTGGAATGGAGGCAGAGGTCTCGACAGAGGTGGCTGAAGGAGGGGGATGCCAATACTAGATTCTTTCATGCAGTAGCAAATGGGAGGCAATGAAGGAACATGATTCGTTCGATTAAGGTCGGGGGAGACTTTTAGTGACGAGGTAGAGATCGCTAGGGTATAGGTTACTTTCAGAATATGAGTAGGCAGACCGTACAAGTTGGTTCCATATGGATGGGGACCGGCGTGAATACCATCTCTGTGCAGGAGAGTGGGTTGCTGATACGACCTATTTGCATGCAGGAGGTGAAAGAAGCAGTCTTTGGCTTGAATGCAGATGGGTGCCCTGGTCCAGACGGTTTCCCGATTTTTCTTCATGGAATTCTGGGAGATGATTAATGCGGATCTGATGGAGGTGGTGACAGAATTCGAAGATGGTAATAGTGGATTTGAGCGGTTGAACAAGTCTTTTATCTTCTTACTCCCCAAGAAGGACATTATCGCAGGGGTGGAGGACTTCCGACCCATTGCTCTTTCAAATGCAGTGTACTTAATCATGGCAAAGATTTTGGCGAATCCGCTACGAGGCGTATTGGGTAGAATTATTTCACCAGTTCAGAATGCTTTCTTGCATGGTAGACAGCTTATGGATAGTGTGGTTGTGGCTTCCGAGATTGTGGCAGCAGACTAGCGTAGAAGAAAGGCAAAAGGGATTTTATGGAAGGTTGACTTTCCAAAGGCATACGATTGTGTGGATTGGAGGTTCATTTGGGCATCATTACATAGACGTGGCTTCCCGGACAGGTGGATTTCTTGGATGAAGAGATGCATAACAACTACATCATGCGCAGTCCTGGTGAATGGTCAGTCTAAAGGTGGGTACTTTCAACCACAGTGTGGGGTTCGACAGGGATGCCCTTTGGCCCCACTCCTCTTTGTTCTTGTGAGTGATGCTTTGGCGATCATGATTGATCGTGCGGTAAACAGGGGATTATGTCACGGATACTCGAGGGGAGAGATTTCTATTCCCATTATGCAGTATGCTGATGACACGATTCTCTTTGTTGAGGGAGGGGCGGAGAGTTGCAGGGGAATCTCTAAGGTGTTGGATCTCTTTGGGATGGTCTCAGGTTTGAAGCTTAATAGGGAGAAGTCTGAATTCGTGACTTTCGGTCTGAATGACACGGAGATTGAGCTGTGCGCGAGGTGGATTCGATCCCCAAGGCGGGATATGCCGATTCATTACTTGGGCATGCCGCTGGTGTTTGGGAGAATGCGTCTCTCTGGCTGGATACCTGTGATTGAGAAGATGGAGAAGAAGCTCGCAGGGTGGAAGTCTGCATGTTTATCTAGGGGTGGTAGGTTGGTATTGCTCCAATCGATTTTGTCCGCGATCCCGATCTTTTTCCTCTCTTCCAGCCTGGTACCGGTGGGTGTTCGGAAGAGGATGGAGTGCATCATGAGATGCTTTTTCTGGGCTTCTTCTGGGCAGGCAAGTGGGATGTCATTGGTAGACTGGAAGACTGTTACTTGTTCAAAGGAGGATGGTGGTCTTGGTGTGCGAAGCCTGGAGGAGATGAACAAGGCTTTGCTCAGCAAGTGGATCATGCGAATATGGGGGGATTGTGGTAGTTTGGTTTGCACGTTGGTCAGGAAGATATATGGCTCTGGGTCCATCCTCCCCAGCCCTGGGATTTTGGGTCGGGCCCCATCTCTTTTTTGATGTGGTATCTGCAGTGTGGTTCAAGAGATTCGTCCTTTTCTGTGACCAGTTATGGGTGATGGTACTGGTTATAGGTTCTGGATGGATGATTGGAGCGAAAAAGGGGTACTGGGTTATATATTCCCACGACTAATGGCGATGGCTACTGATCAGAACTGCTCGGTGGCAAATGTGTGGGATGGACAATCCTTTTCCCCTGATTTCATATCAGACCTCTCTTACCAGGAGTTGGAAGAGTTGAGGATGCTGCTAGAGGATTTGGATGGAGTGGAGGGCCCCACTGAGGGAAGGGACAGTTGGAGCTGGTGTGATGGGAGATTCTCGGTACGTAAGGCGTACAGGGCACTGAAAGGTCCAACAGTTTTCGACCCCGGAGGGTGTGTACCTGATTGCAGAAGCATTTGGCGTTGGAAGGTTCCCACACGGATAAAGGTTTTTATGTGGTTATTCTGAAGAGGGAGAATTCCCACAGGTGGGAGGTTAGCTCGGCTTATCCAAGGCGTTGATCCTATATGTTCTCGCTGCCAGATGGATGTTGAGGAGGCGGATCACCTATTTTTCAGATGTGCGGGCTCTAAGGATGCTTGGAACTTGCTTGGAGCTCAGATTTTTGGCCTTACGGATGTGTCTGAGTTCTGGGGCTCCTTATGACAGAACTGGAATGGCACAGAAAGGGAAAGGTCGGAGTATGTCGCTATGGTGTGGGCTATTTGGTTGGCACGGAATGATGTGGTCTTCCGGCAAAAGACATTCTATGCAGAGTGTTGTGGCACATGCTAGGGCACTGGTTGAAATCTGGAACTTGTAATTTCTTTTGAACTTGTACCGCTTGTAATCGTATGTAATTATTAAAGGTGATCAATGGTGAAGTTTTTGGGCACACACCTAAATGGTGGAGGCCCTTTTTTCTTTCAAAAAAAATAAAATACCATATTTTTCAGGTTATGTTGTTTTTCTCGGATTTTATCTTAGTAATATATACATAATAAAATTAAATAAAATACTAGAATATATTGACACATTAACCTATTTTTTGAACTTTAATAATTAAGTTAAATAGATAATTGAATAGAAAAATCTTTATAAAAATTTATAGGTCAATATATATAGGGGCCTTTCAAATAGGATGCATCCTTCCTGACTTAAGGAAGGCCATCATCTTTTTGTAGAAAATACGAGCACTTTAGTAGAATGTGTATATAGTTTGTATTATACTATACATTATAAATATAAAACCGTATACAAAACTGCATATTATAATACAAACATTAAAACTGCACATTGTAATACAATATGTATACGTATTCTACTAAAGTCGTCACGTTGTGTACAATCCTATTTGAAAGAAATACTATATATATAGAGAGAGAGTCATGATTGATTAATAGATCGTTGTGCAGAGCTAGTAACTTCTTGAGCGTGCAAAATGACACGCAAGAGATAAGAAATAACAAATGCATCTTCTTCATGTATGCAATAAGAATGATACAACGTCATACATGCAAAAGGCATCGTCTTCGCCATGTTCTCTGGCTTATTCGTTAACAAAGAAAAATCATCCATCCATGGGCTAAATCTTAACTCTGAGGGAACATCACTAGATTCTAGAATCATGGTTTGGGCGAGGGCGGATTCCCCTTCTCCTACCTAGGTCATTTTGACTACACATTCCCACCACTTTTAATTACGTGAAACTATGTCGTTTGTAGCAGATGATGGAGAGCATGTGATAAAAAAATGACCACAACAAAAATTAATAGGAAAATCATCTTCGATGCGATCAAATATTTATTTTACTTGAGTAAGTCCCATGGTCGACACAAGGAGGTATGCTGGTCTAGGATTAACTTCTGAATAATTCGGAAAAATGATTTTTTTTAAAAAAATGATGTTTTTTATTTTTGATTTTTATGTTTTTTAAAAGATGCAATTAATTAAAGATATCATGCATGAATTTTGAAAATAATTTAATGGAAGGAAACAATGTTACGTAATGTATTAGAATAAAGTTAATGAATGCATTTTTATGAATTTTAAGTTTTTCTATGATTTTTAAATGATGGAAAATGAATGCAAGATATATATATATATATGAGAAAACGGAGCCTACATTGTAAAGTAGGTAACTGATAAACACGGGATTCGATGCGGTCGTGTCAACTCACAAGGCGAGTCAACAGTCGGTGTATTGAACACACAAATCCTATGTCTAATCAACAACTAACCCACACTAAAGATCAATAAATTAGAACTAATGTGGAGTTAAAATTTATTTTTAACTCTACATAAAAGATGTATAGGTGCAAGTATGTAGAGAGTTCGAACACAGGGAGCAAGCAGGGTAATTCAAAAATTGTGCTCAAGTGTGTGTGTGTGATATGTCTACACTAAGCAAGCGAGCAAATAACTTTTGTGGGTTTTTAATTTTTAATTTTTTTTATTTTTATGTTAATTTTTAATTTTGTATTTTGATCTTTATCTTTCTGATTTTTATAATTTTATATTTTATATTTTATATTTTTCTTTTTCTTTTTCAATAATGGAATTTAAAGACAAGGTAAAATATTTATAAAAATGTGCAAAAATAACCAAAAATTCAGAAATAAAATGTTTTTGATATTTTTAGGATTTTTTACTGTTTTTGTGATTTTTGAGGATTTTTCAAGGTGTTTTTGGTATTTTTAAAGACTGAAATAAAGCAAAACAGTGAACTAGATGCTGGCTGTGAGTAAAATGGGATTTAAAAATAGCAACCAGTACTCAAAATTTTTCACACTATTTTTCAAATAAAAGGAACAAAATAAAGAACAAACAGAACCTGAGTTTGTATTTTTTAGAGTTTTCCTTGATTTTATATATTTTTTTGAAGTTTTTGAGTGTTTTTAAATTTTTAGTGTTTTTCTTTTGAGTTTTTTAATGATTTTTGGACTGACACTAATAGAGGATAAAATAGACACTAGGTGAATTTTTTAGAATTTTTGGAATTGTTTTAATATTTTTTTGGCATTTTCTAAGCTAGACAGTAGAGAAAAAGCTTGTTTTTGATTTTTAATAAATATAGAAATAAAAGAAAATCAAAAAATAAATTGATAGCGTTTAAGTACACGTGTCCAGGAGCTTAACCCTATTTTTGTGGAATTTTTGGACTTAAAATGATAGGTTAAATAAATACAACAAGCATCCAATCAATACACAGGCCTGGCAGGCGTATTTATGCAATTTAACATACATCCAGGGGCATACACGCAAATTTCCACAAAATATTGAACTGAATATTTAATTTATAGCACCAAAATACAATTACAAAACTCGCCTGGGTAGCTAGCAATTTTCCCACCAGGGCGCGTGACTCGCACGCGCCTGGCGAGGACTGAAATGTAATATCTCAAAACTCTGGGGGCTTACATGCAAAATGTCCAAAAATATAACACTTGAAAGTGAAATTTTGGTACTAAAACAAAATACAATAAAGACCAAGGGTCGTTCTGCAAAATGCCCACACCTCACGTGTACAGGTCACGTGAGGTGACGTGGCGAAGGACCTGGATGCAAATATAGAAAGTACGGGGGTGTTTGTGCAAATAAACCAAAGTTTTTACGCTACAGACAAAAGTTTAAATACTAAATAATAAATACAAAAGGCGCGAGGGTTGGAATGCAAAATACCCTCGCTGGGGCAGTCCGCAGGTGACACGTGGCAAGAATCCAACGGCTGGCATCTGAGGCCGATCCAGCGGCGGAGAGCATTCCACTTATCCACGTGGCGGCACGGGGACGGCCGATGACGGTTCGTGGATCCGCGGCTGAGATTAGATCTCCGGGGGAAGATCAACGGTCGGGGCGTGGCGAGATCCAACGGCTGGTGCTTGATCTGGGGGAGGCGCCCTGATCGGACGGTGGCAGAGATGGCTGGAAGAACACGGCGGAGCTCCGGCTGTGCGAGGTTCCTCGAGCTCCTCCGGCCGACTCCGATGGCTTCTGAGCTTCAAAATTGGGCTGGAGCCTCCTCTGGTTGTCGCCTATCTCCTGGGGGCGTCAAAAAGCCACGGCGGAGGCCGTGGTGCTCGCTGGTGGCTGGCGGAGCTGGAGGGCTTCGTTGGCTCTGGCGAGCTTCAAAACTCGCCTCCAGGCGTCTTCACTTGGGCTTTGACCTGCAAAAATGGTCAAAGGGTCCAGGGCAAAGTGCCTGGACCCTTGGATGGTCTCGGGAATGCTTGGATCGAGATGGAGATGCACGACCGGAGGTGCGCTCCGGCCAAGGTGCTTGATTCGGCGATTGGACCGATTGAACTTCGAATTTTTTGGGGGTTTTCGAACCTTAGGCTAACAGGAATAAAATGACGCAAAGAAATGAGCGGGGTGAGCCCTTAATGGCCGGGGCCAGAGGGAAGAAGGGTACCTCGACCGACGACTTTGCGGGAGGTGGTGGAAGCGCCTCCGACCTCGGCTGCCTTGGCTGAAGGCTTCGCGGTGGAGCTGTCACCTCCAGGAAGCGTTGGAGCTCGGAGTCAGCGCGAGGGGTGGACCGAAGGTGTTCAAATTCGAAAGGAAAGAAGGGGGGCTCGTTATATTTGGTTTGACCCTGAGTCGCAGGGGTCCAAAGACCAAGAGATCTGGAGCGCATCAGTGATCCATGTCCCGATGTAAGATATGGGCGAGCCTCCTCGATCATCGATGAACAAAAGTCAAGAAGGCGCTAGCATGAGATGAGGTACCTAGCGTCCTCGAAAAAATCGAGAAAACGGCCTGAAAATGAGCCTCTGACAAAGCTACAGGGGGTAGGACGTCCAGTTGACTGAGGTCAACTGTTGACCCCTCCTGGTTGGTCCACGTGGACCAACCAGGAAAAACCCTGAAAAATTAATTTGTAAAATCAATAAAAAATGGAATTAAGTAGAATTAATTAAAAGTTATAAAATAAAAAATGCTTAAAATTGTATGTAGTATTTTATTCTGATTTTTATTTATTTTTATGACTTATATTTTCATAAGTTACCTTTTTAACCCTATATAGGTATAATACCTACATATTGCATCTTTTTATTTTTATTTTGTATATTTTAATTTTATTATTTTTGTTCTTATTTTGTAAAATTATAGAATACTTTTATATATACAAATATGTTTTTATTTTATTTTTCTGATTCATTATATATAATTAATAAATTATAAGAATGTTTTGTACAGGTATATGTATAGGCAGTATACCTATGTATCCTTTATACAAGTATTTTTATTTTTTGTATTTTCTTTGCATTTTATTCTGATTTTAGTACACATATATATTACAAGAAATATTTACATAATTATAAAAATATAAAAATGAATAAATAATGAATAAAGAATAAATTGAATATTTTATTCAGTATAGATATACAATAGGGGTCCAAAACTCAACTTTCAAACCGTAGCTCCGCCAAATGCGAAACCACCACCATTGGATAGATTATTTTATTCTATATACAATTAAAGGTGAGTACTCTGCATTTGGAGTTGTCAGTTGTAAGATACGGGTCTGGGAAGTTGGGATTTTGGATTCTTATTCAGACCATAACTTTTTATCTGTACATTATTTTTCTGTGAAATCAATTTTGTATTTTTCTTTATTAATTTATCTACAACTTTCATGTACAAAGTTTCTTTATTTGATGTATAAAAAGTGGAACCAAAAATAGATCCCAAAATGAATAAAGAATGAATAGAATTTAAAGGTATTTTCTCTGTATTTCTGACCTTATCTCCCCCTACTTTATTCCTTGTCGACCTATTCATCAAGATGCCTAGGTCTCGGGGTTTCGGGTCATAAAATATTTACAATATTTTATTCTTTTTCTTTTCTTTATTTATTCTATAATTTTGGCCTTAATTACAGTATTTTATACACTATTGTGATGCACATGCATGAATGCTAAGATGCTCTATTTAAGGGTATTTACAGGCATTTGCTAGGGTTTTGATCCCAAAATGATAGAATAAAGATGATGAAATGTGTATTCATCATCCCCCTATACTTTACCTTTGCTAGTCCCTAGCAAACACTTATGCAATAAGTGCAAAAAGAAAGAAAAGAAAAAGAAGAACTTGGATTTTATTTGATTATCAAACTTGTCTTCGCAAAATCAAAGTTTGGAGCTTAAGTCGGACCTTTGGAATTTTAGTGCGGGCGGAACCTTAATGAGAACCGTGTTTGAAATCCAACAGTCCCTGAGAATCCCAAAACTCTGTCCAAGTCTCCTCAATAGCCATGTCAGAAATACTTCAACTCATACGCAAACTCTTACGACTATGAAACTGACTTGTACAGTGTAAGTGATGGTGGCCCTCCCCAACTAGAATGATAAAGAAACTGACTTCTCCAGTACGACAACCCAATGATTCCCCAATCCAATGACTCCATCCTCGAGGAGCGGGGTATTCCCTTCTAAGTTCAAGTGGCAACCAGCTCAAGAGGAGGGGGTGAAGAGAAGAATGGACGGTAGCCAGTGTAGCTACCTATCCTTGGATGCAAGACCAGTGTAGTCAAGTCATCCTGCTGCAGGCTCACATAATATGACTTTGGAACTCAAGCTTTCTTATTGACTTTGTACTTGCAGGCTTTTTATTTTTGTACATGCCTGAACACTTTTTTTTTAATACTATATACAGCAACATTTACATAAGGAGTTTTTCCTCTTGAGCCAGTAGACTATCCCTCTTTTGAAGCTTTATCGCAACCCACAGCCTCCTGTCTTTAGACTTCCTAATCACTGGACGGGTTGGGGTGCACTTCCCTCCCTAAGGAGGACAAGTGTTTCCACTTGTGTGCGTCTCATACCGGCAAATCCAATCCCCTCACCACTCCAACTGAGTTGAGCCATGCGAAAGGTGCGGGTGTCCAAGTTAGGTCATTATCAACAAGAATCGTGCATGTGCTCCGAAATACTCTACTTAGGCAGTCAAGAATCCATTGAACCAAGTCTCGTGATCCTCAAAGAATTAAGTCAACTAGACTTGAAGTACCTCAAACCCAGTTCCTATAGGGTTCCTGTTATTAGGTAGATTTTTAAAGTCCAATCAAGCTCCAATCTTCAGATTTTACTTAGACTCGTTCAACTATCAAACTCAATCCGAAAAATGCTCATGCTATGCAATGCAATGCAGAAAATATTTTTGTGATGCAATTTTCAAGGATTTTGAACTTTTTATGGATTTTTGAAAAGATGATGCACGATGATGCATATGCATTTTTTGTCTTTTTCAAAAAGATTTTTCAAATGTTTTTGGATTTTAATTTTGCAAATGTTTTTGGGATTTTTGAAAAGGAAAAGATTTTGGCTGAAAAATAGGTTAAAATATATACACATGAGTGCTTCTTCATATGAACAAGAAGTGGATTTTAAGAATTTACAAGGGTAAGTGATCAATTTTATACATATATAAATATAGTGGATTTTGGTGTGATGTGTATATTCCTCAAACTTATTTGACACAAGCTTTTTCAAACAATTTTTGAAAACTATAGTCCAAAATAGTTTTTACAAACATTTTTTTGCAAACATTTGAAAATCATTTTGCAAAGGTTTTCAAAACAGTATATATAAGTTTTTCAAATCATTTTTGCAACCATTTTCAAACCATTTGCAAATCATTTATCAGACATTTTATTTTACACAAAGAAAAGAAATTTTACAATCCACACATTTTACACAGGTTGAAAACATGTAACAAAATATTTTCAAAATAGTTTTCAATAGATGTTCACAAAGATTTTCAAACTATTTTTCAAACATTTTGCAAAAAACATTTTCACCTGATTTATTAATCAGTAAATACAAAAAAATTTGAGGAATAATCACATCTTTTTATTAAAGATTTTAATGAATTTTAAAGAATTTTTGGCCATATTATTAAGAAAATACGAAAGTACGAGTTATGGCTAAAGTATATACGCAGTATATACGACCCCCCTATACTTAGCTTGAGCTATGTCCTCATAGATCGGAGAGAAAAGAGAAGACATAACTCGTACTAGGTATAGACAAGTCTAAACAATGAATCAAACGAATGAGAAGTTGACCGTCCCCCCTATACTTAGGATCAAATAATCCTAAGTATAGCAGACTGTACACAAAGCAGGGAGGGTCAAGGGTGGGAGTGAACAGATCGTACTCAGATTGTCTCCCCCTATACTTAGGGTAAGATATCCCTAAGTATAGACAAGAAAAGGAGACAATGGAGAGGATCGAAAAGAATAGAGAAACTTGGGGTGCCAGCCCCCCTATACTTAGGACAAAGTACGTCCTAAGTATGGAAAACTGTCTACAAGGGCGGCACCTTTTTGATAGATAAAGAAGATAGAAAAGGAAAAGAAGAAAAGAAGAAAAGAAGAAAATAAATTAACAGATGAAAGTGATATGAACAGATGGATCTGTACAGCGGAAGATGGAATTGATTATCATGTATGAGATGCAGATGATCAGAATCAAAGGACACATCTCATACCAGAAGAATGGGGGCAACGTCAATGGTCGGTGGATCATGATCAAGATATAGTTTCAGGCGTTGACCATTGACGCGGAAGGTAGAGGAAGATGACGGTTCGGATATGTCGATGCTGCCATTGTCATGTACCTTCCTGACCACATACGGTCCTTTCCACTTGCTCTGCAATTTCCCTGGGAATAATTTCAGCCTGGAATCAAACAACCATACTCTCTGATCTGGCTCAAACTGTTTATGGCTGATATGCGAATCGTGCCATGTCTTCACTTTCTCTTTGTACTGTAGGCTGTTCGAAAAGGCCGTGTCTCTAAGTTCTTCCAGGGCTGCCAATTCTGCTCTTCTCTGGTCTCTTATACTCTCCGGATCTAACAGCAACTCAGTAACTGCCCAAAAAGATTTGTGCTTGATCTCCACTGGCAAATGGCATGGCTTGCCATAGACGAGACGAAAGGGAGACGTCCCCAATGGATTCTTGAAAGAAGTCCGATAAGCCCATAAGACCGAGTCCAAAAGCTGTGACCAATCCTTTCGGTCTGGGCGGACAACTTTCTGCAAGATAGTCTTTATCTCCCGATTCGATACTTCGGCAAGACCATTAGTCTGAGGGTGATAAGAAGTGGCAACCCGATGGTCAATGCCGAACTCGTCTGCAAGGGCCCTGACTTTGTCATTGATGAAATGAGACCCCCCGTCTGAAATCAAGACTCTAGGTACCCCGAACCGTGAAATGATATTTTTCCTCAAAAATTTGCATATGGTTTTAGCATCTGCGGCTCGGGCGGGGATGGCCTCAACCCGTCGGCTGACATAATCTACAGCGAGCAAAATATGCTCGAATCCCTGACTCTTAGGAAATGGGCCCATGAAATCAATCCCCCATGCATCAAAAACTTCACAGAAGTGAATGGGTTGCATGGGCATCATGTCTCTCTGTCCGCAGGTTCCCATTTTCTGACAGTCAGTACATCTCTTCACGAATTCATCAGAATCCTTGAAGAGAGTAGGCCACCATAGGCCGGATTGAAGCACCTTCTGTGCTGTCCTTTTTCCAGAATGATGTCCTCCTGCTTCAAGCTTGTGGCAGTATGTGAGGACGCTATGATGCTCTTCTTGAGGAATGCACCTTCTCCAGATACTGTCCCCTCCTTCATGATAAAGAACGGGATCCTCCCAATGGTAAAACTTGGCCTTCGCCAGGAAGGTCTCAAGTTTCTGCCTGGGCCAACCTTGTGGGATCGTCTTGGCAACAAGATAATTTACAATGTCGGCATACCATGGGAGTGAGGTGACAGCCAAGATCGCCTCATCTGGGAATGTCTCTGTGATAGGTGCGCTGGGCTCAGATTCCTCAAGATTCTCCAATCTGGAGAGATGATCCGCCACCACATTCTTGACTCCAGGCTTGTCCTTAATCTCAATATCAAATTCCTGGAGTAGAAGGATCCATCTGGTGAGACGTGCTTTGGCATCCTTCTTAGACATTAGGTACCGGATGGCGGTGTGATCAGTGTAGATGGTCACTCTAGATCCGAGAATATATGATCGATACTTATCAAGAGCGAAGACTACGGCCAGCATCTCTTTCTCAGTCACTGTGTAATTCCGCTGTGCGACATCCAAAGTCCGGCTGGCGTAGTGAATGGCAAACGGTAAACCATCCCTCCTCTGTCCAAGCACAGCCCCAACGGCAAAATCTGAAGCATCCGTCATGATCTCGAATGGAAGAGACCAATCGGGTGGCTGAAGGACAGGAGCTGAGACAACCATATTCTTGAGAGTCTCAAATGATTCAAGACACTTATCATTAACAATAAACTCGGTGTCTTTGGTGAGCAAGTCAGTGAGCGGTCGGGCAATTCGACTGAAGTCCTGAATGAACCGTCGGTAGAAACCGACATGCCCCAGAAAAGACCGTAACTGACGCAAATTGGATGGTGGATTGAGCTTCCTGATGATGTCCACCTTGGCCAGATCGACCTCCATGCCCCTGTTGGAGACGATATGACCAAGGACCGTCCCTTGAGTCACCATAAAGTGACTCTTCTCCCAGGATAAAACAAGATTAACCTGAATACAGCGTTGAAGCACACGGTCTAGGCAGTCAAGACAGGCATCAAACCCGTCGCCATAGACCGAGAAATCATCCATGAAGACCTCTAAACAGTTACCCACCATGTCCGAAAATATGGACAACATGCACCTTTGGAATGTCGCTGGAGCGTTACATAGACCAAAGGGCATCCGTCTGAAAGCATAAGTCCCAAACGGACAGGTGAATGTCGTTTTCTCCTGGTCTTCGGGCGCAATGGCCACTTGATTGTATCCAGAGTACCCGTCAAGAAAGCAGTAATGACTCTTCCCGGCTAACCGCTCGATAATCTGATCAATGAAGGGTAGCGGGAAGTGATCCTTCTTGGTGGCCTCATTCAATCGTCTGTAGTCCACACAGACCCTCCAAGAAGTCGGTACTCTGGTCGCGATCTCCTCTCCAGACTCATTGACAACTGTAGTGATACCCGTCTTCTTGGGTACCACATGGAGTGGACTAACCCATTTAGAGTCGGAGATGGGGTAGATGAAATCGGCGCTCCACCACTTGGAAATTTCTTTCATGACAACGTCTCGAAGATTCGGGTTCAGCCGTCGTTGGAACTCACGCGACGGCCTAGCGTTGTCCTCGAGATAAATGTGGTGGGAGCAAAGATTAGGGCTCAGCCCATGGAGATCGGCTATATTCCATCCTATTGCCTTGCGGTTTCTTTCAAGAACCTCCATCAGACGAGATTCTTGCTCTCCAGTCAAATCTGCTGAGATAATGACTGGGTGCATTTCCGGTTCTCCTGCAAGGAATCTGTACTTCAACGACTGCGGCAGAGGTTTCCGTTCTGGACAACTGGGAGGTGGCAGATCTGGCTTCTGATATGTCTGTGTAAATGCGACCAGGTCTGCATGGGAGAACTCTCGCTCTACATGAATTTCTGACGAAGGGCGACCGACTAGACCATCAATAAATTGTACTGGCTCACACTCTGTCATCGTTGTCTGCTCAGATGGAATCAGACAAGGTAAGTAATCATCAAAATCGTCCCAGTCAATGTCTGAATCCGAGGGAGAAGAAGAAGATGAGCACGAATGAAAATCATCTGCACCACTCATCACAATACTGTCAGCTTCAGATGTATCCTCCTCCAAGGACGTGCTCTCCCGGCTCTCGACTACCATGAGCATGAGATATGGTGATTCTGTAGGCAAGGCGAGAGTTGGTGCCACAGGATCTATCCAATTGGATTCATCATCAGTCATCTCAAAGTCACAAACCTGGTGGAAGTCTAGCTCTTCCTCTGTCATCTGCGCTGCTTCACTGGACTGCTCGGAGCACTCTAACTCTCTGGCTCTGGTCTCTTCGATCGTCTCTATTTGTACGGTTTCGCCCTCTATGCGAAAGCATACCTTCCCGCTATCATGGTCGGTTACCGCCTTGGTTGTGGCCAAGAATGGACGTCCGAGAATGATGGGGGCATTAGTTACCGACTCAGGGATCTCCATGTCCAACACAACGAAGTCCACGGGGAATTTCAGGCCCTGAATGGTAACGACCACGTCTTTCAATAACCCCTTCGGCCTCTTAGTCGACCTGTCAGCAAACTGAAGGACCGTTCTGCTTCGAAGAAGAGGGCCAAACTCGAACTGCTTGAGTAAGGCTGTCGGAAGAAGGTTAATTGAAGAGCCGCTGTCTAATAGGGTACGATCAAACTGCTGCTCCTGAATCTCGCATCTGACATAGGGAGCTCCTACGTCTGGTCGCTTGGCTGGCAGCTTGTTCTGTATGGTGCAGCAAGTGGAATGAGTGAGCACATGAATCTGATCGCTGTGATTCCTCCTCTTCCTGCGGATGGTGGTTTTCTCTTTCAGGTTCTTTTTGAAGAGGGGGATGTGCTCAAGTGCCTCTTGTAGAGTCAGCTGAATGTGGAATCTGTCTATCATCTGATTGATGAACTCCACCTGCTGGCTCTTTTTTTGATTTTCTTTTTTATTTCCCTTCGCTCGGCGGAGTGCCTCAGGGAAGGGGATGGTAGGGGCCTCCTCAGATGGAGGACTAGGAGTCGGTCCCTATACCTGTGAAGACGGAGAATCCATACAATAATCATCATTCACCTCATATGGATCCGCAATTTGAACAGAAACCTTTCCTTTATTCATATTTTTGTTTTTGTTTTTGTTCCCACAGTCTCTAGATACAAAATGTGGCAACATCACAGATGGTGGCTCAACAAAAGTAGATGTGGTGGCCTCAGCACCACCACTAGCACCTGTCTCTGCGGCATCAGCACCGCACTCTGGTTCAGCATCCAAAATGGTGGCATCAGCACCACCGTCTGCATCTGGCCTCTCGACGGCATCAGTACCGTCGTCCTGATCTCCATCATTGGTGGCATCAGCACCACCGTCTTCAACATCATCTTGGGCGGCATCAGCACCGCTCCTCTGCTCCTCTGGCGCTCCTGGTTCAGCATCTGGTTGTCGCTCAGAAGAGGCGCCGCCGGCTGGCATCCTACCGCTCCTAGTAGTCACAAAATCAGCATCATTCAAAGAATAAGACATATCATTCAAATCGTCACTAGGAGAGGTATCCTCTGTGAACTCTACCTGCTCAGATTTTCTTTTTAGGTTATTAGGATTAGGTTCGATCTGAGCGGGTATGGCGGCTTTTCCTTTGATGATATCCCGCATCTCCTGCCGGAATTCATCCATTTCTTGCCTGAAAGATGCTCGCTGTTCAGATAGCAAGCGGGCAAGATCATCAAGGGCTGGGTTCTCAAAGACTGGACCCTGAGAACCGGATGTCTGTCCCTGCTGGAAATAGGGCTGCTGCTGCTGGTGTTGCTGCTGATACTGGGGGGAAGGCTGGTGATAAGACTGCTGAGGCAGCTGGCGCTGCCTCCACTGTTGTCCCTGATAAGTGGGACGAGGACCACTGTGATATTGCTGCGGCTGGGCATACTGGGGCTGCTGGTTATGCTGTTGTGGCTGGCTGTTCTGGTGTCCTTGGGCAGGGTTCTGCTGTTGGGAAGAGGATCCACCATTGCCCCAACGGAATCCGGGGTGATCCCGACGAATCCCGGGCTGAGGGTACCGGTCGTACCGAATCCCATTGACTTCCATCAATGGTTCCTGCTCGAAGGAGGGTGGAGGGAGAACTGCCAGTGGCTGCTCCGACTGATACACCACCATCTGCGTCTCCTGAGATGGCAGTTGCTCTGGATGGTACTGTAGCAGTGGAACGGGCTCTGCCTGAACACATTCACCTGTCGGTATGAGGTAGAGGGTTGATTGGAACTGCTACTGCCGGAGTCAGTCCATGACCTGGGAGGTTGTTGGGAATGAGCTTGTGCCTCCTGAATGCATAGGATTTGAGTTTTCAGGTCACTCATGGTTTTGGTAAGAAGGTCCATCTGAGCAAGACCTTGGTTCTGCTTCTTCTCGAGGATCTCCATGCGGTCCAACTTTTCACTAATAATGCCCATGTCGGCTGCTGCTGATTTGGCTTGGGCTGCGGCTACCGACGTTGTGTTGGGACCGGCATCGATGCGGGCGATCCTCTGAAATGATCCCGCTCCTTGCGGGGGCTTCTGCTGTGTATAGACTCGGGCCTGGGTCATCACTGTGGAGTTTTCTGCCATGCCTTCATAGATGGCCCAGACGTCGTCTTCTCCCTTGGAGAAATAGGACCCACCGCAAGAGGCGTTCACAAGCCCCTGCAGCTCCGGTGTCAGACCACAGAAGAAACTCTGTACGAGATTGGGCTTGGAGATATCATGGTACGGACACCGGTCGATGAGCTCTCTGAATCGATCCCATGCTTCATGGAACTGTTCATTTGGGATCATGACGAAATTGCTGATCATGGCTCGAGTTGCGTTGGTCCGGCCGAGCGGGTAGTACTTCTTTAGGTATGCGGTCCGGAGATCTGCCCAGGTGTCGACGAATCGCCCAAGGTGCTTGAGCCAATATGCGGCTCTATCAACCAAAGAGAACGGGAAGGCGATCATCTTGATGGTATCCTCGGTCATCAGCCGATCATGGATAGTGCTGCAAATCATCTCGAATTCCTGGAGGTGGAGGTGCGGCTCTTCGGTCGGCAACCCGTGAAACTTGGGTAGTAGCTGGATCGTGTGGGGCCGAAGCTCGAAATCTCTGTGGATTGGCGGGAGTCTGATCCACTGGTGAGTGAGGGATGCAGCTGGGTTGTGCAGTTCCCTCATGATAGTCTGTGGCGGTCGCTCAGCGTCTGGATCGCCTCCTCCTGCATCGGGTCCTCCTCCTCCACCTCCGCCACCGCCCCCAGGTCGGTTCTCTCTCATCTGTGCTATCTCTCTCATCAGGTCACCCATGAATGTTCCCTGGTCCCGGATCTGTCTCTGCATGGTCTCCAGGGATGCTAACAAGGAGTTGTTGATGGCCACTTGATCGATTATGAACGGAGGGTGATCGTGGTCATCTGGGTGCTCGCCTCTGTCTGCCATTGCTGGATTCTCTGAAAAAGCAAAAGAGGCCATTTCAGGTGCTGTTGAATGAGCCGAACTCTGTGATGCACTGGTCTGAAATGATTGGACTGAGATAAGGAGAATGGGAAGGGTGGTCGAGGGGGAACAGGGTGGATGTGAACTCGGGCTCGGAGAGCGGACTCTCCGAGGTATTCCTAGATGAGTAAGGAGGAGTGCTAGATAGCGGTGCCGACAAGGTCGGCCTAAGAGATCTCCGTCCCATCATCTTGATTATTCGAGAAGAGTGGGGATAATGCAAGAGAAGAAGAAGATGGTATGCAACAAAATTGTGCACAATTGTGCGGTGTTTTTGATCTTGACCTAAATAAATCTAGCAATCAAACGCAAAGCAAGGGTGAATTCACCAACTCAACACGTGAAGCCGTGAAGGTTCGGCTTTTATCTTGTCAATTTTAGCTTGTTTTCAGGTATTTATCTTATCACGAGTCCTTAGAACGCTACGCCTATAGGAGCGAGAGTACTGCCAGGAAAGTGTCCCCGTACTTGTCCTCCTCCTGTGTAACCTGTAACTTGCGCTTTTTAAGGTCCTTGTAACCCTTCCTGGATCCCTACTCAGCCAAAGAAAAGAGGGAGGAAGCCAATAGGCGAAACCGATACTTCGGACCTCGCTCGCAACAGAATCACCCGTGAGCGTGCAAGATCCTACTCGGACGCAGCCGTTGAGACAGACACACCCGTGAAGGCGTGGCCTAGGCTCGGTACTTCGGACAAGGTCGGCGCTCACACAATAGTGAGTCACCAATGGCGACCAAGTCCTACTCGACTACGTACGATAGTAGCGCCAATACTTCGGAAATCCAGGCGATACACAAGGCAGCCACAAGTTGGGTTTTGGGCTCTAATCCTTACGAAGCGCTCACCTCACTTGGAAGGAGACCTTCCCATGCAACCTGAAGACAAGTGAGGGTGTTACTCTCCTCAAGCAATGAATCCAATTACCGATTTTATTTTGGTCAAGTTTTCTTAGCAGTCCCTTTTTTAATTTTTTTGGTGTTATCGCTTCTTTTGAGTAGATTCAAACAAGCGCCTAACGGTTTTTTGTATTTTTCCTTTATCCTACTTTGTTCCAAAAACAGAGGGAGAATAGAGTCAGAAAAGCCGTGCAAGTCGACACCAAGGTGGAAATCTCACCTTTGTGCCTAGATGATGCATGCAAAGTAAGAAGACTTACAGCGAATCCCAGCTCTCTCCATGCGGGATGCAAAGCAGAATTTATAAACCTATGCTATATGGCGAGATGCAAAGCAGAAATCGTCCTAGATTAGGCAACTGCTAGCGTGAAGAACCACAAGCTAGCTACTAACTCCCAATCCGAGTGTCCGGTCTAGGCTCACCCCTCCTCTGCTCAACACATTTGAGTTAGGAGAAAGCGCTTGTTCGGGTGTGAGCTCGCGGCGCGTGGATCGGAAGCTACTAGCTAACTGTTTAGTTAATCTAAGTCCAACAACGATCTATAGGAACATGTAAAGGTAATTAGTGTGTTTGGACCTAGTCTAATCGAATCAAGCAGGACCTAGGATCTAAGGGCTCAATCCACAAAAGAAAGGAAAAATGAAAACAAAACCAGAAAATGACAGCGATGAAAACGCGATCAAAACTGCGGTGAGCCCCCGGGTGAACAAACACCCGGAAATTAGGCCCGGTAGTGTCTAAGTGTCCGAGAGTCCAAGTGTACCTGTATTATTACAATTAAACAAATCACTCTCTCACAAAGATAAAAGAAAAGCTAACTAATCACTCTCTCTCACTCTTCTCGCTCTCTCCTGCCGGCTTGGCTAAGAATAGCCGGCTCTGCGTCCCAAGGTTGCTTCGGGTCACCTAGGCGATCCGCCCTGCTCCACGGTCCCTCGCAAGAAGACAAGAAAAGAAATGGTCAGATAACTCAATCAATATGTATCAAAAATGCAAGAGAAATGGAATGAAGCTATAGTAGACAATCACAACAAGCAAAATGTAAACTACTCGCTGTTGTTCCCCGGCAACGACGCCATTTGATAAACACGGGGTTCGATGCGGTCGTGTCAACTCACAAGGCGAGTCAACAGTCGGTGTATTGACCACACAAATCCTATGTCTAATCAACAATTAACCCACACTAAAGATCAATAAATTAGAACTAATGTGGAGTTAAAATTTATTTTTAACTCTACATAAAAGATGTATAGGTGCAAGTATGTAGAGAGTTCGAACACAGGGAGCAAGCAGGGTAATTCAAAAATTGTGCTCAAGTGTGTGTGTGTGATATGTCTACACTAAGCAAGCGAGCAAATAAATTTTTGTGGCTTTTTAATTTTTAATTTTTTTTATTTTTATGTTAATTTTAAATTTTGTATTTTGATCTTTAATTTTCTGATTTTTATAATTTTATATTTTATATTTTTCTTTTTCTTTTTCAATAATGGAATTTAAAGACAAGGTAATACAAGACAAGGTAAAATATTTATAAAAATGTGCAAAAATAATCAAAAATTCAGAAATAAAATGTTTTTGATATTTTTAGGATTTTTTATTGTCTTTGTGATTTTTGGGGATTTTTCAAGGTGTTTTTGGTATTTTTAAAGACTGAAATAAAGCAAAACAGTGAACTAGATGCTGGCTGTGAGTAAAATGGCATTTAAAAATAGCAACCAGTACTCAAAATTTTTCACACTATTTTTCAAATAAAAGGAACAAAATAAGGAACAAACAGAACCTGAGTTTGTATTTTTTAGAGTTTTCCTTGATTTTATATATTTTTTTGAAGTTTTTGAGTGTTTTTAAATTTTTAGTGTTTTTCTTTTGAGTTTTTTAATGATTTTTGGACTGACACTAATAGAGGATAAAATAGACACTAGGTGAATTTTTTAGAATTTTTGGAATTGTTTTAATATTTTTTTGGCATTTTCTAAGTTAGACAGTAAAGAAAAAGCTTGTTTTTGATTTTTAATAAATATAGAAATAAAAGAAAATCAAAAACTAAATTGATAGCGTTGAAGTACACGTGTCCAGGAGCTTAACCCTATTTTTGTGGAATTTTTGGACTTAAAATGATAGGTTAAATAAATACAACAAGCATCCAATCAATACACAAGCCTGGCAGGGGTATTTATGCAATTTAACATACATCCAAGGGCATACACGCAAATTTCCACAAAATATTGAACTGAATATTTAATTTATAGCACCAAAATACAATTACAAAACTCGCCTGGGTACGCTAGCAATTTTCCCACCAGGGCGCGTGACTCGCACGCTCCTGGCGAGGACTGAAATGTAATATCTCAAAACTCTGGGGGATTACATGCAAAATATCCAAAAATAATACACTTGAAAGTGAAATTTTGGTACTAAAACAAAATACAATAAAGGCCAAGGGTCGTTCTGCAAAATGCCCACACCTCACGTGTACAGGTCACGTGAGGTGACGTGGCGAAGGACCTGGATGCAAATATAGAAAGTACGGGGGTGTTTGTGCAAATAAACCAAAGTTTTTACGCTACAGACAAAAGTTTAAATACTAAATAATAAATACAAAAGGCGCGAGGGTTGGAATGCAAAATACCCTCGTTGGGGCGGTCCGCAGGTGACACGTGGCAAGAATCCAACGGCTGGCATCTGAGGCCGATCCAGCGGCGGAGAGCATTCCACTTATCCACGTGGCGGCACGAGGACGGCCGATGACGGTTCGTGGTTTCGCGGCTGAGATTAGATCTCCGGGGGAAGATCAACGGTCGGGGCGTGGCGAGATCCAACGGCTGGTGCTTGATCTGGGGGAGGCGCCCTGATCGGACGGTGGCAGAGATGGCTGGAAGAACACGGCGGAGCTCCGGCTGTGCGAGGTTCCTCGAGCTCCTCCGGCCGACTCCGATGGCTTCTGAGCTTCAAAATTGGGCTGGAGCCTCCTCTGGTCATCGCCTATCTCCTGGGGGCGTCAAAAAGCCACGGCGGAGGCCGTGGTGCTCGCTGGTGGCTGGCGGAGCTGGAGGGCTTCGTTGGCTCCGGCGAGCTTCAAAACTCGCCTCCAGGCGTCTTCACTTGGGCTTTGACCTGCAAAAATGGTCAAAGGGTCCAGGGCAAAGTGCCTGGACCCTTGGATGGTCTCGGGAATGCTTGGATCGAGATGGAGATGCACGGCCGGAGGTGCGCTCCGGCCAAGGTGCTTGATTCGGCGATTGGACCGATTGAACTTCGAATTTTTTGGGGGTTTTCGAACCTTAGGCTAACAGGAATAAAATGAGCAAAGAAATGAGCGGGGTGAGCCCTCAATGGCCGGGGCCAGAGGGAAGAAGGGTACCTCGACCGGCGACTTTGCGGGAGGTGGTGGAAGCGCCTCTGACCTCGGCTGCCTTGGCTGAAGGCTTCGCGGTGGAGCTGTCACCTCCAGGAAGCGCTGGAGCTCGGAGTCGGCGCGAGGGGTGGACCGAAGGTGTTCAAATTCGAAAGGAAAGAAGGGGGGCTCGTTATATTTGGTTTGACCCTGAGTCGCAGGGGTCCAAAGACCAAGAGATCTGGAGCGCATCAGTGATCCATGTCCCAATGTAAGATATGGGCGAGCCTCCTCGATCATCGATGAACAAAAGTCAAGAAGGCGCTAGCACGAGATGAGGTACCTAGCGTCCTCGAAAAAATCGAGAAAACGGCCTAAAAATGAGCCTCTGACAAAGCTACAGGGGGTAGGGCGTCCAGTTGACCGAGGTCAACTGTTGACCCCTCCTGGTTGGTCCACGTGGACCAACCAGGAAAAACCCTGAAAAATTAATTTGTAAAATCAATAAAAAATGGAATTAGGTAGAATTAATTAAAAGTTATAAAATAAAAAATACTTAAAATTTTATGTAGTATTCTATTCTGATTTTTATTTATTTTTGTGACTTATATTTTCATAAGTTACCTTTTTAACCCTATATAGGTATAATACCTACATATTGCATCTTTTTATTTTTATTTTGTATATTTTAATTTTATTATTTTTGTTCTTATTTTGTAAAATTATAGAATACTTTTATATACACAAATATGTTTTTATTTTATTTTTCTGATTCATTATATATAATTAATAAATTATAAGAATGTTTTGTACATGTATATGTATAGGCAGTATACCTATGTATCCTTTATACAATATTTTTATTTTTGTATTTTCTTTGCATTTTATTCTGATTTTAGTACACATATATATTACAAGAAATATTTACATAATTATAAAAATATAAAAATGAATAAATAATGAATAAAGAATAAATTGAATATTTTATTCAGTATAGATATACAATAGGGGTCCAAAACTCAACTTTCAAACCGTAGCTCCGCCAAATGCGAAACCACCACCATTGGATAGATTATTTTATTCTATATACAATTAAAGGTGAGTACTCTGCATTTGGAGTTGTCAGTTGTAAGATACGGGTCTGGGAAGTTGGGATTTTGGATTCTTATTCAGACCATTACTTTTTATCTGTACATTATTTTTCTGTGAAATCAATTTTGTATTTTTCTTTATTAATTTATCTACAACTTTCATGTACAAAGTTTCTTTATTTGATGTATAAAAAGTGGAACCAAAAATAGGTCCCAAAATGAATAAAGAATGAATAGAATTTAAAGGTATTTTCTCTGTATTTCTGACCTTATCTCCCCCTACTTTATTCCTTGTCGACCTATTCATCAAGATGCCTAGGTCTCGGGGTTTCGGGTCATAAAATATTTACAATATTTTATTCTTTTTCTTTTCTTTATTTATTCTATAATTTTGGCCTTAATTACAATATTTTATACACTGTTGTGATGTACATGCATGAATGCTAAGATGCTCTATTTAAGGGTATTTACAGCCATTTGCTAGGGTTTTTGATGCCAAAATGATAGAATAAAGATGATGAAATGTGGATTCATCAGTAACCTTGCCTTCACATCCATTTTTAGCAATTTTTTTGGGATTTTTACCCGGCAGACCCTATAAACTTTGCCAATCACCTCCACGGCCTTTGAAACAACCTAATTCCTCCCTTGACCCCGTAAACTTGCCAACTCTTACCCCTTGAACCCTCCGGGTAATATGTTTTAAGCCTATGGAGGTTCTTGGGGTAATTTACAGGGTTGATGGGGTAATTACGTTGTGCAAAAGATCGTAGAGGCATTTTGAAACGTTTATAGGGTCTGCTGGTTAAAAATCCCATTTTTATTTTTTTTGAAAAATACCACCATGGATTTTCATAACTATATCCCTCTAATATGTTATTCAAATTTTTTCAGAAACGTAGACTCCTACTGCCTCCATCTAAACAATCATTTTTTAACGATTACATATTTACATGTTCTGGATGGAGTCCGTAGGAGTCTCTGTTTCTAACGAAATTTGAATGGCATATTAGAGGGATATATTATGAAAATCCACGGTGGTATTTTTCCAAAAAAATAAAAAAATTTGCGAAAAATGGATGTGAAGTAGGTAAGGTTACCTACTTCACAAAGTAGACTCCCTTTCCTATATATATAGGGTAAAATGGGGCTGCCCCTTGGGAGTAGCCGACTTGGCTACTCCCACCTCAATTTTTCCCTCATTTTTTATTTCTTTGGAAAATAAAAATTTGTATATTCATCATTATATCCCTCTAACATTCTGTTAAAATTTCGTCAGAAACAGAGACTCCTAGGCCCTCCATCCACACTTCATTTTTTTAACGGTCGCAGGATTTTTTAAATCGATCATGTTTGGATGGAGGCCGTAGGAGTCTCTGTTTCTGACGAAATTTTAATAGAATATTAGAGTGATATAATGATGAATTTACACATTTTTATTTTCTAAAGAAATAAAAAAATGAGGGAAAAATAGGGGTGCGAGTAGCCAAGTTGGCTACTCCCAGGGGGCAGCCCCATTTAACTCATATATATATATATATATATATATATATATGCATGTGCAAGAAGTCAATCCAGGAGCCAAGCAAATTAATTCAAAAGTCCTTCCCTTTAATGAATTTCAAGAAATATTTAATGATCAATTGAGTTCAATATAACCCCCAAAATAAATTGCCCCATTTTTCCCACAAATTATAGAGTAGGAAGGAATCAAGAAAATAGGATAAATGGATTTTCACCACACGAACCTTATAAACTTTATAAATTACCTTCTCGACCTTTGAAACAACATAATTTCCTCATCGACCATGTAAACTCGCTAACTCTTACACCATGAATCCTGTAGTTAATCTGTTTGAAGCTCGTGAGGATTTTGGGGGTAATTTACACGGTCGATGTCGTACTTACGTTGTGCAAAAGGCTGTAGAGGATTTTAACAAGTTTAAAAAGTTCGTGGGGTAAAAATCCCTAGAATAAATGTGCTCCAAATCATCATATAATTCCTCAAAGAAATTGATGTTAAAAAATGTCTCAAAATATAAACTATAGTATCTATATAAAAGATAATTGATTAAGGTTCAAATAGACTTAAAGAACGTAAAAATTGGACCGTAATTGCTCAAGTTACGAAGAAAAAGAAGTTTAGGGGCATGAATGTAAATAAAATAACTAAAATGTTCTCAAATTAGAGCTTCAGGAGTATTGTTCTGCAATTTTGGAAACCCAGAGGGGGTATCACTGCAAATTACCTCAAACAAGTGTGTCTTCATGATTTTTGGAAGTGCGGGGGCACTGGCGCGAATTTTCACTTAACACGTGATAGAGCTCATGTGGTGGATTTGCATGTAAATTCTGAGAAGTGGAACCCGTGACTCACACACTATGCACATGAGGCACTGGCTCGGGTAGGGGCACGTGGACTGTTCAGATCGAAGATGCATCCCAAATCGAACGATGACTGTATCAAGTTGGGTTCCTCTTTTTCTCTTCCTCAATCTTCTGGATGGCGGAGATGCTCTTGGCTCCGACGAGGGAATGATCGAGGAGCTTACCTCGATCTTTTGATGGCCAGAGGAAAGTAAATTGTCATATAGAAATAGTCAATTGAAGGAAATGATTAGTCAACTGAAACAAAGATTAATTGATTTGTATAAAAAGTAGACGGTTAAGAGTCTTAATTATCTTAGAAATTATGACCAACATTTCATAAATGACTATTGGGGCAAAATTTATTTGGCTGGATTTTGACCTTGTTGACTAAAAAAGCTAAGACAACATCCATGTTTACTAGAGTTGATATTAGTCGACTAAGACTTCATAATAGTAGACTGATAGATATATTAGTCAACCGAGGTAAAGTAGGTGTAGTAGATTTTGTTAATGACGTCGTTCTATATTTGCTTTGTAGCTTGATTGACTTTTAAAATAGATTGGGTAATGAAAAGTGTAGAGAAAGCTTTGAAGCTGAATTAAAGCAAAAAGTCATAATATCTATAAAGATGGTGCTTAAAGCATTATCATACACAAAGCTCAAGACTCGAAATCTAGAAATACGAACTCATTTATAAAGAAGATTTGAAGTCTCTCTCTCTCTCTCACGGATCTATACGTGTGTGTGTGTGTGTGGAGGGGGGGGGACAGGGAGCCTGCATCCTGGGGTGTAGGTAATTCCCTATACCCGACCTATTGTTCCATTATTTTTTTACTTTTTTGAATTAAAACTGGGGGGATTTACTTAATATGTTTAGTGGGATAAATGTTTCAAGTTTCAAGCAAAATAAACATTCATAACATGTTCATCTACAAGTGATTAATTTCAGTGATTTTGAAACCGTTAAAATGTGGTAGCCTTGATGGAGATGATAGAAGTTTCGAATTAAGTTGAATTTGGAATGACAACATGGTGATACATAGTGATCTAAATCCATCGAAGTTTCATTTCAAAAAAATCAAAAAAAAATAATGAAAAAATAGGCTGGGTGTAGGGAGTTACTTCATCCGCCGGTGTAGGATCTTTTTCTGTGTGTGTGTGTGGAGAAGACACATAGGAACTTCCGCAAGATTTGTATTCTTTGGAGCTCAACATTAAGGGGATTTTTTAGAAAGGAAAATAAATTTTAAGAATTTTAAAATACATAAAAAATATAGAGACTATTTTAATTCTTGCAATTACATGAAAAATATATAAATATGTGAAAAATGTTATCTAAGAATTATTACTCGGAAAGAAAATACATATAATTAAGGACTTTTATCAGTTGTGCCCTTCTGAGATATTGTAATATCTATTTTGTACATTGATGAATCTGTGATTCATTACTCTAAAAGAGTTTAATTAAGCTCGGATCCCCAAAATTCATTGGCATTTCATTATCCATATTGCATAATTAACATTCATGCGTGTATAAATAATAATTGCATATTATCATGCATTATTGCATTAAATGAGAAGCAAAAAATCTCAACCCAATTGACCTGTAAAATAAGCCAACTTCCCTGATTTTTAGCTAATTCATGCTAACTCCAAATCACCTAAAAGTGCTCCATTGTGTACATATTACTAACACAAATAAATGGAAAATAAAAAAAATCACTGACAAAAATAAGTGGTCCATAAAGCCATTTCCTAATTTCAGGATAATCAGATTAAAACACTTATATATCCCTCATACATTATATGAATTAATCCTACTCACTTTTGAACTAATGTGCATTCAAGTACCTTCAAAACAAGACAAATTCAACTGAATCGAAGCTCATTTGTGAAAGTTGGATTTTGGGTCTCTTTTGTACATTGTGTATTTTACCCGATTTCGACCTATTATTTTATGTACATATTTAACTCTTTTGATTTTATTTCTTTTTTTTGTTTGATAAAATTTTTATTAAATTGCGCGAAATCCAAACCTATAATAAAATCAAAATCAAGGAAACTAACCAAGTTTGAGCGTTCACTGAAAGTCTGTACAAAAGTCGTCTCTATCGTACTTCATTTTATTTCCGGATTTTCTTAATTATTAAAAATCCAAAAATAGAATATTGTGTAAATAGTCGTCTTTGATTGTATCACATTTTTCTCATTTTTTATCTTATTTAAAAATGACAAAAAATACAAAATCTAAAATTCAAGGTGTTCTATGTACATATGAAACCATCAAAAATATCACTTTGTGTAAATAACCTATTTTGATTTTGGTCCTTTATGATTGCAAATCTCATTGAGGCAAACTATTTACATGAAGAAAATTTTCGTTTGCTATTTCTTTTCGAATTTTCTTTTCTTTTTATTTTTCGAGTTTTCTGGGGGTGACACGTGGCAACACTTGGAGCAGCAATGTGTCTCCCATTTTCAGCATATTTATTTCGTATTAATATAAAAAATTAAAAAATGTAATAAATAAAATAAAAAAGCCACGTGGTAATTCCTCAACCGCCCGATCTCGGTCGATCGGAGGGCCGAGGATCATCTCCTTCCACTGAATCCCTCCACCGCCTCTTGCCCTCGCATCGCCTTCCTATTCCGCCTCCCTCATTCTCACAAATCTCATCAACCCACTACATCTTATTTTATCTCCACCGCCTCTGACTTTCCTAACTCGCCCGACCTCGTCCGATCTCTATCACATCCCCATCAGATCCTCGTCCCGCGACCTCTTTCCTTCTCAAACCACTCCTCCATCACTATTAAACCTCATCACCGCCTCCCGATCATGTGCCCATCCACTGATCTACGTAGAAAGTAGGAGGTGCGGCGGTGATAGAGCCGGTTCCTCTCCCCTTCAATCCGGCAAGGTCCGAGGTTTCGACCTCGTTGCAGTATCTCCCTCAAGCTGCTGCCTTAGCGCTCCGGCCATCCTCACATCATCGAGTCACTCCGGCACTTCTCCAGCCGTTGAGACCCATCTCCGTTGAGCACCATCTCCGCAACATCAATACTGCCACCGCTCTTCGCACCTTCGACTCCAGCTTTCGAGGCTCCACACCTCGTCGCAGCACCACTGCTTCGATCACGGCCGTCGAGCCAGCTATCCTCCAGCACCGTTTGATCGAACTCCTCTGACCTCCAGAGGCTTCGTTCGATCAGCTTCATCGAGCAAGGCTTCTCTGCCTCCCGCTCTGCTCCGTCGACAACTTCAGCCAGCTCTAGGGACCCTTTGACCGACACAGTTGATTTACCTTACCGGGTTCTTCATAGTTAGGGTCCCTCGCCACACTTCATCGCTTGGGGGTTCTTCCCCAATGCGCTGAAAGCCCTCGGCTCGGTTCCACCTCCAGGGTTGCCTCGACCCAACTCCTTCTTTGAGCAAGCTATAGGACTCCATCAGCTACTCCGACATCAACAGAAGCCCAGTCGCCGTCCTGCGCTCCGCCAGCACCGGGTACGAGGCCTGGGGCCCCCTCACATGATACGCATGCGTAAGGGGGACATTTGCAACAAACCCCCTGAAGATTCGTCATAGATCCGCCACAAGACGTCATGTTCTTAGTGCGTGACCGTCTGAAAATTTTGCAGAGACACCCCTTGGGATTTGGTAATTCATTCTTAGTTCATGTTCTGCATTTTTGTTTTAATTTATTTTATTAGTATTTTACAATAAGACCCCTGACTTTCCTATGTATTTTGAACATCTTTTTCGTATCTATTTATTATTTAAAAATTGGTATTATGCTCTTCAACTAATTCTAGACACTATGGCATGTGCTTTACAATTTTTTTGTATATGCTTAATTAATAATTAATATTTTTGTAGAATCTTGTATTTTTCCCACTTTACATTCTGAAATTCATATATAATTAACCATTGCTTGAAAAATTGCCAAAAATTCACCGATCCTAGATTTAGTTGTATTTCACACTGTATCCAAAAATCATTCCATTCATTTGCATATTTTATTCCGTAAAAATTATTTTGTACTTTGCAATAATTAATTTTAATTGGTTTTCAGCTTTGCATTTTTAGGCCATGTTTGGTAGGAGAATAAGCCCCGGAATAAGGGGCCAATTCTCCTCCTGACACGGTTCCCAGTGGTACGACTATTCCCCATTATTCCATCTTATTTCACTCTTATTTATATCTTTATCCCACCTTACCTACCTTTATTTCACCTTATTCTCCTTATTCCTATCCTCCAGCCAAACAAAGAATAGACCCTTATTCTCCTTATTCCCCATCCTTATTCCTGCTTATTCCCGAGCCGAACGGGCCCTTAGGGTTTAAGGTTTTTCTGAAATAGATGACATTGTGATATATCTTGGATAATTTTATTTTTTGAAAATAATTAGGTTTAATATTTATTATAATTAATTATAGTGATCTACACTGTTTACACTATTTAATTTATTAAATATTCATATTGCATCAGAATATTCCAAAAAATTTGCGTAGAATTCATTAAATCATTTTTAACGTCTTGGCCGAGGTTTATGATTTTTGGACATCATTTAATTGATAATAATTTTCTCATCCTTAAAATTGACCCACATTTTCATTTACATTCTAAAATTGCATTGAAACTATCAAAAATACCCGCCTCAAAAATCATGCACGAACTTTGATAGACATTAACCAAGGTTGTTCCTTTGCCTCCTTGAGTTCGACCTTGAGGCTTGTCTGGGATAAATAAATAAAAAATCACTCAAATTAAACTTGATTAAATAATTAAGTGGTTATTTCTTGATTAATTTCGATTACCCACCTACAACGAACAACACACCTATATTTTAATGTGTTAATTCCCACAAATTAACAAGAGGGTTTCCTGGACTCATCGCCCATCCCTTTTTGGGATATCAGTCCAGCCCCTAACTTCTTCCACAATGATCACATGTATCATTTCTTTAGTCTAATTGTCAATGCGTTGAACTAAATCATGATTTATTCAAACTATGATGTAGTTAAAAGGGTCACAACATGAAAACCACCCACCCCCCTCGAGTCCGTCCTCTTCCAAAAGATTGTTTATTGCAATAGTGAGTTCCATGAAAATCGTATTCATGGTCGGAATGGATGATTTATCCGTGAAATACAACAATTTTAGTGATTTGATGAACATATGGAGGTGTAGTTAGGAGAGATAAAATAAAAAAGGAGGAGGAAGAAGAATACCTGATGATGAAGAAGAAGAAGGCTTTGGATCTTCATCCATCACATGGAGTACAACTTGCGGGTTGGGGAAGGAGGTCGCGGTGGTAGGGTAGGTGGGTGGGATGGCGAAAGAGGGGTAGCAGCGGTGAGGACGGGTTGAAGGGGAGGGGTGGTCGGACGAGGAGGATAGGGTGGAGGAGGAGGAGGGGCTGGAAGGGGAGGGCGATCGGAGGAGGTGGGGTTGAAAGGGGAGGTGGAGCATAGGATGGAGGAGGAGGGGTTTGAGAGGAAGGATGACATTTCCACCCTTGTTATTTTTTTAGTTACTCATGTGCCCCTGAAGTTAACGTCCGTTTGGAATGGGTAGGGACGACAACTAACCCGAAAAGTACAAGTGATCATTATAGAAAAAGTTGAGGGTAGAATTGATATTCTCAAAAGGGGAGGAGCATAACTAATATTGCAATATCTCTGAGGACATAACTTGTAAAAAAATTATAATTAATATGCATATTTAATATATAGAACATGGTCATGAATGCTTTGAAAATGCTAAGGGTAAAAAAACTATAAATTTCATACAATAAAATTAGATGGAAAAAATATAGTTAAAAAATTCAAGGACTGCAGTGAAAATCTATATTTTAAAATAAAATTTCAACAACAATGTGAAAATCTATATTCTAAAATAAAATTTCAACAACGAGCCTCCTTGCAATTAACTAAACTGCACGTATAAAAAATACAAATAAATCCATCTTCTAACAGGGAAGGGATGATGATTAAAGATGATTTGAACCATCCGGGAGAGTGAGAGTTGAGGGGAAACCCAAAGGAAATTGATCTGCATCGTACTTAATATTTGATTTTTGAAAAGGAGTTAGGAACGCCGTAAACATAATCTCACATCTAAAAATCATAAAATGTGAGAGTGATTTATAAAAATGTGGAATTACTACTTGGAACTTGAACTTAAGTATTCTGATGATTATCAACAAATCAACTTGACACGGATCCTAGCGGTTGTTAGGATTTGTTTTACTCAGTAACAATTCGAAGATATAAGCATAGTATGTTACAAATGATATCAGAGTAGATCACTCTAATAGTGAAACAGACTACCTATATCGAGAAGCCACTTCTACAAAAAGAAAAGAAGAAAATGCTACATAGGACTTGTAATCACCACTATTACCAAGAATAAGTGTTGGCTAGAGTGGAAGATCTATCGATTGTTATCAAGATCAAACTACTGATCTCTCTAAAGTAGAAATGGGACGTGCAAATAGGTGATAATTCGATGATTGGAAAAGGGGATTCGGTTCACTCCTTCACCAAAAAATTATTAGTGTTTTTTTCCTTTATTAAGCTCGATGGAAAGTAGTGGTTGCATACAAAATATTTTGCAAATATTTTTTCCTTTAGGGCTAATTCGTTCAATGAAGTTAAAGATTGTATAATATATACTTATAGGTTTCTTCTCAGTAGACCATTGACTTATAATAGGTCTTTGCATACAGAAAGTCTCCTCCCAACTTCCGACTTAGGTCAAAATTGTAATTTAGGTTTAGAAAAAACGCATATCTAAATCATAATCCGGCCATGTGCATATATGTAAAATACCCAAGAAAAGACCGTGGGCTTTAGGTTGGAACAGTCAGACGAAGCGTCAGTCACATTTGGAAATACCAATTTTCTTATTTTTATTTCAACTTATAATATAAATTCAGACAATTTAACCCAAAAAAACTTATTTCAGCAGTGACTGCTTCCTCACATTATATAAAAAAGTAGTGAAATTCACAGTAAATAAAGGATGTCGATTTCTCCTTAACTGCAGTGGATTCATCTGTCTGTGGGATAGGACCGTAGTAATAAAACCTAAAAAACAAAAGAAATGGAGCTAATTATCTATCGCATTATAGCCTGTCATTGGTAAGATCGGTGACACGTAATCTGCAATCATCCATTGACCTGCTCAAGTCTTCGCATCCAGTTTAATAAGTAGAAGAAGAGATGGGCATGTCGAGGATCTATCAATCGAGGAACGATGGCGGAGATCCAGCATTTCATCCACGAGCACAAGCTCCGAAGGGTGGACTCCGACGACGAGTACCACTGCCAAGGCTGCTTCACGCCGGGGATCGGCCCCAAGTACCGGTGCAGCCGTGATACGTGCGACTTCGACCTCCACGTGTTCTGCGCGGAGTACACGAAGAACGCCACCATCCACCTCAAGCACATCCACCCGCACGCGATGAACCTCGTCCAGCGCGCCCCCAAGGAAACCAGAAAGGTCGAGAGGTCGTGCACCATCTGCCGCGAGGAGGTGGAGGGCCTCTTCTTCCGCTGCAAGGACTGCGACTTCGACGTGCACACCATATGCGCGCAGCTGCCTCCCACCATCCGCAACAACGCCACCCACGGCGACCATCCCCTGGAGATCCACCGCTCCGGGAAGCACCCCTGCATGGTCTGCGGCTCCATGTGCATGTTCTGGCGTTACCGCTGCAACATCTGCAATGTCGAGATCCACGTCGAGTGCATCCCCGACGACAACGGCCCCGCAGTGGGCGCCGGTTCGTCTAATACCAATGAAGTTGCAAGCTCTGCTTGATTTGGTTCGGTCTCCTCGTCGTTTGTGGTGTGTGTCATGGTTATTGTTATGGGTCTGGTCCATGCTCTCGTTTTCGTTTGGTTTTTGCCGGTGTTGCTCTTCTTCTGCTTACGTTGGCCTTTGCTGGAGCTTGTGTTGTCTTGAGAAATAAATGACCGATGAGATTTATAATTATTATAGATAATAGTCCAGAGTTGTTTATTACAGACTGGAATTTGAATTGCTGAGTGGTGGTGGGTTCCTTCTCCCACCTTTGGAGAAGAAGATGCCGATGGTGTGGTAATATTTTTTTTTGCAGGATGTCATGTTTCTTCTAAGAAGCATAGGTTCGTTTCACTGTTGCTATCTAAATAATGTTTCTCTCCTTCCCAATTACATATGAAACCTTCCACCTCCTTTTGCCCTATTCCAAGGTATTTCCGGTTTTATTTTTATTTACAGGGCGCGGATTGTCTGCTGTGAAGAGGGTTGCAGCAGATTCTGCTGCACCCTTTGAGACCGCTCGATCACGATCTGCGCTAATACAAATCACTTCTACTGCTGGCTACGAATCACTTCGATTTGACAGAGGCGTAGAGGATGATTCCGATAAGATTTAGTTCTTGGATATGGATGGACTCCTGGGCAAAGCCCTCCCGACTTCTTCAAAATTGATGGAGTATGCTAATGATCCTTACTTTTGGGTAATCAAAGCTAAATTTCCATCTGTCTAGTAGCTACTGTAGAAAGAACTGTGCAAATGGATATTCGAAAACATGGAAACAAACATCTCGATGATACTAATTGAGATTAACTAACCTGTAACATCTCGACGAGTGAGGGCAACTCTCAAGGTGACTCTGTTTTTTCTCCTCCTAATGAAGTCTATGGCTTCCGTTCCACCATCTCACTCCTTTTCTCCCCCAGGTAGGGACCAAGGTTTGACTATCCTAGTTTCTCCTCTTCTCTTCTTCTCCCCTACCTCATTCTGCAACAAAGTTCACTGCTACATCATCTTGTTTACTCATCTGGTTGAAATATAACTAGTTGGTTGTGTCTTCAGCCTTCATCTCCGAAATAGGGGTGATTGTTGGTTATTTTTCTTATTGGATTCTCTCTGTCTCCAACCCGGTGCTTATTTCCGTTCTTACAAATGGGTTGTAAAGGATTTTCGCAAAAAATGTGAGGCTAGGGAAAGGAAAAAATCCTCCTCGTCAGGCTATTCGTATGACAGAACTGAAAAAACACCAAAGGCTCGCATGAGGGTAAAAACATGAGGTTTGTAAGGCCTCTATCATATTTTCTGATTGATAACCGGGCATCTGGAAATGAATCGCGAAATATGTTCCTGGTTCCAGAAAACCCTCTTTGCATGAAAAGAGCCCCAGAGTTCAATTTTTTTTTTAAAAAAGAGGATCTTTCTTGACTTTCAAAATAAACTGATTGTGACAAAAACCAAGAAGTCTGTAAAACTCTACAATAAGACAGCCCATGTGTTTAGCCAAACATAAAATAAATCAAAATTTGACGGGAAGTTTGAAGAAGGAATCTCACTTGAACTCAAATATTTGCGTTCTTAACACTTTGACGAACAATTAAAGCTAATGTCCTACCGTTGATAGTATCAGAGATAGCAATTCGTTGGTAACATAGATGAAACATGGACTGGACTAACGGCACACAGATGAATCTAATATGGACTAACGGCACGCAAAAGTTTCCATACCATCTAAAAAGAGATCGAAACCCAAAATGCATGATTTTCTTTAACAAACGAAAAGTTGATCACTAACAATCTATTGGGTCCTACCACTGATCAAGACTCAAAATTCAAACGAGTAATTCACGGATCAAGACCAAGCCCAAGACGGGAAGAACCTTATGACCTTCTTGGGAACTATTTCCAGAAGATTGGGGAACGGAAAAAATGGTTACTAAACTTGGATAAGTTCGGTCTTGGTCTACTATCAGAAGATTTAACTCAGGGACAAATGACAAAAGGTCATAAGTCACATCTTTTCCTATTAAAACATTTAATTTACTGGTCTTAAAACCTCCCTCTCGTCATAGGATATGTAAACTATAAAGTTTTTAAACCTTTATCGGAGGAGAAAGAGCGTATCGTGTCTGAAAATACCTCTCAAACTTCCTTATTTGATTTTGACTCTGGGCCTAGTCTGATCTCTGATTCAGTTCCGAGGAGCAGCTTGAACAACATTGACAGTGATAAGCACTGGTCATATGAAGAGGTTTTGCGATAAAAAGGATCTCAAATATTCGAAGTCGTCGAAAACAAAGCTCGCAACACAAAAGAATTTCGGAGGGGAAGTCGCTAACGATAAAAATAAAGATTTCATATTTATTGAGTCTGATACTCTCGAATCGGATTGCATCGATTCCAATAACAACTCCTCCCTTTATCCTCTGGACGGAGGTCTGCAAGCCATGAATCTCGGAACCGCAAGAGATTTGGCATTTTCAACAAAAAGGATGAGCTGAAAGGTCTTGTCATGAAACCCTAGGAAGTTTAAACATCTGCATATGTCATTTGAGAAGATGCTTCAAATTCCTTTGCCAAGAACATGTGGCTCGATTTTGTAAAAACCTAATTGCATGTTATATCTGCGGAGGTGCTGGGCATATCGTTGCCATTGCAATCCGAGGTCCCTTTCACTCTCCCAACCACCGCTCTCCTCTATGGCTCCAAACTACCCCCTCAAAAGAAACTGACCCGCCTTTCCCCTGGCAGATCATCAACACTCAAGCTCTCAACCATCACAGATGGAGGAAAAAAGTTCTCAAGCTTGGTTGGAGATCTTTCCGGCAAATGCTGTTGAGGAAATGCACAACCATGAGTATCCTCTAAAACTGTCTTGCAGTAAAGATGACGCAATAAATATATGTTCCCCATACAGGAACTCAATGGCAACAAAATGACAAGCAATCACAAGCAAGCACAACAAGCAACCACACGAGATAAAGATTTTTACGTGAAAACCCTTACTTAATGTGAGTAAGGGAAAAATGACGGGGCAAGACCGTCAATCAATCCACTATGGTGAAAACGAGCCAATGTTCTTCCTGATTTTGTTGCCCACAAAACCGATGTACAAGTCACACAAGCACAATAGGTAGTTCTTCACCAAGTAGCTAAATACCCTAGGTATCTAAAATACCAAATAACATGCTCAAATCCAAGAAGGATGAAGTGGCTTCTCTTGTGGGCTCTCGAATAGAGTCCCAAAATCGACTTCGGCTCCTTGAGGTCGTTCACAACGACCTCCAATGGTTGCTCCTCTCGAGCTCGCTCCAACGACTCCTCTCTCGAATCCGCAACCATAGCAGCACCTCGACCAACTGGAGAAGAAGAGCAAGGCCACCGACGGCTCTCTCCCGCTCTCGATCTCTCTATCTCGTGGAGGAAGAGGATGGGTTTTGAAAATCCCTTTTTCTGCTCTTTGGAAGCTTGCTGAAATCGGCTGGAATCAGGAGAACAAATAGGGCTTTCACTTGCGCTGTGCGTCTCTGGAATGGGGAAGCCGACGGGGCTCCCACTTGCTGGAAACATTTCAGTAATGCCCCTGCCAAAGGGCAAATAGATGCAGCTACAAGGGGCCCAAGTTGTGGCTGAACCTAAAAATTACCAACAACCTCCCCCTCCAGCCCCAACGGGGAGGAGTTGTCCAGTGATGGAGATCAAGAAGAAGTGACACCGCTCATCTCTCTACAGAGCTTAAGCTTGTCACGAGTGACTGCCTTGGTCAACATGTCTAAGGAGTTCTCATCAGTGTGAATCTTCTTCAACATGAGTTGCTTCTGTTCAATTGCATCCCTAAGCCAATGGTATCTCACATGAATGTGTTTTGTCCTAGCATGGTGCGTAGTACTCTTGCTCAAGTCTATAGCGCTATGGCTATCACAAAACACAACTGGCTCACTGTCATTCAATCCAAACTCACCAAGAAAGCATTGTAGCCACAACACTTCTTTCCCATCACTGGACAAGGGTTTTGACCCTCGTTTCTTCCAGCCGAGGTACAAGCCACACACGAGAATTCAGCAAGGGTTTTAAACCCTCGTTTCTTCCAACTGCGAGAGAGAGAGAGAGCCGAGAGGGAGGGCAGCTGGGCTCCTCCTCCCTTCTCCATCTACTGAGGTGTTGCGGGCTGAGGTGCAACGTGGTGAGCAGTTGCTGGACGAGCTCGAGATAAGTCGTGGGTTGTGCAAGCTCAAATTTAGGAGCAGTCATTGAAGGTCGTTGGGAACGACCTCAAGGAGCCGAACATCGCGTTTGGGTCTCTATCCGGGAGCCCACAAGGGAAGCCACCTATCTTCCTGATTTTGAGCACATTTGGTATTGTTAGATACCTAGGGATAGTTAGTTTCTTGTAGAAGAACTATCGTTGTGCGTGTGGTTTGTACCTCGATTTTGTAGGCAACAAAACCCGGAAGAACATTGGCTCATCTTGACTGTAGTGATTGGTTACCGGTCTTGCCCCGTGATTTTTCCCTTGCTCACATTGAGTAACGGTTTCCACATAAAAATCTTCATCTCGTGTGGTTGCTTTTTGTGCTTGCTTCCGATTGCTTATTCTATCATTGTTGCCATTGAGTTCCCGTGTAGGGAACATATATTGTTGTTGTGCCATCTTTCATGCAGTACAGAATTAGGGGATATTCCTGGTTGTTGTGCATATCCCCAACAAATGCGAGTTCGGCAATCAACACTATTGATGAGAGGCGTCCTCATACTCTAGCACAAAAAGGCACTTTGGATATCCTAGGGAAGACCATCGTCCTTTCTGGAGAGCTGATGTCTACAGTGAGGCAAAAGCCCTACGAACATGGTTCAAGCTGAAAATAAAACCAAAAATTTAATGTTGTTAAAAAAAGTTTCTATTAAAATTTCCTCTATAGCTTGGGCGAACCCACGGCTCATGAAGTGGCTAAGGGAGCCCTGGAAAGATACTGGAAAATCTCAACCTTCCATATCGTCATCGAACTGGACTCCGAGCAAAACTTTCAAGCGCTTGCCCACACCTCTATTCAAACAAAAGTGGTTTTAGCAATGGTACCTATCTTTTGAGGCCAAGAGAGTCAAGGAGACTTATGCTTATTGGTATTGGATGTCAGCTCTAGGGTTGTCGCTATAACATAGATATCCGTACATCCTAGTTATCAAGATAAAACCATTTGGTAAGTTGCTGGATTTTGAGATCCATGATCGGGAAAACGGTTGTGAGGATGTTTTGGAGATCATGCTTCTAGTTGATGTTTTTTATCAAAAGCATCCTTTTGATGGCATCATTCCGAATACAATATTTGTGTGTGTGTGTCCATACATCCACATTAACATTTTTATTTCTGCTACTGCCTTCTTTTGCACATGACTATGGTTCACAAACCAACATTCATATCCATAGAGCATAGCGGGTCTCACAACTGTTTTGTAAAAATCTTCTTTTGATTTTCAAAGGAATTTTCTTCTCACTGAGAACAGTAGAGGCTCCTCTCCACTTTAGCGAATCTACATTTATTCTATTGGTAACATCTCCATCGATTTCCCCATCTTGTTGCAAAATAGATCCCAAGTATCTAAAAGAATCTCTCTTCTGAATGTTATCATTACCTATCTTAACCTCAATTCATTCACCATAGCTTCCATTAAAAGTACACTCTATATATTCAGTCTTAGTCCTACTTATACGAAATCCTTTATTCTCCAATGCATGTCTCAAGATCTCAAGCTTCTCATTTACTTCATCTATGGTCTCATCAATCAACACAATATCATCAGTAAATAACATACACCAAGGTATCTTATCCTGAAAGTGATGTGTCAACTCTTCCATATTCAAAGTAGAAAGGAAAGGACTCAAAGTTGAACCTTGATGCAGACCAATGTTGATGTCAAAATAGGTAGTCTTCGCAGACTATGTCCTAATACAAGATGAAGCCCTATCATATATATCTTTTATGATGTTAATGTATAGGACATGTACTTATTTCTTCTTCAAAACTCTCCACAATATCCCTTGGACATAATCATAAGCCTTCTCTAAATCAATAAAAATGATATGGAGGTTCTTCCTTTTTGCTCTATAAATCTCCATTGTTCTCAGCAAGTGGATGGCTTCAATAGTTGAGACACCTGGCATGAATCTGAATTGGTTTTCTTTTTCTTTGGAAACTTCCCTCAACCTTCTTTCGATCGCACATTTCCAAATTTTCAATGTGACTCATCATCTTAATACCTCTATAATTTGAACAATTTTGAATGTCTCTTTTGTTCTTATAAAGAGACACTATGATGCTTTCGCTCTATTCTTCAGGTATTTTCTTGCTTCTCCAAATAGCATTGAATAAATTTGTAAGCCAAGTTAAACCTCGCTCACATAAAACTCTTCAAACTTCTATAGGAATGTCATCAGATCCTGCACATTTTCCATGTCTCATAACCATCAAAGCATCATCTACTTCCTTCCTTTGTATTCGCCTATAGCTTGCACGATTCAAGTAACTTTCACTATTGGCTAGATTTTCTCAAAGTGATCTCTCTATTTCCTTCCTCAATGAAAAGCTTATTCCTTGTACATGAATCATGATCGAAATCCCCCTTGTGCTGCTAGATGAGATCCAGCAATCTCCAAAAGAGATTCTGAGGGACAAAGGTATTCCTTGTAAATGAATCATGGTAGAAATGTTATATCTCACATAATGCTTTTTATTATTGGGAAAATAAAGTCAAGAGGCTTAATGACGACATAAACGGTTGGAAAAGGAAAAACTATACAAACTTTGAGGCAGAAATCTCAATTATTGAAAAAAAGATAAACGAAGCTGAGATCGATATGTCTGACAGCCTAAAGAATTGGGACCCGGAGATCAAAAACCTTTCAATCATGCTTCAGTATTTATGTAGGGATGAATACATTTAATGGGAACAAAGAGCCAAAGTTCGTTACATTTTGGAAGTTATTACTAACACTAAGTTTTTCAAAATGCTCGCATCTGCCAAAAGAAATTGAAACCTCATTTATGAGCTTAGAGACTGCAATGGAATCATTGCTCCAATAGCCAATCTATGGGGAACATAATCTCCTCTTTTTATCAATATTTATTCATTGATACCAACTCAACCCAGATCTGATCCATGTTCCTCAATGACTGTATTTCAGGCTTGATGATGCAACTTCTCTCATCAAACCCTTCAGCTAACAGAGCTCGAAGACACTATTAATTAATTAAAGAGAAATAAGGCTCCAGGACTAGATGGCCTAACTATAGAATTCTTAAGAACTTTTTTCGTCTATTATAAAACATTGACTTCCTAAATCTTCTGTTTGAGATGGAAGATGATCCTTTGCACCAAACAACATAAGACATCTAAACAATTCCATCATTACTTTGATAAACAAAAATGGAGATTCCATGGAGATCCCATTGATATATGAAATTATAGGCCGATTAGCCTTATCAACTTCCCAATCAGAATCATCTCAAAAATCCTTGCAAATAGACTTGCCCCTATCCTGGAAAAAGAAATGCCACCTACTCAGTTTGCTTTCTTAAGAGGTCGATCAGTTGCTGATGCATTCACCCTTGCATCATCTATCCTTGACCGTTGGACGACATCAAATACCAAAGTGATTGTGCTTAAGTTCGACTTCAGGAAAGCATTTGACGCCATTAGATGCCCTTTTATTATTAAAACTTTGGAAGATGCTGCCATCCCGCCCAAGTACATTGATTGGACTCTTGCCATTTTGGAGACAAGTAGACTATCTTTCAAAGTCAATGGTGCTTCGGTGGGACTTATCAAACAAAATTGTAGGGTTCGTCAGGAAGACTCTTTGTCTCCTTTATAATTGATATGACTTGAATTCTAACCACTTGTTGGACTGCTTATGTGGCTGATCTGTGTCATGACTTCTGATTGGCTGAGAGTTGTTGTGTCAGGATTGCTGACATGTCTGATCTGTATCCTGCCTTCTGATTGGTTGAGAGCTGTTGGGCCAGGATTGCTGACATGTCTGATATGTATCCTGACTTCTGATTGATTGAGAGTTGTTAGGATATATTGCTGAATACAAATGGTATTCTTCTGTTGTAGTATAAAAGGAGCCTTAGGGACATCAGATACTGCAATCCTCATTCTTATCATGTTTCTCTTCTCATATCTGTACCTTCTCAGTACCCTCTGTAATATCCTTTTTTTCCTTATAGTGAAACAGATCGCCGCTGCCCAAGGACATAGCCCATTTACGGGCGAACCTTGTAAATCCTTGTGTTTGCGTCTTGATTGTTTGATCGTGTTTTTTGCGTGTTTGCTTCCGTGATTTGCAACAAATTGGTATCGGAGCTTCAGGTTTCGTCAGGATCATCCAGCAAGATGGCATCGCACAATCTGAAGATTGAAAAGTTCACGGAGAAGAACGGGTTCAGTCTATGACAGATCAAGATGCATGCCCTTCTAAAGTAGTAGGGCATCTGGACACCGTTAGATCAGGGGCGAGCGAAGGCACTCGAGCCATCTGAATTAATGGTGTAGGAAGAGAAGGCACACTCGATGATCATGCTATGTTTGGCGGACGAGATTATCGCGGAGGTTGCCATAAGGATTCTGCGGCCGATCTGTTGTTGAGACTCGAAAGTCTATACATGACGAAGTCTCTGATCAACAAGTTGCTCTTGAAGTAACGTCTGTTCTCTCTCCGCGTGCATGAAGGTACATCTCTTAAAGAACATCTAGATCACTGATGAATCCACATTTCATCATCTTTATTCTATCATTTTGGCACCAAAAACCCTAGCAAATGCCTGTAAATAGCATTAAAATCATCATCTTAGCATTCATGCATGTGCATCTAAACAGTGTGTAAATTACTGTAATTAAGGCCAAAATTATAGAATAAATAAAGAAAAGAAAAAGAATAAAATATTGTAAATATTTTATGACTCAAAACCCCCGAGACCTAGGCATCTTGATGAATAGGTCGACAAGGAATAAAGTAGGGGGAGATAAGGTCAAAAACACAGAGAAAATACATATATTTTTATTCATTCTTTATTCATTTTGGGACCTATTTTTGGTTCCACCTTTTATACATCAAATAAAGAAACTTTGTACATGAAAGTTGTAGATAATTTCATAAAGAAAAATACAGAATTGATTTCACAGAAAAAGAATGTACAGACAAAAAGATATGGTCTGAATAAGAATCCAAAATCCCAACTTTCCAGACCCGTATCTCACAAACGACAACTCCAAATGTAGCAAACTCACCTTTAATTGTATATAGAATAAAATAATCTATCCAATGGCGGTGGTTTCGTATTTGGCGGAGCTACGGTTTGAAAGTTGGCTTTTGGACCCACATTGTATACTTGTACATATTAAAATATTCAATTTATTATTTATTTATTATTTTTATATTTTTATATTTTTATAATATTGTAAATAATACTTATAATAATTATGTACATTAAAATAAGAATAAAAGCCTAAATAAAATACAAAATAAAAACACTGGTATAATAGAGTACAAAGATACATTACATATACTTATACCTATATAAAATACCTTTATATTTTATTTAATATACAAAATATATCAGAAAATTAAAATAAAAATATATTTGTGTATATAAAAGTATTTTATAATTTTAGAAAATAGAAACCAAAATTAAAGAAATTAAAAGACACCAAATAAAAATAAAAATACTAAAATACATAGGTATTATACCTATATAGGGTTAAAAAGGTAACTTGTAAAAATATAAGTCATAAAAATAATTAAAAATCAAAATAAAATACTACATAAAATTCTAAACATTTTTTATTTTATAACTTTTAACTAATTCGACCATTTAGTATTTTAAATAGAATTATTAAAATATTTTTTTCAGGGTTTTTCCTGGTTGGTCCACGTGGACCAACCAGGAGGCCAGGACTGCTGACCTAGGTCAACAGTCTGACCTACACCCTGTAGCCTTTGTCAGAACCGTTGTTGACCCCATCTTCACCATTTTTTCGAGGCACGAGCTTTCATCCTTTCGACTCGATTTCTTCTGAGATCCTCTTCTTCGTTCATCCCTCTTACCCGCCAAGTGATTACATTGGGCTATGGATCAAGGAGCTGCTCCAGACCTCTTGGTCTTTGGACCCCTGTCACCTCGGGTCAAACCACATATAACCGACCCCCTTCTTTCCTTTTGAATTCGAGTCCCCTTGGTCCACCCTTCAGCGCCACCATCGTGCTCCTGAGCTCCGTGGAGGTGACAGCTCCACCGCCAGCCCTTCAGCCAAGGCGCGCGAAGTCGAGGGAAGCTCCACCACCTCCGCCAACAGCCGGCGTCGAGGTACCCTTTTTCCTCTGGCTCCGGCCATCGAGGAGCTCCCCCCGCTTATTTATCTCTTGCATTCATCTCCTGCTAGCTTTAGGATCTATATCCCCCAAGAAAATCGAAGTTCTATCATCTGAGTCGTTCGATCACCCATTTTGGCCGGAGCGCATCTCCGGCCATTCGCCGCCACCTCGTAGCATACATCCCCACACCTCCGCGAGGCCCAGGCAATTTGCCCTGGGCCTTTTCACCACTTTTTGCAGGTCAAAGACCCTTGAACGCACCTGGAGGGCCATTTTGATCCCTCGCCGGAGATATCTGGAGCGCAAAGCTCCGCCGCCTTCGCGCCATCACCTCGACGCTCCTCCGGCGAATCCGAGCCGTCCAGTCCATAGAAGGACCTTCCAGGAGCCTGCAGCTCCATTTTGGAGCCCATCCATCGCCTGAGGAGCGAGATCGGAGTCGGGGAAGTTCGCCTCCGCCGGCCTTCTTCCCTGTTCTTCCTCCTCGCTTCTCCACCGTCCGATTGAGCCGCAGCTCCAGACAGATCGTGGACCGTCCGATCGTGAAGACCCAGCCACCGTCGATCTCAGCCGAGATCTGATCCCAGACGTCCATGAGCGAAGCGACATCGGCCGTCCATCAAGCGCCACGTGTATAAGTGGCTTGCCATCAGCCGTCGGATCACGCGCATAGGGTATTTTGCATATGACCCCTTGCGTTTTTTGTATTTATTTATTAGTATTTAAACTTGAGCCCGTAGTGTAAAAATTTTGTAATATTTGCAGAGAGACCCCTGAACTTTGCTTATTTGCACTTAGGTCCTTCGCCACGTCACCTCACGTGACCTGTACACGTGAGGGGGTGGGCATTTTGCAAGGATACCCTCGGTCTTTTGTGTATTTCTTTTGAGTCCTGAAACTTCCGTATCAAGTGTAAACTTTTTGGTGATTTTGCAAGTAGGCCCCCTGGCTTTTGAAATATTGCTTTTGAGTCCTCACCAGGCGCGTGCAAGTCACGCGCCCTGGTGGGTAACTTGCGTGCCCAGGCGGTTTTTGTAATTAATATCTAGTGCTATAAATTGAATATTCAGTGTATATTTTTTGTGGAAAATTGCATGTTTGCCCCTGGATGTTTTAGATATTGCACATATACCCTTGCCAGCACTGTTTAATGTTTGGATGTTTGCTCTAATTAATTGATCTATCATTTTAACTCCAAAAATTCCACAAAACTAGGCTTAAGTATCTGGACACGTGTACTTTGACGCCATCTATTTGGTTTTTGATTTTACTTTATTTTTATATTTATTAAAAATCAAAAACACCCTTTTTGTGCACTGTCTAGTTTAGAAAATACCAAAAAAATATTAAAACCTCTCCAAAAATTCCAAAAAAATTACCTAGTGTCTATTTTATCATATTTCAGTGTCAGTCCAAAAATCATTAAAAACCTCAAAAGAAAAACATTAAAAATTTAAAAACATTCAAAAACTTCAAAAAAATATATAAAATAGTAGAAAACTCCAAAAATCAAAATCTCAGTTCCTGTTTGTTCCTTATTTTGTCCTTTTTATTTGAAAAATAGTGTGAACATTTTGAGCTACTGGTTGTTATTTTTAATTCCCATTTTTATCACAGCCAGCTTTATTTCCACTGTTTTCCTTTATTTCAGTACTTAAAAATGTCAAAAATACCTTGAAAAATCCCCAAAAATCACAAAAACAGTAGAAAATCACAAAAATATCAAAAATATTTTATTCCTGAATTTTTGGTTATTTTTGCACCATTTTATAAATATTTTAGCTTGCCTTTCATTATATTGTCTTTATTCTCCAATATTGAAAAAAAAAGAAATAAAAAAAATATAATATAAAATATAAAAATCAGAAAATCAAAAATCAAAATACAAAATTAAAAATAAAAAAAAATATTTTTAAAATTAAAAACCCACAAAAATTTCCTTTCTTTGCTTGCTTAGTGTAGACACTCACACATCACACACACACTTTAGCATTTTTGCTTGAACTACCCTGTTTGTTCCCTGTGTTCGAACTCTCTGCATACTTGACACTATACACCATTTGTGCAGAGTTAAAAATAAATTTGACTCCACACTTATGTTTCATTGATTGATATTTGATTGTGGGTTCATTGTTGATTAATCGCATTTTATTGTGGGTCGCCACAGCGACGTATTTAGACCCTCGATAATCTGTGATTATCAAATGGCGCCGTTGCCGGGGAGCAACAGCGAGTAGTTCACATTTTTGATATATTTGTTTGATTGTGTGATTGTTTACCATAGCATCATTTTCCATCTCTTACATTTTGATATATCTTGTTGAGCTATCTGACCACTCTTCTTTGTCTTCTTGCGAGGGACCGCGGAGCGAGGCGGATCGCCTAGGTGACCCGACGCATCCTTGGGAAGCGGAGCCTGCTGTTCTTTAGCCAAGTCGGCAGGAGAGAGCAAGGAGTGAGAGAGAGAGTGATTAGACTAGTTTTCATTTATTTTTGGTGAGAGAGTGATTCATTTAATTTGTAATAATACATGTACACTTGGACTTGGACACTTAGACATTCGGGCCTAATTTCCGGGTGTTTGTTCACCCGGGGGCTCACCGCGGATTTTATCGAGTTTTTATCGCTGTCATTTTCCGATTTTGTTTTCATTTTTCACTTTCTTTTGTGGATTGTGCTCTTAGTTCTAGGTTCTGCTTGACTCGATTAGAATAGGTCCAAACACCTAATTATATTTGCATGCTCCTATAGATTCGTATTTGGACTTAGAATAATCAAACAGATAGCTAGTAGCTTCCAAATCCACGCGCCGCGAGCTCACACCCGAACAAGCGCTTTCTCCTACCCCAAATGTGTTGGGCAGAGGAGGGGTGAGCCTAGACCGGACCCTCGGATTAGGAATTACTAGTTAGCTTGTGGTTCTTCACGCTAGCAGTTGCCTGTTCTAGGACGGTTTCCGCTTGCATTTCGCCATATAGCATAGGTTTAAAAATTCTGCTTTGCATCCCGCATGGAGAGAGCTGGGATTCGCTGTAAGTCTTCTTACTTTGCACGCATCATCTAGGCACAAAGGTGAGATTTCCACCTTGGTGTCGACTTGCACGGCTTTTCCGACTCTATTCTCCCTCTGTTTTTGGAACAAAGTAGGAAAAAGGAAAAATACAAAACCGTTAGGCGCTTGTTTGAATTGACTCAAAAGAAGCGATAACACCAAAAAAATTAAAAAAGGGACTGCTAAAGAAAACTTGACCAAAATAAAATTGGTAATTGGATTCATTGCTTGGGGAGATTAACACCCTCACTTGTCTTCAGGTTGCATGGGAAGGTTTCCTTCCAAGTGAGGTGAGCGCTTCGTAAGGATTAGAGCCCAAAACCCAACTTGTGGCTGCCTTGTGTATCGCCTGGATTTCCGAAGTATTGGCGCTACTATCGTACGTAGTCGAGTAGGAATTGGTCGCCATTGGTGACTCTCTATTGTGAGAGCACCGACCTTGTCCGAAGTACCGAGATTAGGCCACGCCTTCACGGGTGTGTCTGTCTCACCAGCTGCGTCCGAGTAGGATCTTGCACGCTCACGGGTGATTCCGTTGCGAGCGAGGTCCGAAGTATCGGTTTCGCCTATCGGCTTCCTCCCTCTATTTCTTTGGCTGAGTAGGGATCCAGGAAGGGTTACAAGGACCTCAAAAAGCGCAAGTTACAGGTTACACAGGAGGAGGACAAGTACGGGGACACTTTCCTGGCAGTACTCTCGCTCCTATAGGCGTAGCGCTCTAAGGACTCGTGAAAAGATAAATACCTGAAAACAAGCTAAAACTGACAAGATAAAAGTCGATCCTTCACGGCTTCACAAGTTGAGTTGGTGAACTTACCCTTGCTTTGTGTTTGATTGTTAGATTTATTAAGGTCAAGATCCAAAAACAACGCACAATCGTGCACAATTTTGTTGCATTTCATCTTCTTCTTTTCTTGCATTTATCCTGCTCTTCCCGAATAATCAAGATGATGGGACGGAGATCTCTTAGGCCGACCTTGTCGGCACCGCTATCTAGCACTCCTCCTTACTCATCTAGGAATGCCTCGGAGAGTCCGCTCTCCGAGCCCGAGTTTACATCCACCCTGTTCCCCCTCGACCACCCTTCCCATTCTCCTTCCCTCAGTCCAATCTTTTCAGAGTTCAGTGAATCACAGAATTCAGCTCATTCAACAGCACCTGAAATGGCCTCTTTTGCATTTTCAGAGAATCCAGTAATGGCAGACAGAGGCGAGCACCCAGATGACCACGACCATCCTCCGTTCATTATTGACCAAGTGGCCATCAACAATTCCTTGCTAGCGTCCCTGGAGACTATGCAGAGGCAGATCCGAGACCAGGGAACATTCATGGGAGATCTGATGAGAGAGATAGCACAGCTGAGAGAAAACCGACCTGGGGGCGGTGGCGGTGGAGAAGGAGGAGGACCTGATGCAGGAGGAGGCGATCCAGACGGTGAGCGACCGCCACGGACCATCATGAGGGAACTGCACAACCCAGCTTCGTCCCTCACTCACCGGTGGATCAGACTCCCGTCAATCCACGGAGACTTCGAGCTTCGGCACCACACGATTCAGTTGCTACCCAAGTTTCACGGGCTGCCGACCGAAGAGCCGCACCTCCATCTCCAAGAATTCGAAATGATTTGCAGCACTATCCATGATCGGCTGATGACCGAGGACACCATCAAGATGATTGCCTTCCCATTCTCTTTGGTTGATAGAGCCGTATATTGGCTCAAGCATCTAGGGCGATTCGTCGATACTTGGGCAGATCTCCGGTCCGCATATTTGAAGAAGTACTATCCTCTAGGCCGGACCAACGCAGCTCGAGCTATGATCAGCAACTTCGTCATGATCCCAAATGAACAGTTCCACGAAGCATGGGATCGATTCAGAGAGCTCATAGACCGGTGTCCACATCACAATATTTCCAAGCCCAATCTGGTGCAGAGTTTCTTCTGTGGGCTGACACCGGAGCTGCAGGGGCTTGTGAACGCTTCGTGCGGTGGATCATATTTCTCCAAGGGAGAAGACGACGTCTGGGCCATCTATGAAGGCATGGCAGAAAATTCCACAGTGATGACCCAGGCCCGAGTCTATACACAGCAGAAGCCCCCGCAAGGAGCGGGATCATTTCAGAGGATTGCCCGCATCGATGCCGGTCCCAGCACAACGTCGGTAGCTGCAGCACAAGCCGATTCAGCAGCAGCCGACATGGGCATTATCAGTGAAAAGCTGGACCGCATGGAGATCCTCGAAAAGAAGCAGAACCAAGGTCTAGCCCAGATGGACCTTCTCACCAAGACAATGAGTGACCTGAAAACTCAAATTCTCTGTATTCAGGAGGCACAGGCCCATTCACAACAGCCTCCCAGGTCACAGGTTGCTTCCAGCAGCAACAATCCCAACCAGGCCTCCACCTCATACCGCCAGGTGAACCATATCCAGGCGGAGCCGGTTCCATTGTTGCAGTACCATCCAGAGCAACCGCCATCTCAGGAGACGCAAATGGTGGTGTATCAGCCGGAGCAGCCACTGGCAGTTCTTCCTCCACCTTCCTTCGAGCAGGAACCGTTGATGGAAGTCAACGGGATTTGGTATGACCGATACCCTCAGCCCGCAATTCGTAGGGATCATCCCGGATTCCGTTGGGGTAATGGTGGTTCCTCATCCCAACAGCATCCCCCTGCTCAAGGACAGCAGAGCAGCCAGCCACATCAGTACAACCAGCAGCCCCAGTATGCCCAGCCACAACAATACCAGAGTGGTCCTCGTCTCGCCTATCAGGGACAACAGTGGAGGCAGCGTCAGCCGCCTCAGCATTCTTATCACCAGCCTTCCCCCCAGTTTCAGCAACAACACCAGCAGCAGCAGCCCCATTTCCAGCAGGGACAGACGTCCGGTTCTCAGGGTCCAGCCTTCGAGAACCCTGCTCTTGATGATCTTGCCCGCTTGCTATCTGAACAGCGGGCATCTTTCAGGCAAGAAATGGATGAGTTCTGGCAGGAAATGCGGGACATCATCAAAGGCAAAGCCGCCATACCCGCTCAGATCGAACCAAACCCTAATATTTTAAAAAGAAAATCTGAGCAGGTAGAGTCCACAGAGGATACCTCTCCTAGTGATCATTTGAGTGACATGTCTTATTCCTATTATGATGCTGATTTTGTTACTACTAGGAGCGGTAGGATGCCAGCCGGCGACGCCTCTTCTGAGCGACAGCCAGATGCAGAATCAGGAGCGCCAGAGGAGCAGAGGAGCGGTGCTGATGCCGCTACAGATGATGTTGAAGACGGTGGTGCTGATGCCACCAATGATGGAGTACAGGACAACGGTGCTGATGCCGTTGTGTTACCAGATGCAGACGGTGGTGCTGATGCCACCATTTTGGATGCTGAACCAGAGCGCGGTGCTGATGCCGCGAAGACAGGTGCTAGTGGTGGTACTGAGGCCACCACATCCACTTTTGTTGAGCCATCTGTGATGTTGCCACATTTTGTATCTAGAGACTGTGGGAACAAAAACAAAAACAAAAATATGAATAAAGGAAAGGTTTCTGTTCAAATTACGAATCCATATGTGGTGAATGATGATTATCGTATGGACTCTCCGTCTTCACAGGCACAGGGACCGATTCCTAGCCCTCCATCTGAGGAGGCCCATACCATCCCCTTCCCTGAGGCACTCTGCCGAGCGAAGGGGAATAAAAAAGAAAATCCAAAAAAGAGCCAACAGGTAGAGTTCGGCAACGAAATGATTGACAGATTTCACATTCAGCTGACTCTACGGGAAGCATTCGAGCATATTCCCTTCTTCAAAAAGAACTTGAAAGAGACAACCACTGTTCGAAGGAAGAAGAGGCACAGAGATCAAATCCATATGCTCACTTATGACACATGTTGCATCATCCAGAACAAGCTGCCAGCCAAGCGACCAGACGCAGGAGCTCCCTATGTCAGATGCGAGATTCAGGAGCAGCAGTTTGATCGTACTCTATTAGACAACGGCTCTTCAATTAACCTTCTTCCGGCAGCCTTACTCAAGCAGTTCGAGTTTGGCCCTCTTCTTCGAAGCAGAACGGTCCTTCAGTTTGCTGATAGGTCGATTAAGAGGCCGAAGGGGTTATTGAAAGACGTGGTCGTTACCATTCAGGGCCTGAAATTCCCCGTGGACTTCGTTGTGTTGGACATGGAGATCCCTGAGTCGATAACTGATGCCCCCATCATTCTCGGACGTCCATTCTTGGCCACAGCCAAGGCAGTGACCGACCATGATAGCGGGAAGGTATGTTTTCGCGTAGAGGGCGAAACCATACAAATAGAGACGATCGAAGAAATCAGAGCCAGAGAGGCAGAATGCTCAGAACAGTCCAGTGAAGCCGAGCAGATGACAGAGGAGGAGCTAGACATCCACCAGGTTTGTGATTTCGAGATGACTGATGATGAATCCAACTAGAAAGATCCCGTAGCACCGACCCTCGCCTTGCCTACAGATTCATTGTATCTCAAGCTCATGGCGGTCGAGGGCCGGGAGAGCACATCCCTGGATGAGGATATCTCTGAGGCTGACAGTGTTGTAATGAGTGGTGCTGAAGAATTTCAATCTTTCTCATCGTCTTCTGATCCCTCGGATTCAGACATTGACTGGGACGACTTTGATGATTATTTGCCTTGTCTGATTCCTTCTGAGCCAGCAGCCATGATAGAGTGCGAGCTAGTGCAGTTTATTGATGATCCATCAGGCCGCCCTTCGTCAGAAATTCATGCAGTGCGAGAGTTCTCACATGCAGACCTGGTAGCATTTACACAGACATATCAGAAACCAGATCTGCCCCCTCCCAGTTGTCCAGAACGGAAACCTCTGCCGCAGTCAATGAAGTACAGATTCCTTGCTGGAGAGCCAGAAATGCACCCAGTCATTATCTCAGCAGATTTGACTGGAGAACAAGAATCTCGTCTGATGGAGGTTCTTGAAAGAAACCGCAAGGCAATCGGTTGGAGTATAGCTGATCTCCAGGGGCTGAGCCCAAATCTTTGCTCTCACCACATTTATCTTGAGGATAACGCTAAGCCGTCGCGTGAGTTCCAACGACGGCTGAACCCGAATCTTCGAGACGTAGTCATGAAAGAAATTTCCAAGTGGTGGAGCGCCGATTTTATTTATCCCATCTCCGACTCCAAATGGGTAAGTCCGCTACATGTGGTACCCAAGAAGACGGGTATCACTACAGTTGTTAATGAGTCTGGAGAGGAGATCGCTACCAGAGTACCAACTTCTTGGAGGGTCTGTGTAGACTACAGACGATTGAATGAGGCCACCAAGAAGGATCACTTCCCGCTACCATTCATTGATCAGATTATCGAGCGGCTAGCTGGGAAGAGTCATTATTGCTTTCTTGATGGGTACTCTGGATACAATCAAGTGGCCATTGCGCCCGAAGACCAGGAGAAAACGACATTCACCTGTCCGTTTGGGACATATGCTTTCAGACGGATGCCCTTTGGTCTATGTAACTGATGAATCCACGTTTCATCATCTTTATTCTATCATTTTGGCCTGAAAAACCCTAGTAAATGCGTGTAAATAGCATTTATTCATGCATTTTAGCATTCATGTATATGTATGTAAATATTGTATAAAATGCGGTTCTTAAAGCCAAAATTATAGAATAAAGAAAAGAAAAGAAAAAGAATAAAATATTGTAAATATTTTATGACCCGAAGCCCCGAGACCTAGGCATCTTGATGAATAGGTCGACAAGGAATAAAGTAGGGGGAGATAAGGTCAGAAATATAGATAAAATACCTATACTTTTTATTCATTCTTTATTCATTTTGGGACCTATTTTTGGTTCCACTTTTTGTACATCAAATAAAGAAACTTTGTACATGAAAGTTGTAGATAAATTAATAAAGAAAAATACAAAATTGATTTCACAGAAAAATAATGTACAGATAAAAAGTTATGGTCTGAATAAAAACCCAGAATGCCAACTTCCCAGACCCGTATCTCACCCATAAAAACTCCAAATGCAGCGTACTCACCTTTAATTGTATATAGAAGAAAATAATCTAATTAATGGTGGTGGTTTCGCATTTGGCGGAGCTACGGTTTGAAAGTTGACTTTTGGACCCTCATTGTATACTTGTACATATTAAAATATTCAATTTATTATTTATTTATTATTTTTATATAATTTTATATTTTTATAATGTTGTAAATAATACTTATAATAATTATGAGCATTAAAATCAAAATAAAAAAAACATAATTAAAATACAAATAAAAATACTTGTATATATTCAATACATAGGTATTATACATGCACCCATACCTGTATAAAACATACTAGTATTTTGTTAAATATACAAAACATATCAGAAAATAAAATAAAAATATATTTACTTGTATAAAAGTATGTTATAATTATATAAAATAATAAACAAAAAAATAAACAAATTAAAAGTACAAAATAAAAATAAAAGAATACAATATATAGAATAATACACCTATAAGGGTATAAATGCAAACTTGTAAAAATATAGCTCATAAAAATAAACAAAAATCATCATAAAATACTTCATAAAATTACAAACACTTTTTATTTTATACTCAAAATTTAATTAATTCGTTTGCTATTTTTAATTCATTTTATAAGGGATTTTAGCCAAGGAATTTTCTGGTTGGTCCACGTGGACCAACCAGAACGCTCCATTGGTTGACCTCGGTCAACTCTCTGACCGAGGTCTGTTCCTTGTCAGAGTCGGGTTTGACCCTGTGTTCTCTCATTTTTCGAGGGAACCTCGATCACCATTTGGTGATGGTTCCTTCTTGGAATCTTTTCCTCGGTCAATGGTGATTCACGCCCAAGTGATTCCTTGGGCTGTGGATCACTGACCGAGGCTCTGAAGCCTCGTCTTCCTCGCCTCGCCGTCAACTCTTTAAATAGAACTCCCCGACTTCAATTTGATTTTGATCCTTCTTCCGCCAAAACCACTCGAAAACCCCTAGCCAGTTGTGCTCCTGGTGACAGCAGGAGTCGATTTGACCTTGGGTTTGCGTCAGTTGGCGTCGAATCGAAGTCGATCCGACCCTCGCCGGAGCTCCACCGCGCTTCATCGCCCGACGTCTCTGGTGAGTCCCCTCCTCCTTTCTCTTCGTTCTCTTGTAGCTTTAGCGTAGATTAGCGTAGACCTATAGCAGTTTTTATCCTAGATCACCCATTCGCCGTGAATCATCGATCAAAGTCCACGGCGGAGCTGAGCTCCGCCTCCATTTTCCGATCACTCCCGTCACCTTCAGCCGCTTCGACCACCTCCATCTTCTTCCTCGTCACTCCGTCACGCCGCATCACCCTTCATTCCCCCTCGATCTCGCTCAGATCGAGCTGACCGAACTCCCTCCTCCGCCGCTCGCCGGAGTTCTTCGCCCGCACCCTATTTCGCCTCATCGGAACCATCGGGACCCACCTGCGGCTTCGCCTGGATTTTGCGCAACTAACCACGCAGGTCCGAGCCAAGGAGAAGGCTCCATCGACTCTCGAGGACTTCAGGAGCAGCTCCCCAGGTCACCTCCACCGTCCGGCCGCTTCAAGCCATCTCAGGCTCGCCTGAGACCACCTACAAACGCGGACGTGCCCCAGGATCGTTTTGCCCTTGATCCTGGGGTCGGAGAGGCCGTGTGTCGGCCATATTTCCCAGCCGAAGTTCGCCGGGGAAGTGTTCTTCGTGAGCCTTCCCCTGCCGTTGGATCAGAGGTCCGCTCCAGATACGCCACCAGCCGTTCGATCTCCGTCGCCTCCTCGCCGTCCGATCAAGCCTTGAAGATCTAATCACAGCCGTCTGCGACGAAGGGGTACGCGCCGTTGGATGCGCGCCACGTGGATTAGTGGATCTCCATCGACCGCTGGATCAAGCCCCGTGGGTATTTTGCACTTTTAACCCACGCTTTTTGTATTTACTTTTTAGTCCAGTAACTTTTATTTGTAGTTTAAAAAGTGTTGTAATATTTGCACTCGGACCCTCACATTATCACTATTTGCACTTCGGTCCATGCCACGTCACCTCACGTGACGTTGGCGTGTGACTTTTGGGTATTTTGCGAGATAGGCCCCGGACTTTTCTTTATTTGCAATTTCGTCCCTGTGCGTAGGATATATAATATGTTGTTGGAAATTTTGCATGCTTGCCCAGCCGGTTTTCTGTAATTGCAATTATACCCCTGTGAATGGTGTTTCACGTGAGCTGTGCGTGATTTTGTGGAGAAAATTGCATCTGTGCCCCCGTCGTTTTATCTATTTGTATTTAGGTCCCTGCCAGGCCCTTAATTTTTGTATGCTTGCTGTATTTATTTGACATATCATTCCGAGCCCAAAAATTTCACAAAAATAGGTTTAAGGTCCTGGATATGTGTACTTTAACACCACCTATTTAGTTTTTGATTTTATTTTATTTTGATATTTATTAAAAATCAAAAACATGCACTTTCACTACTGTTTGTATTAGAAAATACCAAAAAAATATAAAATCACTCCAGAAAAATTTCAAAAAAATTATATTTTGTGTCTTTTAGTTTGCTCTAACCTCCAGCCAAAAATCCTTAAAAAATACAAAACCAAACTCTTAAAAATTGCAAAACTCTAAAAACCTTCATAAAAATTTTTAAAATTCATAAAAAACCCAAAAATAGTGTTTTCTTCTCCTGAATTTTCTTTGTTTTATTATCTTTGCGTGAAAATTAATTTGGAGAATTTTTGTCACTGTTTGCTATTTTATTTCTCCATTTTATTTTCAGCCTTTTATTTTCTTCACTGTTTTCTTTATTTTGCTAATTAAAAATACCAAAAACATTCTAAAAATTACCCAAAAATCACAAAAACAGTAGAAAAATATAAAAAGACCAAAAAGACTTTATTTTCTAATTTTTGGACATTTTTAGCTATTTGTGTAAATACCTTAGCTTGTCTTTTATTGCATTGTGCTTATTTTCCAATATTGAAAAAGAAAATATAAAATATAAAAATAAAAAAAAATAAAAAAATCAGTAAATCAAAAAAATCAAAATACAAAAATATAAAATTTAAAATTAAAAAAAAAATAAATATATAAAATCAAAAACCCACAAAAATTCTAGATTGGCTAAGTTGCTTGTTGGACTTGGGATTGGATTTTTATCCGTGCTTTACACCTTTGCTTCTTGTGTTCGACCCCTACTTGCTTGCCATTGTACATCTTTAGTAGGGTATAATAAATTTTAATCCTTGCTATTCATTCTCTGATTGATTGTGTGGGTTAATTGTTGAAGACCGAGGAAGTTTGAGCAGTCGCATCAGCGACAGTGAGTCTGACTTGTCAGACCACTATTTAGCGGCTCTCGCTGTCTCGCTTTTCAAATGGCGCCGTTGCCGGGGAGCATCGGCTTGTAGAGTACCTTTGGGTCTTGCTAGTCACTTAGCCATTTTTGCTTACTTGTATTTTGTGTATTATTTATTCTGAACTGTCTGACATCTCTTTTGTTTTCTTGCGAGGGACCGCCGACCGAGGAGGATCGCCTAGGGGATCCTGAGCAGCCTTGGGAGGAGGAGTCGGCTATTCTACCCTAGCCGACAGGAGAGAGCAGGAGGACTAGAGAGTGAGAGAGAGTTGCTTTATTTTTGTGAGGGAGAGTATTTGATTAATTTGTAATAATACAGGACTTGAACTCTTGGACACTTCGGGCCTAACTTCCGGGTGTTTGTTCACCCGGGGGCTCACCGCAGTTTTGACGAGTTTTTATCGCTGTCATTTTCCGGTTTTGTTTTCATTTTTCACTTTCTTTTGTGGATTGAGCTCTTAGTTCTAGGTCCTGCTTGATTCGATTAGAATAGGTCCAAACACCTAATTATCTTCGCATGCTCCTATAGATTCGTATTTGGACTTAGACTAATTAAATAGTTAGCTAGTAGTTTCCGATCCACGCGCCGCGAGCTCACACCCGAACAAGCGCTTTCTCCTACTCCAAATGTGTTGGGCAGAGGAGGGGTGAGCCAAGACCGGACACTCGGATTGAGAATTATTAGCTAGCTTGTGGTTCTTGACGCTAGCAGTTGCCTGTTCTAGGACGATTTCCGCATTGCATAACCGGCATATAGATTAGGTTTATAAATTTCTGCCTTGCATCCCGCATGGAGAGAGCTGGGATTCACTGTAAGTCTTCTCACTTTGCATTCATCATATAGGCACAAAGGTGAGATTTCCATCTTGGTGCCGACTTGCATTGGCTTTTCCCGACTCTTTTCTCCCTCTGATTTTGGATGCATTAGGATAAAGAAAAAAAAAAAAACAAAATCGTTAGGCGCTTGTTTGAAACTACTCAAAAGAAGCGATAACACAAAAAAATTAAAAAAGGGACTGCTAAGAAAACTTTGACCTAAATAAAATTGGTAATTGGACTCATTGATTGGGGAGAGTAACACCCTCATTTGTTTTCAGGTTGCATGGGAAGGTCTCCTTCCAAGTGAGTTGAGCGTTCGTAAGGATTAGAGCCCAAAACCCAACTTGTGGCTGCCTTGTGTATCGCCTGGATTTCCGAAGTATTGGCGCTACTATCGTACGTAGTCGAGTAGGGCTTGGTCGCCAGTGGTGACTCACTATTGTGTGAGCACCGACCTTGTCCGAAGTACCGAGCATAGGCCACGCCTTCACGGGGGTGTCTGTCTCACCGGCTGCGTCCGAGTAGGATCTTGCACGCTCACGGGTGATTCCGTTGCGAGCGAGATCCGAAGTATCGGTTTCGCCTATCGGCTTCCTCCCTCTATTTCTTTGGCTGAGTAGGGATCCAGGAAGGGTTACAAGGACCTTAAAAAGCGCAAGTTACAGGTTACACAGGAGGAGGACAAGTACGGGAATACTTTTCCGGCAGTACTCTCGCTCCTATAGGCGTAGCGCTCTAAGGACTCGTTGAAAGATAAACTCCTGAAAACAAGATAAAAATTACAAAGATAAAAGCCGAACCTTCACGACTTCACGTGTTGAGTTGGTGAACTCCCTTGTCTTGTGTTTGATTGCTAATAATATTTAGGTCAAGATCAAAAATATCGCGCCTTTGCGCAATTTTGCTCCCCTTCTATTTGAACCTTGCTCATTGTGAGCCTTCTACTGTTTTGCAATCCTCTTTATTTCTTGTTACCCTCGTGCTCTTCATCCAACATCCATTCCTCTTGATCCTCGCAAGATGTCGCTACACGGATGGTTTAGTCGGGACCTTGCCGACACCCACATCGATTCCGTACGATCGACGTCTCCAATAAAGAGGGGTGATCTCCGAAGAGTTAATTCGGATCTTGCGGATGTCTCTTTGGACTCCCCTATTCTCGCCTCTTTCAATACTTGCCTTTCTCCAATCAACCCGCTATTCGGGATGGACTCGCAACCCGAACTAGCTCTTCCCCTTTCAATACACCGGGACTACTCTTATCCCCGAAACAACCCCTTGTGGATGGAGGTCGATTTCAGTCAATATCATATGCTCCGTTCACAACATTCTGGGATTGACCTTGGCCCCAGATTCATCTCAACAGTTGGTGCAGAGGAAGATACTGATCAGGGTTTACTCCGTCATGCAGATCTTCAACCTGATCAAGAGTCAGAGATCCAAGTACAGTCTGAGATGGCAGGAGGAAGAGGGAAAGGACCACAGCCTCAGCATGAGCCTGAAGACAATGCGGCAGAAGGACAATATACTACGCAGGGTGAGGTCAACAGTCAATTGCTGGCTTCCATTCAAGCCATTCAGCAGCAGTTGACCAATCAGGCTTTAGCCCAGAATGCCTTTCAGGACATGCTGAATGATCTGAGGAGGAGGGCCGATGCAAGAGACGGCCGACGGGAGGATGATCCCAATTTCGAGGAAGTCAATGATGAGTTCTCAGTGGGACCTGACTTTGACGCAGCAGAAGAGGATCCACCGCAGCCCAAGCCTACGCTCAAGCAGACATACAACCCAGGAGCAGGGCGCATCACTGAGTGGATTCAGATTCCACGTATGCATGCTCACTTCGAGCTGAAGCCACAGTTTCTGTCACTGCTTCCCACTTTTCATGGAAACACCACTGAGGAGCCATATATTTTCCTCAAGAAGTTCAACCGCATCTGCTCCACCGCTCACTACCCCGGGGTTCCCCTGGATGTGATCAAGATGACTGCATTCTCCTTCAGCCTTCAAGACAAGGCCCTTTACTGGGTCGACCATCTCGGGAAGGTCGTCACCACCTGGGAGGAACTAAAATCTGCTTTCCTCCACAAATTCTATCCTCTGGGGAGATTAAACCAGATGCGTGCCCGGATCTCCAGTTTCTGCCAGCAGCCCCACGAGACGATCCATGAAGCGTGGGAGAGATTCAAGGATCTCCAGGAGAAGTGCCCCCACCATGAAATACCCAAGACCAGTCTCGTGCAACACTTCTTTGGGGGGCTATCATTTGAGAGCCAAAAGCTCGTGGATGCAGCTTGCGGCGGTTCACATTTTAATAAGGACGAGGATGTCGTGTGGAATGTCTTTGAAGAAATGGCTGAGGGAGAAGCAGCCCAATCCTCGTCCCGAGCCTACATGAAGCCACCGACCGCCATCAGCAAGCCAGTTAACATGGCTTCTCACACTGAGGACAAAGATGAAAGCTCCAACCTGAGTATCATCGGGAGCCACTTGTCTAAAGTGGATATCATCGAGAAGAGGTCGCAGGACCTCGAAAAACTGGCAGTTATAGAGAAGAGGACCCAAGGTCTGGAGAAGCTCGACCAGATTTCCCAGCAGCTGGAGCAGCTCGTCCGCGCACTGAATGCAAACATGTGCAACGCTGTGTCTACCTCTGCCGAGCCGAACGCTGAGAAGAAGGAGCCTACAATGCAGCAAAATCCTCAGCCGACTCTCCCGCAGCCCCAGCCAGTCCAGCACGTATACTACGTGCAGGTCCCGGAGCAGCCACCGCAGCCTCAGACACAGATGGTTGCATATCAGCCAGAGCACCAGCCCGCTTACTCCGAGCAGTTCTCTCCACCCCCGCCGCTGATCCAGGAGATCAATGGCGTCTGGAACAACGAAGCGCAGCTGACCCGTCCTCAGGGACACTCTCAGGGTCAGAACATGGGCAACAGGCCCTTCCAGCAGCAACACCAGGGTGGAAGACCATTCCAGCAGCCCTACCAGTACCAGCCTCCCTCACATGGGAACACGTGGAGGCAGAATTACCAACACGGGCCTCAGCAGTCCGGATATCGTGGACAAGGACATCACCAGCAACCGGCTGCACAATACAACCAACACCCGTCGCAGTACTTCTCCAATCCCCCTCCTCAACAATTCGCACAAGGATACCCGTCACAATCTCAACCGCCATATCAGCAGTCTAGACCCCAGCAGGGGGAATCTTCTGAGATTGTACCGGTGAATCCGGCCCTGGCCTGTTTGGAGCAGTTGATGAAGAATATGGCCGAGATGACCCAGAAGATCGACGACCTGACGGCAACCAAAACCGTCATACCAGCCCAGGTCGAAGCCAATCCTAACAATTTCCGACGCAAGGAGCAGGTAGCCGGCAGTGTCCAACCCGAATCAGGTGAACTTAATTGTTTTTTATCTAACGCTGTTACTCTCAGGAGCGGTAGGACACTCCAGCCATCGGCGACGGCAAAAGGAAAGCAGATTGCATCTGACGGGGAATCGTCAGTCCAGCCAACACCAGGGCCAGCAAGCATTTTGGGAGCAGCACCAGCATCCAGAAAATCACAAAAAAATGAAGAAAACAGAAAAATACAAAAAGATAGCAGTAACCTCGGTGGAGACCGGCCAGCATTGGAGACGCTTGCACCCGCATCACAGTCAGCTCCTGACAGGAGGAGCACTGCACCTGCAGCAAGTCCAACGCCAGCACCTGAAGCCGAGCCTGTCGTTTTTGGTCCACAAATTGTAGATGAATCCATTCCTTTTTGTCATCTACCTGTAAACAACAACACGGACACTATTTTGAATGAAATTGGAGAAGAGTTTGTAAATATTCCTTTTCCTGAAGCAATGAAAAAACACAAAAAAATGAAAAATTTGAAAAGTGCTTTGTCTGATCCTGCTATCATAGAAATCATTCAGAATTTGGTGTTAAATATGCCATTAATGAAAGCTCTTGAGTACATGCCTGTTGTGAAGAAAGGACTGAAAGAAGCATGTACAACCAAGCGCAGGCCAACCCCCCATAACTCCCGAAACAAAGGTGGTAAATCTGAAAAGCACATTCTCACTATGGCCACCGTCAATGCCATCAGCAACCTCCCGGACAAAAAGCCAGATATGGGAGCACCTCTTGTACGTTGTCAGATGTTCGATCAAGAGTTCGAACGAACACTCCTCGACAGCGGGTCATCTGTTAATCTGATGCCAGCCTCACTACTCACGGAGTTCAAATTGGGACCGCTCAAACCTACAAAGATGATTCTGCAGTTTGCAGACAAGTCAGTCAAGCGGCCTAGGGGCTTGTTGGAGGACGTGATCGTCACGGTTCAGGGAAAATCTTTCCCAGCCGATTTTGTGGTCTTAGATATGGACGTCCCCGCTCCGTTGCTCCTTACCCCGATCATACTCGGAAGGCCATTTCTGCGGACGTCAAACGCAGTCGTGAATTATGGGACAGGAGAAATCACTTTTGGAGCTGGCAATGAAATTATCCGAGTAGAGACCCTGTCTGAGGGAACGCCCGTTGAACCAACATCGGTATCATGTGCAAGGGTGATTGAGAATGATGAAGACTGCGACTTTCTATCCGAGATTCAAGACACCAACCTCTTCCTGGATGATCATGAGATCCACGGAATCCTCTATCCAGGGAAGGAAGTGGAGACCGCAGTCGAATTCCCGTGTATCGATCAAGACGAGTACCTTGCTGATGCACTACAAAATACTACCGTGGGGTCGTTATGCCTTCAGAACCAAGAGCCGAGTTTGGAAGCATTTTCGGAAGAAGATGAAAGCATCGAGGAATTCTGTCAGGATCTGAGAGAAGAGACAGAGCAGATTATGGTGGACATCGCACAGTTGAAAGAATCACCACCTGTATTGATAGCGGAAGTCACCACTGAAGCAGCTCAGACCCCGCCAGAGCTGAAACCTTTGCCCTCCAATATGAAGTATGCCTTCCTTGCAGGAGAACCGAATATGTACCCGGTCATCATCAATGCGCATCTGACCAAAGATCAAGAAATCTCGTCTGATGGAGGTTCTTGAACGTAACCGCAAGGCGATAGGCTGGCAAACCTCTGATCTCCACGGGATCAATCCGTCACTCTGTTCGCATCGCATCTTTCTGGAGGAAGACAGCAGACCCTCTCGTGAACTGCAAAGAAGATTAAATCCAAACCTGCGAGAGGTGGTTATGAAAGAAATCCAGAAATGGTGTGATGCGGGATTCATTTATCCCATCTCCGACAGTAAATGGGTGAGCCCTCTGCATGTTGTGCCTAAGAAATCAGGGATCACCATTGTGAAAAATGATAAAGGAGAGGAGATCGCAACCAGAGTGCCGACTTCTTGGCGAGTGTGCGTAGACTACAGAAGACTCAATCTTGCCACCAAGAAGGATCATTTTCCGCTACCCTTCATCGACCAGATCTTGGAGAGATTGGCCGCGAAGGAGTATTTCTGTTTCTTGGACGGTTACTCTGGGTATAATCAAGTTGCTATTGCTCCTGAAGACCAAGAGAAGACCACGTTCACCTGTCCATTTGGCACATATGCCTTCAGACGGATGCCGTTCGGGCTTTGCAACGCCCCAGCCACATTTCAGAGGTGTATGCTTGCAGTTTTTGCTGATATGGTGGGTAGCTTCCTCGAGGTCTTTATGGACGATTTTTCGGTCTATGGGGATTCATTTGATCAATGCCTGGATTATCTAGACCGAGTCTTACGGAGGTGCTGCGAGGTGAATCTTGTGCTCTCCTGGGAGAAGAGCAATTTCATGGTGACTGAAGGAATCGTGCTGGGTCACGTTGTTTCTAAACGTGGCATGGAAGTTGATCCAGCCAAGGTGGATGTAATTTCTAAGCTGGAGCCACCTACAAACATCAAGCAAGTCCGGTCATTCTTGGGCCATGTCGGTTTTTACCGACGATTTATTAAAGATTTCAGCAAATTGGCCAGACCGCTGACTGAGTTGCTTGGCAAGGACAATGAGTTCATTGTAGACGACCGTGTGCTCCTTGCCTTTAATCAGTTGAAAGAACTCATCACGCAGGCCCCTGTCCTACAGCCACCGATTTGGACTCAGCCTTTCGAGATTATGACTGATGCGTCGGATTATGCCATCGGAGCTGTACTGGGGCAGAGAAAAGACAATGTACCGTTTTGCAATTCACTACGCTAGCCGAACGCTCGATGAAGCTCAGCGAAACTATACTGTTACTGAAAGGAGCTGCTAGCAGTAGTCTTTGCTTTGGAGAAGTTCAGATCTTACCTTCTTGGATCCAAAGTTATCATCTACACTGATCATTCGGCCATTAAGTATTTACAGCAGAAGAAGGATGCCAAACCACGTCTTATCCGGTGGATCCTTCTCCTCCAGGAGTTTGACATGGAGATCAGAGATAAACCTGGGGTAAAGAATGTAGTGGCCGATCATCTGTCAAGACTTCCTGAACCGGAGTCTCCTGAGCTAAACTTACAGCCTATCACAGAGACCTTTCCAGATGAATCGATTCTGTCTGTCGCCTCACTTCCTTGGTATGCGGACATCGTGAATTATCTAGTTGCCAAGAAAATCCCACAGGACTGGGCCTAAGTTGAAAGTAGACAGATTTTTGTCTAAAATCCATTTCTACCAGTGGGAAGACCCGTATCTGTTTCGTGAGGGAGCCGATTGCATCTGGAGAAGGTGTATACCTCAGGAGGAGGTTCCAAGTGTCCTCGCTTTATGTCATGATCAAGATTCTGGAGGACATCATTCAGGAAAACGGACGGCAGCAAAAGTTCTTCAAAGTGGCCTCTGGTGGCCTTCATTGTTCAAAGATGCAGATGAATACGTCAAAGGTTGCACTGACTGTCAGAAGATGGGCGGAACCATAGGAATGAGAGATACGATGCCTCTGAAGTACATTCAGATCTCGGATGTCTTTGACGCATGGGGGATCGACTTCATGGGCCCATTTCCTAACAGTCAGGGTTATGAGTATATTCTGCTTGCTGTCGATTATGTCAGTCGTTGGGTGGAGGCTATCCCCGCCCGAGCCGCCGACAGTCGGACTGTCTGTCGATTCTTACGAGATCACATCATAGCACGGTTCGGGATTCCCAAGATCCTCATATCTGACGGGGGCAGTCATTTCATAAACAGAGAGGTGAAGAAGCTGACCCAGGAATTCTGCATCGAACATCGTGTTGCTTCACCCTATCACCCGCAGTCCAATGGCTTAGCCGAATGTTCAAACAGGGAGATCAAGACAATTCTGCAGAAACTTGTGCGTCCGGATCGCAAAAACTGGTCTCAGCTGCTTGATTCCGTCCTTTGGGCTTACAGAACAGCGTACAAGTCACCCTTGGGAATGTCTCCCTACCGCCTGGTGTATGGCAAGCCCATGCCACTTGCCCGTGGAACTTATTCATAAATCTTTATGGGCTATTAACATCTGTAATTTGGACTCCAAGCAAGCAGGACAGAACCGGAAATTGGATCTGAACAGATTACTGGAATTCAGAGATTATGCATATGACAACAGCCTGATGTACAAGGAAAAGGTCAAAACATGGCACGACAAGCACATCCGCCACAAGGCCTTTGATCCAGGTCAGAAGGTATGGTTGTTCGATGCGAAATTAAAAATCTTTCCAGGCAAATTGAAGAGCAAATGGACTGGGGCCGTTTGTAGTTAGGCAGGTGCGTGACAACGGAAGTGTATTGATATCCAATCTGTCAGCTGACGCACAACCTTTTGTAGTCAATGGACAGCTTCTGAAGCCATACCTCGAACATGACACATTCATGGCCGTCGTTGACTCGATTCAAGTAATCTATGAGGATGAGCTGAATATCTCGAAGGAGACAGAAGAAGGCAAAGCACATCAAAACATTTTTGAATGATTTTCCTTTCCGTCTTTTCTTCTTTTCTTCTTTTCTTCTTCTTTTATCTCATTCTACCGAATTGATGCCATCCCTTTCATCACTGCTACACGTAGGATGTACTTTGTCCTAAGTATAGGGGGGTGTGCACCCCGAGTTCCTTCTATTCTTTTCGATCCTCTCCATTGTCTCCTCTTCTTGTCTATACTTAGGGATTTCTTACCCTAAGTATAGGGGGAGACAATCTGAGTACGATCTGTTCATTCCCACCCTTGACCCTCCCTGCTTTGTGTACAGTCTGCTATACTTAGGATTATTTGATCCTAAGTATAGGGGGGACGGTCAACTTCTCATTGATTCCTTCATTTCTTTGTTCGTTCATTCTTTGGATTTTCCTATACTCAGTACGAGTTATGTCTTCTCTTTTCTTTCTGATCTATGAGGACATAGCTCAAGCTAAGTATAGGGGGGTCGTATATACTGCGTATATACTTTAGCCATAACTCGTACTTTCGTATTCCTAATAAATATGGCTAAAAATTCTTTAAAATTCATTAAAAATTCTTAATAAAAAGATGTGGTTATTCCTCAAATTCTTTTTGTATTTACTGATTAATAAATCAGGTGAAAATGTTTTTTGCAAAATGTTTGAAAAGTAGTTTGAAAATCTTTGTGAACATCTATTGAAAACTATTTTGAAAATATGTTGTTTCGTGTTTTCAACCTGTGTAAAAATGTGTGGTTTGTAAAATTTCTTTTCTTTGTGTAAAATAAAATGTTTGAAAAATGATTTGCAAATGGTTTGAAAAATGGTTGCAAAAATGTTTTGAAAAATCTATATATACTGTTTTGAAAACCTTTGCAAAATGATTTTCAAATGTGTGTAAAATGTTTGTAAAAACTATTTTGGACTATAGTTTTCAAAAATTGTGTGAAAATTGTTTTCAAATAAGTTTGAGGAATATTCACAGCACACCAAAATCCACTATATGTATTTATATGTATAAAATTGACCACTTACCCTTGTAAACTCTTAAAATCCACTTCTTGTAGATATAAGAAGCACTCCCGTGTACATAGTTTTCACCTAGTTTGTAGCCAAACTTTTTGTTTTCAAAATTCCCAAAAACATTTGCAAAATTAAAATCCAAAAACATTTGAAAAATCTTTTTGAAAAAGACAAAAAAATGCATCTGCATATGCATCATCATCATCTTTTCAAAAATCCATAAAAAGTTCAAAATCTTTGAAAATTGCATCACAAAAATATTTTCTGCATTGCATTGCATAGCATTCGCATTTTTTGGATTGAGTTTGACAGTTGAACAAGTCTAAGTAAAATCCGGAGATTGGAGCTTGATTGGACCTTAAAATATACCTAATAACAGGAACCTTATAGGAACTGGGTTTGAGGTACTTCAGGTCTAGTTGACTTAATTCTTTGAGGATCACGGGACTTGGTTCAATGGATTCTTGACTGCCTAAGTAGAGTATTTCGGAGCACACGCACGACTCTTGTTGATAATGACCTAACTTGGACACCTGCACCTTTCACATAGCTCTCCACGGATGAGGTGGTGAGGAGGCAGTTTCCTTTGGCTTGGGGTAGCATATGAGGGTAGTACTTCTAGGCGGAACCTCTCTTCTTCTTATAGTGAAGGAAGTGCACCTCAACTTGGTATAGTGGTGATGAAGGCTAAAGACAGAAGCCGTGGGTTGCAATAAAGCTTCAAAAGAGGGATAGTCTACTGGCTCAAGAGGAAAATTTCTTGTATATATGCTGCACCATGTAGATATGTTGTACAGATGCAATTGAAAAAAAAAAAAAAAGAGAAAGAAAGAAGAAGAACTCCAAAAAAGTGGTGGGTCGGATTGAAAATTTAATAACCCCACCGGAGTGTATATAGTCCAATAAAGCAAAAGCTTATGGTATCCATGTTACATCTCATGAAGCTTGCAGCGGGAGACTTAGCTACACTGGTTGAGCTCCCAAAAGTCTATACTTCTTCCCCCTCTTCTTGAGCCGGTAGCACTTGAACTTAGAAGGGAATACCCCGCTTCTCGAGGAAAGAGTTGCTAGACCGAGGCGTTAGAGTTACCAGGTTGAAGGAGGTTGTTTCTTTGTCACTTCTGAGGTAGGGAGCTACATATCACTTACACTGTACGAGTCAGATTCATAGTCATAAGAGTTTGCGTATGAGTTGAAGTATTTCTGACCTGGTTATTGAGGAGACTTGGACAGAGTTTTGGGATTCTCAAGGACTGTTGGATTTCAAACTTAGTTCTCATTAAGGTTCCGACCGCACTAAAATTCCAAGGGTCCGACTTAAGCTCCAAACTTTGATTTTGCGAAGACAAGTTTGATAATTAAACTTCATCTAATTTTCTTCTTTTTCTTTTCTTTCTTTTTCTTTTTGCACTTATTGCATAAGTGTTTGCTAGGGACTAGCAAAGGTAAAGTATAGGGGGATGATGAATCCACGTTTCATCATCTTTATTCTATCATTTTGGCCTGAAAAACCCTAGTAAATGCGTGTAAATAGCATTTATTCATGCATTTTAGCATTCATGTATATGTATGTAAATATTGTATAAAATGCGGTTCTTAAAGCCAAAATTATAGAATAAAGAAAAGAAAAGAAAAAGAATAAAATATTGTAAATATTTTATGACCCGAAGCCCCGAGACCTAGGCATCTTGATGAATAGGTCGACAAGGAATAAAGTAGGGGGAGATAAGGTCAGAAATATAGATAAAATACCTATACTTTTTATTCATTCTTTATTCATTTTGGGACCTATTTTTGGTTCCACTTTTTGTACATCAAATAAAGAAACTTTGTACATGAAAGTTGTAGATAAATTAATAAAGAAAAATACAAAATTGATTTCACAGAAAAATAATGTACAGATAAAAAGTTATGGTCTGAATAAAAACCCAGAATGCCAACTTCCCAGACCCGTATCTCACCCATAAAAACTCCAAATGCAGCGTACTCACCTTTAATTGTATATAGAAGAAAATAATCTAATTAATGGTGGTGGTTTTCGCATTTGGCGGAGCTACGGTTTGAAAGTTGACTTTTGGACCCTCATTGTATACTTGTACATATTAAAATATTCAATTTATTATTTATTTATTATTTTTATATAATTTTATATTTTTATAATGTTGTAAATAATACTTATAATAATTATGAGCATTAAAATCAAAATAAAAAAAACATAATTAAAATACAAATAAAAATACTTGTATATATTCAATACATAGGTATTATACATGCACCCATACCTGTATAAAACATACTAGTATTTTGTTAAATATACAAAACATATCAGAAAATAAAATAAAAATATATTTACTTGTATAAAAGTATGTTATAATTATATAAAATAATAAACAAAAAAATAAACAAATTAAAGTACAAAATAAAAATAAAAGAATACATATATAGAATAATACACCTATAAGGGTATAAATGCAAACTTGTAAAAATATAGCTCATAAAAATAAACAAAAATCATCATAAAATACTTCATAAAATTACAAACACTTTTTATTTTATACTCAAAATTTAATTAATTCGTTTGCTATTTTTAATTCATTTTATAAGGGATTTTAGCCAAGGAATTTTCTGGTTGGTCCACGTGGACCAACAGAACGCTCCATTGGTTGACCTCGGTCAACTCTCTGACCGAGGTCTGTTCCTTGTCAGAGTCGGGTTTGACCCTGTGTTCTCTCATTTTTCGAGGGAACCTCGATCACCATTTGGTGATGGTTCCTTCTTGGAATCTTTTCCTCGGTCAATGGTGATTCACGCCCAAGTGATTCCTTGGGCTGTGGATCACTGACCGAGGCTCTGAAGCCTCGTCTTCCTCGCCTCGCCGTCAACTCTTTAAATAGAACTCCCCGACTTCAATTTGATTTTGATCCTTCTTCCGCCAAAACCACTCGAAAACCCCTAGCCAGTTGTGCTCCTGGTGACAGCAGGAGTCGATTTGACCTTGGGTTTGCGTCAGTTGGCGTCGAATCGAAGTCGATCCGACCCTCGCCGGAGCTCCGCCGCGCTTCATCGCCCGACGTCTCTGGTGAGTCCCCTCCTCCTTTCTCTTCGTTCTCTTGTAGCTTTAGCGTAGATTAGCGTAGACCTATAGCAGTTTTTATCCTAGATCACCCATTCGCCGTGAATCATCGATCAAAGTCCACGGCGGAGCTGAGCTCCGCCTCCATTTTCCGATCACTCCCGTCACCTTCAGCCGCTTCGACCACCTCCATCTTCTTCCTCGTCACTCCGTCACGCCGCATCACCCTTCATTCCCCCTCGATCTCGCTCAGATCGAGCTGACCGAACTCCCTCCTCCGCCGCTCGCCGGAGTTCTTCGCCCACACCCTATTTCGCCTCATCGGAACCATCGGGACCCACCTGCGGCTTCGCCTGGATTTTGCGCAACTAACCACGCAGGTCCGAGCCAAGGAGAAGGCTCCATCGACTCTCGAGGACTTCAGGAGCAGCTCCCCAGGTCACCTCCACCGTCCGGCCGCTTCAAGCCATCTCAGGCTCGCCTGAGACCACCTACAAACGCGGACGTGCCCCAGGATCGTTTTGCCCTTGATCCTGGGGTCGGAGAGGCCGTGTGTCGGCCATATTTCCCAGCCGAAGTTCGCCGGGGAAGTGTTCTTCGTGAGCCTTCCCCTGCCGTTGGATCAGAGGTCCGCTCCAGATACGCCACCAGCCGTTCGATCTCCGTCGCCTCCTCGCCGTCCGATCAAGCCTTGAAGATCTAATCACAGCCGTCTGCGACGAAGGGGTACGGCGCCGTTGGATGCGCGCCACGTGGATTAGTGGATCTCCATCGACCGCTGGATCAAGCCCCGTGGGTATTTTGCACTTTTAACCCACGCTTTTGTATTTACTTTTTAGTCCAGTAACTTTTATTTGTAGTTTAAAAAGTGTTGTAATATTTGCACTCGGACCCTCACATTATCACTATTTGCACTTCGGTCCATGCCACGTCACCTCACGTGACGTTGGCGTGTGACTTTTGGGTATTTTGCGAGATAGGCCCCGGACTTTTCTTTATTTGCAATTTCGTCCCTGTGCGTAGGATATATAATATGTTGTTGGAAATTTTGCATGCTTGCCCAGCCGGTTTTCTGTAATTAATTGCAATTATACCCCTGTGAATGGTGTTTCACGTGAGCTGTGCGTGATTTTGTGGAGAAAATTGCATCTGTGCCCCCGTCGTTTTATCTATTTGTATTTAGGTCCCTGCCAGGCCCTTAATTTTTGTATGCTTGCTGTATTTATTTGACATATCATTCCGAGCCCAAAAATTTCACAAAAATAGGTTTAAGGTCCTGGATATGTGTACTTTAACACCACCTATTTAGTTTTTTATTTTATTTTATTTTGATATTTATTAAAAATCAAAAACATGCACTTTCACTACTGTTTGTATTAGAAAATACCAAAAAAATATAAAATCACTCCAGAAAAATTCCAAAAAAATTATATTTTGTGTCTTTTAGTTTGCTCTAACCTCCAGCCAAAAATCCTTAAAAAATACAAAACCAAACTCTTAAAAATTGCAAAACTCTAAAAACCTTCATAAAAATTTATAAAATTCATAAAAAACCCAAAAATAGTGTTTTCTTCTCCTGAATTTTCTTTGTTTTATTATCTTTGCGTGAAAATTAATTTGGAGAATTTTTGTCACTGTTTACTATTTTATTTCTCCATTTTATTTTCAGCCTTTTATTTTCTTCACTGTTTTCTTTATTTTGCTAATTAAAAATACCAAAAACATTCTAAAAATTACCCAAAAATCACAAAAACAGTAGAAAAATATAAAAAGACCAAAAAGACTTTATTTTCTAATTTTTGGACATTTTTAGCTATTTGTGTAAATACCTTAGCTTGTCTTTTATTACATTGTGCTTATTTTCCAATATTGAAAAAGAAAATATAAAATATAAAAAATAAAAAAATAAAAAAATCAGTAAATCAAAAAAATCAAAATACAAAAATATAAAATTTAAAATTAAAAAAAAAATATATAAAATCAAAAACCCACAAAAATTCTAGATTGGCTAAGTTGCTTGTTGGACTTGGGATTGGATTTTTATCCGTGCTTTACACCTTTGCTTCTTGTGTTCGACCCCTACTTGCTTGCCATTGTACATCTTTAGTAGGGTATAATAAATTTTAATCCTTGCTATTCATTCTCTGATTGATTGTGTGGGTTAATTGTTGAAGACCGAGGAAGTTTGAGCAGTCGCATCAGCGACAGTGAGTCTGACTTGTCAGACCACTATTTAGCGGCTCTCGCTGTCTCGCTTTTCAGTAACGCTCCGGCAACATTCCAAAGGTGCATGTTGTCCATCTTCTCGGACATGGTGGGTGACTGTTTAGAGGTCTTCATGGATGACTTCTCGGTCTATGGCGACGGGTTTGACGCTTGTCTTGACTGCCTAGACCGTGTGCTGAAGAGCTGCATTGAGGTCAATCTTGTCTTATCCTGGGAGAAGAGTCATTTCATGATGACTCAAGGGACGGTCCTTGGTCATATCGTCTCCAACAGGGGCATGGAGGTCGATCCGGCTAAGGTGGATATCATCAGAAAACTCAATCCGCCGTCCAATTTGCGTCAGTTACGGTCTTTCCTGGGGCATGTCGGTTTCTACCGACGGTTCATTCAGGACTTCAGTCGAATTGCCCGACCGCTTACTGACTTGCTCACCAAAGACACCGAGTTTATTGTTAATGATAAGTGTCTTGAATCATTTGAGACTCTCAAGAATATGGTTGTCTCAGCTCCTGTCCTTCAGCCACCCGATTGGTCTCTCCCATTCGAGATCATGACGGATGCTTCAGATTTTGCCGTTGGGGCTGTGCTTGGACAGAGGAGGGATGGTTTACCGTTCGCCATTCACTACGCCAGCCGGACTTTGGATGCCGCGCAGCGGAATTACACAGTGACTGAAAAAGAGATGCTGGCCGTAGTCTTCGCTCTTGATAAGTATCGATCATATATTCTCGGATCTAGAGTGACCATTTATACTGATCATACTGCCATCCGGTACTTAATGGCTAAGAAGGATGCCAAAGCACGTCTCACCAGATGGATCCTTCTACTCCAGGAATTTGATATTGAAATTAAGGACAAGCCTCGAGTCAAGAATGTGGTGGCGGATCATCTATCCAGATTGGAGAATCTTGAGGAATCTGAGCCCAGCGCACCTATCACTGAGACATTTCCAGATGAGGCGATCTTGGCTGTCACCTCACTCCCGTGGTATGCTGACTTTGTAAACTATCTTGTTGCCAAGACAGTCCCTCAGGGTTGGCCCAGGCAGAAACTTGAGACCTTCCTAGCTAAGGCCAAGTTTTACCATTGGGAGGATCCCGTCCTTTATCATGAAGGAGGGGATAGTATCTGGAGGAGGTGCATTCCTCAAGAAGAGCAGCATAGCGTCCTCACATACTGCCACAAGCTTGAGGCAGGAGGACATCATTCTGGAAAAAGAACAGCACAAAAGGTGCTTCAATCCGACCTATGGTGGCCTACTCTCTTCAAGGATTCTGATGAGTTCGTGAAGAGATGTACTGACTGTCAGAAAATGGGAACCTGCGGACAGAGAGACATGATGCCCATGCAACCCATTCACTTCTGTGAGGTTTTTGATGCATGGGGGATTGATTTCATGGGCCCATTTCCTAAGAGTCAGGGATTCGAGCATATTTTGCTCGCTGTAGATTATGTCAGCTGATGGGTTGAGGCTATCCCCGCCCGAGCCGCAGATGCTAAAACCGTTTGCAAATTTTTGAGGAAAAATATCATTTCACGGTTCGGTGTACCTAGAGTCTTGATTTCAGACGGGGGGTCTCACTTCATCAATGACAAAGTCCGGGCCCTTGCAGACGAGTTCGACATTGACCATCGGGTTGCCACTCCGTATCACCCTCAGACTAATGGTCTTGCCGAAGTATCGAATAGGGAGATAAAGACTATCTTGCAGAAAGTTGTCCGCCCAGACCGAAAGGATTGGTCACAGCTTTTGGACTCGGTCTTGTGGGCTTATCGGACATCTTTCAAGAATCCATTGGGGACATCTCCCTTTCGTCTCGTCTATGGCAAGCCGTGCCACTTGCCAGTGGAAATCAAGCACAAATCTTTTTGGGCAGTTACAGAATTGCTTCTAGATCCCGAGAGTATAGGAGACCAAAGAAGAGCAGAATTGGCAGCCCTGGAAGAATTGAGAGACACAGCCTTCTCCAACAGCCTACAGTACAAGGAAAAAGTGAAGACATGGCATGATTCACATATCAGCCATAAACAGTTTGAGCCAGATCAGAGAGTATGGTTGTTTGATTCCAGGCTGAAATTATTCCCAGGGAAATTGCAGAGCAAGTGGAAAGGACCATATGTGGTCAGGAAGATACATGACAATGGCAGCATCGACATATCAGAACCGTCATCTTCCGCTACCTTCCGCGTCAATGGTCAACGCTTGAAATTATATCTTGATCATGATCCACCGACCATTGACGTTGCCCCCATTCTTCTGGTATGAGATGTGTCCTTTGACTTCCATCATCTACATTTCATACATGGTGATCAACTCTATCTTCCGCTGTACAGATCCATCTGTTTATATCACTCTGTTTTCGGTTGATTTATGTTCTTATTTTCTTCTTTTCTTCTTTTCCTCTTCTATCTTTGTGATCTATCAAAAAGGTGTCGCTCTTGTAGACAGTTTTCCATACTTAGGACGTACTTTGTCCTAAGTATAGGGGGGCGTGCACCCCGAGTTTTGCTATTCTTTTCAATCCTCTCCATTGTCTCCTCTTCTTGTTTGTACTTAGGGATATCTTACCCTAAGTATAGGGGGAGACAATCTGAGTACGATCTGTTCATTCCCACCCTTGACCCTCCCTGCTTTGTGTACAGTCTGCTATACTTAGGATTATTTGATCCTAAGTATAGGGGGGACGGTCAACTTCTCATTGATTCATTCATTTTTTTTCTTTGGACTTATCTATACTTAGTACGAGTTATGTCTTCTCTTTTCTCTCCGATCTATGAGGACATAGCTCAAGCTAAGTATAGGGGGTCGTATATACTACGTATATACTTTAGCCATAACTCGTACTTTCGTATTTTCTTAATAATATGGCTAAAAATTCTTTAACATTCACAAAAATTCTTAATAAAAAGATGTGATTATTCCTCAAATTCTTTTTGTATTTACTTATTAATAAATCATGTGAAAATGTTTTTTGCAAAATATTTGAAAAATAGTTTGAAAATCTTTGTGAACATCTATTGAAAACTATTTTGAAAATATTTTGTTACATGTTTTCAACCTGTGAAAAATGTGTGTTTTGTAAAAATTTATTTTCTTTGTGTGAAATAAAAGGTTTGAAAAATGATTTGCAAATGGTTTGAAAAATGGTTGCAAAAATGTTTTGAAAAACCTATATACTGTTTTTTGAAAACCTTTGCAAAATGATTTTCAAATGTGTGTAAAATGTTTGTAAAAATTATTTTGGACTATAGTTTTCAAAATTGTGTGAAAAGCTTGTTTTCAAATAAGTTTGAGGAATATACACATCACACCAAAATCCACTATATATGTATATATGTATAAAATTGACTACTTACCCTGTAAATTCTTAAAATCCACTTCTTGTAAATATAAGAAGCACTCCCGTGTACATATTTTCACCTAATTTTCAGCCAAAATCTTTTTGTTTTCAAAAAGCTCAAAAACATTTGCAAAATTAAAATCCAAAATCATTTGAAAAATCTTTTTGAAAAAGACAAAAAATGCATATGCATAAGCATGCATCATATTTTCAAAAATCCATAAAAAGTTCAAAATCGTGAAAATTGCATCACAAAAATATTTTCTGCATTGCATGTGCATAGCATTCGCATTTTTCGGATTGAGTTTGATAGTTGAACAAGTCTAAATAAAATCCGGAGATTGGAGCTTGATTGGACCTTATAATCTACCAAATAACAGGAACCTTATAGGAACTGGGTTTGAGGTACTTCAGGTCTAGTTGACTTAATTCTTTGAGGATCACGAGACTTGGTTCAATGGATTTTTGACTGCCTAAGTAGAGTATTTCGGAGCACACGTACGACTCTTGTTGATAATGACCTAACTTGGACACCTGCACCTTTCACATGGCTCAACTCAGTTGGAGTGGTGAGGGGATTGGATTTGCCGGTATGAGACGCACACAAGTGGAAACACTTGTCCTCCTCTAGGGAGGGAAGTGCACCCCAACCCGTCCAGTGATTAGGAAGTCTAAAGACAGGAGGCTGTGGGTTGCGATAAAGCTTCAAAAGAGGGATAGTCTACTAGCTCAAGAGGAAAAACTCCTTATGTAAATGCTGCTGTGAATAGTATTCAAAAAAAAAGTGTTCAGGCATGTACAAAAATAAAAAGCCTGCAAAGTATGTACAAAGTCAATAAGCAAGCTTGAGTTCCAAAGTCATATCATGTGAGCCTGCAGCAGGATGACTTGACTACACTGGTCTTGCATCCAAGGATAGGTAGCTACACTGGCTACCGTCCATTCTTCTCTTCACCCCCTCCTCTTGAGCTGGTTGCCACTAGAACTTAGAAGGGAATACCCCGCTCCTCGAGGATGGAGTTGCTGGATTGGGGAATCACTGGGTTGTCGTACTGGAGAAGTCAGTTTCTTTGTCATTCTAGTTGGGGAGAGCCACCATCACTTACACTGTACAAGTCAGATTCATAGTCGTAAGAGTTTGCGTATGAGTTGAAGTATTTCTGACCTGGCTATTGAGGAGACTTGAGCAGAGTTTTGGGATTCTCAGGGACTGTTGGACTTCAAATTCGGTTCTCATTAAGGTTCCGCCCACACTAAAATTCCAAAGATCCGACTTAAGCTCCAAACTTTGATTTTGCGAAGACAAGTTTGATAATCAAATAAAATCCAAGTTCTTCTTTTTCTTTTCTTTCTGTTTCTTTTTGCACTTATTGCATAAGTGTTTGCTAGGGACTAGCAAAGGTAAAGTATAGGGGGATGATGAATCCACATTTCATCATCTTTATTCTATCATTTTGGCACCAAAAACCCTAGCAAATGCCTGTAAATAGCATTAAAATCATCATCTTAGCATTCATGCATGTGCATCTAAACAGTGTGTAAATTACTATAATTAAGGCCAAAATTATAGAATAAATAAAGAAAAGAAAAAGAATAAAATATTGTAAATATTTTATGACTCAAAACCCCCGAGAGCTAGGCATCTTGATGAATAGGTCGACAAGGAATAAAGTAGGGGGAGATAAGGTCAAAAACACAGAGAAAATACCTATATTTTTATTCATTCTTTATTCATTTTGGGACCTATTTTTGGTTCCACCTTTTATACATCAAATAAAGAAACTTTGTACATGAAAGTTGTAGATAATTTCATAAAGAAAAATACAGAATTGATTTCACAGAAAAAGAATGTACAGACAAAAAGATATGGTCTGAATAAGAATCCAAAATCCCAACTTTCCAGACCCGTATCTCACAAACGACAACTCCAAATTAGCAAACTCACCTTTAATTGTATATAGAATAAAATAATCTATCCAATGGCGGTGGTTTCGTATTTGGCGGAGCTACGGTTTGAAAGTTGGCTTTTGGACCCACATTGTATACTTGTACATATTAAAATATTCAATTTATTATTTATTTATTATTTTTATATTTTTATATTTTTATAATATTGTAAATAATACTTATAATTATGTACATTAAAATAAGAATAAAAGCCTAAATAAAATACAAAATAAAAACACTGGTATAATAGAGTACATAGATACATTACATATACTTATACCTATATAAAATACCTTTATATTTTATTTAATATACAAAATATATCAGAAAATTAAAATAAAAATATATTTGTGTATATAAAATTATTTTATAATTTTAGAAAATAGAAACCAAAATTAAAGAAATTAAAAGACACCAAATAAAAATAAAAATACTAAAATACATAGGTATTATACCTATATAGGGTTAAAAAGGTAACTTGTAAAAATATAAGTCATAAAAATAATTAAAAATCAAAATAAAATACTACATAAAATTCTAAACATTTTTTATTTTATAACTTTTAACTAATTCGACCATTTAGTATTTTAAATAGAATTATTAAAATATTTTTTTCAGGGTTTTTCCTGGTTGGTCCACGTGGACCAACCAGGAGGCCAGGACTGTTGACCTAGGTCAACAGTCTGACCTACACCCTATAGCCTTTGTCAGAACCGCTGTTGACCCCATCTTCACCATTTTTTCGAGGCACGAGCTTTCATCCTTTCGACTCGATTTCTTCTGAGATCCTCTTCTTCGTTCATCCCTCTTACCCGCCAAGTGATTACATTGGGCTATGGATCAAGGAGCTGCTCCAGACCTCTTGGTCTTTGGACCCCTGTCACCTCGGGTCAAACCACATATAACCGACCCCCTTCTTTCCTTTTGAATTCGAGTCCCCTTGGTCCACCCTTCAGCGCCACCATCGTGCTCCTGAGCTCCGTGGAGGTGACAGCTCCACCGCCAGCCCTTCAGCCAAGGCGCGCGAAGTCGAGGGAAGCTCCACCACCTCCGCCAACAGCCGGCGTCGAGGTACCCTTTTTCCTCTGGCTCCGGCCATCGAGGAGCTCCCCCCGCTTATTTATCTCTTGCATTCATCTCCTGCTAGCTTTAGGATCTATATCCTCCAAGAAAATCGAAGTTCTATCATCTGAGTCGTTCGATCACCCATTTTGGCCGGAGCGCATCTCCGGCCATTCGCCGCCACCTCGTAGCATACATCCCCACACCTCCGCGAGGCCCAGGCAATTTGCCCTGGGCCTTTTCACCACTTTTTGCAGGTCAAAGACCCTTGAACGCACCTGGAGGGCCATTTTGATCCCTCACCGGAGATATCTGGAGCGCAAAGCTCCGCCGCCTTCACGCCATCACCTCGACGCTCCTCCGGCGAATCCGAGCCGTCCAGTCCATAGAAGGACCTTCCAGGAGCCTGCAGCTCCATTTTGGAGCCCATCCATCGCCTGAGGAGCAAGATCGGAGTCGGGGAAGTTCGCCTCCGCCGGCCTTCTTCCCTGTTCTTCCTCCTCGCTTCTCCACCGTCCGATTGAGCCGCAGCTCCAGACAGATCGTGGACCGTCCGATCGTGAAGACCCAGCCACCGTCGATCTCAGCCGAGATCTGATCCCAGACGTCCATGAGCGAAGCGACATCGGCCGTCCATCAAGCGCCACGTGTATAAGTGGCTTGCCATCAGCCGTCGGATCGCGCACATAGGGTATTTTGCATATGACCCCTTGCGTTTTTTGTATTTATTTATTAGTATTTAAACTTGAGCCCGTAGTGTAAAAATTTTGTAATATTTGCAGAGAGACCCCTGAACTTTGCTTATTTGCACTTAGGTCCTTCGCCACGTCACCTCATGTGACCTGTACACGTGAGGGGGTGGGCATTTTGCAAGGATACCCTCGGTCTTTTGTGTATTTCTTTTGAGTCCTGAAACTTTCGTATCAAGTGTAAACTTTTTGGTGATTTTGCAAGTAGGCCCCCTGGCTTTTGAAATATTGCTTTTGAGTCCTCGCCAGGCGCGTGCAAGTCACGCGCCCTGGTGGGTAACTTGCTTGCGTGCCCAGGCGGTTTTTGTAATTAATATCTAGTGCTATAAATTGAATATTCAGTGTATATTTTTTGTGGAAAATTGCATGTTTGCCCCTGGATGTTTTAGATATTGCACATATACCCCTGCCAGCACTGTTTAATGTTTGGATGTTTGCTCTAATTAATTGATCTATCATTTTAACTCCAAAAATTCCACAAAACTAGGCTTAAGTATCTGGACACGTGTACTTTGACGCCATCTATTTGGTTTTTGATTTTACTTTATTTTTATATTTATTAAAAATCAAAAACACCCTTTTTGTGCACTGTCTAGTTTAGAAAATACCAAAAAATATTAAAACCTCTCCAAAAATTCCAAAAAAATTACCTAGTGTCTATTTTATCATATTTCAGTGTCAGTCCAAAAATCATTAAAAACCTCAAAAGAAAAACATTAAAAATTTAAAAACATTCAAAAACTTCAAAAAAATATATAAAATAGTAGAAAACTCCAAAAATCAAAATCTCTGTTCCTGTTTGTTCCTTATTTTGTCCTTTTTATTTGAAAAATAGTGTGAACATTTTGAGCTACTGGTTGTTATTTTTAATTCCCATTTTTATCACAGCCAGCTTTATTTCCACTGTTTTCCTTTATTTCAGTACTTAAAAATGTCAAAAACACCTTGAAAAATCCCCAAAAATCACAAAAACAGTAGAAAATCACAAAAATATCAAAAATATTTTATTCCTGAATTTTTTGTTATTTTTGCACCATTTTATAAATATTTTAGCTTGCCTTTCATTATATTGTCTTTATTCTCCAATATTGAAAAAAAAAGAAATAAAAAAAATATAATATAAAATATAAAAATCAGAAAATCAAAAATCAAAATACAAAATTAAAAATAAAAAAAATATTTTTAAAATTAAAAACCCACAAAAATTTCCTTTCTTTGCTTGCTTAGTGTAGACACTCACACATCACACACACACTTTAGCATTTTTGCTTGAACTACCCTGTTTGTTCCCTGTGTTCGAACTCTCTGCATACTTGACACTATACACCATTTGTGCAGAGTTAAAAATAAATTTGACTCCACACTTATGTTTCATTGATTGATATTTTATTGTGGGTTCATTGTTGATTAATCGCATTTTATTGTGGGTCGCCACAGCGACGTATTTAGACCCTCGATAATCTGTGATTATCAATCACTTAAATACATTATTGATGGATTTAAGAAACGTAGATGTTAAGATTGAAGATGAGGATGCTGCCTTGATTTTATTGGTTTCTCTTCCATTATCATTTGAGAATTTTGTTTAATCATTCATTGTGAGAAGAGAATCTATAACCTTAGAGGAAGTTCGCACGAGTATGCATACTCGTGAACTTCGACATATGGCTATTGGGATGCAAGACTCTAACGTTGCGTGTTTGGTTATGACTCATGAGAAGAGTCATGTCGGTTCTGACTACACAAAGAATGTAAAGCAGAAGCTCAAGTTGAAAAATTACAATGCTAGGGACATCTACAATTACTGCAAGGAACCTGCCCATTGGAAGAAAGACTGCCCAGAGAAGGCCATAATTGCTGCAGTGGCTCAAGGTGGAAGAAATTATGAAGATGATTTCATTCTCACCGTCACAGATCAGAAGACGACAGATAATACATGGATTCTTGATTTAGGTTGTTCTTACCATATGAATACTAATGAAGATTGGTTATGCACGCATGAGAAGATAGATGGTGGAAACGTCGTCACAAAGAGTAATGCAGCGTGTAAGATTGTAGGGATCGACTCTATGAAGATTAAGATGCATGATAGAGTCGTGAGGACAGTAGTAGCAGTACAGCATGCAGGTTGCCAAAGTTGGGGTTGTTGTCATCAAGGGCAACAAGCAGACGGTAGCCCCAAGGAGGGGCCGACGGCGATAAGGTGAAATTCGGTAAAGCTTTTCTAAGGAGAAATTTCAAGGTGATATTATTTATAATTCCTTGATTACTGTTATCTGAATTTCAAGTGGTGAAGTATAGTAGTAGTTAATTCTGTTATATGAGAATTCAATCTCGGTGGAGTCTAGTAGTGGCTAATTCTGCTAGTGGATAATTCAACTCATGGTGGATTATAGCAATGGTTAATTCTGTTATATGAGAATTCAACCCCGTGGAGTCTAGCAGTGGTTAATTCTGCTAGTGGATAATTCAACTCATGGTGGAGTAATAGTAGTGGTTCATTCTGCTATATGAGGATTCAATTCAAGGTGGAGATTGTTGATATGACTTGAATCCTAACCACTTGTTGGATTGCTGATGTGGCTGATCTGTGTCCTGACTTCTGATTGACTGAGAGCTGTTGGGTCAGGATTGCTGACATGTCTGATCTGTGTCCTACCTTCTGATTGGCTGAGAGTTGTTGGGCCAGGATTGTTGACATGTCTAATCTGCGCCCTGCCTTATGATTTGCTGAGAGCTGCTGGGTTAGGATTGCTGACATGTCTGATCTGTGTCATGCCTTCTGATTGACTGAGAGCCGTTGGTACGGATTGCTGAATACAAATGGTATTCTTCTGTTGTAGTATAAAAGGAGCCTTAGGGTCATAAGATACTGCATTCCTCATTCTTATCATGTTTCTCATCCCATAACTATACCTTCTCAGTACCCTCTGTAATACCATTTTTTCTCCTTATAGTGAAACCGGTCGCCGCCGCCCAAGGACTTAGCTCATTTACAGGTGAACCTTGTAAATCCTTGTGTTTGCATCTTGTTTGTTTGATCATATTTTTTGCATGTTTGCTTCCGCGATTCGTAACATTTACTTTTTATTATGGCTCTCTCCATACTAGACTTTGTGCTTGCAAATCTAATGGTTGCAAAAAAAATGCAGAGGTTTTTATAAAAAGGGAATGCAGACCGCGATCGCCAATATACAATTTCCAGATGACTTGGTAATTTTAAATGAATACGATACTCTAAACTTGATAAATATTATTTTGAACCTAAAAATCTTCTCCAGAATATCTGGGCTGGAAACCAACAAGGGAAAATCAGAGTCTTTTGGTATCAACCTTTCTTCGATTGAAACTGGTGAGATTGAAAGATTGGAAGAGTGGCAACAAGGAACTCTTCCGATATCCTACCTGGGATTTCTCTTGACAAATCGGAGGCATTCTCTGAAAGACGGATGGTTTAATTGAGAAATTTACTGCTAGGTTGGAAGGCAAAAATCCTTCCACTACCAGCAGGAGTTTGTTTGTTAAACTCGCTAACTCCTCTCTCAACTCACATGTTATCTTGTATTAAATCACCTACTGTTGCGGTAAAAAAATTAATAAAATCAGAAGACGTTTTTTATGGGGGTAATATAAAGGGTAACTCCCGGGCGAGTGGCTTGGAATAAGCTTTGTCTACCTAGGGACAATGGCGGTTGGGGTATCATGAACATGCGGGTATTTAGCAACGCCCTCCTCACCAAGATGTCGGTGATAATCATTGTAGGTAGAAAAATCCTCGCGGAGACGATCATTGTCTGCTACTACTAGGGATGCAAATGGACGGATACGGATACGAATATAGGTATTATCGTATCCTTATCTATTTTTGAATACGAATACGGATGTGGATACGGATATTGACGGATATTAAAACTATCTTACCATATCCATAAAAAACAGATACGATGTAAAACGGATACTGATCGCATACGAGTAATGTTAGCACTACTCTATAGAATCAACTTAAATATATATGAGTTGGATGGAAAATACATGATATAAATTTACTAAATGTGTTTGTATCAAAAAATTATACAAATATGGTAAAAGAATGTATAGAATTATGTTATATAGGGTTAAAAATAAATCTATGATTATATTTATATACAAAAACGGATATACGGATACAGATGTTTGCGGATTTCAAAACGATATCCATATCCTTATCCATTTTAAAACGTATACGGATACAAATGTCAAAATCTGTATAAAACAGATATGATGACGGATCGGATACGGATATATCTGTAACAGTTTACATCCCTAGCTACCACCGTGGTGGTCCACTCGTTCATAACGATCTTGGATGAAAGCAGGTTGCAAATGTTTGGAAGGGAATGTTCAAGGCTCACAACATCATTGAGGAGGGCAAGCATTCGATTTTAAGGAAAGATAAATTGAGTGATGAAGCCCCGTATAAAAAAAATATTCCCAAACATCTGGAGATATGCTAGGAATTAATCTACTTCGGTTAGACTGGCTTGTGACTCCCTATGGGCAAGAAACAACTGACTTAAATGTCTTTTCAATGGTATCCCCATTGGTTTATGGAGCGAATTCAATAAATTCAAGATGAGAATTTTATCATTAATGGATAAGATTATTGAGGGGGTGCCAGGCATGTGTATTTTCCCCACCAGAATATGTTTGGAGATGGAAAAATGCTGAACAAAGCCATCTACCGCCTCCTGATCAATGGCAAATTATCTCTGCTTCCCAAGAAGCTTTGGTCCAACATCTTTGATCCAAGAATCTCTTATTTTCTTTGAATGATAATACACAATAAGTTAATCACTCAAGGTCTTCTTCGTAAATCAAATGCTTCATCGATAAATAGGCGACTCTTTGTGAAAATGAATGTGAAGACTATTTATATATTGAGTCTTACCATTACCAAGAGGTATTCGAAATGGCGCTAATAGACAAAAATTTTAATCTAACAAATTTGATGCAATATGAATGTGAGAAATAAAAGTGTAAATTAAATGGGAAGATGTTTGCTACGAGGGCATCGATCTAGTGGTCGATCTGGAGAAGCCCATTGCAGGAATGCGTTCGATTTTGACGATATCAGGTAGGAACATAATTATAGTGTTGGAGAATGATAAAACAACAAAATAGCATGTTGAAATCTGAGAAGCGAAAGCGAAAATGATAAACCAAGAAAGATAAACATCAAGAATACAGATTTAATGTGGAACCCTACTCCCTAAGGAGCACGATGAAACCACGGGAGAAACCCTCAAAGGGGCAGATATTCTATTGAATTTCCACTACAAGGAAAATAAGTTGTGGCTACAAAATTATGATCACGGATATGGGGCTTTTGGCCATAGAATTGGGCTCTGTCTACAACACATCGTGGCCAGTAGCCGTATCTACAAGTCTCGTCGCGAGAGTTCTCTAACCATGAATATGTCGTGGCCACTACAAGTGATTGCAGAACTTGTCGTGGCCACAACTCTTGTATGAAGACTTTAGCCATGGAATTGTAGCTACGAAAAACTAGTGGTCACAAAATTATCGTGGCCACAAGTTTCCGTAGCCACATTCCGTGGCCACTACTCATTTTCTTGTAGTGTTTTCTCTAAGGGCCCGATCGGTTCGGGAATAAGCAGGAATAAGGATGAGGAATAAGGAGAATAATAGTCTATTCTTTGTTCGACTGGAGGATATGAATAAGGAGAATAAGGTTAAATAAAGGTAGGTAAGGTAGGATAAAGATAGGAAAAAGAGTGAAATAAGATGGAATAATGGGGAATAGTCGTACCACTGAGAACCGTGTCGGGAGGAGAATTGACCCCTCATTCCAGGGCTTATTCTCCAACCAAACAGGGCCTAAGAGTACAGGGGGTGAGGGACTCCTTATATAGCCTCTCAGACAGATCGGAGTCCCAACGCTCATCCATGTGGGACTAAACATGAGTGGGGTAATTGGATCTTGGTGAGATCCAATTACCCACCTATTACATTCTCCAACATATAGAAAGTTCACAAGTTGGGTATGTTTGAGTTTAAATCTACCAAACCTCTGATCCTTACGTTTTCATGCGTCTTTACGAGCTTCTTTTTCATCAACATTATCAAATCTATCGCTTGTATTGCTATCATTGTCAATGGTAACTTAGAATCATGTTGATGTGTTACCCAGACTCCAAGCCGCTTAGTGCGTAAGAGAAGAAGACACCGACCTCGAAAAGCTAGACAGGGATGAAGAGATCTTTGCAGGCATCGTCTGCAAACAAATCGTTGAGACTCGCGGTGATAGTATCTCAGTGCATGTCATGTCTCTAAGGTTTGTCTTTTGGCCGTGATACCCCTTTTTTTGTTTTTTAATTGCATTATACAGTGAACTTTCTTTTGCTCTTGTTGCTTGCTTTTGCTGCCCTTTTTGTTGCAGTCTGTACAGTGGACTTAGGTTGGCCTGTTATATTAAATACTCTGCCTGAACATTCCCATAATGAATGCTTAATGATTTCGTTTGTTCATTTCAAAAAATAAATAATTTTCCAACCCTATTTTTTTTGGCTCTTTTTGGCCTCCCTGCTCGCCCCTCATGCCGCTCGCTGATGGCGGATCAGAAGTTTCGACTCTTGATGGGTTCGCCCAACTAGTGCTAAACAAGTCCCCATCTCCTTGATGTCAGAAATGTTATGATTGGATCCACAATGTTTGTTTTACGTTCCTTTTGTCTGCGGTGCCCCTAGCATTTACTTGCTTGGTCTTCTACTTTATATGGTCAATGATACTTACAATTCCAAAATAAAATCCCAACATGCATGAGGGTCTAGACGGAAGCTGAAAATTGGGTAACTTAACAAAAAAAAAAGGACTTCTAACTATGCGTCAATTTTCAATTATGAGTCTTATCTTGAGAATATACAAAGAGGGGTCGGACGGATCTTATTCTTTTATTTCGAATATTGGCATTTGTAAGCTTCCACAAACCTTTGGTGCCGAAATTAAGCCATCAAGTTAATTCTATGCCGTTTTTTTTACATTTTATAAATTAAACCTCTAGTCGACAATTGATGCATAGTTTGAGATTTTTTTAATATAGCCTATTTTTAAAATACGGTAGAGTGAAGCCGTGGAACACATCCAACAAAAATGTTTATTTTGTACCCGCGCGCACAGTTACATATCGTTCAAGACTGCGGGTTAGAAAAAAACGGGAGCGGATCCTCTCCTTCGCAAAATCTTAATCGAAATTTTAACCTTGCATATTGAAAGTATCTATTCTGATGTATGTGGATATCATATCTTAATCGAAAATCATGATGGATTAAGATGAACAAGTTATGTCCATAAGGTTAATATCTTGAGTAAGATTTTGCAAAAAGACTTTACTCATACTGTGGTCGGGCCTCAAGAAAAACCAGCATTACTGCGAACTGTAATCCCAATCAAGTACGTACGCTGCTAATGCGATGTTCCTCGTTCATAGATACATGGGAGGCCCAAAACGGTTTTCTACCAAGCTATTAAACAGGAACAATATTGATCCCTACGATTTTGACGCAAAACACTCTCGACCAACGAAACAAAAATACAACGACCTAGAATTTAAAAAAAAACAATGAAGAAGATGCTTGATAATATACTAATAATCCATTATGCAGTTTCCATGATCCCGTTAGTCGATCGATCATTTGGAAGAGTACATCCCGGGAATCCCATGCTTTAGAACCCTCGCCGCCATCTTGGCCCTGTCGATTATCCCGGGCCTCTTCTTCGCCTTCTGCTGCGATCCCCCACCGCCACCGGGACCAAAGCTGTACATGGACGCATCAAACAAGTTAGGGTTGTGGAACGTCGACACCAGATACGGATTATGCTGGTGGTGCTGAGGAGTTCCATAGGAGTCAACGGCTGTGCCGGTACTATATCCAATGGCAGGCGAAGGCGGCGGAGGCAGAGGCATAGGGTTGGGCTTGTAGGGCCTCACGGCGCAGTCGTGGTGGAGGTCGACGCCGCAGGGCTCGCAGCGGTAGCCCCAGAACTCGCAGGGGGAGTTGCAGACGCTGCAGGGCTTGGGGCCGGAGGGGAGGAGAGAGAGGGGGTGCTGGAGGTGGGACTCGTGGCGGAGGACGAGGGGCCATTGGGTGCAGAGAGGGTGGACGTTGAAGTCGCAGAGCCTGCACCAGTAGAAGAAGCCTTGGACCTCCTTCCCGCAGACGTGGCACGTGCGGTGGTGGGCGGGCGACCTCGACTCCTCGGGGACGCGCAGGAGAGCCTCGAGGGTGTGGTAGGGGTGGAAGTGGGAAGAGGTCAGGACGCGGGGGCTCGCCGCGCAGAAGACGTGGAGGTCGAAGTTGCACGGGTTACACCTGTACCTCTCGCCGGACCCCGGCGTCATACAGCTCTTGCACACGTAGTCGTCCACGTCCAGGAGCTTTATCAGGGGATGGTTGTGGGAGAAATGGACTATGTTGCTCGCCATCTCTCTGCTGCCGATATGCCGCCTCTGTGTCTGTGCAGTGGCCTTTAAAAGCTTCGTGTATGCGAGTGTTGGGGAGAAGACGGATGGGATGGGCGTAACTCTGCGGGAAGAGTTGGAACCACGTCTGTCACTTTGCACCACGTTTGAGCTGCATGCGGATATTATTATAGCAATCGTGACGTACCTGTTTGATCGATTGCCCGAATTTCCCCACCTTCAAATGTTTGTATTCCGATCGTATATATCTTATTGGAATATGTAGATGCGGTCTCTGCATGTCTCGACAAGATTCGATGATATTTCATTGACATCTTCCCATTTTTTTAAACAATGTGCTAATGCTACTTAAACTTTGTAACGTACATATGTTAGCTGGATAAATGTAACTATGAAGCATGCAGATATACGTGCATGGGTCATGATCGTTTATCTTATTCCAAGTGGACGTGAATTATATGTCCTTCACAAGACCAAGTTATTGATGAACAAACTTATGCTAACGCAAATGAAGCCTTCGTCTGCGATAGTAGAACAGACAGGTGAACGCTCAGTAGTTGCCGAGACACAATCGAGCATTGCTGTCAAACACGAGTTCAAGTCTAAATAAAAACTATATTGCATTGCTATGGCATTTTTGCTCAACAATTTTATATTCGAACCCACTAAGTGATGATTTTTTGTATTTTACTCCTTGCGAAATGTTATCTGATAAAAGCTTAACTTATGTTATTCTGTACGGTATATTTGGCTTTTTCTTATATTATTGCTGAGACAGTTAAAAACAACGGAATTGGAGAAGGTAAACCAAGGCTAGGTTCTAATTTATAACTCCTCTGGCAGGAGACAAAATATTAAAAACTTAAACAATGTCTGAGCCCGGGTTCGAACCGGGGACCTCTAGTGTGTGAGACTAGCGTGATGACCAACTACACCACCCAGACGCTGTGTCTGTACATTATATGTTTGTAATACAATAACATAGAAATCATAAATGGAAGCAGATTCAGTAGAAGAAGCAAAGATCCAAACCTTATGAGAAGACTTGAAAGCATTTTCTTCTGTAGAGTCCGAATTGGAAGTACCATCCTAATGCAAAGTATTGTCAGTAAGCGGCCATCTTGGCCATATCAGTCTGAGTTGGCGGACTTCTCTGTTTTCATTATTTTCCTGAATTCTGATTAACCCTTTCTTTAAAGATATTTCTTTACCCTCATTTTATAGGACGCTTTCATGCATAAAGTCCAATTAGAACCTCTTTTCATTCTGTAGTGTTGCATCTTTTTTGTTTCGATTTAAAAGAAACGAGAAAGGAAACAACTTTGAAACTGTAGAAGCGACCCGACATTTTGGAAGTGGCACAACTTCAGGAATTGAGCAATGCCTTGTTTTCAGAAAGAAGGGAAAAAGATTCATTCAATAATAAAGAGGGGCCAACTAAGAAGAAGGTCGGGAAGAAAGATGCAAAGGGAGAAGAAGTTGAACGTCCAAAGTTAATAATAGAGGGGAAAGGCATTTCGTGATCGATTCATAAGTTAAAAATGGGACCTTGTCCCTGTTGAAGATTCAGATCGGGGAGAGACATAAAACTTTGTACTGATATGAGATTTGGAACAACTCTGTTTGGCGACAAGCTCCCAAGATCCCTAGGGGCCGATCACAAAAAAGAGCAGGATAGAGAGATCTCTGTTCGTCGAAATCTCTCACGACCAGAAACCAAAACAATCAAACTATCCGCCATAGCTAAGGACCAACCAAAAGAAACATCAAAGCAAACACCCAAGTTTGGAAGAAGGCACCGCTAATTTTGATTTGAGTCTGTGGGGCTTTCACGGGGAGCTGACTTCATCCTCAGGAATGGGAGGCCGATGCTTTATAAATTATAACCAAACCGGGGGGATATTCAAGACCTGCAGAATCCAAGAAAATGCTTTATAAATGTATGCATATAGATATCGGTATCTCTGGATACAAATGGATACGCATGCTATAATATATTTGATATTTATCTATCTTTATTTGTTTGCACAAATAATTTTCAGTTGTTAAGTTTTTTACAATTAACATTATATTACAACTAGAAAATTCTCCATTTCAATCTAACTGTTTATATCTTATATTAAACATATCAAATATATGAAAATTTACGTTTGAGCATACCAATTCTCTTGTGTACGTAACGAAATAATATCGACAAAAAGCTTAAGTTCTTTTCTCCTATCAAACATAACAAGTGCATGTGTCTCGCTTAAAAGTTCCATTTTCATTGTGAATCAAAAAATGAATGGAAAAATTCATTCCGTTATGATTATCTTGATTTAATTTGATTGTAATTCTTTTCCAACCAAACAAAAAGAGATATAAATATTAAAATAATACTAACTTCATTTTACAACAGCTTAGACATGTGCTCGAAAAATGAAGGTCTCCACTCAGACTATTTCTCACTTACGGGGTAGATGATTTGTTGTTGGTACAGCAGGAGCATGATTTGATCTCTCTCTCCTTGCAAAATCCCTATAAAAGATCCAACATATATTGGATCTATGAATATTATTCCATAAACGTTTAAACTTTTGACAAAATCAATCTTCTTAACTATTCTATATTAAAAGTCAAATATTTAGTTAGTTTGAAAATGTCTTTTAGGTTGCATGATTGTTGACATCCTTTCACTATTAAGATAAAATAAGAGGTTTTTATACCCATAACCTTATATATTTTCATATTTACGTATATAACTCTCGACAATTCACAACTACACAAGAAACGACGAATAGTCATTCCTTCCATTTTATACACAACTCGGTTATATTGGTCCTTATCTCAATCACTCATGTAAGTCAATCTAACCACAACATATCTCGAGGTTGCAATTTACTTATTTTTTACTTTTTTTAATTTAAATTAGTAGTCGCCTCTCCCCCATCCTCCCCTCTAACCCCCCCGCTAGCGCCCTCTAGCCCTCTACTGCCCCTGACTCTACCCCCCTCAAGCCTCCTCCTCTCGCTCCTGCTACCCCCTCCTCTAGCCCCCGCTATTGTCCCCTCCTCCACTCCCCCTTCAAACCCCACCGACGCCGCCCCCACATCCAGTTGAGCATCATCAAAATCCTAGTGGCTTGGAGTCTTCTTCTCCATCTTAAAGTCAGAACTGCCACCACTAACTATCAACCTCTTCAACCGAGGACTCCACCATGCAACACGTCTTCACCTAGCAACTCCATATGAAGACCGCACCGAGCGCATTCCCGAACTGTAACGACATGCCTCGACGAGAACGAGTCTCAACATCCATTCACAAAATTATCCAACAACAATTATACACAACCTACATGATAATAACTCTGTCAATCGAGGCGGGGTGTTAACGAACCTTACTCCATCAAATTGCAACACAAGAACACCGCAACATGCAAGAATAAAAGGCACCCCCTCCTCCAATGGGGCATGCAGCTCGAGGATGGGGATTCCTCGAATTTGCTGGGAGGTGATTGAGGTCCAACCCTAAGATGATTAGCATCATATGTAGGGTGGAGCATTGGGCTCGACCCGGCCCGACCCAGAAAAGCCCGGCCCGAGCCCGTCAATTTTCCGTGGGTCTTGGGCCGGGTCGAGGCCCGATTTTTTTAACAAACTGAGGACCCGGGCCCGACCCAAGGCCCGTGGGATCGGGCTCGGGTTTGGGCCGGGCTCGGGTTCGGGTTGGGCTCGGGTTCGGGCCGGACTCGGGTTACTAGCTTGTGCTTTCCTTCTACATTTTTCTCGATAATTAATCATAACCTTTTATGGCAGTGTTCAACTGGGGACTACTGACTAAAATGCAAAGATGCTTACAGCAACTGGATTTACATTATGCTAACACAGAAAAATATAACACGGTTTTTCAGACATAAATAAGCATTACATAGTAAAAAAGGGATGCCACTCCAGGCCCTAAGGACACCAAAAAGTACACTGATCCATAGAATCCTTCCTTCATTCAGGGCCCTCTGGTGTAATTCAGGACCCTCTGGATTACACCGTAGTGTTAAGCCATCCAATGAAACCTAATTGCAACGAAATGCAAATTTGGGATTATGGAAAAACATGTAAGCAATCTCATCAAAATTAGTTACATCTGAGCATTAGATGGAAGATTGCATCTTGTCCCAAACACAAGAATCCAATCCCATGGAAACACTTAACACGGTAATCCGACAGGTGCATCCGCACAACTGCAATGGAATGAAATAATTCAGCAGATGTCAAACTATGTATTATATTTTTCTAATCTAAACGGGAGCTAATTTTTCAATTACATAGGGATGTGATTCACTCTATATAACTGTAAAAAAGAATTCCTCACATTGGGGATGATGCATAGGTCGAAGCTGGAGAGATGCGAGGGAAGCAACCTCCCCAGGAGCCCTCCCGTGGCAGCCTCCTGTGTTGCGGGAGGTGCCTGTTTGAGGTGCAACCTGCTTAAGGCCCGTGTCAATGGCCTCCGACCATCGGGGAGCTGCGGCATAAAGAACCGTCGGAGCAACATAAGCGAGAGTAGAAGGTATTCTCGAACGTAGCAGTTTGCCATGAAGGCACTGCCAAGGCGAATAGTGATTGTACAGGGGGGGAGTGAGTTGAGCATGAGAACTAGAGGGACATGTGAGGAGAAGTGTAGAGCGTAGAGTGCAGAATCATACCTTTTGAAGCCTGATGTTTTTGAAATATGGGGGCCCGGGCGCGGCCCAATTGTACATCGGGTTCGGGCTGAGCCCGGCCCGAGAGTGATATTTTTAAAATATGAGGGCCCGGGCCCGACCCATTAGTACGTCGGGTTCGGGTCGGGCTCGGGCTTTTGCGGGTCGGGTCAGGGTCGGGTCCGGGCCGACCCGGCCCAATGCTCCACCCTAATCATATGTGTGGAAGAGGGGAGGAACGTATAGTTGTATCAATTATAAATAAGGTGAACTCAAATGGTTGATTATTTAAATATTTTATGGATTCCGTCGTAGTTAACAAAGCAATGAATGGAAGTTAATGTATGGTAATGTCAAGTAAGAGTTAAGCTCTATTCAAAGTTATGGGTATAACTATGAATTGTTGAGGGTTACATACATAAATATGAAAGTATACATGATTATGTGTGTAAAAACACTGTATAATATCTAGATATATATGATTTAATAAAATTTAATAAGTGGAATTCATAGATTCAAGAATAATTTACATGGAGGTCTTCAAACTTACAAATGTGATGATTTGAGGTCCAAATTATTTTAAAGTTAGCAATGTGAACCCCAGCTAGTCCTCCGCGGTTCAAATTAGGGAACGTCTTTTGAACCAATGGGGACCACATTGTTACCTTAAAAATAGTAATATTTTGAGAGTTGAACATTTACAATTGTAAATTTAGGGATCATTTTGGCATCAGATGAAAAGTTTAAAGATCTTCTGCAAACTATTCTTGATTCAATCTATATGGTTTTATTTTTTCTTAAGGAATTTGAAAAATAAAAATAAAGGTTACAGTAGGCCCTTCGTCTCCCTCGGTGGGCACTTACCACCCAACGTTGGAAAGTCTACGCTGCTCTGCCTCTGCCCTTTCCAGTACAAAAACAAGTGGTAGACAGATCCCCCAAGTCCCCACTTTCTGCCATGGCGACGGCCGCCACCTCCCTCCTCCTCCTCCTCCTGCTCCTCGTCAACTGCCTCTCCGCCTCTCGCCTCCCCTCCCCATACATCTCCCCTTCCCTCTTCTCCGCCGACTACAACCACATGCTCCGACATCTCAAGATCTTCGCCTACGCCCCCATCCACAACTCCACCTTCAACGCCTCCTCCCCCGCTGACCTCTTCCACCGGTCCCTCCTCCGGAGCCCCTTCCTCACCTCCGACCCCGACGCCGCCCACCTCTTCTACCTCACCTCCCCGCTCGACAACAAGCGCCACCTCGCCCGCACCGTCCGCTCCCTCCGCACCGACCTCCCCTTCTGGAACCGCGCACTCGGCGCCGACCACTTCTACCTCACCGAGAACGCCCTCGAGGTCGGATCCGATCGCAACCTCCTCGAGCTCCGTAAGAACTCCATCCAGATCTCCCTCTTCCCTTCTCCTCCCAACGACCTCTTCGTCCCCCACAAGGACCTCACCTTACCCCCCTTGCACGACACCCTAACTCCGCCCCGCAACGAGGGACTCCCTCCTCGCCTCGCGTTCTACGGCGGCGTCGAGACCCCGGAGATCGCCGCTTTCCTCGCGGATCTGGGAGTGGATCGGGGGGAGGCGATGTCGAACAGCAGGTTCTGCCTGTTCGTCTACGGAAAGGGGATGGGATCGATCGGAGACGCGCTGCGGATCGGATGCGTACCCGTGGTGTTGTCCGATCGGCTGGTAGTGGATTTGCCGTTCGGGGATGTGCTGCGGTGGTCGGAGATGGCGATCGTGGCGAGGTGGAAGGAAGGCGCGGCGGAAGTGAGGAGAGCGATGGAGGGGATGGAGAAGGAGAGGTACAGGAGGATGAGGGCGATGGGGATGCGCGCCAGCGAACACTTCCGGTGGAGCGGGGACGGAGAAGAGAGCGGCAAAGACGTGTTCCGCACGGTGCTCTACCAGCTCTGGCGCCGCCGCCACGTCATCCGCTATTCCGCGTGGGATGTTACCGTGTTGTAAACTCGGCCTATTGGTCTTCTGTATTTTCTTTTACACGGGATACTGTATAATGTATTTGTGTAACCGTTTTAAGTTTTCTTATATTAAAAGCCATTAATGTTGCAATAAAACGGCGGGGAACGAATCGTTGGTTGTTTTACCTGTTGATCTAAAATTTGAACTTTTGTGAATCCGAGTATAATATGCTCTCAATAATATGCTTCTACCTTTTCAATTCTCATCTTCTAATGAAATACCTCAAATGAGAGCTTTATTCGAATCATCAATTTGATAAATTGGATAAAGGTAATAATATTGTTATTTTTATCTTTGAAGTAACTGAAGCTGGAGAGAGAAGTGGAAATGGAAGGATAATGTATCGGATTTGGAGATCGTCTCCTATCTTATTCATGCAGGAATATAAAATACAAATATATACACAAAAAAAAGAAGGAAAACGGTTAGTAGATACAAGTTATGTGTTCGATAACTGGAGGGAGAATTTTTCCCGAAAGGTCAATCCACATATTGAAAATAGAAATTTGAAGAGGAAGGAGAATTTTTTCGGAAAGGTCAACATTTGTATGCATCAATGTTCAACTTTGAATCTATTTTTTTACTTTGATTATAGATGGGCTGACAAGTCACATTTAGGATAAGATCCCTTGGTGTATGTTATTCGACGACGATATTGTGTTGATTGATAAGATTAGAGATGGAGTAAATGAGAAACTTGAAGCTTAGAGACATGCATTGGAGACTAATGGATTTCGTATAAGTAGGACTAAGATTGAATATATGGAGTGTACTTTTAATGGAAGCAATGGTGTAGAATTGAAGTTAAGATATGTGATGATAACATTCAAAAAAGATGTTCTTTTAAATACAAAAATATGGAACTTGCTTCATTATCAAACTTTGGATCTCGATTTTTTTAAGAGGCAAACTGAAAACCACAATGGCAGCCACATACTATAATAAATAAAAAGATAACCCAAACACAAATATTAATAGAACAAATCATCCTCGATGCCCCCCTTCAGAGCTTTTAAAAAATCATCTCTGAAGGAGCACATGGCTTATTAGGAAAATGACTAGGAGTTGAAATTTATCTGATTTCCAATAAAGGATAGAGATTAAAATCATTTTGAATATCATTAGTGTTTGGAATATGCCAAGCTATTTATTTTTCTTTTTTACTAGTCAATTTAATGATAACCAAACTTTCTTTTTGTTATCTTCATCCACCAATTATGGTATCCAACCATAATGTTTATTCTTTTCCCCCATCAATTTTGGAACTCGATACATCTCAATCACCTTCCACACAAGGCTGCACCATTAGTTGTAGCCCCATTACATGCATGGGAGGCGCAAGCGAGGAGCTTGGTCGACCTAACAACGGAGCAACCGTTGCTTCGGGGCGACGATGGGGGCAACGATGATTTGTGGGCCTGGGGATTGTTCTCAAGGTATTGGTGGAGGGTCGGAGGCAATGACGATTTAGCCAATATATGAACTTGTGGAGGTGATCAACAAGCCCACGACAATGTGCAGTCAAGCTGTGCGATTGAGGAGAAATGAAGGTCAGAGTTGCTTCTGACCTTGTTGGTGACTACATCTCTTCCCTGATGAAGATGGGGTCTTCGTAAGACATTACTTGATTTGAAGTAATTGGACTAGGGACACTATTTTATTTTCCCCTATTTTTTTCATGCATTAAACAGAGAAACGTTTTATACTTTTTATGCAAAAACCCATTCCCTAGAAATTCATGCCCAATTTTCTCCAAAAAGAAAGAAATTCGTTTCCACGATTGATGCGTTAGTTTCGATATTTTTGTATTGTATTTGTATAGTTATAAGCTATTGGAAAGTACATGTTTCTATCCCATGCATTCGTCATCTTCATTGCATTTCTGCCTTAAATTTTTAGTAAACATTCGTTTTTATCGATTTCCAGAGATATCCTTGTACATCCACTAATGTGGTCATAGTGCGAAACAAAAAATCTGCTTGGGATCTTGTATAGCCCACACATCAATACGTGGAATCTGAGGATAACCTAGAAGAGGAGGAAGAAGAAGAACCCCAGCAGTCCAATAGGAAACAATTCTTAGAAACACATCCACCATACCGATTATATGCCACTCTTTTCTCAGTCTTCTCACAGAAAAGTGAAGAAATCACCTGTCACTACTTAGGAGTTGGAAGATCTTTTTCAAAATATCATAACCCCTCTCCCTTTCTTCTGAAGGCATTAGAGCAAATCTTTATGTATTCTTGATTTTTGAAGGAATGCCTATTATGCAAGCCTAGGGGAGAAAAATGACAAACATGTATCCATTGGAGAAACATTCTCGTAGCAACCTCCGATGCAATTATTGATTCTCTTCCCAAGAAGATGAGAGATATCACACATCATTGGTCAAGTGTAGGGTTGTCAAAAAAGTTCGATTTTGATGAGCTCAACTAGATAAAAGGTCGTGAGCCTGGTATGAAAACCTAATGAGTCTGAGCTTGAGTTGAATATGTGACTCATTAGGATTACTGAGTCGAGCTCGAGTTGGGTCGTGCTCAATTCGTTAACTCGACTCAATAACTTGGTTTGCTTTTTACTTATTTTCACTATATAATATAATATAATATAAGGATTTTTACCTAGCAGACCCTATAATCTTTGTCAATTACCTCCACGACTTTTGAAACAACCTAATTCTCCCCTCGATCCTGTAAACTTGCTAACCCTTAACCTACGAACCATGCGGTTAACTCCCATCAATTCAACCGTTAAATTTAACCGGAATCCTTAAAAAGACTTGCACAATGCCCTCTTGGTTAAGCAAATTTACGAAAAATGCCATCATTCCCAATTCCTCTCATCCTCCTCGCATCATCTTCCCTCTAAGTGCAAGCTTGCATTCCACGCATCAGCCACAACCTAGAAGACGAGAATGTCGCGTATCTTCTACTCTGAATCCAACCAGGCCACCTTGTACCTTACATCTAGTCGCATACCCGTGATCTCGCGGTAGGGGAATACCGGCAGCCTGACCTGTCGGAGGAACTCACGAAATCTGAGGTGCTCGAAGGCGGAGAAGGCGACGGCTTTGCCGGCGTCGAAGACCTAATTGACAAGGTGGGCCATGAAGGAGTCCACCTAGAGCTTGATGAGGGAGGCTCCAAGGGAGGCCCTGGGGCTCTTGATGTTCTTGACGTTGTCCTCGAGCATTGTTGTACATCCATCCTCGGAAAAGGACAGAGTCCACCACAGAAAGCAGAGAAGAGGGGAGGGGAGAGCCTCCGCCAACTCTATTTAATCCAAAAGTAACCATCCATAGCAACTTTGACCGCCACCACCAAAATGTTGGAATCCGAGTTCTGGGCCATGTTCGCCCATCCTTCCTCTTCCCACCACCACCACCCTCCTCCGGAACCGTCAGCCTTCTCCTCACGGACCCGCCAAGAAGACAAGGTCTTCGAGACCACTCTCGTCAGCTTCCTCGGGCTCCTCCGACCGGTGGCTCTGCATCGCCGCGCAACTCCCTGACAAGGCCCCCTCCGACGTCCTCCACCACTACCGTGCCGTCCTCCAGGACATCGAGGTCGACCGCATCCCTCCTCCCGACTACTACGACGAGGAGGAAAACGACGACGAGGAAGGTGTGCCCTCCCGGAGGCAGATCCCCTTCGGGTCCTAGGCCAAGGAGGAGAGGAAGAAGGGCATCCCCTGGACGGAAGAGGAACACAATGGAATTTCATGGGTTTAAGACACGCAGGTGAGGCCGGAATTCCGCAAGGGGTGAACGCCGACGATGGTCCATGGTTTTGTCGAAGGGATGCTCCTGCTGCTCGAACATGGGAGTGATGGGTTCGTTTGGGTGGAATATCCACCGTTGGATTTTCTTTGGTTAGATTTACTCGAGACTAACTCAAGTAATTAACCTAAATAAAGTTAAAACTGACGGCAGGATTTGTGTGGGTAAAACGGAACATGTTTATAGGGTCAAAGGGAAATTGGATTGTTTCAAAGGGCATGGAGGTAATTGACAATGATTTTAGGGTCTGTCAGGTAAAAATCCCTATAATATAATGTAATATAATATAGGTAATAGGTATGGCATGTGCTGAATTCTCCCCCACCCCCCCCCCCCCCCCTTGGCCTTCACCTGAGCCATTCCTCTGAGTCCTAATCCTACCTCCAGATTCTCCACCACCTCCACTCCTCTCCATCCTCCCCCACTTCTCCCTCACTCTCCTCAAGCTGTGGCCCCATCCATCCTTGAGGACGCCATTCACCTCGACCATTGCCACCACCTCTACCTCCGGTTCCTCGAGTCCACCAGCACCATCGGTTGGGGCAAGGACCCCTCACCACCCCCACCCCACCCTCGAGCTCCACGGTTCCCTTGCCTCATCTGCCCTATATCTCGACTTGATCTGGCCTTTCTTTCATGGTTCTGATCTGATGTGGTGTTTGATTTAGGCCGGAGGAAGGAGGATGAGTGAAATCCGGACTCGATCGCTTTCGTTTTCAGCAAGGTGAAGATCAATTTAAACGCATTGTTTTTTATCTGGAATGTTGTTTTGATAGAATGCAATGTTTTTTCTTTTCTATATGCATCTATATACATTTTGCCTACTTGTCCATTTTGAATGCTATATTGGTTTAGTTTGCTAGATTTTTAAGGTCTGTACTTATATGAGATATGCTACTATATCGAGTCCAAGCATGCCCAACCCGATTCAAATAACTTGATAGACACCCCTAGTAAAGTGTACTATCGATGATCTTACCTTTGTTCTCACCTCCTGATTGTGGTGCATCATTCAATCTCCTTACAACTCTTCCAAAGCAGTTTTACATAGGTTAGCTCAAGGATATCACGAGGACATTGCAATTAGCTGATTGATTAGTTAAGAAGCGTCACGGGGTTTTAAAGGCTGTGATAGTAGCCTTCTAAGTTTTTTTAGTTTCCACTCGAGTCCTATTGTACTCGACAATGGCATTTTTGCCATCGTTTCCCAAGCACCTATCATCCTTGGCCAACCCTTCTAATTTGCCACAGCTGATGCATGCATCAATTGTTGGTATCAAGACCATATAATTTAAAATTGAAGGAGAAAGATTTCATATTGAAGCCGACAAGAAATCATAAGGAATATTAATCAGAAACTGTGGATTCTTTGAGTAATGCAATGTGACTTTGGTCCTCCAGGAAGAATCTGCACATTTTCTCTCTCCCAAGACACCTTAGAGGTGACTCTTGCCTTTCTAGATGACTGTCGAGAAAACACCCACTTCTCTTCGATCAAAGTCTCAAACTTTACACTAATCCTATTTGAGTATGATTCCCTCTCCAAGTCTTTATATGTGTTATACAAGCTTGCCTGCATTATTAGAACTCACATAAAGAGGAGGAATTCTAGAACAACTTTGGTACCGAGACAGTGGTTCTACTTTTGATGGAAGCCTCATGAAAAGTTATGGTATCCACGGTTCATTTCAGGTATATGATCTCACTAGCTTCTTTCTTGGTATAGAACAAGTCCATCCTTCAGCTCCAGTTACATTACCTCTGTGAGAAAGTGCAGTCGATCATTTACCATTGTTGAGAATCCTCTCATAAAGGACTGGAAGATCGACTCAAAACAAAAAAATGACTGGAAGAATAGAAAGAAGAAACAGAGGGGTTGGGATCAGAGGGAAATGGGTGGACATTTTAATACTAAATGTAAGAGATATTTAATTTTTAATTACATTTTCCTGGATAGCTCAATCATATTTCTGGTCTCTTTTGATCAACAGAATTTGGTGGTAGGGAACGACATTGTGAAACAGATCACTTTTTCAGGGGCTATGTTGTAATATCAAGATTACAAAGTTTATTATGCAATTATGAATGATTACAGGGATACATGTGCACTCTCTGAAGGGGGTGGAAATGTAGGAATGAGTTATACTTTATAATGGTTGTTTGGCTTAAAGAAAAGAGTGGTTGTGTTGTTGTCTTTGTATGACATGGTTGTTAGATCACATTCTCTAAAATCAGAGATGATGATCGGATACTCACATAACTTCTTATAAAAAATACTATATAACTTTAATGTTCTTGAGCTAAGAAAATGCATATTTGTTGCCATATACATAGGCAATAGAAATGCCAAATGAACAGCAGCACCTGCAACATCTTACACTTAACAACATAGGCTCACACAAATATATATGATTATGGAGGAATACAGCATGGATAGATAACAAACTATATAGGATTAAAAATATATTTCAGGTGGATTCTTCTGCATCTTTCAAATCTAAGGTTGGTACTCGAGAAGATTGATGGGTGCTTCGCAAGGCAACAGAGTTTCGACTACAACATCCATGGTCGGCCTCTTGTTCCTCTCTTCCTCCAGGCAGGACACTGCAAGTCCCAGCATCACCTCTGCCTGCATCCTGTTGAAGTCCCCATTCAGTGCGGGATCTACGAAATCCTCAACCCATGATGCATCCTCCTCTGCCTTTGTCCTCTGCAGCTCTCTCACCACTCTGCGGATTCCGACGAACTCACCGTCGTCGGGTGCCCAATTGAAGGCCTTTTTACCCTTCACCAACTCCAGCAGCACGATCCCGTAGCTGTAGACGTCAACCTTTGACGTGATGGGTACATTTGACGTCCACTCTGGAGCCATGTACCCATTCGTGCCTCGGATTCTTGAAAGTGTTGAACCTAGACCATCTCTCTGAGTCAGCTTCACCAACCCGAAATCGGCAATTTTCGGGTTGTAGTTGGCGTCCAATAGTATATTCTCAGGCTTGATGTCGCAGTGAATGATCCAATCCAGACACTCGTGGTGGAGGTATGCCAATCCCTTCGCTGTACCTAATGCGATCCTGAACCTTTTGGCCCAACTGAGGAACCCTACATCAAACAGGGCTTTGCCAAGTGAGCCATTCTCGATGAACTCGTAGACCAGCAACCTGTGGGAGTGCTCAAGGCAGAATCCCCACATTCTCACCAAGTTCATGTGGTAGATTCTACCTATCACGCTTAGCTCGGCTCTGAACTCTTCTTCGCCTCGAGTTGCATCGGCCAACCTCTTCACAGCAATTACCCTCTTATCACTGAGTACACCTTTGTATACCACTCCTGAGCCTTCTCTCCCCAACATTTCCTTGAAATCTCCTGTGGCCTTCCTTAATTCCTTGTAGCTGAACTTTCTAAAATTATCTGCAATCATCCGGTATCCCTTTTCTTGTATGGTCCGGCTACGTCTTCCGGAGAGGAACCACCACCCAATCCCGATGAATAACAACTCAATAGCTCCAAATATTGAGACGAAGCTGTACCCATAGATCCATCTCATCTCTCTCGACTTACTACTGCTACTAGTAGCAGTAGAGTTCTTCTGACAGGTAAGCTTACTCGCCTTCAGTGTATTAACTGTCCCCGAGGTCGATGGTACTTTCAGATGCAAACTGCCAACGAAGTTAGGAGTAGCGTACCCGTTGAAGAGTGCAGCTTTGGGAAAGCATGCGCCATCTCCAACCTCCCTATACCCAAATGCCACACAGGTGCAATCTTTCTGACATATATCTCTGCAAGATTCGATGGAGACTCCAGTAGTGTAGTTGGTATCGTACCCATAAAAATCCTCCTGCGGGATTGTGATAAATTTCCATTCCCTCTCGTCATAAGCCTTGCCGCAAGTCATCTCTTTAAATTCAGGTTTGCAGCCTTTGTTCAAATCACTGGGATCCACCAGAGCATATGCAGGAGGGCAGGAGCACATGGGTGCGGGCTTGTACGTACAGTTGCCGTTCCTCCCGCAAAGTCCATGGATACTACATGGCTCTTCAGCCGCTTGCCATGTTACCACCCATCTGCCCGTGGTCTCGTTTAAGCTGTACAGTCTGAGATTTCCATCAACACCAATAGTCAACCTTCTTTTGATGGATCCTGAAGTATTCATATCAGAGGAGGCAAAATAGAACTGGTCACTGGAGACAAACTGACCCATGTCGTCCAAAACCCCATATCTGCTGCTGTTGTAAGTGGTTCTCCCTTCCGCAAATACATTGAAGTCTGCAGTCGGCCAGTAGATGCTGGAAATATCAGGGCCGTCGTAGGCCATCTTCAGAACATTATCGCTATAATAATAAAGGATATGGAATCCGGACATGGTGGAGCCTTGGTATCTTGCGGACACCAACTTTAGATCCTTGGTGATAGGTTGTCCAGGAAGAAGGGTGTCTGTGGGGAAATCAAAGCTTTGCCAAAGAAGCTTACCAGTTGGGTCCTTCAGAACTAGGTTCCCGTTGTCAAGGAGCTCAGCTTTCTGCACAGGGGCAGAGGTGGTGTAGGTTGACCACAAGACGCCATAGTCGGCGTCAACCACGACCATGTTTCCATCATTCAACAGCACTGCTCTTGACTGCCAGCCACGGACAGGACGGTCTCTGCTGGCCGTCCACACAAGGGTATTGGAGGATTTGGTGAACCAGATGGAGAAGGAGTATGCGTTTGTTCCTACCTGATGGAATCCGCACGAGAAGACGCTGTTGTTGGAGACGAGAACATCGGTTGGTTTCTCCACGGAGAGGTAGGATCCTCTCTGGAGGTATTGAAGGGAAGAAACCGGAGAAGGTGCGATGGCAGAGACGAGGTAAACAAGAAGAACGAGTCGTGATGAGAGTCTCATCACCATCATTGTCTCCACCATGGAGATGCAGCGAGATTCTTCAGCCTTCAGGTAAACAGGAAAAAGAGCCTATTCTCAGATTCTTCTTCATCCACACCCGGGATTGATCGTTCCACCTTCAAAAAAGACTGCCCCATGCAATGCAATTAGTAATACATACTTGTTTTTCTTGTATATGCATGGGCCCATTCGTAGATTTTTCTTGTGTGGGGGTCAATCTCTACATCGTCATGTGTGGGGCTCCACTGCTTTCAGAGATGGTAACGCACTCCATCCCACACGGCAAAGTACGAGCGAAGAGAAGAGACGAACCAAGACAAGAACGAGTGACTAGGCTGGCGAAAGAGACATGGTTTGGATTTGCTCACACTCTTCTGTTTTATATTTTTGCTTTAGGTCTGGATTTAGGATTAAACTGAGACTGTGATAAATTATTTTAGGTTCGGTGAGTTATGGTCCGGATGAAAACAGTCGGATACGGAACGAATATAGGTGTAATCATATCCTCATCCCTTTTTAAAATCCGGATACAAATACGAATACGAATATTACGCGAATGTGTAAAACGTAAAATCATATCCTCAAAATACGAATACGAATGCAAAATGAATATTGCTAATTAAGATACGGATATTTGGTAAACGAATAAGAATTAATATATGAATGTTATACAAGTCCAAATTTATTTAAAAGGTATACACATTTTAGGTTTGTAATTGTATAAAAACATATTCAATATTTTAATAATGAATATGTAAAAAAACTAAATAATAAAAGAAAATGTAAAGATATAACTAAATAATAAAAGGAAGCTTACCAAAATTACTTTTTTGTATACCATGTAAGTATTGGCATCATCTAGAATTTGAACATTCGTATTCATATTCGTATTCGTATCTTTCAAAAAATGGATATTTGTATCCGTATCCTCAAAATTTTTAACATTCGCATTCACATTCGTATTCGTTAAAGGTGATGATATTATATTTGTATTTGTATTCGGCAAAAGTTGGACATTCGCATTCGTATTCGCAATCACAATCGCCATATATAAGAAAATGACATCTATATCCTCAATTTGACGAATGCGGATAAGAACAGATACGAATATATTTGTATTCGTTTTCATCCCTAATTATGGATGGAATATTTGTTTGTTTTGTTATTTGGACGAGAAGTTTAGAGTAAATTATACAAAAGTTCATGAAATATACTTTGGATTTCAGTCACGTATCTAAACTTTAAAAGGTAATGATGTGGTACTTGATCTTTAAGATTTGTCTTAATGTCATCCTTGCCACATTGACTATTGAAATTTAGTGGATCATTTTGTCTTTCAAACCTTAAATCACAACAATGCAAAACCATACTGAGACAAATATTGAAGATTCGGTATTGCGTAATTTATATTGTTGGAAGTGTTAGTTGTACTATGATTTTATCCCTAAAAACTTCCATCAACATAATTAACATGATATATGTTAATATAAATAAATAATATAAATAAAAAATATTTAATCATAGTAAGTCAAAAACCCTAGGTTTCTTCACAAGTCTTGAAAACTCGTGAATTAATTTACATGTAAATTGACTTTATTTCCATTTCACAATTAAATAACGACACAATACTCATATAAGAATAGTTAATATATAAAACTTAAATAAGTAAAGATAAATTAAAATAGCACATATGAATTTATTGATATGCCAGTCCCACTTAAGCTTGTAAATACCTAGAAAATAATCAAATTTAGTCATAATTGGTAAATACTCAAAATCGAATTGCCTAGACACACATGAAAAATACTATAAGAACATTCTAAAAACACTATCCATAGACGGTCAATGTTTTGGTTCATGAGACAAGATGAGGGATAAAGTTTTCCTCATTATTGCTCCACCATCGGGGTTTTTCCGTAAAAAAAAGAAATAACTACCACTTATCTACCATAACTCCCTTATCCTCGTTACTCTCTCTCTCTCTCTACACAAAGAATAACAAACAACTATCACTTATCCTTGCTTATCTTCTCCCTCAAATCGAATGGAAATATCCCCATTATCACTCATTACCCGTCTGGCCCAATTGAGATAAGTTTATTGATCTTATTATTCTGCTATTTTCCTTATTCTAAATCCAGTCAAAAGATCACACTTTTACATATAAATTAAAGCTCTCTTTAATGCAAATTATGATCATTCACGTTCATATCTATTATAAAGTTTGAAACAGATATAATAGGTTTCATTATAAAATAGCATGACATCATTTTATGGTAGCTTAATGATGTCGGTTTTTCATGGTTTGATAATTATCAAGTGTTATGTTTTATGACACATTAAAAACGGAATCGAAACAAAGTTGAGAGATGTTAAGGCATCGTTTATTTTGATATAACTTACTTAGGTTAAGTTCCAAGGTCTAGCACAAAGTTTACAGCACCTAAAAAACCGAATCGAAACAAAATTGAGAGATGTTGACATCTTTTATTTTGATACAACTTTGTTTAAGTTCCAAGGTCAAGCACAAAGAGGCATTTGATAGAAAATCTAGAGATAGAGTGGAGCATTGAGCTTGACTCGACCCAGCTCGAGTCTAATAATTTTTCCTGAGTTTTGGGTTGCGTTGTCGCCTGGTTTTTTGCTTGAATCGGGGGCCTCGGCCCAGCCCAAAGCCTATAGGGTTGGGACCGGGTTTGGGTCGTGTCCAACCAACCCCACTTTTTTTGAATGCATCACTATGGAGGAGATTTATTTTCTACACATATCTTCCATGTAATTTATTTCTGCCCACATTTGCATGATGTAATATTTATTTCAGCATGTTCTTCGTTGCATTAGGGAATGAAGATATATTCCATTTAATTTATTTCATATACCATTAGATGTTTATTTTCCCTATATACAGATAGTTTTTCTGTATAGTTTTATTGACGTTCATTCAGTAGGGAAAAGTGATATTTCTGCTGCAAAAATTCATGATGCATTTGTTTTTGTTGATTTTAAGGGCGAAGCTATGTAATGTCAAGATGTATTTCTTTTCTATATAAAAGTGGGATATTCGATTATTTATTTTAAAAAAATCAAATCCCAACAAATCGTGGAATTCACATGAAGAGGAACTTGCGTGGACTTCCAGTCGTGGCTTTCCATTCTAGAAAATAAAATCCTTCAAGCTGGGTCCGGCCCATTCTTAAAAAATGTCTGGTAATTACTCTACTCAATCTATCTCAAACTAAAATATTGTTTTATTAGATATTTTTGACCCATTGATTCTCTAAAAGTATAATGATCAAAATAGTATTAAAAATCACACTTAACACATCGCTTTTGAGGTTATCAAAGGACATCTGTGAGTAGAGTTAGTTTTTTTGCGATTTTCTTTTTCACCCTGACTAGATTACATCCTCGATTGTTAAAGTGATGGGCCTTTTCTTTCAGGAAAATGGTGGCACAAAGGATGTAAAACAGGATACTTAAGATGGAAGTATCTGACAATGTACAGAAGAATACGTATTTAAGATGAAATTTCTTTTCTTACAATAATGCAAAAAGGCCACGAATCGAGTCCTGCAATGCAGCAGATGAAACGATCCTTTCTCTTCTCAGTTCTCATCACTACCACCCCCAACATTAGCTCCTTTTTGGGTTTCCTTTTCGAATTTCACACATTTTATATTAAAAAGTAGCAAGGGAAAGTCAATATGGGTCGAGAAACATGAGTCATGCATGATCTTATGCAAGTTCACTAGTCTTCTTACGTTACAAAACCCTAACAACAATATTAGTTCATCCGCTGGCTCTAGTTCCATTGCCTCATAACCATCCCCTCTTGGTTCCTGATTGCCCATCACATTGCATCAATTTATAGTCCACCCCATTCAAAACAGATGTGCTATGTTATTTCAGACGGGTGGGGATTTTTCTTCATTCCAGTTTGACTGATGTTGATGTTGCTGACTGGACTTTCCCCCGCTAATGATACAAAGAAGATCTCACCCCTTGAAGTCTTTTCACAAGTCGACTATCCTCGGAGTGTACGCGGCTTAGACATTTCTATGGGTGCGTTCTTGTATCGGGTTAAACCACCCCAAGGGTGATTTAACTCCCCTACCCCATATTTTCTCCCTTCACCTGGGTCTCACTTTTTATCTTTTTAAAAAATTAAATTAAATCAATTCTCCATCATCAATTCCATCAAAAATAATATACTATACCATCATATCATATAAAAATTATAAATTATTCCACTTCTACTCACTTTTTTCAAACTCCAATACAATCACATCACAATAATTTCTCACTTTTTCAAACTCCAATACAATCAATTACCCCAAACCCACTTCTAACCCATCCCCAGTTTAACCCTCTATCCAAACACCAAAACCCAAAAATGGGTTATCTGCAACCAGTTTAACCCACCTAAACCCACTATCCAAACACCCCCTATGATTTTGAGATACAGGAGTGGCACGACAAAGAGTTCATGGAGGGAGGTGCCAACAACTCCATCCTCCTTATATTGTAAGGTGATTTATGAGGTTCGGCTCACGAGTTCCTCTCATTCAATCCTTTACCATTGTTTGAGAACCCTCTCGTACAGGACTGGAATAGACGAAGAAGAAGAAGAAGGGATTTTTTAAATTTCAATTACCTTTTCCTGGAAAACTTAGTCATATTTCTAGTCCCTTCTGATCAACAGAATTAAGCGGCAGGGAACCACATTCTGAAACAGAACACTTTCTCAGGGGCTATATTGTAATATCAAGATTATTACAAAGGTTATTACGCAACTATGAATGATTTTAGAGATATATGTGCAATGTCTTCAGGGGGTAGAAAAGCAGAAATGCGCCAAACTTTAATGGATGTATGTGCAATCCTGGGATAGAAAAGAGTGGTTGGGTTGTTCTCTGTGTATGATATGGTTGTGAGATGACATTCTGCAAATCGGAGAAGATGGCCAAATCTATAAATACCCCTCAAGAGGTCCTCATACAACACAACATCAAGAAGAAGTCTTCTACCAAAACAAGAGTCTCTCAAGTGTCCTCTTCCTTCCAAGTGTTATAAGTCTCTCTTCTTTTATTATAAACATTGTAAGTCCTCTTCTTGTAAAGTCCAAGACTTGTATACAAGTTCAAGTTTTTAATGAAAAGAAGATCTTGAGTTCTTATCTACTTTGTGCACTGATCCATATCCTCTCTCTCTAATTTGCTTCTTATACTCCACCAATCTTCCGTTGCTCCAATAATTCTACCTTTTTCGTACCCATATTCCACCTTATTCATATCCTTCCAGCCGAAAAAAAAGTGCTTTATTCTATCTTATTTAGCATTGTTATTCCTGCTTAATAATAAGCTTAAGAATATCGTAGGTCTTGTCAGTAAAACATGTTCATGGCTTTCTAGTCTATATAGATATTCACTACTCAAATAACTAATGAAAACAATTTGGAAGATGATCATCTATAGATATGAAGGGATCCGTGATGCTCTGATAGAAAGAATTATTCCAAAATATGATGTGAGTATAAACTATAAAAAATAACTATTTTTCATAATAACAAGATTTATTATATATGTTATTCTCTCAATGTATATGTAATCTTTATGTGATTCATAGTAGTAGCATTTCCTTCACATAATTAGATATGCAGTCATGTTTGTTAGGAGGTAATAAAAATGTGTACAAATTAATGGTTGAATTTTTAGGGACTTTTATACCATGAATCTTAGAAATTTTATCAGTTATCTTATTGACTTTTGTAAACATTTTAATTACCACCTCAACCCAATGAACTTTCTCTATTTAACACCACGAGTCCTGCAATTAACTTGATTCTTCTTGAGTAAACTTATTTGGATTAAAGATGAGTTAATGGTAGATTTTCTTTCATCTCTCTTCCATTTCTCTTCTTCCTATTCTTTTTCCTCCTCCTTTCAGTTCCGCCAAACCCAAGGGGTGTGCTCGTGCCTCCACATCCGTTCAAGCAAAACTAGGTTGTTGAACACATACGGAGCCCCGTCTGCAACCCACGAAGAACTCCTACGTAGCACCCCATCCTCAGCTCACTGGAGCCGAGGCTTTGCTCTTTTTCCTCCATCATTTGAGGAGCTCCAACCCCCGTTCACCCCTCCCATTCTGTAACACAGGTCGAGCAAGACTCGGACCTATTTTCCATTTGCAGATCGATTGGCGTGCACCATCTCCAAGGCAAATCCATCCTCGTTGCTACAAAGGCATCGACAGTGCCTTGGAGATTTCAAAATCTGCTAAGCACAAAGCATTCCTCTTGGCTTGGGTTGTCTGTTGTAGTGATGTAGTGTTGTAATGCACTACAGCCCCCTCGATCATGCTCGAGCATAATCGAGCGGCTATAGTGCATTACAACACTACAACACTGCAGTAGAGGTTACGCTCTCCCTCTTCCAAGGGTCTGATTTCAACCTACAACAGCAGTACTTCTACCTTATCTCTTTTGTGGAAGAGTAGCGGCTCCACTACTTCGAGCTCATGGAACCCAACATCCATCAACGACCACCCCAGAACCTTAAGTCCTTCACGAAGCCCATCTCGATCACAGATCAGATCTGCAGGATCTAATCAGAGCTTCCATCAGTTCAAATTGGTCCAAGCTCTACCTCCAACGAGCTTTCTTTTAGACATGCTCCCACATTCCTATCCTCTGTCTAAGTTACGATCAACACGGTGTTGTAGAGGTTACAGATGCCCTCTCGTCGAGAAACAGTAGGCCGAAGCAACCACGACTGTCATGTTCAACATCATCCTCTATTCCAGCTAATCCTCGACCCGCAAACCTCCATCGGACCACCCTCTGCTCTAGCTCTCGCTAGACGAAGACAAGGCACCTCTCATGTGCTCCATATGTGCTGGAGATCGCGTCCGAGGCGCACACAACTTCAGCCTTCCATTGTCAGACGTCGATGGAGGAGAGGGGTCGAGGTCGGGGGAGGGGGGCCTGATGTCCTCAACAGTGTGGGGATGTGGGTCGGGGTCCTGGGCGGGCTCGGAGGAGGGGCTGGAGATCCTAGGCAGACGAGGGAGGGGGCTGGAGTTCTAGGCGGTGCAGGGAGGGAGCTGAAGGGGAAGAAGTAGGGATGAAAATAGTTAAGGATATATCCATATATGCTCCGTCATCGTATCTATTTTATACAGATTTTGACATCCGTATCCGTATCTGTTTTAAAATGGATACGAATATGAATATAGATATAGTTTTGATATCAGCAAATGTCTGTTTCCATATACGTATATCCGTTTTCGTATATAAATATAGTATATATTTATTTTAACTCTATATAATATAATTTTATACATTCTTTTACCATACGTATATAATTTTTATGATACAAACACATTTGGTAAAATTTATATCATGTGTTTTCCATCGAATTTGTATATATTTAAGTTGATTCTATATAGTATTTCTAATATTACTCGTATGCGATCAGTATCCTTTCCACATCAGTATCCGTTTTTAAGGACATGGTATGATAGTTTTAATATCTGTCAATATCTGTATCCACAACCGTATTCGTATTCAAAAATGGATAAAGATACGGTAATATCTATACTGGTATCCATATCCATCTGTTTGCATCCCTAAGAAGAAGAGATTTAGGGGAAATGAACTCGACTCCATTCTTCTCTTCTTGCTTTTGACCCAGGATATCTAGTACGAGTTGCTCCTGGTCAAAGGCTTTGCTTGCTCATACTGCATGAGGGAGACAAGGCTGACTAACGAACGATGAGGAGGATGGGAGAGGAGGGTAGAAAATATATATATGGTTTCAAAGAACTACTCTCTACCCCACCTTTATTTTTTGTATTTAATAAGGAGAAATTTAGATCACTATATGATATCACTTTCTCATTCAAGTCTAATGTAAAATAGATATTCTTAGAATGAGTCGATTTCAGTAAAATTTTGATACAGTTAAAATTTGTCAGGCTTGATGGACAAAGTAGAAGTCTCGAATTGAGTCAAAATTTGAATGAGAACATGGTAGCATATAGTGATCTAAATATCCCTAAGTGTTTTCGGAAAATACCTAAAGAAGTATATAAAAATAAAGATGGTGATAGCCATGTTGGCTCCTCATTAGGGGTAGCCCGTTAAACTCTCAATAATAGGGGTATTTGGAAAGCATTTGTAAGTTTAGATGAAATTTTTGATACTTTTCTTAAACAAAACATTCAATTCATGATTTATTTAATTAAAAAGATTCTAAGAATCAATAAGATCAGACAAGTTTTACATTATGAAATTTCGATTCTAAAATAAAATAGAAATTCTTATATATTGAATAATTGTATCACTTAATTTGGATCAATCCATTTACTTGTTCTATCCTTCTGATTACAAAGACTCAATTGGGAAGACTCAATTGGGTTCCTACACAATACCTGATTGCAAATATGACAAAAATATTTTGATAACGAAAAAATTGAAACCATGTTACAAATAAATTTGTGAATGAAAAATAGTTTTTTCGAGAATTTTTTTCTTTTTTGGGTGTCATGTCAAAATGTTGATGTAATATGGCTGGATGTGATTTAACAACATGATTCACATAATGTAAGACTTAGAAAGTTTGTAGGGTTGATGTGATACTTACGATATTTACATGGTCGATAAGGTAGTTGACAAAGTTTTTAAGATTAAAGGTGTAAAAATATCTAATTTTTAGAGTTCCACCAGGATGATTGGTTCTTTTAATAAATTTTATTGGTTTAGTTAGCAAACAGACCCATATGTCTCATTGCATAATGATTCCAAAAATCAAAATTATTTGAAACTCTATCAATTTTATAGTTGAAATTTAACTTTAAATAGTTACTATTTGAGTTTCTATCCTAAATAATTTATATTAATCATTTTGATGACGTGTAGATGTATTTTAAATATTGTGAAGAAATAACGTGTATGATATTAATTATTTTTGTAATCATTTTATATCAATTATAATTGCAAACATATATATTTAAAATATAAATCTACACAATTTTTTCAATGATTAACAAGCCATATTATGAATATAATTTTTCAATTAGATTCTTAAGTTTAAGAAGATACAGTAATTTATATTTAAATTATAAAGCTAATTTTCTTATTGTATTCAGTATACAAGTTTTGCGACGATTAGTTACAATCTTGAAAAATAACGGTGGATAATCATCGTTTTATGGATCATTGTAAATGATATAACAATTGATATGACATTCATTGGTAATTTCAAAAAAAAATCATTTTATAACAAATAATATTCGTCATTGTATATTTTAATAGTAAAGGAACAGTGACATATTTAAAAAAAACTAACTACGTACTTATTTTGCTGCATTGATTTTCCAACTATTTTCTTATGTGATCTTGAACTAGTTTTGCATTTTTTTTCACGCATATAAGAATTTAATAAATGTGATAAAATTTTAAAAAGACATTTTCTAACTCAAAAATTAATAAAATTTAAGCAAAACAATAAAAAATATTTTGAAAAAAATGATATCAATTTCGAAGCACATAATGCCTAACATTACCCACTATCCCCCCTATATATGGATAGATCCGAACTAATAACTATGACAACTTTTGAAATCTTATAGTATGACTCCATATTATAAACTCTTTTATTGAACTTGAACCTCTTGGGTGGTGTATGTAGCTTAGTGAGGATGCATGTTTGTCTACGTTGTGAGATGAATGTCATGGTATGTTTTCTTCCTTTCCCATAGATAAAACAACCCACCTGCAAGGTAGGTTTCATGTACGACGGCATGAAGCTTATCGTATTAAAGCGTCCAACTTTAATTATGTTCATCAAATGTGGCATTATTGCTGTGAAGGCAAGCTGATTAATATTTAAATTCTTAAGTCCGTTAATCAATATCTTGATTTTAATTATTTTCTGATGTTTTCTCAATTTTTTGTCCTCGACTAGCTACATCAAAATTAACCTAAAGCAACGAATAACTTAGCATTCATTGTCACATCTTTCATAGTTAAATATAATAAGAACGAATAATATATTACTTGATTCTTTAAATTAGCAATGATTATTGCATTCATTACTATATTCCTTGCAACAAATCTCCAATGAGAGAGATATAATCAATTTAGAATTTCAAGAATTAAGTTTAGAAAATATGTCAAATTTATCCCTCGCATCATCTTGTAACTCAATGGGGTCAGACATTAGGAGTCTATGTTATACTATTGTATAAGGACTAAGACAACAATCTAGGGATTCTAAGGACTAAGACAACAATTTAGGGATTCAAGACAGATGGCAACTTAGACAGTCACGATCCGATAGGCTTGCTAGCTTACATCAAAATTTGTCTACATGGACAAATAATATAAATATCCGTCGGCATATATATCTCATGATGTTAAATAAATATATATATAATGAACATTATTCATTGTAAAATTAGCTTTATTTTTTGTAATTAATAACAAAAGTTCTATTTATCGTTGGATGTTCATATAACTATAATTGTAACGAACCCAATCATCCGAGAATGATGCGGAAGCGAGAACACAACGAACAATCTTCGAATCGTTACTCATAGCATCAATCATAAAATATGAGCAGTAAAGAACCAACTTTTTTAAAAAAATACTTTTTCATAATAATAATAAGGTCAAAAGTCCAAGAGTTCCTTAATTAAAATAAAAGGCAAATAAAGTAGATGAAATCATCTCCATGATTTCCTTATTCCATTGGGCATAAGGACATCTTTCCAAACTCATCCAAAGGTGGTCGCATACTGATTCCACTTCTCGAAGACAGTGAATTCCCTTGAACTGCAAGTAATTATTCTTCGCGTCTCCCTCAAAAAGACTAACACATGTTATGAGTTTAACGCTCAATATGTGTCGAGTTGCGGTCAGAGCCAGTTATCCTCGATAATGGATAGAGGACCTAAGCCCGTGATATTACAAATGGTGTCAGAGCGGGTTCCCACTGATAAAGGAAAGGGTTACCTGAAGGGACCTAAGCCGGGAGTGTGAAGCCACCACAATCATTGGAAATAAGTGATGGATCATGCCGCAAGAGGACGTTGCGAATATAAGTGGGAAAGTTTGTAAGACACATACCCCTAAATATATTCCCACATCTAAAACTCACAAATTGTGAGAATGGATTATAAGTAGTGAGGACTGCTACTTGACAACTTGGGCTTAAACATTTTGGGTGATTGTCAACGGTCCAATTGAGTCCGAACCCGATAAGTTATCAGGGCCGGTTTTCCTCAATAACAGACCGAAGCCTAAGCATGAGACGTTACAATAATTTATTATCATTTTTAAATTTATCAATGATGAGAAAAAAAAGGCCATAAATACCTGATTAGTTGCTAGAAAAGTAACAACGAAGATGATATTAATTACAAATATAAAAATCGAGTAACATATAATGTGCATTGCTATATATTTAACTAAGAAAGACATGCGTTGCAGTGCATCAAAGCAAATAAGATAAAAAAGATGAAAATTTTCGGTTGATGAGAGCCAGGAAATTAGTTGGATAAACATTCAAAAGTTAAAGATAGAGGACATTCCCGGAAGGAGATGCAATGCAAGAAAGGGGCAGAAAGGAGCAAGAAGCTTCGTATCGAGAAAATGAAAAGGGCCCCTTTCATTAATTGGCATGATTTGGTCCGTCCTTGAGTAATTGCCTGAAGCAACCGCGTGAGCCTTTCTTGTCCCACTCCAACCTTCCAACCTATCTTTATAGATTAGTCCTCTCCATGGAACCTTCGTTTTCTATACAAGTCCAAAAGACTTAACCTCTGTTTCCAATGCTATCTGATTTAACCGGTGGCTGAGGCACAGAAAGCTGCATCAGCCAAAGTTGCTAAACATGAGAAGGTTTGTATTGACAATCAACATGTCTTCATCCTTTTCGGGTTTGATACCTTTGGGTTTTTGGCGTCTGAAGCTGTAGAGCTCCTTAAGAGGGTCCAGAAAATTATGCATAGCAATGTTATGGTTCTCAGGTTTATGGATGTTGTGTTTCGAAGAATTAGATTTGCCATCCAAAAGAGATTGGCGGTGCAGTTTGTTGCTCGTCTCCCAATAATTTCGTTGTAATTTGATTTCTAGAATATGATAGGCCAAAACAGTCGTGCCAGGAGTTTAAATCCAATACATCTAACTACATTAGATATCTTGAGTAACCAAGTAATGAAATGTTTTCCTGTTAATTTATCGTTGGTTATAGTTTTTGCGAACTTGATCTCCAATCCGTAAAAACAATCTATAGGATTGGAGGATTAAGAAAGACGACGATTTTTCCCAATATATTAAGCACTAGTGTAAGAAGACTCGAGTCTTCCCAAATAATCCCAACCGAAATTAAACCCGATGTCATTATAAATAGAATTGCCTCTATCACACGAGTCGACACCCACGAAGATGCAGCAGAAACCCATGTGGTTCGTCGTCGTTCTGCTCTTCTTTCTGACGTCCAACTGCCCCCACACCTTCTGTTCCGGAGGAGCAGATGCTCGCGCCTTGCCCTCGGTTACTAATACCCAACAAAGTAAGCGAATACGTACCCACCAAAACATCACTCCTATCAAGTTCAAATCATGCTATATGTATATATGTATTGATTGGTTTTAATGGTGTACAGGATACGCCAAGCTTCGGGACTCGCTCGGTATCGTATGCAAGTGTTGCGACGGAGAGGGTGAGTCGTGCAGGAGCTCAAAGCTCCGGTGCCTTCCTTGGAAACTGGCGTAGAGAATCCGTCCCTATCGTATATCTCGACCGACAGGAATAATGCTCCAGAAGCATAAATATGTAAATCAAACGTTAGCAGTACTCCTATGCGAGAGTACATCTACCGGATTCGCATCTGTAATCTTGCATTCTTGACAGTGCCAATGTGATTACTTGGGAGATCCCAATGCGAGTAAAGGTTAACTGTGAGCGTCTCCATCCGTCTGTTCAGTATTTATTGACGCAAGATTAAAGTATCTGCATCCGCGTGGTGAATTGATTCGTTTGCTTACTCGATCAAACACTCGTCTGTTGATTCCGAATGATCGTGAGATGGGTTTTCACATGAAGCTTCAATACTGGGCTAGAATAGAATATGGGGTGCGATGAGGAGTCACAGTTCGCAGCTTAATTTCTGCTGCCATATTATTGTATGACTGGGAAGACGAGTCATTGTTCAAAGCTTTCCGCCAGAAATGAGTAGCAGGCCTCTTTTTCATTTGGGAGAAACCATAATTTCTTTTTGGTACATTCGAATGCTCCCGTGTTGCGATATCAGATCCGAAGGATTGAGGAGAAAACCTGTTGTGGAGGAGAAAACAACGTTGATCTTTGAACTTTCAGCCATTTGAACAGTAGGGTGAAGATTATAAGAATAGATCTTATTTTGTGTGATTCAGATGATGGAAGAGGATCTCTGCTGTGGGGTTTACAGCAGAGGTGCTGTAATGCTCTCTTTCTTTTGTGATTTCAATTTTAAAAATCCAACCTTATGGATTATATTATCGATTAATGCTTTGCACATTTTTCAAATTTCGCTTAAATTCAAGGGCATTTGCTATTTTATCTTAATGATTAAAGTTCCAGTAAGTTTTTTTGCAACTTAAATCGCATTAAAAAAGAACATGAGATTTGATCATTAAGATAAAATAGCAAATGCCATCAGATTTGAACGAAATTTGAAAGATATGTAGAGCATTAATCGTAGATATAACTCATAAGGTTGAATTTTGAAAATTAAAATCACAAAAAAAACAAGAGAGCGGGCATTACAGCAGAAGATTCTCTAATCTTCATCTTCCTTAGATGATAGAATAGACATCAACCGTGAATAAATATAATACATTGGGAAAAGAATAGATGGTGGGTTTTTTTAATAATTATCATTTTAAATCTAATTAAATAAGTAGGTATATATTTTAAAAATTTAAAAGAGTATATTATACAAAAGTCTCTAAACTATACATCTGATTTCAATGTCATACCCAAATTCTAAAAGATAGAAATGTGGTACCCCCATCTTTAATATTTGTTTTAATGTAGTTTTGAGCTATTGTGATATAAGGATGGAAAGACGAAATGATCAACTAAATTTTAATAGTCAAGGACCAAATTGAGATAAATCTTAAAGTTCGGATACCATATTTTTACCTTTTTAAGGTTCAATATGACATTGAAATCAAGCGTATAATTCAAGTAATTTTTTTACTTTACTCTTAATAGTGTTTAGCTTGTAGTGGTTGTCAACGTTGCATACATTATGGTGTACTAGTGGGTTACCACAGGTCAAGTTAACCTTAGAGTTATCACAAAAGATAAACCTAAGATCAAGGATGTTCATTTCAGAAGATTAAGTATATAGACAAAATATTGGTACTGACTTTTACGCTTGGCACTAACATTACTTGCGGCGACATTTTAATAGGCGAAGCTGATATTCTTTGTTTTATCTACGCACTTAAAGTATACAGCGTTGGTATGTGTAACAAGGTCCAAATCCCACTAATGATGGAGGCAGGGAGAATAAGATCAGACGGTGAAGAATGATGACGGATGGCAGAAGGAGAGCGGGCTACGTGGGCGGTCCAGAGGGCGCCACGTGGCCCAATCAGAAAAATTAATAAATAGAAAAATAAAGATAAATCCAAAAGAAAGAGTTAGAGGCAAAATTAGGAAAAAGTCAAAACATGATAGTTGTATATCTCGATGAGATTTACAAGTCTCATGTTGGACATAAAGCCAAAAGAGGTCATTTGTACAAAAGAGTGTTTTGGGTGTATTTTTAAAGGGTAAAAACACTGCTTTGAGGTTTCGAGATTTTTTGTATTTTTTATCTCTTTTAAAGGTCAGGACAATTATAGACAATATTATTCTAATTTTTAAGGGGTTTTTAATAAGATATATAAATAAAGAAGAAATTACACAGATTCTATACAATATAGTACAGGTTAAGAACAATGAATCATTAGTGATTTTTATTGAATTATTTAAGCAAGGAGATTAATTTGTGGATTTTAACATGATGAATACGAGATTCATCACTGTGCGAACTGACTAACCACTCTACCTTCTCCCAATTTTGCCAACCACCTCCAAACTTGCCCCAACCAACTGCTATCACCATTGCCTTCCCCTAACATCGCTCCTCCTCGCTAACTCCTTAACCTCTCTTAACCCTAACTTCCCTATCTTGGGTGTTGGCTGAAATCTTCACGAAAACCGCCAGCAATCACCACCACCGTTCCCCTCAAATAGACCATCACTGCCGTTCGCGGTGGTTGTCCACCATTATAAGGGTTCCGGCCTAGCGACCTTCGCCTCCCCATGATAGGGGTAGGTCGGATCTAGCCTCGCAATGACGGTTTATACCCAAGTGTATAACCTTGGCTGTCTGGCCAAGCTACGGTCACTTTGAGGTCGTTCGAGCTGCCTGGGTTGGCTGACCAGGTCCAGTTATGACATGAGTTCCTCCGTGAGCTCTGCCCAAGCCCCATTCCTTCGCGAGTGTCTGCATTCAAACTTTCAGGTAAGATCTCCTTCATTTTCTTTGTGATTTCTCTGAATTATTTGGCATATATCTCCCCCTTTTCCCATTTCCAATATGTCCCCTACTTTCTCCAAGGATCAGTGATCCTCGTGGAAGGAGGATACACCATATCGTATCCTCCAAAACCCTCTTCGTATCCTCCAAAACCCCCTCATCACAGTCTTTCTCCTCCTCTAGAGGTGGAGGATAACCCATTTAGGGCAATCACCTTATGTGCATTCGCCACCCTCCAATCACTCCATAGCACACACACAAATGATTTGGTTGCGGTTAACATTTGCAGGTCCAAAAGTAATTCAATGATCTGAGTCTTCGAATGTGCTCCGTTCTAGAGGCCTAATGTCGGCGAGCATCCGTCAAGCCGAGGATTAAGAGAGAACCATCTAACTGGCACCTCTCCAGGACTTTTGTGGAATCTCCAAGGAGGCTCTCAGATCTTTGCGAGGGGAATGGAGCAAGGATGAAGACTATACGGGTTCGCAAGAAATCAGTACTATGACACCGCATGCAGCGGAGCTCAATTGATGATGAAGCACATGTACCGTCCGATTGAGATAGTCGGACGGTCTAGATGATAGCTGAGCTGCAGATCCAAGCCACTAGCCTCGTTGGGACCGAGGCACAACCGAAGCATGGAGGTTCACCCAGTGTCCTCCACACCTGCATCTGACCGTGTCGATACCCAAGCCTTTCCTCACGTGCAGAGCACCTGATGTCTAGGGTGAATTACAACCATGGTTGCCCATCTTTCTCTGGTTGCAAACATGTCCTCATCAAGGATGTGCGCTATGTGCAATGCCTAGAAAAATTTCATGGTAGCCATGTCAGGTTTCTTAAATTACCAATATGCCCATTAGGAGTCTGTTTGTAATGTTTTCTCTATTTATTTTTATGTTTTATTATATTTATGCCCTTGCACTCATTATATTAACTTGAGCATCGTTTATCCAAATGAAGTGATTTCAGTGACATTTTGATCATCATTTAATTGTCTTCTATATGAGATGATTTATTTCCCTGATTAGATAGTAAAAGAATGATTATTTTATCAGAGTCCACATAGATGCTTTCGTGCTCATTAAATATAACTTGACGTTAATAATTGCATAATGGATCGTGTCCTTGTGTTCGACCATGTACTTCTCTGGTATAAATTAAAGCTGAGTTACTCTTCGCAGAGATAATTCTCTCGATTCTATGTAGTTGGCTAAGTGATCGTACTACAACAAATACTTTTTATCATACACATTTAGCAAGTTATCATGGATCAACCAGGTAGCAGACGCTCTCTGGAGGAAGAGAGAACCAGAAGAGCCGAAGGTTGTGGTAATCGCATCGGTCACCGCATGTCTGGAGATATGCTCAAGCACATCCGAAAGAAGATACAGGTTTTGTGCTTGGTGCAACGCGTGAATGATGGAGAAGTTTGGAGATTCTAGGTAGAGGATTGTGTCCTCTACGCGAAGGGAAAGAGACCCTATGTCTCATCGAGTAGTGGCTTGAGGAAGATGTTGTTGAAAGAGGTACATGACATACAATTGGTTGGTCATCCGAGGGTGGAGCGCACGTTGGCACTCCTCATTGAGCTACTTTTGATCGAAGATGGAGGAAGACATGGAAGTCTATGTGCGTACATGTCTTGTATGACAACAAGACAAGACAGAGGGGAAGAAGACTGTTAGACCATTGGAGCCTCTACCCATTCCTTCATATTTGTGGAAGAGCGTCTCCATGAACTTCATCACTAGGTTCTTGAAGATGGACGGGAATATTGTAGTGATGTTGGTAGAATCGCTTCTCCAAATATGTGATCTTCGTACCAGCACCTCACAAGTGCACGATCGAGACCACATCAAAATTATTCTAGTAGAATGTGGTGAAACACGATGGCATACCGATGGTCATCATGAGTGACCATGATGCACAGTCCACAGGTCGATTCTGGGTGGCCATATTTGAGATGCTAGGATCTGATCTCAAGTTCTCTACCAACAACCACTCGTAGACGGATGGACAGACGGAGCGGATTAATTCACTAATAAAAGAGCACCTAAGGCACTATGTGATGATCAATCAGCACAATTGGGTGAGCTTACTAGATACTGCCCAATTCTACTACAACCTGTAGCAAACCACCACCAAGGGTCAAAGTCCATTCGAGATTGTGAGGGGCAGACACATATAACATCACACGAAGTGATGAAGCAAGACAACAAAGGATGGTGTCTCGCTACATACCATTTTGCATAGGAGAAGCAGGATCGGTGGGAGGAAGCGACGGATGCATTGGCTTATGCTCAACGCATGATGAAGAAGGGGTTGACAAGAGCCATTGGTCGGTCAAGTTCCAGGTTGGGCATAAAGTGTGTGAAGATAACACCCTAGATTTGGAAGAATATACTAAGGAAGACAATGCACAAGGGTCTCACTCCTCGTTATGATGGACCCTTTGAGATAGTTTGGTGTATCGGACAGCTCGCCTATCAAATATGTCTTCTGGAGAGACTGAAGTTACATCATGTGTTCCGTGTCAGCTTCCTGAAGGAGTACCATGAGTATGGAGAAGATAGCACTAGGAAGGCATCGAAATGTGCCCTTCCCAATATGCGTGTCTATCATACGAAGGTATTTGAGAAGATTCTTGGAAGGCGTGTGGAGGGCCATGACAAGAAGAATCAGAAGAACTTTTTCCTTATCAAGTGGAAGGGACTCCTAACGGAGGAAGTAAGCTGAACGTGATACAAAACTGTGGCAGTTCGAGGACCTCATTGAGGAGTTCTTGGGAACGCAAGATCAGTCATAGATGCTTGATGGATCAGGTGGGGATGGCATGTGACACCCTAAAGTCCTGAGGTATGAGGATAGCATGTGAAATCAGTTATCGGAAGCCCATGTGGTTTGTGGGCCACATGACGAAGTTCTGGAGGACTTAATCTTAGCAGACGGACTGCTAAAGATGTGGTTTACCGCAAGAAGGTTGGAGGCTGTGGGTTTTCATTGGCACAACAAAAGCGTTCGGCGACACTTGATAGAGCGGCAACATCTTACGTAGGAGAATGGGGAACATTAATGATGTGGCATGATGACATGGCATGTTGATGAGGCATACGACATGGCTTGCTGACGGAGTAAGTGACATGGCTTCAGTTACAGAAGGCAAAGGGATTGCACAAAAGATGAAGAGCCAATGTATGTTAAGTGTTGCCTCAGAAGATGTAGTATCTCCGTAGGAGACAAATAATATTTGCATTCATTGTACATGTAATAATGATGTCCTTTCGTATATCCCATGCTTGTATATATATTTAAGGAGGTGTGTAGCTCATTTGTAAACAACACACACTTGAGAGTCTCTTGCTAATAACAAAGAGAAGTTAGTGTAATTACTCTTGCATCCTTGTATGCTTGAGTGCTTTCGTGTTCGAGGTGTTCCAATGACGTGGTTACTGGCCATGCTAGTGTACATCTACACACATATGCGAGGGTTGGTTAGCTTGTGAAAAGCTAACGTTGCATTGGTTAGTCTCAAAAAATCGGTGTTTAGATTTTACACATGTGACAATTACCAAATTAAAATCTAATTACATTACCATGAAATAACAATAGTTGCATACGCTACAGTGTACTGTAGTGGGTCACCACTTGTCAAATTAATCTTAGAGTTATCACAAAAGTTAGACATAAGATCAAGGAGGTTCATTTCGTAAGATAAAAGTATATTTATTAAATATTGTTACATTATATACCTTATGCTAGGCACCAACGTTACTCGCAACACATTTTAATAATGCTTCAATACTCATTTTCTTTACTTCTTGTAACATCTCGAGCTTAGATTCCCGGCCTTTTATCAAGGAAAACTGGCTCTGACAACTTATTGAGCTTGGATCCCATTGGACTCATTGACAATTACTCAAAATGATTAAGCCTAAGTTATCAAAGAGTAATCCTTACCTCTTGTAACCCACTCTCACATTTTGTGAGTTTTAGATGTGGGACTATGTATAATACCATGCCTCGGCGGTAGCACATCTCAATACCCAATCACATAGTTAGTCAACAAAAGTTAGAAATAATCTACATGATATATCATTCATACAAAAAAACAAAAGCAAAAGCAAATTTAAACTTCTATTCATTATAAAATGTCCACATAAAGATGACAATAAAAACTCTGAGTCTTTTTATTACATTATCAATAACCGAAAATAGAGGAACAAAAGTAATTACAAAACTAGGCCTCAACCTCAACAATGTCCTGCAGATGTACCATCGAAAACGCGAGCCTTCGTCAACTACTCTACACTTTCTGATGGATTTCCAAAGGAGGTAACTTGTGAGTCAAATGACTCAATACAGATAAAACAATATATCAAAAATAATAGATTGTAGGCAAGGAATGTAATTGCAGTAACTGAACATGTTTAATAGAGAATATTATAATAACATCTAGCAATATAGATACAATTATATTCCATGCCTTTAACAGTATGCATTTAAATCCAATTCATTGACATCTCTTAATCCATATTTCCATGTATTTATCATGTATTCGTTTGTCAAGGAGAAAGCATGCATTAGGAATGAAGCTTGTAGCATTTCATTAAGAGTGTTGTCTAAAACCTGTGTGCAAGCGCGTTCCTTCAATTAGTCTAGTTGATAGTACTCCGACACTCGAGACAGAGCGTACACGCCATGTGAGTCACAACTCTGTCCACCGAGTCTGCCGGAGGAGTCTCGCTCACTCCAAAACAAGTGCAAGAAAAATGGATCAGTATGGTGTGATGCACGCATGCATCCACCTCAATTCCACCAGAGTACATACCGGCACCCTACTCTATGATGTCCCTTGAGTGGGGGTGACTCACTGTCGGCTCAACTGGACCATAAGGGTGTACACATACCTTGTAGTATTTATCATTCATTTCCACACTTATATCATTATACCTTATGCGAATGTTATCTACATTGGAACCAATAAAACCCTCCATTAATCAATTTGTGAAGGCATCATAAAAAAAATCCCCGGTCGCATTCATCAATACACATTCTTCAATCTAAGGAAATCTCCTGGTAGTGCATGAACATTACCCAATGGATTTGGTTCCACTGCATCCAAAATTCGTATAAGGAAGACCGGAAACACTCTCACTCAAGATTATTAAAGTGGAAACTACGAGGAAAACCCATGTTTCTCAAATGAGATCATTGATGAATACATATTTCTTCATCTTTGTGCTATCATTTTGGCCTCAAAAACCCTAGCAAACGCTTGTAAATACCCTTAATTCCCGCATTTTAGCATTCATGCATGTGTATGTAAATAATGTATAAAATACAGTTTTTAAAGCCAAAATAATAGAATAAAGAAAAGAAAAAGAATAAAATATTATAAATATTTTATGACCCAAAACCCCGAGACCTAGGCATCCAGATGAATAGGTCGACAAGGAATAAAGTAGGGGGAGATAAGGGCCAGAATACACTAAAGATTTCCTTTTATTTAATTTATTCTTTATTTATTTTGGGACCTATTTTTGGTTCCATTTTTTATACTCCAAATAAAGAAACTTTGTACATAAAAGTCGTAGATAATTAAATAAAGAAAAATACAAAATTGATTTCACTCAAAAATAATGTACAGATAAAAAGTTATGATCTGAATAAGATTCTAGAATCCCAACTTCCCAGACCTGTATCTCTCAAATAAAAATTCGAAATCGAGCAAAAACACCTTTAATTGTATATAATTTTAAATAATTGATTTAATGAAGTGGTTTTGCATTTGGTGGAGATACGGTTTGAAAGTTGAGTTTTGGCCCCCTATTGTATACTTGTACGGATTAAAATAATCATTTTATTATTTATTCATTATTTTCATAATTTTATATTTTTTATAATTTTGTAAATATTATTTATAATAAATGTGTGTATTAAAATCATAGTAAAACATGAAGAAAACACAAAAAATAAATATACATGTATATAATACATATGTATAATACATGTACATATACCTATAAAATTACTATTTCTATTTTATTAAGTGTACAAAACACTTCAAAAAATAAAATAAAATATATTTAATTGTATAAAAATATTCTATAATTATATTAATTATTAAACAAAATTAATAAAATATATAGATATATGTACCTATATAGACCTAAAAAGGTAACTTGCATTTTTATACCTCTAAAAAATAAATAAAAATCATATTAAAATACCTCATGAAATAATAAATATTTTTTATTTTATAACCAAAAAATAATAAATTCATTTACTATTTTTAAATGAATTTTTAAATATTTTTCCAGGGCTTTTTCCTGGTTGGTCCATGATAAACGCGAAAATCGATGGTCTTAAGTTCAACACAAAGCGTGAACTCAGTCGAAGTGTCGACCAATCAAAATCCGCATTTAATCAACAATTAACCCACACTAAGATCAATGAATTAGAACTAATGCGGAGTTAAAATTTATTTTTAACTCTACATAAAAGATGTATAGGTGCAAGTATGTAGAGAGTTCGAACACAGGCAACAAGCAGGGTAGTTCAAGCAAGTGCTAAAGTGTATGTGTGAAGTGTCTACACTAAGCAAACAAGCAAATGAATTTTTGTGGGTTTTTAATTTTTAATATTTTTTTATTTAATTTTTAATTTTTGTATTTTGATTTTTAATTTTCTGATTTTTATATTTTATAATTATATATTTTTTTTATTTCTTTTTTTCAATATTGGAGAATAAAGACAATATAATAAAAGACAAGCTAAAATATTTATAAAAATGTGCAAAAATACTCAAAAATTCAGAAATAAAATGTTTTTGGTATTTTTATAATTTTCTACTGTTTTTGTGATTTTTGGGGGTTTTTCAAGGTGTTTTTGATATTTTTAAATACTGAAATAAGAGAAAACAGTGGAAATAAGGCTGGCTGGGAATAAAATGTGATTCAAAAATAGCAACCAGTACTCAAAATATTTCACACAATTTTTATAATAAAAAGGACAAAATAAGGGATAAACAGAACCTGAGTTTATAATTTTTGGGTTTTTCTACTATTTTATATATTTTTTTGAAGTGTTTGAGTGTTTTTTAATTTTTAGTGTTTTTCTTTTGAGATTTTTAATGATTTTTGGACTGACACTAAAATAGACTAAAATAGACACTAGGTGATTTTTTGGAATTTTTGGAGGTATTTTAATATTTTTTTGGTATTTTCTAAGCTAGACAGTGCACAAAAAGGAAGTTTTTGATTTTTAATAAATATAAAAATAAGATGACATCAAAAACTAAAATGGTGGCGTGAAAGTTCAAGGTAACAGGAGCCTAACCCTAATTTTGTGGAATTTTTGGACTTGAAATGATCATTCAAATAAATACAACAAGCATCCAAACATTAAACAGTCCTGGCAGGGGTATATTTGCAATATCTAAAACATCCAGGGGCATACATGCAATTTTCCACAAAACTTTACACTGAATATTCAATTTTTAATACCAAAAAGCAATTACAAAAGCCGCCTGGGCCTCTTAGAAATTTTCCCACCAGGGCGCGTGACTTGCACGCGCCTGGCGAGGACTAAAATGCAATATATCAAAACCCTGGGGGCCTACTTGCAAAAAGTCCAAAAAGTTTACACTTAACGCCACAGTTTTGGTACTAAAACTAAATAGGCAAACTACCGAGGGTCCCTCTGCAAAATGCCCACCCCCTCACGTGTACAGGTCACGTGAGGTGACGTGGCGAAGGACCTGGATGCAAATAAACAAAGTCTGGGGGTCTTTGTGCAAATATTACAGAACTTTTAAACGGCCAATGAAAGTTTACGTCCTAATAAAATATTACAAAAATGGCAGGGGTATCGTGCAAAATTACCCCCGCTAGGCGCGATCGGACGGCTGGGCGACTTCACTTATCCACGTGTCCGCTCCTCGGGCGTCGATGACGGTTGGCTCGTGCGGCTGCGATTAGAACTCCCCCGATGATCGGACGGTGGGCACGTGGGGAGATCTAACGGCTCCTGTGCGATCTGGGGGCTCCTCGTTGATCCGACGGTCCCGGAGGCAGAGGGAAGAACACGGAGGAGCGCCGGTTGGGCGAACTTCTCCGAGCTCCCCCGTCCGGCCACGGCGACGATCGAGCTTGCAAAGTGGTCGAGGATGCTCCTGCAGGTGTCGGCTGACGTCTGGAAGCCTCAAAAGCCACCGGCGTTCGCCGGTGCTCTCGCACGGAGGTGGCGGAGCTGCAAGGCCCCAGGTGCTCCGGCGAGAGAGCAAAATCGCTCCAGACGCTTCGATGGGCTTCAGTACCTGCACCAAAAAGTTAGGGAGGTCGAGGGCAAAATGCCTCGACCTCGGGTGGCTCTCAAAATGGAAGGAAAAGCGATATAGGGGCTCGCTGGAGTTGCGCTCCGGCGAGGTGATCGATGGAATGATGCGCTGATGGATTAATCGAGGGGTTACGGGCGAAATGATCCTAACACTAACAGGAATACGATGGGGATAAAAATGGGGATGGTGGCAGCCTCGATGGCCAAGGACCAGAGGGTGAAAGGGTACCTCGAGCCGGCTGTTGGCGGAGGTGATGGAGCTTCCCTCGACTTCGCGCGCCTTGGCTGAAGGGCTGGCGGTGGAGCTGTCACCTCCACGGAGCTCAGGAGCACGATGGTGGCGCTGAAGGGTGGACCAAGGGGACTCGAATTCAAAAGGAAAGAAGGGGTCGGTTATATGTGGTTTGACCCGAGGTGACAGGGGTCCAAAGATCAAGGCCTATCTTGCGAATCTTGGGTCCGACGACCAAGGTTAAGCATGGGCGAGCTAGAGGGAGGATCGAGGAATAATGTTGCAGAAGGTTGCAACACAAAAAGATGAAAGTCTCGGCCACGAAAAATCCATGAAATTGGGTCGAAACCGAGATTGTCAGGAGCTACAGGGGGTAGGTCAGACTGTTGACCTAGGTCAACAGTCCTGGCCTCCTGGTTGGTCCACGTGGACCAACCAGGAAAAACCCTGAAAAAAAGTTTTATTAATTCTATTTAAAATGCTAAATGGCCGGATTAAATAAAAGTTATAAAATAAAAAATGCTCGAAATTTTATGTAGTATTTTATTTTGATTTTTAATTATTTTTAGGAGTTATATTTTTACAAGTTAACTTTTTAACCCTATATAGGTATAATACCTATGTATTTTAGTATTTTATTTTTATTTTGTGTATTTTATTTTTATTATTTTTATTTATGATTTTATAAAATTATAAAATACTTTTATGTATACAAATATATTTTTATTTTATTTTTCTGATATGTTTTGTATATTTAATAAAATACAAGTATGTTTTGTATAGGTATATATATAGGTAATGTATCTATGTCTTTTATTTTTAAGTATTTTATTTTTGTTTTTATTTAGGTTTCTATTCTCATTTTAATGTACATTATTATTACAACTATTATTTACAACATTATAAAAATATAAAATTGTAAAAATAATAAATAAATAATAAATTGAATATTTTAATGTGTACAAGTATACAATGGGGGTCCAAAACTCAACTTTCAAACCGTAGCTCCGCCAAATGCGAAACCACCACCATTGGATAGATTATTTTATTCTATATACAATTAAAGGTGAGTTTGATGCATTTGGAGTTGTCGTTTGTGAGATACGGGTCTGGGAAGTTGGGATTTTGGATTCTTATTCAGATCATAACTTTTTGTCTGTACATGATTTTTCTGTGAATTTAATTTTGTATTTTTCTTTATAAAATTATCTACAACTTTCATGTACAAAGTTTCTTTATTTGATGAACAAAAAGTGGAACCAAAAATAGGTCCCAAAATGAATAAAGGAATGAAAGGAATGAATAGGTATTTTCTCTGTATTTCTGACCTTATCTCCCCCTACTTTATTCCTTGTCGATCTATTCATCAAGATGCCTAGGTCTCGGGGATTTTGGGTCATAAAATATTTACAATATTTTATTCTTTTTCTTTTCTTTATTTGTTCTATAATTTTGGCCTTAATTACAGTAATTTATACACTGTTTAGATGCACATGCATGAATGCTAAGATGCTCTATTTAAGGGTATTTACAGGTATTTGCTAGGGTTTTTGGTGCCAAAATGATAGAATAAAGATGATGAAATGTGGATTCATCATCCCCCTATACTTTACCTTTGCTAGTCCCTAGCAAACACTTATGCAATAAGTGCAAAAAGAAAAACAAAGAAAAGAAAAAGAAGAACTTGGATTTTATCTGATTGTCAAATTTGTCTTCACAAAATCAAAGTTTGGAGCTTAAGTCGGACCTTTGGATTTTTAGTGCGGGCGGAACCTTAGTGAGAACCGTGTTTGAAATCCAACAGTCCTTGAGAATCCCAAAACTCTGTCCAAGTCTCCTCAATAGCCAGGTCAGAAATACTTCAACTCATACGCAAACTCTTACGACTATGAATCTGACTTGTACAGTGTAAGTGATGGTGGCTCTCCCCAACTAGAATGACAACGACACTGACTTCTCCAGTACGACAACCCAATGATTCCCCAATCCAGCAACTCCATCCTCGAGGAGCGGGGTATTCCCTTCTAAGTTCAAGTGGCAACCAGCTCAAGAGGAGGGGGTGAAGAGAAGAATGGACGGTAGCCAGTGTAGCTACCTATCCTTGGATGCAAGACCAGTGTAGTCAAGTCATCCTGCTGCAGGCTCACATATTTGACTTTGGAACTCAAGCTTGCTTATTGACTTTGTACATACTTGCAGGCTTTTTTTTTTGTACATGCCTGAACACACACATTTTTTTTTGAATACTATATACAGCAGCATTTACATAAGGAGTTTTTCCTCTTGAGCCAGTAGACTATCCCTCTTTTGAAGCTTTATCGCAACCCACAGCCTCCTGTCTTTAGACTTCCTAATCACTGGACGGGTTGGGGTGCACTTCCCTCCCTAGAGGAGGACAAATGTTTCCACTTGTGTGCGTCTCATACCGGCAAATCCAATCCCCTCACCACTCCAACTGAGTTGAGCCATGTGAAAGGTGCAGGTGTCCAAGTTAGGTCATTATCAACAAGAGTCGTGCGTGTGCTCCGAAATACTCTACTTAGGCAGTCAAGAATCCATTGAACCAAGTCCCGTGATCCTCAAAGAATTAAGTCAACTAGACCTGAAGTACCTCAAACCTGGTTCCTATAAGGTTCCTGTTATTAGGTAGATTATAAGGTCCAATCAAGCTCCAATCTCCGGATTTTACTTAGACTCGTTCAACTATCAAACTCAATCCGAAAAATGCGAATGCTATGCAATGCAAAAAATATTTTTGTGATGCAATTTTCAAGATTTTGAACTTTTTATGGATTTTTGAAAAGATGATGATGATGATGCATATGCATTTTTTTGTATTTTTCAAAGAAATTTTTCAGATGTTTTTGGATTTTAATTTTGCAAATGTTTTTGGGATTTTTGATAACAAAAAGTTTTTGGCTGAAAACTAGGTTAAAATATGTACACGGGAGTGCTTCTTATATATACAAGAAGTGGATTTTAAGAATTTACATGGTAAGTGGTCAATTTTATACATATATATATAGTGGATTTTGGTGTGATGTGAATATTCCTCAAACTTATTTGAAAACAATTTACACACAATTTTTTTGAAAACTATAGTCCAAAAAAATTTTTACAAACATTTTACTCACATTTGAAAACATTTTGCAAAGGCTTTCAAAACAGTATATATAGGTTTTTCAAATCGTTTTTGCAACCATTTTTCAAACCATTTTGCAAATCATTTTTCAAACATTTTTATTTCACACAAAGAAAAGAAGTTTTACAATCCACACATTTTTACACAGGTTGAAAACATGTAACAAAATATTTTCAAAATAGTTTTCAATAGATGTTCACAAAAATTTTCAAACCATTTTTCAAACATTTTGCAAAAAACATTTTCACCTGATTTATTAATCAGTAAATACAAAAAGAATTTGAGGAATAATCACATCTTTTTATTAAGAATTTTTGTGAATGTTAAAGAATTTTTAGCCATATTTATTAAGAAAATACGAAAGTACGAGTTATGGCTAAAGTATATACGTAGTATATACGACCCCCCTATACTTAGCTTGAGCTATGTCCTCATAGATCGGAGAGAAAAGAGAAGACATAACTCGTACTAAGTATAGACAAGCCGAAAGAATAAATGAATGAATCAATGAGAAGTTGACCGTCCCCCCTATACTTAGGATCAAATAATCCTAACTATAGCCGACTGTACACAAAGTAGGGAGGGTCAAGGGTGGGAATGAACAGATCGTACTCAGATTGTCTCCCCCTATACTTAGGGTAAGATATCCCTAAGTATAGACAAGAAGAGGAGACAATGGAGAGGATCGAAAAGAATAGAAAAACTCGGGGTGCACACCCCCCTATACTTAGGACAAGGTACGTCCTAAGTATGGAAAACTGTCTACAAGGGCGGCATCTTTTTTTTTTTGATAGATACAGAAAATAGACAAGGAAAAGAAGAAAAGAAGAAAAAAAAAGAAAATAAATTAACAGAAATAGAGTGATATGAACAGATGGATCTGTACAGCGGAAGATAGAGTTGATCACCATGTATGAAATGTAGATGATGGAAGTCAAAGGACACATCTCATACCAGAAGAATGGGGGCAACGTCAATGGTCGGTGGATCATGATCAAGATATAATTTCAAGCGTTGACCATTGACGCGGAAGGTAGAAGAAGATGACGGTTCGGATATGTCGATGCTGCCATTGTCATGTACCTTCCTGACCACATACGGTCCTTTCCACTTGCTCTGCAACTTTCCTGGGAATAATTTCAGCCTGGAATCAAACAACCATACTCTCTGATCTGGCTCAAACTATTTATGGCTGATATGCGAATCATGCCATGTCTTTACTTTTTCTTTGTACTGTAGGCTGTTGGAGAAGGCTGTGTCTCTCAATTCTTCCAGGGCTGCCAATTCTACTCTTCTCTGTTCTCCTATACTCTCGGGATCTAGAAGCAATTCTGTAACTGCCCAAAAAGATTTGTGCTTGATTTCCACTGGCAAATGGCACGGCTTGCCATAGACGAGACGAAAGGGAGACGTTCCCAATGGATTCTTGAAAGAGGTCCGATAAGCCCACAAGACCGAGTCCAAAAGCTGTGACCAATCCTTTCGGTCTGGGCGGACAACTTTCTGCAAGATAGTCTTTATCTCCCTGTTCGATACTTCGGCAAGACCATTAGTCTGAGGGTGATAAGGAGTGGCAACCCGATGGTCAATGCCGAATTCGTATGCAAGGGCCCTGACTTTGTCATTGATGAAGTGAGACCCCCCGTCTGAAATCAAGACTCTAGGTACACCGAACCGTGAAATGATATTTTTCCTCAAAAATTTGCAAACGGTTTTAGCATCTGCGGCTCGGGCGGGGATAGCCTCAACCCATCGGCTGACATAATCTACAGCGAGCAAAATATGCTCGAATCCCTGACTCTTAGGAAATGGGCCCATGAAATCAATCCCCCATGCATCAAAAACCTCACAGAAGTGAATGGGTTGCATGGGCATCATGTCTCTCTGTCCGCAAGTTCCCATTTTCTGACAGTCAGTACATCTCTTCACGAACTCATCAGAATCCTTGAAGAGAGTAGGCCACCATAGGCCGGATTGAAGCACCTTCTGTGCTGTCCTTTTTCCAGAATGATGTCCTCCTGCCTCAAGCTTGTGGCAGTATGTGAGGACGCTATGCTGCTCTTCTTGAGGAATGCACCTCCTCCAGATACTATCCCCTCCTTCATGATAAAGGACGGGATCCTCCCAATGGTAAAACTTGGCCTTAGCTAGGAAGGTCTCAAGTTTCTGCCTGGGCCAACCCTGAGGGACTGTCTTGGCAACAAGATAGTTTACAAAGTCAGCATACCACGGGAGTGAGGTGACAGCCAAGATCGCCTCATCCGGAAATGTCTCAGTGATAGGTGCGTTGGGCTCAGATTCCTCAAGATTCTCCAATCTGGAGAGGTGATCCGCCACCACATTCTTGACTCCAGGCTTGTCCTTAATTTCAATATCAAATTCCTGGAGTAGAAGGATCCATCTGGTGAGACGTGCTTTGGCATCCTTCTTAGCCATTAAGTACCGGATGGCGGTATGATCAGTATAAATGGTCACTCTAGATCCGAGAATATATGATCGATACTTATCAAGAGCGAAGACTACGACCAGCATCTCTTTCTCAGTCACAGTGTAATTCCGCTGCGCGGCATCCAAAGTCCGGCTGGCGTAGTAATGGCGAATGGTAAACCATCCCTCCTCTGTCCAAGCACAGCCCCAACGGCAAAATCTGAAGCATCCGTCATGATCTCGAATGGGAGAGACCAATCAGGCGGCTGAAGGACAGGAGCTGAGACAACCATATTCTTGAGAGTCTCAAATGATTCAAGACACTTATCATTAACAATAAACTCGGTGTCTTTGGTGAGCAAGTCAGTAAGCGGTCGGGCAATTCGACTGAAGTCCTGAATGAACCGTCGGTAGAAACCGACATGCCCCAAAAAAGACCGTAACTGACGCAAATTGGACGGCGGATTGAGTTTTCTGATGATATCCACCTTAGCCGGATCGACCTCCATGCCCCTGTTGGAGACGATATGACCAAGGACCGTCCCCTGAGTCATCATGAAATGACTCTTCTCCCAGGATAAGACAAGATTGACCTCAATGCAGCGCTTCAGCACACGGTCTAGGCAGTCAAGACAAGCGTCGAACCCGTCGCCATAGACCGAGAAGTCATCCATGAAGACCTCTAAACAGTCACCCACCATGTCCGAGAAGATGGACAACATGCACCTCTGGAATATCGTCGGAGCGTTACATAGACCAAAGGGCATTCGTCTGAAAGCATAAGTCCCAAACGGACAGGTGAATGTCGTTTTCTCCTGGTCTTCGGGCGCAATGGCCACTTGATTATATCCAGAGTACCCATCAAGAAAGCAGTAATGACTCTTCCCGGCTAACCGCTCGATAATCTGATCAATGAAGGGAAGCGGGAAGTGATCCTTCTTGGTGGCCTCATTCAATCGTCTGTAGTCCACACAGACCCTCCAAGAAGTTGGTACTCTGGTAGCGATCTCCTCTCCAGACTCATTGACAACTGTAGTGATACCCGTCTTCTTGGGTACCACATGTAACGGACTTACCCATTTGGAGTCGGAGATGGGATAGATGAAATCGGCGCTCCACCACTTGGAAATTTCTTTCATGACTACATCTCGAAGATTCGGGTTCAGCCGTCGTTGGAACTCACGCGACGACTTAGCGTTATCTTCAAGATAGATATGGAGGGAGCAAAGATTAGGGCTCAGCCCTTGGAGATCAGCTATACTCCAACCGATTGCCTTGCGGTTTCTTTCAAGAACCTCCATCAGACGAGATTCTTGTTCTCCAGTCAAATCTGCTGAGATAATGACTGGGTGCATTTCTGGCTCTCCAGCAAGGAATCTGTACTTCATTGACTGCGGCAGAGGTTTTCGTTCTGGACAACTGGGAGGTGGCAGATCTGGTTTCTGATATGTCTGTGTAAATGCTACCAGGTCTGCATGGGAGAGCTCTCGCTCTGCATGAATCTCTGACGAAGGGCGGCCCTCTGAATCAACGATAAACTGCACCGGCTCGCACTCTGTCATGGTTGTTGGCTCAGTAGGAATCAGACAAGGTAAATAGTCATCAAAGTCATCCCAATCAATGTCTGAATCCGAGGGATCAGAAGATGATGAGCAAGATTGAAATTCCTCAGCACCACTCATCACAACACTGTCAGCTTCAGATGTATCCTCATCCAGGAATGTGCTTTCCCGGCTCTCGACTGCCATGAGCTTGAGATATAGTGAATCTGTAGGCAAGGCGAGGGTCGGTGCTACGGGGTCTTTCCAGTTGGATTCATCATCAGTCATCTCGAAATCACAAACCTGGTGGATGTCTAGCTCCTCCTCTGTCATCTGCTCGGCTTCGCTGGACTGTTATGAGCATTCTGCCTCTCTGGCTCTGATCTCTTCGATCGTCTCTATTTGTATGGTTTCGCCCTCTACGCGAAAACATACCTTCCCGCTATCGTGGTCGGTCACCGCCTTGGCTGTGGCCAAGAATGGACGTCCAAGAATGATGGGGGCATCAGTTACCGACTCAGGGATCTCCATGTCCAACACAACGAAGTCCACGGGGAATTTCAGGCCCTGAATGGTAACGACCACGTCTTTCAATAACCCCTTCGGCCTCTTAATCGACCTATCAGCAAACTGAAGGACGGTTCTGCTTCGAAGAAGAGGGCCAAACTCGAATTGCTTGAGTAAGGCTGCCAGAAGAAGGTTGATTGAAGAGCCGCTGTCTAATAGAGTACGATCAAACTGCTGCTCCTGAATCTCGCATCTGACATAGGGAGCTCCTGCGTCTGGTCGCTTGGCTGGCAATGTTTTCTGAATGGCGCAGCAAGTGTCATGAGTGAGCATATGGATTTGATCTCTGTGCCTCTTCTTCCTTCGGACAGTAGTTGTTTCTTTCAAATTCTTTTTGAAGAAGGGGATATGCTCAAATGCTTCTCGTAGAGTCAGCTGAATGTGAAATCTGTCAATCATTTCGTTGCCAAACTCTACCTGCTGATTCTTTTTTGGATTTTCTTTTTTAGACCCCTTCGCTCGGCGGAGTGCTTCGGGAAAGGGGATGGTAGGGGCCTCCTCAGATGGAGGACTAGGAATCGGTCCCTGTGCCTGTGAAGACGGAGAGTCCATACGATAATCATCATTCACCACATATGGATTCGTAATTTGAACAGAAACCTTTCCTTTATTCATATTTTTGTTTTTGTTTTTGTTCCCACAGTCTCTAGATACAAAATGTGGCAACATCACAGATGGATCAACAAAAGTGGATGTGGTGGCCTCAGTACCACCACTAGCACCTGTCTTCGCGGCATCAGCACCGCGCTCTGGTTCAGCATCCAAAATGGTGGCATCAGCACCACCGTCTGCATCTGGTATCACAACGGCATCAGCACCGTTGTCCTGGACTCCATCATTGGTGGCATCAGCACCACCGTCTTCAACATCATCTGTAGCGGCATCAGCACCGCTCCTCTGCTCCTCTGGCGCTCCTGGTTCGGCATCTGGTTGTCGCTCAGAAGAGGCGCCGCCGGCTGGCATCCTACCGCTCCTAGTAGTCACAAAATCAGCATCATTCACAAAATAAGACATATCATTCAAATTGTCACTAGGAGAGGCATCCTCTATGAACTCTACCTGCTCAGATTTTCTTTTTAAATTATTAGGATTAGGTTCGATCTGAGCGGGTATGGCGGCCTTGCCTTTGATGAAATCCCGCATCTCCTGCCGGAACTCATCCATTTCTTGCCTGAAAGATGCTCGCTGTTCAGATAGCAAGCGGGCAAGATCATCAAGAGCAGGGTTCTCGAAGGCTGGACCCTGAGAACCGGACGTCTGTCCCTGCTGGAAATGGGCCTGCTGCTGTTGGTGTTGTTGCTGAAACTGGGGGGAAGGCTGGTGATAAGAATGCTGAGGCGGCTGACGCTGCCTCCACTGTTGTCCCTGATAGGCGGGACGAGGACCACTCTGGTATTGTTGTGGCTGGGCATACTGGGGCTGCTGGTTGTACTGCTGTGGCTGGCTGTTCTGCTGTCCTTGAGCAGGGGAATGCTGTTGGGATGAGGAACCACCATTACCCCAACGGAATCCGGGATGATCCCTACGAATTACGGGCTGAGGGTATCGGTCATACCAAATCCCGTTGACTTCCATCAACGGTTCCTGCTCGAAGGAAGGTGGAGGAAGAACTGCCAATGGCTGCTCCGGCTGATACACCACCATCTGCGTCTCCTGAGATGGCGGTTGCTCTGGATGGTACTGCAGCAATGGAACCGGCTCCGCCTGGATATGGTTCACCTGGCGGTATGAGGTAGAGGCCTGGTTGGGATTGCTGCTGCTGGAGGCAACCTGTGACCTGGGAGGCTGTTGGGAATGGGCTTGTGCCTCCTGGATACAGAGAATTTGAGTCTTCAGGTCACTCATTGTTTTGGTGAGAAGGTCCATCTGGGCTAGACCTTGGTTCTGTTTCTTTTCGAGGATCTCCATGCGGTCCAGCTTTTCACTGATAATTCCCATGTCGGCTGCTGCTGACTCGGCTTGTGCTGCGTCTACCGACGTTGTGCTGGGACCGGCATCGATGCGGGCGATCCTATGAAATGATCCCGCTCCTTGCGGGGGCTTCTGCTGATTGTAGACTCTGGCCTGGGTCATCACTGTGGAGTTCTCTGCCATAACTTCGTAGATGGCCCAGACGTCGTCTTCTCCCTTGGAGAAATATGATCCACCGCAAGAGGCGTTCACAAGCCCCTGCAGCTCCGGTGTCAGCCCACAGAAGAAACTCTGCACCAGGTGGGGCTTGGAGATATCGTGATGTGGACACCGGTCTATGAGCTCTCTGAATCGATCCCATGCTTCATGGAACTGTTCATTTGGGATCATGACGAAATTGCTGATCATGGCTCGAGCTGCGTTGGTCCGACCGAGGGGATAGTATTTCTTCAAATATACGGACCGGAGATCTGCCCAAGTATCGACGAATCGCCCTAGATGCTTGAGCCAATATGCGGCTCGATCAACCAATGAGAACGGGAAGGCGATCATCCTGATAGTGTCCTCGGTCAACAACCGATCGTGGATAGTGCTGCATATCATTTCGAACTCTTGGAGATGGAGGTGCGGCTCTTCGGTCGGCAGTCCGTGAAACTTGGGTAGCAACTGAATCGTGTGGTGCCGAAGCTCGAAGTCTCCGTGGATTGGCGGGAGTCTGATCCACCGGTGAGTGAGGGACGAAGCTGGGTTGTGCAGTTCCCTCATGATGGTCTGTGGCGGTCGCTCACCGTCTGGATCGCCTCCTCCTGCATCAGGTCCTCCTCCTTCTCCGCCACCGCCTCCTCCAGGTCGGTTCTCTCTCAGCTGTGCGATTTCTCTCATAAGGTCACCCATGAAAGTGCCCTGGTCTCGGATCTGCCTCTGCATAGTCTCCAAGGACGCTAGCAAGGAATTGTTGATGGCCACTTGGTCTATAATGAACGGAGGATGGTCGTGGTCATCTGGGTGCTCGCCTCTGTCTGCCATTACTGGATTCTCTGAAAATGCAAAAGAGGCCATTTCAGGTGCTGTTGAATGAGCTGAACTCTGTGATGCACTGAATTCTGACACAATCGGACTGAGGGAAGGAGAATGGGAAGGGTGGTCGAGGGGGAACAGGGTGGATGTAAACTCGGGCTCGGAGAGCGGACTCTCCGAGGCATTCCTAGATGAGTAAGGAGGAGTGCTAGATAGCGGTGCCGACAAGGTCGGCCTAAGAGATCTCCGTCCCATCATCTTGATTATTCGGGAAGAGCAGGATAAGTGCAAGAAAAGAAGAAGATGAGATGCAACAAAATTGTGCACAATTGTGCGGTGTTTTTGATCTTGACCTAAATAAATCTAACAATCAAACGCAAAGCAAGGGTAAGTTCACCAACTCAACTCGTGAAGCCGTGAAGGATCGGCTTTTATCTTGTCAGTTTTAGCTTGTTTTCAGGTATTTATCTTTTCACGAGTCCTTAGAGCGCTACGCCTATAGGAGCGAGAGTACTGCGAGGAAAGTGTCCCCGTACTTGTCCTCCTCCTGTGTAACCTGTAACTTGCGCTTTTTGAGGTCCTTGTAACCCTTCCTGGATCCTACTCAGCCAAAGAAATAGAGGGAGGAAGCCGATAGGCGAAACCGATACTTCGGACCTCGCTCGCAACGGAATCACCCGTGAGCGTACAAGGTCCTACTCGGACGCAGTCGGTGAGACAGACACACCCGTGAAGGCGTGGCCTAGGCTGGGTACTTCGGACAAGGTCGGTGCTCACACAATAGTGAGTCACCAATGGCGACCAAGTCCTACTCGACTACGTACGATAGTAGCGCCAATACTTCGGAAATCCAGGCGATACACAAGGCAGCCACAAGTTGGGTTTTGGGCTCTAATCCTTACGAAGCGCTCACCTCACTTGGAAGGAGACCTTCCCATGCAACCTGAAGACAAGTGAGGGTGTTACTCTCCCCAAGCAATGAATCCAATTACCAATTTTATTTTTGGTCAAGTTTTCTTTAGCAGTCCCTTTTTTAATTTTTTTGGTGTTATCGCTTCTTTTGAGTCAATTCAAACAAGCGCCTAACGGTTTTTGTATTTTTTCCTTTATCCTACTTTGTTCCAAAAACAGAGGGAGAATAGAGTCGGAAAAGCCGTGCAAGTCGACACCAAGGTGGAAATCTCACCTTTGTGCCTAGATGATGCGTGCAAAGTAAGAGGACTTACAGCGAATCCCAGCTCTCTCCATGCGGGATGCAAAGCAGAATTTTTAAACCTATGCTATATGGCGAAATGCAAGCGGAAATCGTCCTAGAACAGGCAGCTGCTAGCGTGAAGAACCACAAGCTAACTAATAACTCCTAATCCGAGTGTCCGGTCTAGGCTCACCCCTCCTCTGCCCAACACATTTGGGGTAGGAGAAAGCGCTTGTTCGGGTGTGAGCTCGCGGCGCGTGGATTTGGAAGCTACTAGCTAACTGTTTAATTAGTCTAAGTCCAAATACGAATCTATAGGAGCATGCAAATATAATTAGGTGTTTGGACCTATTCTAATCGAGTCAAGCAGACCTAGAACTAAGAGCTCAATCCACAAAAGAAAGTGAAAAATGAAAACAAAACCGGAAAATGACAGCGATAGAAACGCGATAAAAATCCGCGGTGAGCCCCCGGGTGAACAAACACCCGGAAATTAGGCCCGAATGTCTAAGTGTCCAAGTCCAAGTGTACCTGTATTATTACAAATTAAATGAATCACTCTCTCACCAAAAATAAATGAAAACTAATCTAATCACTCTCTCTCTCACTCCTTGCTCTCTCCTGCTGGCTTGGCTAAAGAACAGCCGGCTCCGCTTCCCAAGGATGCGTTGGGTCACCTAGGCGATCCGCCTTGCTCCGCGGTCCCTCGCAAGAAGACAAAGAAGAGTGGTCAGATAGCTCAACAAAATATATCAAAATGTAAGAGATGAAAAATGCTATGGTAACAATCACACAATCAACCAAACAAAATATGAACTACTCGCTGTTGCTCCCCGGCAACAGCACCATTTGATAAACGCGAAAATCGATGATCTTAAGTTCAACACAAAGCGTGAACTCAGTCGAAGTGTCGACCAATCAAAATCCGCATTTAATCAACAATTAACCCACACTAAGATCAATGAATTAGAACTAATGCGGAGTTAAATTTTATTTTTAACTCTACATAAAAGATGTATAGGTGCAAGTATGTAGAGAGTTCGAACACAGGGAACAAGCAGGGTAGTTCAAGCAAGTGCTAAAGTGTATGTGTGAAGTGTCTACACTAAGCAAACAAGCAAATGAATTTTTGTGGGTTTTTAATTTTTAATATTTTTTTTAATTTAATTTTTAATTTTTGTATTTTGATTTTTAATTTTCTGATTTTTATATTTTATAATTTTATATATTTTTTTATTTCTTTTTTTCAATATTGGAGAATAAAGACAATATAATAAAAGACAAGCAAAAATATTTATAAAAATGTGCAAAAATACACAAAAATTCAGAAATAAAATGTTTTTGGTATTTTTATAATTTTCTACTATTTTTGTGATTTTTGGGGGTTTTTCAAGGTGTTTTTGATATTTTTAAATACTGAAATAAGAGAAAACAATGGAAATAAGGCTGGCTGGGAATAAAATGTGATTCAAAAATAGCAACCAGTACTCAAAATATTTCACACAATTTTTATAATAAAAAGGACAAAATAAGGGATAAACAGAACCTGAGTTTATAATTTTTGGGTTTTTCTACTATTTTATATATTTTTTTGAAGTGTTTGAGTGTTTTTCAATTTTTAGTGTTTTTCTTTTGAGATTTTTAATGATTTTTGGACTGACACTAAAATAGACTAAAATAGACACTAGGTGATTTTTTTGGAATTTTTGGAGGTATTTTAATATTTTTTTGGTATTTTCTAAGCTAGACAGTGCACAAAAAGGAAGTTTTTGATTTTTAATAAATATAAAAATAAGATGACATCAAAAACTAAAATGGTGGCGTGAAAGTTCAAGGTAACAGGAGCCTAACCCTAATTTTGTGGAATTTTTGGACTTGAAATGATCATTCAAATAAATACAACAAGCATCCAAACATTAAACAGTCCTGGCAGGGGTATATTTGCAATATCTAAAACATCCAGGGGCATACATGCAATTTTCCACAAAACCTTACACTGAATATTCAATTTTTAATACCAAAAAGCAATTACAAAAGCCGCCTTGGCCTCTTAGAAATTTTCCCACCAGGGCGCGTGACTTGCACGCGCCTGGCGAGGACTAAAATGCAATATATCAAAACCCTGGGGGCCTACATGCAAAAAGTCCAAAAAGTTTACACTTAACGCCACAGTTTTGGTACTAAAACTAAATAGGCAAACTACCGAGGGTCCCTCTGCAAAATGCCCACCCCCTCACGTGTACAGGTCACGTGAGGTGACGTGGCGAAGGACCTGGATGCAAATAAACAAAGTCTGGGGGTCTTTGTGCAAATATTACAGAACTTTTAAACGGCCAATGAAAGTTTACGTCCTAATAAAATATTACAAAAATGGCAGGGGTATCGTGCAAAATTACCCCCGCTAGGCGCGATCGGACGGCTGGGCGACTTCACTTATCCACGTGTCCGCTCCTTGGGCGCCGATGACGGTTGGCTCGTGCGGCTGCGATTAGAACTCCCCCGATGATCGGACGGTGGGCACGTGGGGAGATCTAACGGCTCCTGTGCGATCTGGGGGCTCCTCGTTGATCCGACGGTCCCGGAGGCAGAGGGAAGAACACGGAGGAGCGCCGGTTGGGCGAACTTCTCCGAGCTCCTCCGTCCGGCCACGGCGACGATCGAGCTTGCAAAGTGGTCGAGGATGCTCCTGCAGGTGTCGGCTGACGTCTGGAAGCCTCAAAAGCCACCGACGTTCGCCGGTGCTCTCGCACGGAGGTGGCGGAGCTGCAAGTCCCCAGGTGCTCCGGCGAGAGAGCAAAATCGCTCCAGACGCTTCGATGGGCTTCAGTACCTGCACCAAAAAGTTAGGGAGGTCGAGGGCAAAATGCCTCGACCTCGGGTGGCTCTCAAAATGGAAGGAAAAGTAATATAGGGGCTCGCCGGAGTTGCGCTCCGGCGAGGTGATCGATGGAATGATGCGCTGATGGATTAATCGAGGGGTTACGGGCGAAATGATCCTAACACTAACAGGAATACGATGGGGATAAAAATGGGGATGGTGGCAGCCTCGATGGCCAAGGACCAGAGGGTGAAAGGGTACCTCGACGCCGGCTGTTGGCGGAGGTGATGGAGCTTCCCTCGACTTCACGCGCCTTGGCTGAAGGGCTGGCGGTGGAGCTGTCACCTCCACGGAGCTCAGGAGCACGATGGTGGCGCTGAAGGGTGGACCAAGGGGACTCGAATTCAAAAGGAAAGAAGGGGGTCGGTTATATGTGGTTTGACCCGAGGTGACAGGGGTCCAAAGATCAAGGCCTATCTTGCGAATCTTGGGTCCGACGACCAAGGTTAAGCATGGGCGAGCTAGAGGGAGGATCGAGGAATAATGTTGCAGAAGGTTGCAACACAAAAAGATGAAAGTCTCGGCCACGAAAAATCCATGAAATTGGGTCGAAACCGAGGTTGTCAGGAGCTACAGGGGGTAGGTCAGACTGTTGACCTAGGTCAACAGTCCTGGCCTCCTGGTTGGTCCACGTGGACCAACCAGGAAAAACCCTGAAAAAAAGTTTTATTAATTCTATTTAAAATGCTAAATGGCCGGATTAAATAAAAGTTATAAAATAAAAAATGCTCGAAATTTTATGTAGTATTTTATTTTGATTTTTAATTATTTTTAGGAGTTATATTTTTACAAGTTACCTTTTTAACCCTATATAGGTATAATACCTATGTATTTTAGTATTTTATTTTTATTTTGTGTATTTTATTTTTATTATTTTTATTTATGATTTTATAAAATTATAAAATACTTTTATGTATACAAATATATTTTTATTTTATTTTTCTGATATGTTTTGTATATTTAATAAAATACAAGTATGTTTTGTATAGGTATATATATAGGTAATGTATCTATGTCTTTTATTTTTAAGTATTTTATTTTTGTTTTTATTTAGGTTTTTATTCTCATTTTAATGTACATTATTATTACAACTATTATTTACAACATTATAAAAATATAAAATTGTAAAAATAATAAATAAATAATAAATTTAATATTTTAATATGTACAAGTATACAATGGGGGTCCAAAACTCAACTTTCAAACCGTAGCTTCGCCAAATGCGAAACCACCACCATTGGATAGATTATTTTATTCTATATACAATTAAAGGTGAGTTTGATGCATTTGGAGTTGTCGTTTGTGAGATACGGGTCTGGGAAGTTGGGATTTTGGATTCTTATTCAGATAATAACTTTTTGTCTGTACATGATTTTTCTGTGAAATTAATTTTGTATTTTTCTTTATAAAATTATCTACAACTTTCATGTACAAAGTTTCTTTATTTGATGAACAAAAAGTGGAACTAAAAATAGGTCCCAAAATGAATAAAGGAATGAAAGGAATGAATAGGTATTTTCTCTGTATTTCTGACCTTATCTCCCCCTACTTTATTCCTTGTCGACCTATTCATCAAGATGCCTAGGTCTCGGGGTTTTGGGTCATAAAATATTTACAATATTTTATTCTTTTTCTTTTCTTTATTTGTTCTATAATTTTGGCCTTAATTACAGTAATTTATACACTGTTTAGATGCACATGCATGAATGCTAAGATGCTCTATTTAAGGGTATTTACAGGTATTTGCTAGGGTTTTTGGTGCCAAAATGATAGAATAAAGATGATGAAATGTGGATTCATCAGTCCACGTGGACCAACCAGGAGGCGGTCAGCTTTGACCTCGGTCAATTGTCTGCCCTTCGCCCTGTAGCGTGTCAGACCTCATTTTTCACCGTTTTTTGTCGAGTTTTCCAGCTCGATTCTTGCACCATTTCGCGTAACACCCTTCTTGACTTTTGCTCCTCGTTCATCCCTCTTTCACGTCCTTTCAAATTTTCAGGGAATGGATCATCGATCCTCCCGTTCTCCCTCGGTCTATGGAGACCGATCGTCAACCCTTCAAAAGGACCCCTGACTTTCATTTGAAAATCGAGTCCCTTTTGGTCCACCATCCTCCTCCCTTTCGTGCTCCACGGGTAGCTGGAGGTGACAGCTCCATCCCCATGTCATTAGGCGAGTCGAGGAAGGCCAGAGGCACCTCCACCACCTCCGCCAACTCCGGCATCGAGGTCCCCCCTACCTCAGGTATACCGCCTTTGAGGTCGACGCTTTTCTTCATTTGCTTTCGCTATTTTTGTTCCCCGTAGCTTTAGGATCATTTCCCCCCAAGAATCTTCGCGTTTCATCTATCAAATCGCCCAAACCATACCGTCGTCGGAGCTTGCTCCGGCCACCCATATCGTGCTGCCGTTCCACGCTCCCATTCCGCCACCACGGGGTCGAGGCATTTTGCCCTTGACCCTCTCATGTTTCTTGCAGGTCTTGCGCGCCACAGAAGAGCCTGGGGCTCGTTTTGAGCCTCGCCGGAGGTCCCTACAGCCCGCCAGCTCCGCCGAGCCCTCCCGCGAGCTCCGACCACCGTCGGAGATTTTTGGAGTCCCCAAGAGATAGAGGACCGCCCCAGGAAGCCGCCGCCCAATCTGGAGCTCGAAGAACGCCGAAGGACGGAGATCGAGCTCGGGGAAGCTCGCCTCGCTGGCATTGCTTCCCTGTTCTTCCTCCGCCCTCCAGTGCCGTCGGATCGAGCCGGCGCTCCAGTTCGTACAACAGTCGTTGGATCCTCGCATGCCGCCAGTCGTTGATCATCAAGGGAGGATCTGGTCTGGGCTATCCATGTCCAAATCATCATTCGCCATCCACGCGTCACCACGTGGCAAGTGGAAGTGTCGTCGCTGTTGGATCGCCCTACCTGGGTATTTTGCATCTTAAACCCCGACGATTTTTGTATTTAATATTTAGTTTATAAACTTTCATTTGCAGTTGAAAACTTTTGTAATATTTGCATCGAGACCCTTAGACTTTTCATATTTGCATTTCGAACCCTGTCCACGTCACCTCACGCGACTTATGCACGTGGGGGTGGTCGGTATTTTGTAAGAAACACCCTGCATGTCTTGTTATTTCGTTTCAGTCCAATGACTTTTTTAATTAAGAGTAATATTTTTGAAAAAATTTGCAAGTATGCCCCCAGGTTTTTGGTAATTATATATAGGTCCTCCCTAGGCACGTGCTCACCACGTGCGTGGTGGGGAATATTGCACTTGTGCTCCTGCGGGTTTTGCTATTTGTATTTGGTCCTGGAATTTTGTTTATTAGTTGTTTATTTTGTGGAAAAATTACACTGTGGCCCTTGAACTTCTATCTATTTACATTTATACCCCTGCTAGTGTTGATTTTTCTATTTGTTATCTCTATTTATTCGTGCATCTATAAAATCCTAAAAATCACCAAAAAATTAAATTAGGTTCATGTTTTATTGCTCTTGCACGATATATTTTTAGTTTGCATTTTTATTGCATTTTCATATTTATAAAAATTCAAAAACATGCATTTTCTCTATTATTTGCATTAGAAAATACAAAAAAATATTAAAACCCCTTGAAAATTTCTAAAAAAATCACCTTTTGTTTGTTTTTGTGTCTTTTCACTTCAATCCAAAAGTCACTAAAAATTCAAAAGAAAACGCCAAAAAATTAGGAAACCCCTAAAAGCTTGATAAAAAACTTAAAAATTCCAGAAAATTCTAAAAATATAATTTTTATCTCGAAATTTTCTCTAATTTATTATCTTTAAGTTAAAATTAATTTGAGGATTTTTGAACTCTTTTTAATATTTTTCATTCTCAGTTTTATCTCAGCCTTTTATTTCATTCACTGTTTTCAGTATTTTTGCCTTTAAAAATACCAAAAAAACTAGGAAAAATCTTGAAAAATCACAAAAACATTTGAAAAACATAAAAAAAACCCAAAAATATATTATTCCCTAATTTTTGCTTATTTTTACCTATTTTCCCTATATATTATATCTCTTTTTCCTTTATTGTATATATACTTCATTATTAAAAAATATAAAATACAAAAAGAAAATACAAAATCAGTAAATTAAAAATCAAAATATAAAATTATAAAATTATAATTAAAAATTAAAAATTAAAACCCACAAAAGTAGCACACTTGTAGGCATTTGATCACATTCACTCTTGAGCACTTTTTAGATCTATCCTGCTTGTTCCTTGTGTTCGACACTCTACACATACTTGCACCTATACACACTGATTGTAGAGTTATAATAAATTTTAACTCCACATATTGATTTTCATTGTTTGATTATTATTGTGGGTTAATTGTTGATTTAATCAGGGTATATTGAGGGTCGCCACAGCGACTTTGTATCCGCCTTGAGTGAGACACATTTAGACCCCGATATTCCTTGGTTAATCAATTTTCAATACTTATAAAATCAAGTTACACTAGGCCTTACACATTATTCACAAAATGAGACATAAATCTGACTCATGAGATTTAGGTAGATGACATTACTTATTTTATAAAGCACAGCCTAATAATTATCAACTTAATGAATATATTAGGATACATAACTAGAAAAAGTAGATATTGTCATACCCTTTACACCGTAGTTTCTATACGTATGTGCATGCCCCCCATATGCAATACAATAGGAGCTAATGTAGAATATATATATATATATAGGAGTGATCTTATGAGAGAGAAAATCTGTGAGAGCATTGATTCTGGACCACATGATTCTATCTTCTCTCTCCTGATCTTTTCTCTCCTGGTTGAATCATGTGGTCCAAAATCAATGCTCTCATGCTCTCACATATTTTGCCTCTCATAGGATCACTCATATATATAGGGACCATTTCAAATGAGGTGGGGTCTCAATGTGATCCATTTGATCTCAATCCAACGGTATCTTACCCAAAAGGGAATTTTAGCCATTCTGTTTCTCATTTAATTTGAATTTTATTATATCCTTTTAGTTTACTATTTTAGGCTCGCACAGATTTGGTATTTTTCGTCCATTCTTTATTTATCGATATCCATTTTTGTCTAGAAAACAGCATTGATTGTGGAATGAAAATACTTGTTATAAAACTATCGTTCTATGTGTAAATTTTATATTGAGCTTTGTAATTATGCATAACCACTTTTTAATATTCAAAGCTGAAGTCATAATTGGAATAAAAAGTATCTTTATTAATATAATTAACTTTTGTAAATTTTGTTGGTATTTTGTAAATATGATAACCACTTTTTAATATTTTATTCAATATTATGTTCGCAGTCCATTAGTGCCTTTGCAATATAGTTTCAACGCTCCCTTTTTGAAATTTTGTATCTAACATGTCATGACTGTAATATTTGTGATTCTTTTGTAAAAAAGCGTGTTCGCTTTGTAATTTTTTAGCAGTATTCTACAAGAAAAAAAGACTATTAGTAATTGATAAATGAAAGATACCATGTAAAAAATAGTCTACCATTTATAAAAAAATATTCTAACATTTGTAGAAAACAATACGAGATTTGTAAACACAAAACTGGTATTGGTATAAACAAATTTAACATTAAACTAATAATATGATATGATCGACGATCGGCCTCGAGATCATCGAAACAAATGCAGAAGATTCATAGCCGTTGATTGTCATCATGCTCCTTCATCGTCGAGGTCGTGTGCAGTCAAGAGACCTCCTTCCCATATCATTGTAACTCATGGTATACCATCAAACAAACTGAAGTCACCTTCTCCGGCGTGTACCTTCTCGTGTCCACCATGATGCGCCACCACAGTGACCTGATTGTACGTCTTTCCACTGCCGTCGTCACTCTCTTGTGTGCAGGTCGTTGTCGTCGTCTTGCGCAGCCACGACCTCCCGCGTCGCCGCCCTCTGCATTGATTGCATGAATAGGATTACGAATTAGGTCTTCAATTGCGGAATGAAATTGATGGTTGTCACATTCTATTTTTAAAATGTACAAAATGATCAAAACAGGTTTTTGAGCATTAAAACGACTAAATTAAAAGGACATTAAATGCAACCGCATGATTGAAGATAAACGGATGAGTGGGAGGGCTCACCACAATATCGGTGAGACCCTGCCTCATTTGAAGTTTCTCCTATATATATAGGATTTCTTTCAAATAGGACTTGGTCCTTTCTGATTTCAGGAAGGCCAACCCCCTTTTTGTAGAAAACATGATGACTTTAGTAGAATATATATACAGAGTGTATTACAATGTGCAGTTTTAATGTTTGTATTATAATATGCAGTTTTGTATGCGGTTTTGTATTTATAATGTGCAGTTATAATACAAATTGTATACACATTCTACTAAAGTGCTCATATTTTTGTTTTCTACATAAAGATGGCGGCCTTCCTTAAGTCAGGAAGGATGCATCCTATTTGAAAGGCCCCCTATATATATATATATATATATATGTGTGTGTGTGTGTGTGTGCGCGCGCGCGCGCGCGTGTGCGCGCGTGCATGTGTGTGTATATGATAATTGGAATTGTGATGTAAAAGATATATGGTGGGTGATTCAGAACTCACATTTTTATATAGTGCTTTGATAATCTCATTTGATTTTCCTCTGTTGTGTGTATAGCATATAAAGTAATAGAAAGTAGAAAGTTGGAATATTTTTTATGCAGGTAAAGGTGTTCATGACTTGGGAGAAAGGCACATAGATTACAGTCATGGCCCGAAGAAAGGCCAAATCAAACCCGATAGATGAGGAGTCCAAAATTTGCGATTTACGGGCTCGGTCAAACTAAGCATACTTTTCATGCTCTATTCATTTGCCTTAAATAAAAATAGATCCTGTATCAAGGTCCAACTATGGGAACGTTGTACAATATTAATATTATTTCTCATAATCCTTCGTGTCATATGTTTTGCTTGATTGCTAAGAAATAAATAGTGCACAACCAGACTAATAAATGTATTACCTATATAAAGCTATTTGCCTTTCTTTTTTCCTTTTTATCCAACGCCGAAAATAGATCATGACTTAGGAAATGGTCAATGAGCCATAACTACCCCATGGTAACTTAATCAGTACTATTAAAAATAGGGATATTTACACCCATGACCCTGAGTAATTCCGTAATTACCCCCATAAACCCTGCGCAATCACGAACTACACCCAGAACCTCGAATAATGTTTAACCCTTACATTACATAACCCTGTGTCAACTTCCATCCGTTTATGTCGTTAACTTTGACAGATTCCATCCATTTTAGACAATTTTACCCCTCGAACAAAATCACATTCTCAAAAAATACCCCCATCTTCCTTCCTCCTCTCCTCTTCCTTCTCCTCCCGTCAGGAACCCCCAACCCCAAAGATGTCCCCTTGTTGGCTTCCTCTGTTGACCTCCTCCTCTCCTCGTCGACACCTCCTTCGCCTGCAATCCCCAGAGGAATACATGTCCCCAACCCTGTCGCACCGCCCTCCAGCAAACCCCACACCCTGTCCCCCCTGCATCGTGATGAAGCCCCCACATCTCATGCGCCACCTTTTTCCAGCTGTCGTTGGGTGGGAGATGGTTCAGGGCCAAAATCATGAGATGACAGCCGCGGAGGATCTTCTGCCTCATGTTCTTCATGATGTCCCGCGCGTCTCTCATCTTTTTCTCATCTTTGGAATAGTAGTCGAATTGGATCCACTCCAGAAGCTGGTACGCCTTTACGAGGGCATCTTCGTCTTTGTGTTGCGGATCCCAGAAGTATTGATAACATTGTGGCGGTCGTTCTCAGCCCAAATCGTCAAGCTGTAGTCGAGAATGATGACGGCGCTGAGGTGCCCAGCGACGACGTACCGCGTCTTCCTGCCCCGGGTGATGCAATCCCCGCGGGAGATGATTCTGTTCTTGAAGTACTCCCCCACCAGGGACGAGAAGTGCGGCCATCTCCTTGGCGTAGAGGCTCCCTCCCATGATGTAGATGACCATCTCGTACTTGTTGCTGACAGCACCGAGGAACTCCCGACAGAATGGCCTGAGCTTCGTCACCATCTCAACGGAGTCCACCACTTGGATTTCACGACGCGGGTCCCCGACATCACGTGGGAAGTCGCGGAAGGAGTGGGAGTGGAGGAGCGTGTGGTTGAAGTCGAGGACGAGAGTCAGCTTCCCGACCCCCGTCGCCCTCCCGCATCCCCCCCACAACTCGTCGCGTCGCCCTCCAGCAACCCCCCTGACTTCCGGACCCCCGTCTCCCTCCCGCGTCCCCCCCACCCCTCGTCGCGCTGCCCTCCAGCACCCCCGTGACTCCCCGACCCCTGTTCGCCCTCCCGCATCCCCCCCACCCCTCGTCGCGCTGCCCTCCAGCAACCCCCCTGACTCCCCGACCCCCGTCGCCCTCCCGCATCCCCCCGCCCCTCGTCGCTCCGCCCTCCAGCAACCCCCTCGACTCCCCGACCCCCGTCGCCCTCCCGCATCCCCGCCACCCCTCGTCTCGCCGCCCTCCCGACCCCCGTTCGCCCTCCCGCATCCCCTCCCTATCTCGCTGCGCCGCCCTCCAGCAACAACCCCCCAACCACCCCTCCCCTGTCTGCAACTCCCCAGGGAAGTTTCTCCCACTCCAACCTGAAATTCCCCAGCAACGCCTCTCCGTCTGTAATCCCCCGACCTCAAGCTTCCGACGAAGTCCTCCACCATCGCAGGCATCCGTCCTCCGGCACCCGCACTTTTTGGCTTTCTTTCTTCTTTTTTTATTTAATATTAGTGATTTGATGGATGTTAGGTTAGATTAACTCGATGATGTGGTTGAGTTAATGGTTGAAACTAACGGAGGGTTATGGGTGTGAGACGGAGTAAGTATTCGAGGTTTCTCATGTAATTCGTGATTCTGCAGGGTTTTTGGGGTAATTACGGAATTACTCAGGGTTATGGGTGTAAATATCTCTTAAAAATACGATCGGGATTTGGTCAAGATAAAATGTACATAAGGCATTTTATTTAGAAGCATTCATCCATTATTACAGAATTCGGAAATATGTAAAACTATATTGTTTATCTCATGAAGATGGAATGCCATGTAAATAATGCGGATTGACACACTGAAGTTAATTAGACGTCAAGCGTTCTCTTCTTAATGGAGATCTAAATCTCATCAAGGCACAAGGTTTCTATAAACTGATCAAATCAGGAAAAAAAAAGAAACATAAGGTATCAAATCTTTTCGTGTCCTCAGACAACAATAATCTAGAAACAGATTATACTATGGGTAATCATCATGTGAAAGTCAAAGAAATGAGAATTGATGAGGAGACACACAATACCAACAAAAAAAGATGATCCAGGGTTAGATGTAGCGCACGTCTTTGATCTGTGTGCTTGATCGCTCGATAAAGAATCCGATGAGAGAAGTGTCTTTCCCTTGTGATGGTGCTCTTCCTTTTTTGTTGACGTGAACCTATAGAACTTCGTGAGCTTCTGATAATGGTGGTTATGTCATTTTCACCTTGATTCTCTGGAGAAGAAAAGGAAAAAAGAGATAAGGGAATAACTTGAGGATGGGGAAAGGATGGATTAGGATTTGGAAAAGAGAGGGAATGAGTGGAGATAAAAGCTGAGGGGTCTTAATATAGTTTTAGTGTACAATTCTTGTCTTAAAAATATCAAAATAATACTAACCTGCAATGATTTATTTAATTTTTGTAATCATTAATTTTCATCCCTCTTCACTAAAATGTGCTTATCTTACGCTTTCAGATTCAGAATTACGCGTTTTTTACTCATTGAAAAACTTGCAATGAGACACTTCTTTTTAATATAATATTGAGTAGGTTTTACAATTTTAGAAAAAGCATAAATTTCCTGAACGTTACACTATGTTTAGGGGGTTTAGGGTGTTAAATATCCCCTACTTATATTCGCAATATCCTCATTGCGACATGGCTCATCACTTATTTCCAGTGGCAATGGCGGTTGCACACTCCCGGCTTAGGTTCCTTCGGATAGCCCTTTCCACCATTAGAAGAAACTTACTCTGATAGTTTTTGTAACGTTCTGAGCGTAGGTCTCCGATATGTTATCGAGAAATCGGTCTTGACAACTTGTTGAGTTCTGCCCGAATAGACCCGTTGGCAACCACTCAAAATGCTTAAGCCTCAGTTGTCAAGTAGTAATATCCGCCAAGTATAACGCATTCTTACATTTTGTGAGTTTTAGATGTGTTATTATGTTTGGTGGATTAGGTGTTACAACATTCCTCGGTTATATTGGTAACATTCTCGTTGCGACATTGCTCATGACTTCTTCCCAATGATAGTGACAGTTACATGTTACGAGCAGCTTTTTACGCTTATCTCTTTATTGGGATGGCCCCACCTTTCAGGTAGCCCTTTCAACTATCAGAGGAAAATCGAGTCTGATATCATTTTCAACATCCGGAGCTTAGGTCTCGATCCCTTATCGAGAAAAACTAATCATGACAATTTGTTAGGCTCGGACCCGATTGCATCTATTGGCAATCACAAAAATGCTTAAGCTCAAATTGTCAAATATTAATCCACATCTTTTATAATCCACTCTCACATTTGAAGGATTGGCGTCTTACAGATGGAAGGACATACCGATATCGATATCGTTTCGATATCGTGTCGATATCATATCGCCGATATGTCGCTATATCTAGGATTCTTTCTGAAGAAAATACCTGAAATTGGATATATCTATATATCGATTTCGATATCGGTCCCATGTCGATATCGATATATCGGCGATATATCGGAATACGACCTTCCATAGTCTTACAGTTCTCTCATATTTCAAATCGGAGATCGATCAAATCTGTGCTATTCATCGATTCGGAACATCTTGAAGCTGTCATATATGCAACAATGGCATCGGCCCGAGCACTCTAATCCCCAATCTCGAGCTGCTCCACACTTTGTCAAAATCTGAACACATTCTCATTGCCTATTCGGATCCATTCACAATCCGTGAAGTGCGGACTTGTGGTGAAGAACTTACGCAGCGTATGTGTTCCAGTGCGCCATCGGCAATCTGTTGATCCTCTCCGACATCGAGCAAGAGCTCAAAGTGGGCATCTTTTTAGCGTTGATTTTTTATTTTTGAGTTCCTGAGATCGTAATCGGAGAGGTATGTGCGTATGCCTCTTCGGCATCAGTTGATATCTCATGCCCTGCCAACAGTGGACCGTGAAGAATTCGACGATATGGGGCATGTACCGGGATCATGCCTTCTACAACGATCGTGTGAACTGTTCGATCAAGATCGAGCGGCTCCCCCATCTACAGGAGGTACAGCACACAGCAGAGGATCCGTGCCCATAGACTGGAGGGAGTTCGTATGTTCTGATTACTATGTTAAGATGCTGAGATATATTCAGATTGCTGCTTTACGGTACCTGTGGTCTATTTCAGCAATCCAGATATCCATTAGAACTCTGTATCCATTGGAACGAGATAAGTTGACCCGATAATGAAGGATCGGGATAAGGTGTGAGATCAAATGGATCGGTACTCGTTGTTGGCACAGAATGGAAAATCACCCGCATTTGACCAATACTAAAAAAATCGCGAGCCACCTCCAATCCCCGTGTTTGTTTATGTGGTCAGCCATGCTTTGGCTCTCTGTCTTTTGTCTCTTCTACACTCATGATATCAAATTGCTTGTTGTGCCGTGTAGGAATCGAGACATGCTTTCCACCATGTGGTCGATCATAGGATAACAACACATATGACATTATCATATTTTACAGGGAAGAGGATACGTGCTGAAATTTTTTGTAATTTTATTTTTTTGTTAAAAGCTAAATTTCTATATTAAATCGTATATTATTGTTCTACACATAGCTCACATTTCACTCAAATCTGATATTATTTGCTATTTCATCTTAGTAATCAAACATTCAATCAAGACCTAAACAAATTATATTCCATTTAAAAAAGACTTAAATCTTAAACTATTAAGATAAAATAGCAAATACGTTCATATTTGAGCGAAATTTAAAGGATATTAATCTAAGATTTCAACTATAAAGTTGGATTTTAGAATCAAAATTACAAAAAAATAGAAAAGGATTACAATACCTCTGTTATAATACAGAGGATCATCTTCCATTTCATAGTGCTTCCCCATGGTCATTCGCCCACGAATGACTGCAACTTAGGACTAAAAGCTTTTTCGAGTTTGTTAGATAAAAAAGTTATAAGGTTCGAATTCGATTAGATATCACATTCGATATATAGCACACAGTTTGTTTTAAGTTCATCTTGAATCGATCATTATATCGATCTAGCTCAATATCAAACCTGTATAAATGAACGATTCAAAATTTAGAGTTTGGTATATAGTTTAAGAATCCGAAAATATTTGTGAAAATAATAAATAATCCAAGTTATAATGGTACGAAGTCCACTACTAAACGCCACAATGTTATCTACACAAGAACTTCATATATGTGTAAAAAATATACAGTTACATGTATGTGTGTCCGAAAACGAACTCGAATACTTTATCTAATGAATTTATGTTATGTTTATATTAATCTTGTACCGAAAGAAGATCGAATATTCTTGGAGAAAACGACAGTTTATTTCTATCGTAATTGCATTGCATGTGGCAGTCACCCTAAAAGGAACGGTCAATCATCGGCGATGTCCCCTCCAATCTTAGCGTAGTTCTCCTCCCTTGTTCGTATCTACCAGAAGAACATCACTAAATCTCCATGGTGGTGGAGGTGATGATGATGATTATGATGATGAGGCACTCATCGCCACTGGTCCTTCTTCTTCTTCTTCTCCATCTCTTTTCCGTGACTCCTCCGGTCTATTCTCTTCAATACCTCCGGAGAGGATCCTACCTCTCCGTGGAGAAACCAACCGATGTTCTCGTCTCCAAGAACAACGTCTTCTCATGCGGGTTCCATCAGGCGGGAACAAATGCATATTCCTTCTCCATCTGGTACACCAAATCCAACGACACCCTCGTTTGGACGGCCAGCCGAGACCGTCCTGTCCATGGCCGGCGGTCGAGAGCAGCGCTTTGGAAGGATGGAACCATGGTCCTGCTCGACGCCGACGACAGCATCGTGTGGTCTACCAACACCACCTCTACCACTGTGGACAGAGCCGAGCTCCTCGACGAGGGGAACCTCGTTCTGAAGGATCCAACTGTAAGCTTCTTTGGCAAAGCTTTGCTTTCCCCACAGACACCCTTCTTCCGGGTCAACCCATCACCAAGGATCTAAAATTGGTTTCCGCAAGATACGAAGGCTCCACCAATTCGGGATTCATCGGGATTCCATATCCTTTATTATGATAACGATAATGTTCTGAAGATGACCTACGACGGCCCTGATATTTCCAGCATCTACTGGCCGACTGCAGACTTCAATGTATTTGCGGCAGGGAGAACCACTTACAACAGCAGCAGATATGGGGTTTTGGACGAGACGGGTCAATTTGTCTCCAGTGACCGGTTCTATTTTGCCTCTTCTGATATGAATACTTCAGGATCCATCAAAAGAAGGTTGACTATTGGTGTTGATGGAAATCTCAGACTGTACAGCTTAAACGAGACCACGGGCAGATGGGTGGTAACATGGCAAGCGGCTGAAGAGCCATGTAGTATCCATGGACTTTGCGGGAGGAACGGCATCTGCACGTACACGCCCAAACCCATGTGCTCCTGCCCTCCTTCATATGCTCTGGTGGATCCCCGTGATTGGAAGAAAGGCTGCAAACCCAAATTTAGAGAGATGACTTGCGGCAAGGCTTATGACGAGAGGGAATGGAAATTTATCACGATCCCACATGCGGATTTTTATGGGTATGATACTAACTATACTACTGGCGTCTCATTGGAAAATTGCAGAGATATATGTCAGAAAGATTGCACCTGTGTGGCATTTGGGTATAGGGAGATTGCTGATGGCGCATGCTTTCCCAAAGCTGCACTCTTCAACGGGTACGCTACTCCTAACTTCGTTGGCAGTTTGCATCTGAAAGTACCATCGACCTCGGGGACAGTTAATACACTAAATGTTGGTAAGCCTAACTGTGAGAAGAATTCTAATACTAATAGTAGTATGATCTCCTCGGAGTCATCCTATTATCATCTCGAAATTAGATCGGGAGAGATCAAATGGACCTATGGGTACATCTTTGTCTCAGCCTTTGGAATCATTGAGTTGTTATTTATCGGGATTGGATGGTGGTTCCTCTTTGGAGGACGTAACCAGACCACGCAAGAAAAGGGATACCAGATGATTACAGATAATTTCAGAAAGTTCAGCTACAAGGAACTTAGGAAGGCCACAGGAGATTTCAAGGAAGAGTTGGGGAGAGGAGGTTCAGGAGAGGTATACAAAGGTGTACTAAATGATAAGAGGGAGATTGGAGTGAAGAGGTTGGTCGATGCAAGTAGAGGCGAAGAAGAGTTCAGAGCCGAGCTAAGCGTGATAGGTAGAATCTACCACATGAACTTGGTGAGAATGTGGGGATTCTGCCTTGAGCACTCCCACAGGTTGCTGGTCTACGAGTTCATCGAGAATGGTTCGCTTGACAAAGCCCTGTTCAATGCAGGGATCCTCAGCTGGGCCAAAAGGTTCAGGATCGCATTCGGTACAGCAAAGGGGTTGGCATACCTCCACCACGAGTGTCTGGATTGGATAATTCACTGCGACATCAAGCCTGAGAATATACTATTGGACGCCAACTACAATCCCAAGATTGCCGATTTCGGGTTGGTGAAGCTGACTCAGAGAGATGGTCCGGATTCAACCCTTTCAAGAATCCGAGGCACGAACGGGTACATGGCTCCGGAGTGGATGTCGAATGTACCCATCACGTCCAAGGTCGACGTCTACAGCTACGGGATCGTGCTGCTGGAGTTGGTGAAGGGTAGAAGGGCCGCCAGTTGGGCACCCGGCGACGGTGAGTTCGTGGGGATCCGCAGAGTGGTGAGAGAGCTGCAGAGGACAATGGCAGAGGAGGATGCATCATGGGTTGAGGATTTCGTAGACCCCACACTGAATGGGGACTTCAACAGGATGCAGGCAGAGGTGATGCTGGGACTTGCAGTGTCCTGCCTGGAGGAAGAGAGGAACAAGAGGCCGACCATGGATGTTGTCGTCGAGACTCTGTTGTCTTGCGACGCACCAGTCAATCCTTTCCAATACAATTAAGTGCGCCATCCTCCCGATGTCTATGGTAACTTCATATAGCCTTGATGTATTCCTTCATACCCCCTGTATATTTGTGTGAAAATCCATTGTAACTGTAAGATGTTGCAGGTGCTGCTGTTCATTTGGCTTTTTATTGCATATGTATATGGCAATAAATATGTACTTTCTTAGCTGAAGAACATTAAAGTGTCGTGCTGTGATAGTATTTTAATTTAACATTTGGCCATCTTCTCTGATTTGCAGAATGTGATCTCACAACCATATCATACACAGAGAACAACCCAACCCCTCCTTTCTATCCCAGGATTGCACATATATCCATTGAAGTTTGACGCATTTCTGCATTTTTACCCCATGCAGATTCTTTAATCTTGCGTTAATTGATATTGAACGGACGGATGGAGACGTAAACAGCTAACCTACTCGCAACGGGATGTAATCACGTTGGCAGTGTCAAGAAAATCCTAAGTAATTAACCAAATCGCGGTGTTGCCCGTATCGGATCGTCAAGGTTACAGATGCAAATCCGGTAGATGTACTCTGATATACATGTACTGCTAACGTTTGATTTACATATTTATGCTTCTGTAGCATATTATTCCTACTACGAATGAAGTCTCCGATCACGCAAGTTTCCAAGGAAGGCAGCGGAGCTTCTCGCAGGACACCCACGAGCTCCTGCACGCATCACCCTCTCCGTCGCAACACTTGCACACGATACCGAGCGAGCCCCGAAGCTTGGCGTGTCCTGCGCACCATTAAAGCCAATTAGTACGTACACATGACATGATCAAAACTTAATAGGAGTGAGATTTTATCGGATACTCGCGTACTTTGTTGGGTATTATTAATTGAGGGCAAGACGCGAGCATCTGCCCCTCTCCCATAGAAGGTGTGGGGGGAGTTGGACGTAAGAAAGAAGAGCATGAGGACGACGAACCACATGGGCTTCTGCCTCATGTTCATGGCTGCCGACACCAACTCAGATTCGTTCCGTGGGTGTCGAGTCGTGTGATATTAGAGGCGATGCTATTTGTAATGGCATCGGAGTTATGGTTGGGATTATTTGGGAAGGCTCGAGTCTTCTTCCCTGTACGTTGAATATGTACGTTAGAAGAAACCATCTTCTTTCTTAATCCAATCCTACAGATTTCTTTTACGTATTTATGAGCTCAACTACCTCAAAATGTCAGATTCATCGTATATTTTTAGATAAGATTCGACAAAAACATTAGCTAATAATAATAATAAAGCAAAACATCACAAAACTTGATTACGCAAAACATCGCAGATTTGTGAAGAACAACGGAAGGGTCCATGGAGAGGATTAGTTATGTAATGATAGGTGGGAAGGTCAGAGTGGCTAACCTTGTATTGTAGCTGGCGGTAGGACTAGAAGGGCTCACACGGTAGGGACCTTTTCTGGCAATTATGGATGACGCAAAACACGCAAACGAATGGGACCTTTTGAATTTCTTGATGCAGAGTAGGAAGCTTCTTGCTCCCTTTTCCCCTTTAATTTGTCTTCTCTCCAAGTGCGTGTTCCTTTCCGTTGTCATACTGGAGTCGTGCAATGATGTCATTTTTTTTACCAGTGGCAACCGCAAGTATGGGGACAAGCTTTCCCAGTTCACACGAACATGGTGAGTCCCATCCGGATTGCATCAATGCATGAGATATTTTCACGATAGGGGCATGGACCACGTCCTGTTATTCGATCACGGCATCGCTTGTGTATACCACCACATGACATACATAAGACTCACATCTATCATAGTTTAAAAAGACCGGACCGATCGGCCGGATCGGAAACCGACCGGTTGCTTCGATCGGTTTCATGTAAGTGTTTTTTGTGATAAGAAGAATATTGGTCGAACTGGTTGGATCACGACGGATTAACCGCAATTGATCTGGTTTTATTAGTTTTGGATTAGCTATTGATTATAAACCGTGGCAACTTGACATATGGCATTATACTAGATTTTGAATATCATCTCATAAGATGGAGAATGATAGTTTGAATATTTATCCGATCTCCATTCACAAAATGCATAAAAAATAGAAAAAAATAAGGGATTTCTACACCCTTAACCTTGAAAATTTCGTAATAACAATCATAACCTCGCATAATCGTGAATTACACGAGAAATCTCGAGTAATGCTTAACCTTTACATGACATAACCCTGTGTCAAATTCCGTTTCGAATCTCCGTTAACTCGGATGGAAAAAGTTACACGTGAACAATTTTACCCTTCGAAGCACTTTATATTTATAAAATGATGTCCCCCCTTCCCCTGTCGCCCGGAAGCCCTCCCCCGTCGTCGCTTCCGCCGTGACCGTTGCCACGTCCATCGAGTGCCCCCGTGAGGCATTGTTCCAGCTGTGCTACCAGCATCGCGGGGATGAGCTCTACCACCTCTGCGCGTCGATCCAGCCGCCTGCAAGCTCGCCTTCAAGCTTCCCCTAGCCCGTCCCCCGCGTACGCCTGCAAGTCCCACCCTCAAGCTCCCCCCTCCCCACTTCAAGCTCCGCCCCTCACCCCCCCCCCCCCCCCCCCCCCCCCGCGCGTGTTCAACCTAGGGATGAAAACGGATCGGATATGCCTATTTCCATATCCATATTCGATTCATCTCTATCGAATACGGATGCGGATATGATCCGGATATGCATTATGAAAACCATATCCTTAAAAATACGGATACGAATCCGAATCAGATATTTATCGAATTCGAATATGGATCGAATAAAGAGCGGACCTGAATACGGATCGAATAAAAAGCTAATCCAAATATGAATTGAATAAAGAATAAAATCCAAATAAAGATCGAATAAAGACCACATACAAATATGAATTGATTTTTTGATCAAAGTATACAATGATTTTAAAAATGGTAATGAGATATAAATAAGTTACACCATGATAAAAGGGAGTGTCGAGGTGACCTATATTCTTGACCGGAAGCAAAAAGGGGATGGGATTTCATAAGTTTTGTTCGTGCACATCCCCAAAGAAACATGAATTTATTAATATCGTTAATATATCGTATTATGTATAATACCAATATAATAGTATAGGGTTGTGGTTTATATTATATTAACTAATATATAAAACAATATTAAATATTGTATCCGGATATCCGGATCCGAATCCGGATACTCAAGCCACTACCATATCTGTATCCGTATCCGGAAAATTTTTACAATCCATATCCATATCCGATCCATATTCGATTAATATTCGGATACGGATATCCATATTCGGTAATTTTTCGAATACGGTAAGCGGATATTCGGATATATCCGTATCCATTTTCATCCCTAGTTCAACCCCCGTCGCCTGCAACCAACCTTCACCCTCCACGTCGACCCGCCGCCTGCAGCCCCCTCCACCTCCCCGCGTCCATCTGCAGCAGCCATGCACACCCCCCCAACCCACGCATCGATCACACCTCCTACAAGGTCCCAACCCCCATGCGCGCGTCGACCGATCTCCAAGGTCTCGTCTCTGTCCATGTCGTTGTCCAAGCAAAACCCTCTCACCCCCAAAAAATCAGAGAGTCACATCCCAAAGGGCTGGATTTTTTTCCTTTTTATTTTGATTAATCCCAACCGTTGGATTGCAGATTGGTTAGATTAACTCAACATCTGGTTGAGTTAATAAACAAAACTAACATAAGGTTAAGAGTGTAGAACGGAGCATTTATTCAGGGTCTTACGTGTAACTCACGATTATGCGGGGTTATGATTGTTATTACGAAATTACTCAGAATTATAAATGTAAAAATCCCAAAAAAATAATATTATATTGATCTATAAATGGCTGAGTTGGCACCACCTGCCCGGTCTAACCTATATATGGATGGACTTTGGACACGTGATATTTTATAGTTCGATATGGGTCCGTCTACTCAATGATTTGTGCATCAATTTGACATATCATAGACATGTGCCGTATAATTGTTTATACTACGATTTTTTTATGGATAATTGCTATCATTGTACTGAAGTACTTGTTAGTTTTCATATTTGTTTTTTTTAGCATTCGACTTTACTAAATTTAGAATGGTCATTTTATTAACATGTGGATATATATGTGTATGTACGTTACATCTGATTTTCTCAATTCAAAAAATGCTTGATCGAGCCCGGTCTGATTTGTTAAGGGTCATTGGGAATGCTGATGTTATACTAACATCAATTCTGATCTGACCTATTGGAATCGTTGGTCCGACTCAATTAGACCAAATCGAAGAAATACTCCAAGCAAATTTTGAAAACCTTGTTATTAGTACAGGAGGAGATGTGTGATATATGTTCCTACTCTGTATCTGATTGAGGTGCAAAAAATACGATGGAGATGAATATTTGCGTAGATGGCATATTCGGAGTCTTTGTTGCAGACGTCTCAAATAATGGTAAAATGTTTTAATCTAATTCTTTTGAGATTAAAAGAGTTAATCTTCTACATCTTCTCCAACGATTTCCATCCTCAAAATATTATTCATCAAACTACTGTTTGTTTTGTCAAACTCGGAACTAAGAAGCTGCTTCGTATCACAAACTGCACTTTTCTTTTTGTTTGCAATCACTATATCATTGACGTAAAGCAACATATAGATGAAAGACAAATCTTCTACCTTGTAGTGGTAATCACAATAATCATACAGGCTTCTACCATGCCAGCACCAACTATGAAGCTGTCAAATCTTGTGTGCAACCCCTTGGGAGACTTCTTTAATCTATGGAAGGACTTCTTACGATTCTCTACATCTGGTATTTCAACACAAACTGATCAGGCATCATTCCATGTGCAAATCACAAGCCCGATCTAGAGCTAAAAATTCTCTCATATTCATATTCAAAAACAGATATACAGATGGCTCCCACAGGAAAAGGGAAGGGACACCAGCACCTGCAGCATCCTCCAAGACCAAAGTAGGGCTAGCCAGACTAGAACGTAATGAATGCACAGTTTCTCGCCTCCATTCAAGCGATTCAGGAACAACTCATCAATCAAGCTTTGGTCCGGGTCGCCTTCCAAGATATGCTCAATGATCTAAGTAGAATGAGAGACAACCCAGGTGGAGGAGGAGAAGAAGAGAAAGAGAGAGCAGATGGAGGTCGTAGAGGCCCAACGGATGAAGCCTGAGCAAAGAGGCCCAAGCCCATGCTCAAGGAGACCTACAACCCTGAAGCAGGCCAAATGACCGAGTGGATCCAAATATATGTGGTCCATGCACATTTCGATTTAAAGCATCAACTCTTGACGCTTCTTCACACCTTCCACAGGAATGCTAATGAAGAACCTTATATTCACCAGCCTCCTCAGCATCAGCAGTACCACCCTTCTCCTCAATACCATAATCAACATTCCTACCCACAGCCTCTACACCATTCCCAGTATCAGCTTGGTCATCACGTTGAACCATCCGAGGTTGCTCCTGTGAACCCCGCATTAGATTGCTTGGCTCGGATGGTGAAGAGCCTTACTGAAATGATCAAGAAGTACGATGATCTCATCGTCGCCAAAACTCCTATTCCGACACAGGTGGAGGCTAACCCCAATAATTTTAGGAAGAAAGAACGTTCATTGCGATACAAACGATATTTCTTTTGAAACAAAACTTGTTTTAAGTATATGATCAACCAATCATGGAGTAACTAATTACACTGAACTTCACACCACATCTTAAATTACATGGGCGTCGAAATCACATATTCCAGGAAAAAATAATCGCTGAAAGTTAATTTCACGGCAGAAAATGAAAACTTGCATACGCATATATTATACAGAAAATTGAATTCACAAAATGAAGACAAAGAGCTTCGATGATCTCTTACAAAAGAGGATCGAATTTCCTATGGCTCAAAGGCTTCAACTCACTGAACTGTTCTTTTTGAGATTTTCATATTTCTCCATCCCACAATTCCTCCAAGCTTTTATACGGGCTTCCTTCTTCATGAATGGCAAAATCTCCACGAAGGAGCCTCGTCTTCACATCAAAGAATAACATATTATTACGATTATGTACTAATTATAGATAGTTAGTAATAATAAGACTGCTATTTCTGCAAACTTCACGATCCTTTACCTGTTTGATTTCTGAGAATTTCAAGAAGATATCCTGAGGGATGCTCCAATCAAACAGGTCAATGTTGTCACGTATCCTTGATGCATTGGTGCTCTTGGGAAGAACACTGTGACCACTTTGGATCCCCCATCGTAGAGCTGCCTGCGCAGGTGATTTTCCGGTCTTTTTTGCGATTTTGATAAGCACAGGATCCTTGAGGACCTCTCCTTTCACCCATGATCCTGGAGATCCGAGAGGCGAGTACGCCTGCGAAAAGCACGTAATTAAATTATAAGAGTGGAAGTTTACTGCTTCACAACTTAGAATTAAACATTTCCGGTGATCGTTCAGGTTAGTTCAGATCTAAGCTTGGGAGGTTACAGACTTGTCTTTTTTTTAACAGTTGATACCAACTAGACGAACATCGCGATGTTACCGAGAGATGAATGCCGACTGATTTGCAGAAGTTGTGGAGCTGCGGCTGCTGCCAGACCGGATGGCATTCGACTTGGTTAACCGCAGGCGGGACTCTGGCGTGCGACAGAAGGTCCTGCAGCTTCTTGGTAGAGAAGTTGCTCACGCCGATTGCACGTGCCTGGCCGGAGGCAAACAGTCCCTCCATGGCATTCCATGTCTCCCCCATGCACAGGGGAAGCATCACTTCTTGCTCGAATCCGCGCGAACCGGGCTTCGTCCTGATCGGCCAGTGGATCTGTAATTACGACGATTCTGAAATCATTCCATCTATCCTTTTATAAAGAGTTCAAATGTTGAATTATAGTACATTTGATGTTGTGATCTTACGAGATAGAGATCGACGTAATCAAGTTGCAAGTCCTTCAACGTTTTGGTGAGTGCCTTGGCAACGTCTTCAGGGGAATGGTCACTGCACCTGCAAGTTGTGATGATGTTTTGATCTCGTTAAAAAAAACCCAACTTTCTTAAGCAACCACAGTAATTAAAAAAGAAATTTACCATAGCTTGGAAGTGATCCAGAGATCACTACGCTTCACGATTCCGGAGGAAATTAGGTGATTTAATGCATTACCGACCTGCAAAGAAAGGGAGAAGAAGTTAACAATATAATGTAAAATCTATTCTCTACTCAACTTACATGAAACGGAAAATTTATTCTGTAATGAAATGGTGTTGTAGTAAAAAAAGAGAACTGAGAAAGAGACGGATGATCGCAGTAGGAATGGTGTACTCACCTCCTTTTCGTTTTCGTAAACCCTAGCACAGTCAATATGCCTATAACCTGCCTGCAAGAGATAGTAATTAAATTAAAAAATAATTACCATCTCGAAATTTTACAATGGGAAGTAAATATAGTGCATCAACATCTTTCCGATGCCTTCAACAACAGAAAGACCAATATCCTTGCATGTTTTATTGAACTAAATCTGTATGTTATCGTTAGTTTACGATGAATATTTTTTTAATAGTAGATCCGGTAATTTTGGACCCATACTAATTAAGATAGATGTGACCAGCTAATAAATGAGCGTAGCCCTAAGTATATAATATTAATTCGTAATGTATAACTTTTAGATGACACTTTCCGCACCCCTTAAGATCCACTGATGATTTAGATTATCCTACCTCGACATTTTTTTGTGACTTCACATGCATTCACTACTATCGAATTAACTTCAGCAGTACTTAACAAAATATAGCTCCAAATTATTATTTTTACAACAAACTTTTTGATCGTAAAAAGATAAAAAAATGTTTTAACTATAGATTTGTTCGGTATGAAGTATAATAATATTTTTTTAGTATAATAATATTTTTAACTCAGCCATGGCCGGTCCCAAGCCCGGGTAAATGAGGAGGGTTGCGCGTTAGGTAGCCGACAGCCAGCGCAGGAGAGATAAATTCGTAAATAGTGTTCTTAAAGTTCTTCTAAGAACACTATTTATGAATTTATCTCGAAACCATTCGGATCTTTTAAACATGGATTTAAGCAAACATACAGATTTCGTTGGGGCGTTCCCTACTTGCGACGCGTTGCATCGCCCAAATGCAATGAAAAATTGGCAAGGGCCGCTACATCGCAGCCTGGATGTAGTTCAAAATTTACAAGGGTTCTCATATGAGGAACGCATGCGGGTAAATATACTAGTTCCGCTGCATCACCGCCCGGATGCAGTCCAAAATTTGCAAGGGTTCTCGCATAATGGATGCATGCGAGTAAAGAAGTTAGTCCAAAAGAGATTGCAAAGGAAGTTACGGATTGGTAGTTGGAATATCGGTACTTTAACTGGAAAATTGATGGAGATAGTTGATACAATGGAAAGAAGGAAGATTCATATATTATGTCTACAAGAGACTAAATGGGTTGGAGAAAAGCAAGGGAGATCGAGAAGACAGGCTTTAACTTTGGTATTCAGGTAAAGATAAGGGCAGAAACAGTGTTGGAGTGGTTGTTCATAAAGATTTGAAGGATTGTGTGATTGAGGTGCAAAGATTTGGGGATCGGATTATTTTGCTAAAGTTGGTGCTTGAAGAAGAAATTCTGAATATCATCTCAGTTTATGCATCGCAAATTGGTTTAGATGAAAGGACTAAACAAGCTTTTTGGGAGGATCTGGATAAGATTTTACAAGGAATCCCACAAAGAGAGATGGTTTGTATAGGTGGAGATCTTAATGGACATGTGGGAAAAGATGTTTCAGGGTATGCAAGTATGCATGGAGGACATGATTTTGGGGATAGAAACGAAGAGGGAAAAGTCATTCTGGATTTTGTAACTTCTTATGATCTTTTCATAGCAAACACTCTTTTCAGGAAGAGGGAGGAGCATTTAATTACTTATAAGAGTGGCTCAACTAGAACACGGATAGATTACTTTGCGTTGAGGAGAAGGGATCGGTTGTGTTGCAAAGATTGCAAAGTAATCCCTAAAGAGAGTTTGACAACCCAACATCGCTTGTTAGTCTTGGATTTACAAATAAAAGGGCTAGTAAAGAAAAGGAAGGTTCCTAAGATCACTAGAACTAGGTGGTGGAATCTTCTGCTGAAGCAATCAAGCTTCAGGGAGAAGGTTTTAGAAGACTTATCTTGGGATTGTAGCGATAGTGCAAACGAGATGTGGGAAGCAGTAGTATCTTGTATCCGAAAGGTAGCCAAAGAGATGCTAGGCGAGTCAAAAGGAGGAGCTCCGGGTCAAAAGGAGGCTTGGTGGTGGAGTGAAGGGGTGCAAGAGAAACTAAAAATTAAAAGAGCTTGCTTTAAATCTATGTCTAAGGATAGAACAGAGGAAACTGTCACAGACTATAAAATAGCAAAGAAAGAAGCAAAGAAGGCTGTAAGCGAAGCTAAGTCAAAAGCTTATGAAGTTTTGTATAAAAATCTCAACTCTAAGGAGGGCCAGAAGGATATATTCAGGTTGGCCAAAGCAAGAGAAAGAAAGACCAAAGACCTTTCTCAAGTGAGATGTATTAAGGACGAGGAAGGTCACGTACTTGTTACTCATAAGGATATAGAGACTAGATGGGAGCAGTACTTCCATAAACTTTTCATTGGAGAAGGAAATAGAGAGATCACTTTGGGTGATCTAGCTAGTAGTGAAAGTTACTTGAATCGTGCATGCTATAGACGAATACAAAGAAAAGAAGTAGAGGAGGCTTTGAAGGTTATGAGACCTGGGAAAGGTGTTGGACCGGATGACATCCATATAGAAGTATGGAAAGTTTTAGGTGAGCGTGGTTTGACTTGGCTTACGAATCTATTCAATGTTATTTGGCGAAGCAAGAAAATGCATGAAGATTGGAGGAGGATTATCGTGGTGCCTCTTTATAAGAATAAAGGAGACATTCAAAATTATTCAAATTATAGAGGTATCAAGCTGATAAGTCACACTATGAAAATTTGGGAACGTGTGATCGAAAGAAGGTTAAGGTAAGTTTCCCAAGTAAAAGAAAACCAATTCGGATTCATGCCAGGTCGCTCAACTATTGAAGCCATCCATTTGCTGAGGAGAACAATGGAGATTTATAGAGTTAAAAGGAAGAATCTCCATATGATCTTTATTGATTTGGAGAAGTCTTATGATTCCGTCCCACGAGAGATACTGTGGAGAGTTTTAGAGAAGAGACAAGTACATGTCCTATACATTAATCTCATAAAAGATATGTATGATAGGGCTTTATCTTGTGTAAGGACCCCGACGGGGAAGACTGACTATTTTGATATCAACATTGGTTTACATCAAGGTTCAACTTTGAGTCTATTTCTTTTTACTTTGATTATGGACGAGTTGACAAGTCACATTCAAGATGAGTTACCTTGGTGTATGTTATTTGCTGATGATATTGTGTTGATTGACGAGACTAGAGATGGAGTAAATGAAAAGCTTGAGATTTGGAGACATGCATTGGAGACTAAAGGTTTTCGTATAAGTAGGGCTAAGACGGAATATATGGAATGCACCTTTGATGGAAGCAATGGTGAAGGAATCGAGGTGAAGATTGGTGACGATAACATTCAGAAGAGAGATTCTTTTAGATATCTGAGATCTATTTTGCAACATGATGGGGAAATTGATGAAGATGTTACTAATAGAATAAATGCAGGCTGGCTAAAGTGGAGAGGAGCCTCCGCTGTTCTTTGTGATAAGAAAATTCCTTTAAAAATTAAAGGAAAGTTTTACAAAGCAGCCGTGAGACCTGCTATGCTTTATGGTTCTGAATTTTGGCATGTGAACCATAGACATGTGCAGACAATGGTTGTAGCAGAAATGAAAATGCTAAGATGGATGTGTGGACATACACGTAAAGATCGGATTCGGAATGATGCAATCCGAAAGAAAGTTGGTATAGCTCCGATCGAGGATAAGATGCGAGAAAACCGCTTAAGATGGTTTGGTCATTTGCAAAGAAGGTCAACTGATGCACCGGTTAGGAGATGCGAGTGTTGGGATGTTGAGCCGGCTAAGAGAGGGCGAGGACGGCCCAAGAAGTGTTGGAAAGAGACTATACGAAGGGATCTTAGTTTTTTAGTTATAAGTCCGAGATTGACCCAAGATAGATCTGAATGGAGGCGAAGAATCCATGTAACCGACCCTAGTTAATTGTGGGAAAAGGCTTTGTTGTTGTTGTTGTTGATTGTGGCAACCAAATCCTCATCACTACAAAAATCTTACACTGTGTAGGAGGCACTGCAAGAAATCTCATCACTACAAATTCGAATAATACTGGATGGAGGTTGCGATCTCAAAGTTTTGCCCATCATCGAGGCTTGGGAGGTAGGAGGCACAACAAGAAAATGGACTTGAGACAATGAATAGTTTGAATATTCATTGTCATATCTTACGATGTTAAAGATATAATAACGAATGTTATTCCACAAATCTTCTTTTGTACTTATAATTATCAACGAATGTCATATTTATTGTTAAAGATTCACATAACGATAATTTTTCTGTTGGCCTATTCGTTAAAACTCATATTAAAGATCAATTTTAAATTTAGTAATGATTAGAAAAAATTTTCAATGAATATTCGTTGTTAAATGATTACATGTGAGGAATATAGCAATGAATATTAATCGTTGTGAATTCAAAGAAGTAAGCGATGAATAATATTCATTGTTATATATTTAATTAAGGAAGATATGACAACGAATGTTAAATTTTTTTGAGAAGAAAGAGGGTGAAATCCCGAGCTGGGATTCACCGCCAAGAACTAGTCATTATATTAATTGATGACAATGAATGTTAAATTATTCGTTGCCTTGGATCAATTTTCTTGTAGTGAGGAGGTGTGGCTAAAAGTTGCTTCCACCACTCCTTCTGTAATCAAGAGAAGAAGATCGGTTGTCGAGGACGTCCCACTAGTCAGGTCGTATATGTGTGTTTGTAGTGTGTCTTGGTTTCTTGCTTGCACCCCAATTCCATACACATATATGTGGATGGTTGTTAATAGGTACAATAATTGATCTCGAATTGAACAAGTTATCACCGCCAATACTTCGGACGTGAAAGTTTTTTTTTGTATATGCGAAGTCGTAAAGGCAAGCACCCAAAAACTTTAATTTATATTCTGGGTTAAAAACATAATTACAAAGACTAAGAATCCCGAAGGATCTTTGCGTGTGCTACCTCATTTTCAACATAGAATATCTCTTCTCAGAATAGAACACCATTCCTCGCAAGCTAAATTGCCCACAAGGTGGCCGTAATTTGGATTTTCAAAACTTTTTGTATGTTACCCGATGTCCAATAGACTATCAGAATGGTTGAGAAATCGAGTTATTAGATTATCTTAATGACGACTTGTATCTAAGCATGGAACCTTGGGAATACATAAGTAGTAGCTGAGCTTTCAATTCCTCCTCTTCGACCACTGCAAGATAAACCTTTCATGACTACGAAATGTCGAGTTTTCAACAGTGGATTGAGGCAACAAATTATTTTCTCGATAAAATAAGTTAAATGTATATTGAATTAGCTTAAGTACGGGGTAAATTAACCATTAATAAAAAATTAATACTAGAATTAAATACGAAATTATACAAACGTTTTAAAAAAAGATTGTAGAAACAATCCGTATCACCAGATTATATAATCGTGATAACAAAAACTGACTTGACATGGCTAAATTATCGTACAAAATATGTTGCCAAGAGTAGGTTATACCAGTAATGCACTAGTTGCCACTTTTATGCCAACGGAAAATTTATTGCATGTAATGCCTAATAATTGTATTGCCAAATTATCCCTTACTTTGTGCGGCACAATCCGTAGCTAAAGCTATTTCGTTGCCACAGTTCGCCGCTACTAAGACAAATTGTTGTAATGGAGCAACAAACAAGAGCCTACACATTCATCTCGTCCAAAGCTAAAGCGTGAGATCATTCAAATGGATACCTTAACGGCGGCAACAACTGCATCTCCAACTTCCCCCGCCGGGGCTTTCCACGTCCCCAGCCCCACCGCCGGTATTCTGGCACCCGTATTGAGCTCGAAATACGTGGACTCCATCCTCCGGCAGCACTAATCAAACCCCGAAAATGGCAACATCTTTATTCAACCTTAAAGCATCTGATTTTGCAAATGTGCAACAGCATTGATGATGGCACTTAAGTTTCAGAGAATGCTATGCATACCTTGAAGCTTTGTAGTCGATCGTCGCCGGCCGTTGCGGAATTAATGAATGCGTATATTAATCAAACTGGTGTCAAGGCATGTATCTCAGAGTGGAGAGGAAATGGAGATGTGGACGACGGTCAAAAGAGCAGAGGAGACGACCTTTGAGAAGGAGATGAATGGAGGAGGAGACGTGAGGTGCGGGCATTAGAAAACGGGAGAAGAAGGTGTTTCAGACGACAGCCAAGAGAGACAGAGATAGAGAGAGATGTGGGGGCAACCACGACTTGGAGTGGAAGTTTTTTCGGTGGTTGGGATTTATTTTGCCTCTCTTTTGCGCTCATGCCCCTCCAAGTTCGTTGCTCTTGTATCCTCCCCCTCCATCTTTCTTTCTTTCTTTCTCAAAGACCATTGTTATTTTCCTATGAAATTCCATTAGCAGTATGAGAATTTTTTTAAAAACAGCTGAAGGATGATTATTTGACATGGAGAATCTTTCCAAGATTCATTATTTATTAATCAGGATGTTATGCAACCCATCTTGCTATACCACATGGAGTTGTGATTATGAGCAACACTATCAACATAATATCCATCGTTGTCAAATATAGCTCCCATTAGCAGTATGAGATTTTGTAGTTAGCACCTTTATAGCTTAACTCCATATACAATTAATTAAATAATTACCACATTCGAGTGATCAAATCCAACCATCTGCAAGCTGATATTCTGATATGGAAGTTGCATCGCAAAAATATCCTCGGATATATATATGTTGTAATCATAGATAGAAGGTTGTATCGATATTGATATCGTTTCGATATTGTGTCGATACGATATTTCGACGATATATCGGCGATATATTGCCGAAATATCGTCCATATCGACGCACTTTTGTGAAGGAAATGTCTGAAAAGGAGGATATGTTACCATATCCATACCAATATTGGTCTCATCTCAATGTCGATATATCAACAATATATCACCGATATATCGCAATATTTCCTTCCATGAAATTTATCATAGGTCCATGCAGTAGATTAAAAAACATCCGGGGCATACAAAGATCTTATCCCAGAGGTTAAGTTGTTTGTGTGGAGACATGAGTTGTTGCCTCCCAAAAGAAAAAAGGTTGGATGAAAGATCATTAAAAAAACTCAAGTGGAGAGTGCATATGGCCTTCTCTTAATGTTGACGGATGAAGCCCCAAAAACATATTCAGTTTTTTAGGTTCTAAATCTATAGTTAGATTTGTATATCCACCCAATTATGGGAATCCAAATGTAAGATTAGGTGTTATATAAACCTCCCTAGTTTTAGGTCTTGTCTTCATCCTATGCATTGTCGTTTTAGCACCATACTAGAGAGAGACACATTGCCTCCAATTACAGGTGAACTTCGCATAAATGTTTCGTGCTTGTTTCATGCTTGCTTGTTTCTTTGTTTGATATGCATTTATTTTTGCTACACACAAAAAATCGATATCATGGCTTTTAGGTCTTTCTGAAGCACGTAAGAGATGTTGTCACACAATCTAAAGATCGAGAAGTTCATCGGGAGGAATGGCTTCAACCTCTAGCATGTCAAGATGCATGTTTTCTAAAACAACAAGGCACCTCTGCAGTATTGAAAAAGAGAAGTTGAAGGAACTTGATGTCTTGGAGTTGTTGGCGTAAGAAGAAAAGGTGCTTTCAACAATCATGTTGGATCCAATGGGCAAGATCGTCCTGGAGGTTGAAATGAGGCTACTGTTGCGAGTTTGTGGTTGAGATCAAAGAGTTTGTGTAAGGCAAGTTTCTAACTAACAAGCTAATCTTGATGTAACATCTTTTTCTCTTTATATATAAGAGGGAACTCCTTTGAAAGAGTATCTAGATTGTTTAAAGATATTGCTTCTAAATTAAGAAACATAGACGCTAAAATAAAGGACAAGGATGTTGCTTTCATTTTATTGGGTTTTGCTCCCACTATTGTTTTGAGAAATTTTTTAGTCATTCATATTCGGTAGAGAGGAGATTCTCCTTGAAGAAGTTCAGTCGAATCTCCCTACCTGTAAACTTCATCGCGTGAGTTCTATGAATCGCATGGTACACATTGTTAATAATGATCCATGAAAAGATATATGATGTCTAAGAAGAATCAGAAGAAGGGAAAGTCAAAAATGGGAATTAAAAAATTTTATGGACATCCTTAACTATTGCAAAGAATCTGGACATTAAAACAAGGATTATATAAAGAAGAAAGTAAATGTCAAGATCGGCATCGTAGTGGTTCAAAAAGGAAATTATTCAGATGATGATCACGTACTCGTTATTGGTCAAGCATATTTTGAGGAGGCATGGCTTTTTTACAAGGTTGTTCCTATGATATGATCCCACCTAGAGATTCGATCTCTACCTACGACAATATTAAGGGTGGAATTATTATCATGAGGAATGATGCACCGAGTAAAATTGTTGGCATTGGTTTTGTGAATATTAAGATGCATTATGAGATGGTGATTATAATTTTGACAAGTTTCATATTTGAGAAAGAATCTAAAACCCGTGAAAGAGTGTACTCTGCAGGATATAGCCAAGCAATGCATTGAGAAGGGTTAGTTATCATCAAGGGTATGAACAAGAAGACATTTTGTGTTATATATGTGCCAACGGTTATTGACCCGTCGTGAAATCAGAATATGAGTTGTGACATATGCGAGTAGGGCACATGACTAAAGAGGACGTTAACATCTTCGATTAGAAATTCCTTTTTGGGGATCATAAAATATCTAATCTAGAATTATATAAATATTTTATTTTAAAACAACATAAAGAGAAGCTCGGTGAACAGCTCACATGATGAAGGAGATGCTTAATTACATATATGTCGATTATCAGTCCCTCTTGTGTTGCATCACGTGATTGATGATTGTCATGAGTGGTTGAGTATTCACAACGAAGAAGAAGATTAAGGCATTCAAGATTTTTAGATAGTGGAAGTTCTTGGTAGAGAATCAAATATCAAAGAATGTCAAGCACGTGTGCATTGATAATTGCTTGGGTTTCTTTTTTATTTGAGTTTAAGAATTTCAAAACTAATGAATATGCTATAGTTGGAGAGTGCAAGGTGCATGCTCCCAAATGCTAGTCTTATTGGGGCAATTTGATGTTAAATTTTGAACAAGTTTGTTTGGAATCATGTGTGTATTATCGATTATGAGACACCCTCTGAGGCATAAAGTCATAATTCGATTAGCTATTTTCTTTTGTATATTTTCAATGGCCTTGCATAATATTATTTCAGTGAAGGGAGGTTGGATCCAAGTGTAAAGAAAATGAAAAGTGTGTTTACAAGTTATGGTAGAAGAGTAAAGGGCTATATGTTCTCAATGATATCCACAAATTTTGTGAAGGGAGAAAGTGCGAAAGATGCGAAAAGAAGAGGTTAGAAACATTTTTTCTAAGTGTTTTACATATATAAAGTGCTTGATTGTTTATCCTTTGTAATTTTTATGTGGTTTTCTTCTTAAACTAAATAAATACTATAATTCTACTACATATTAAACGGATTATCTAATTTTTTACTTTTAAAAGCTAAAAAGAACTTTGTATAAATTAGGGATAGTGCATTAGTAAGTAAAAAGATCTGAAGGATTCTCGTTTCCTTTTTTGTTTTCTTTAATTTTTTTATTTTATTTTTTGATTTTAAATTTTTATTTAATTAAATTATAATGTAATAAATGAATAAGAGTTTGCAAGAAAAGAGTAAGATGTGTACAAAAAAATTTATTTATGGTTGTATGTATTTATGTGCATATTGTGTTCATGTAATTTATTATTTCATGTGTACTTTTGTTTGTCCATATTTTTCTTACACTTTTCCGGTTTTGTTTTTGCATATTTTTATGTGTTTTTGGATACTAATATATGCTTTCTTATATAAATATGTGTTTTTATAATAATGCTACTTTATAATGACAATACAAGTGTTTATTAAAGTGATTAGCTCATTTTTTTTCACGAGTTAAGGTGATGAATCCGAAATTTCTCCCTACAGCTTCGATTTCACCCATTTTCCATCCCCTATTCTTCACCATTTTCACCCACTTTTAACCAAATTCATCTCTCCTTTTATCTTTGCCACCTTTGTACACATACATTCCCCTCGATTGGGGTTTTAAACCCATACTCATGAGCTGAGTTTGTGGCAACAAAGCCCTATCTATCACCATATACATGTGTGTGTATTCTTTTCTTTTTTGAGTCTAATCCTTGCAATTGATGATAATATGGTCCTCCAGTTTTAAGAATCAATCAGCCATTATCAGGGCCTCCAGCTTCGATGAGAGATTGGACCAACACAGAGAACCTCCGTTGAGGCCCTCCCTCTCCGGTAGGAGGAAGACGAAGAACAGCTAGCGTAGCACCATGTGATGAATCTGATGAATGGCCAAGATCAATCGAGCAACAATAATCAGAGACGTCCAATGAAGCAGCATGAGGCAAATATTTAAGTAGCCCTCGCTATTTCACGCAAATACAAGCACGCACTCCCGCTACTCAACCATGCGGCGCACTATTGGCCATTAAATCGTGCTTTAAGACTCGTCCGCTTCCACTGATGGAGGTAGAAGTATTGTGCATAAGCCCCTATCTTTTTCAAATACCACAGAAGCACCCCCCCACCCGTCGAGGGGATTTCTTATAAATTGCAGGTTGAATTTTAGATAATTACATTTAGGTCCAAATAGTTTCTCATTCCTTTTTATTGCATTTTACTCCACATTTATATTTTTCATTTTATATATTTATTTCTCATCATTTTGACATGAAAATTTTTACCTTGGACTTGTTTAATATTATATTAATTTTTACATTATTTGGTTATTTTTCAATGCATGCATAATTTTAGTACTTTTTTTAAGAGTGTTGCTTAGTAATTGATCTTAAATACCTAAAAAACATTGCTTTGAATTACTTGTAATTGGCCTTCTGAAGTCCGAAGGAGAGACTGATTGTCCTGTAGTGGTTAATCAGTCATACTTGTAATTGGCCTTCCGAAGAAACATCTGCACGGGGTCGCTGCCTTGGTGAAGGTTCTGAAGTTGGAGTCGCGGTTGAAGGGTTCGTGTGTGAAAGACAGCGCTCCATAGGCACGATATAGTGCCATCCAGGCATCTCGTGATCTGGCACATCTTCATAAAGATGCTAAGGGCCCCGTTACACAAATTGTACAACCTTCCACCTTACGACAAAAGCTGAAGGATTCACAAATTCCATAGGTACTTGCAGGTACCGATTACCTGTTGATATTAATCAAGTACCGTTACAATCAAGTCCATGTTGGAACGGGATGGGTCGACTCATGACTCAATAACAAAGGGTTGGGGCTAATCACAATCAAATGGGTCAAGTACCCATCCCATGGGCACCCCTAACTCGTGTGTGCGAGACAATGTCGAGAGACGATGCTCCATATACAAAGTTAGGAGGGTGACAAGCACATACCTCAAGAAATCATTACGTTGGGGAAAAAAGATTGAGATAGCGTGAACGTAGTTTATCGTACGACATACACGTGACATCAAGAGAATCGTGGGAACAACTATGTAAAAAGGGTTACTGTTGCAAATTGCGACAGCACGCATAAACACAAGCAATCATACAAGCACGAAAACACACGAACTTATAAGGTTCATCATAATTGGTCTACATCCTTGAGCGGCGGCGATCAATTTTCACTATGTGAAAAAAGAATACAGAGAGCTCTACCCCTCGGGAGTTCATATTCTACTCCCGTACGAAACAAATCACAAACTCAGACGGATCCGAATACCCATATAAGAAAAAACATTTGGGACTATATAAGAAAAAATTTCAGGACCGGGGGAGTGTGGAGAGATTTGCTCCTCTCCAGGCTTGCTGACCGGGCAGCGAGACCCCCGTAATGGTAGGGTATGGTGGATGGTGGAGGGATCAAATGACTCTTCAACATGAATCAGATGGTTAGGATTTAAGGCATATCAACAGTTGGAGATTAACTTTAACACAGAATCAACATCACATGTGTAAGAACTTGCTACGTAGCTTTCATTCTTCTTTGCTGGCAAGTTCCTCTACCGGGATAAGCATGTTTCTTAAGTTATTGGATCGAAAATGCATGTGTAGGTAAGATGATTCTCTCTAGGATTCGAATTCTGTTGCGAAGGTACAGAATCTTGTACGTCAAAATCACAAAAAAAAGAAATCAAAAATTGAGAATCAAAGTACAAGTGTTCAGCAATTTCTGATGAGATAACATCAATGTGATGAAATCCCTACATGAATGAGTTTCACCACTAATGAAAAAGAAAGAGATAATGTGAATCCGAGAGCAGTAACCTTTCGGATGGTGTTTATGCCGACATAATCCTCAGAAGTAAGCTCCACCAGGTCAAAAACTTCCATCTGAACGTGAAGACTCGACCAAAAACAATCTCCCAAGGAAGCCGGTCAAGGGAAATATCACCAGTTGTCTTCTAGATAATATGATCTTCCAACAAAAGTAGATCAGATAATTCTCACATTGTAAAAAGATCCATTGGCTTTCTTTGTCAGGATAGAAATTTTATGTGGAGAGGTCTTGATTCTAGGTATGATTAAAAGTTTTATCGCTTTAGGTGGCAGAATATCAACAATGTAAATCTCTCATCTTACCTCGCTAGTGAAGAAATAATATAGATGTACTCAGTTGTCATCATCCCACAGCTGATCCAGAGTTTTATAAATGCTCTTCTCATGGACGAGAAATTGCCCTGTAACATGCCTAACCTGCAGATGTTTATTGTCACCGACAAGGAAAATCACAGAGCAGTGTATCCATTACTTTCAGCAATAGTAAAGGACCGGTGAAAGATATGTTATTTGTCTTCCAAGGCTAGCAGTGATCTAGAACAGATCCAATTTACATAATTAAGCAATTACATTTAAGTGGTTTCTTCTTTCAGAATAGGTGAAAAATTTAGGGATTTTTACCCGACAGATCCTATAATCTTTGTCAATTACCTCTACGACCTTTGAATCATCGTAATTCCTCCCTCACCCCGTAAACTTGCTCCGTCTTACCCCACGAAGCCTACCGTTAAATTGACACGTCTAGAGTTAACTTCCTTGGGTTAAAAACGAGTTAATCTAACCAATCCACGATCGGACGGCTAGAATTAACCAAGAGAAGAAAAAATAATCCTCCCTCCTCTAAGAGCTTCCCCTACCACAACACTCGACCTGGACCGGAGGAGGTGGCGAGGCGGCGCTCGACCTGGACTGGAGGAGGTGGGGGGCGGCTTCCAGCAGGGGGGAGGGGGGGTCGTAGGGGAGGCGCGGGCTTCTAGTCGAAGAGCAGGGAGCGGGGGGGGGGGCTTTCGCAGGGGAGGCAGCGGGCTGGGAAAGGGGGGTTGAAAAGCAGGGAGCGGGGTAGGGGGTGTTCGTAGGGGAGGCGGCAAGCTGGAGGCAGGGGGGCTTTGAGCATGGGAAGGGTCTTCGATCAAACGGGACGGGGGGGCTTCCGCTCTAGAGGCAGGGGGACTTTCCCAGGGGAACTGGCAGGCTGGGGGAGGGGGGTCGAAGAGCAAGGAGCAGGGCAGGGTTGGTGGTCGCAGGGGAGGCGGCGAGCTGGAGGCAGGGGAGCTTCGAGCAGGAAGAGGGTCTCCGATCGGACGAGGCGAGCGGGGGGGCACAGGGGTGGCACGGGCTTCGACCAGGGGGTGACAAGGGGGGCTTTCGGGCGGGCGGCGAGATGGAGGCGGGGGGCTTCAAGCAGTGGGAGGGCTTCGATCAGACGAGACGGGTGGGGAGCCGGGGGAAGGGGAGGCGGCGGGCTAGGGGAGGGGGTAGAAGAACAAGGACGGGGCTGATGCCGTCGTCTCTGTGGCCGTCGTCGTGGCGGAGAGGAGGTTCTGAAGGGCAAATCTGACGTGGGTGAGAGGGAGTGACACCTATAGTAAATTTGATAAATCAAATGAGTATAATATAAAAGAAAATAACAGAATCCGTTAGTTTTAGCGGTTAAATGGATGGGAGTTAACCATAGGATCTATTGGGTAAAGATTAATAAGTTTACGGGGTGAGGGGGGAATTATGATGATTTAAAGGTCGTAGAGGTAATTGACAAAGATTATAAGTTCTGCCGGTTAAAAATCCCAAAAATTTATGTATTTTTACTTAATATGTCCAGTCCCTTGGAAGATCTCTTCCGTACCAAACAGAAGATAAATAAAATTTCTCAAACTATGTTTCTATGAAAAATTACTGCAGCAAATCAAGTTTTACACAACTTGATATCATTGATTCAGTTCTGGATTTGGAGTCGACGAGTACATTGCAATAATTATAAGAAACTATCTTCTAAATTTGCATGCTTTAGACCAGGAAAGTTGGTAAGCATGAACTTGCCATGGTAATACAAGGTGTACCGGTAGAAAATTCTTGCAAACTTCTCAATTTCTTTTTCAACTTCTAAATTTATAGATGAAGATGATGGGTCAAACTTTGGTGAACCATTTTAAAGAAAATAGTCTTTGGAAGAGAGGTGGGGAATAATACTTCAGCAATTAGTTTGAAATGTCTTAACCTCAATGTATCCATGCCTTGGTTTCTGTTGGAGTATTTGGTTGTGCGCCATATGTATGGGAGATGAATAAATGGATCTCTCCATGATCCATTTACCCCATCCAAGAGTTTAGTCTCACATCTACCAGTGGTGGGACTTGGAGGCTCTGTGGAGGCTATATAAGGAGCCCCAGACCTCCTGTACCAGATGAAAAAAAGTAATGAAGCATATGCCCCTTTGAGGGCTTCTCCCGTGATTTCATCCCGCTCCTTAGGGAGTAAGGTTCCACGTAAAAATCTTTGGCTCTTCATGTTTATTCATTCTAGTTATGATATGTTTATCATTTCTGTTTCCGCTTCCTATTTTCTAACATGGTATCAGAGCGGGTCGATCCTCAAGAATTTTCTTTATGTTCATTATTTTTCCGAGATTCGAGTATCAGATTCATTGTTCATTGTTCTTGAAGATTTACGTTCGAAGTTATGTTCGGGATCGTTCATTCCACGGTTTCATTCTGAAACCGTAACTTCTGCACGTATCTCGCGCACAGCAAGTTCCATATGCGCAGATCGTGCAGATAGAAAGGTCTCTAGCAAATCAGATCTGCAAGTCATGCATGGAATGGTGCAACCAGTGCACAGCTACGGCGGTCTGCCGCATACAAGCCCTACCTCCAGTCACATCTTCCAAGCACGCCCCAGGCACGACACCCTCCAGATCTCTGCGCGTTCCTCTCCAGCGGAGGCACCCAGGCGCACAGACGGCAAACTCCGAAGGCTGCAGATCCAGCCGCCCAATCGCGGCGGCACACGACAAGCCCCTTCAACGTGCATGTGTCCCCTTCCTCCCGCTCTTCTCCAGGCGATATGTGTCACAGGCAGCGCACAAACACACGGGTGGCGCAAGGCGCATAGATCTCTTCTGGCGCACAGATCTCCTCTTCAAGCAGGCGGCACTCCCGTGTGATGGGTTCTCTAGAACTCCCAGACCACGCGACTCCATGCGCGAGATCTCCTCATCTCCAGCTCTCCTAGGCGGTGGCACCATCTTCAGCAACAGAAGCGCATGGGATCGCCGCAGCCCAAGCGGTGGCATCTCCATCGCCCTCTTCGTGCGCACGAGATGTGTTGCGGCTCCTAACGGTGAAACCAATCCTCCCAGCCGCGCAACCCTACAGGTAACAGCCCTAGGTGCGGAAGCCTATCGCGTACCTCATTCCCCTTAGCAAAATCTCCTCACGCGCACCTCATTCCTGCCGCACCGCCTCCCTCAACTCCGGGCAGCGAAGCAGAAGCCCCAGGTCGGGGGCGGCGCTGTTTGTATCGAGGGTTCCCAGGCGGGGAACCCTAATGCAGAAAGGGAGGGGGGTACGTTAAAAAAAGCAAAGGGCTCGTTGGCCCTCGCCCCTTAAAAGAAAAAAATCGATTTAAAAGCACGTGGGTTGTGCTTTGAAAAGGGGGTACTGCTGTAATTTCTTTAAAAAAGGAGGAAAGGAATTTCTTTTTAAAAAAAGGAAAGGAGAGGAAGAGGCATGTTTTTTTCAAAAAAAAATGTTTTCCGAAAAAAAAGACGCGTACAACAAAAGTACGCTTTCAAAAAAAAGAAGGGGTGCATACAATTAAAAAAATCGTATGCAATTTCAAAAAAAAATGTTGCAAGCCGAAAAAAAAATGTTGAAACGGCTTAAAAAATGTTTTTTCAAAAAAATGGATGGCTAAAAAAATGATGAAGGAAAGCCGTAAGAAGATTAAGTGATGTCCCCATCCATATCTATGTATTTATTGTCTTCTCCCAACTTGGTCGACGATTTTCATTTTTTGACAAGTATGGGAGAAAGGGGGAGTATTATGTAGAGTCAAAGGTCAGACCCGGATTCCAGATGCAGATTTCTCTAGACCAGTCAGATTTCAGACTCTACAGTTGATATTCAGACTCGACATCAGATTCTGAGTCCGTTTCAGGCACGCACGAGTATGCGGTATTTCCAGATGAGCAGATGTATGCTTTCTTTTGTAGTGGTCCCCATCATTTTCTTGTGTTGTTCGGCCAGAGTTTTCATGTGAGCCATAGGGACTCCAGAGTAGAGGATCATTCCCTATGTCATGTTGACAAGGGCTTTTCATGTGGTATCATAGGTACTCCAGAGTAGTGTACCATTCTCTGTGCCAGATGGGAGAGACCCAGTTCTCCGACGAGGAGACTTCTTTCAAACTCCATTCTCCAGCAACCGTGGACTCCGACGAGGATTGCACTTCCACGACCCTTTTCAGTTAGGCCCTTTTCAGAGATGGAGCAGTAGTGCACAAGTTGTGGCGGGCCAAAGTACTCCGATGAGGAGACTCATTTTCCATATATAGTGACTTTGACAGGCGCAGTACAGAACACATGCTCCCCGACGAGGAGATTCAGCAAACTCACACTCCAGCATGTTCGTCCTCCTCACCTGCACGGCATGAGAAGCAACGTCCTCGACAGCAGCAGTTGTGCGCGTTGGGTTGATATTGTCCGTAGTGTCCTGTAGCGTGAGTTGAGTTTCTTTCTGTTTGTCCAAGCTGAGCATTGCATGCTCCAGCTTGAGGGGGAGTGTTGGAGTATTTGGTTGTGCGCCATATGTATGGGAGATGGGTAAATGGATCTCTCCAGGATCCATTTACCCCATCCAAGAGTTTAGTCCCACATCTATCAGTGGTGGGACTTGGAAGCTCTGTGGAGGCTATATAAGGAGCCCCATACCTTCTGTACCAGATGAGAAAAAGTAATGAAATATATGTCCCTTTGAGGGCTTCTCCCGTGGTTTCATCCCGCTCCCTAGGGAGTAGGGTTCCACGTAAAAATCTTTTGTTCTTCATGTTTATTCATTCTAGTTATGCTATGTTTATTATTTCTGCTTCCGCTTCCTATTTTCTAACAGTTTCAATTAAGACCGAAAGCCATGTAAGATTAAAGTACGTGAAATCTTTTCACTATTGACAACGTACCTGTTCAATTTCAGTGAACTTTGCATTCAGTTCTTCAGGGATGGACCAGTTGAAAATATCCAGGTTTTCTTTTATTCTTGCTTCATTAGTGCTCTTAGGGAGCACACTGTGCCCAGCTTGGATGCCCCAACGAAGCACAACTTGAGCTGGAGTTCTGCCTAATTTTTCTGCAACCGCTCTTACAATTGGGTTTTCAAGCACATTGCCGTACATCCATTTTGTACCTGGTGCACTTAGTGGTGCATATCCCTGCAGACAGACAACTGAAAGATATAAATGACAGGATAATTATAAGTGACTTTGCCATTAGTATCAGTGATAAAAAAGAAGGCCATAAATAAATGCAGGTAATACGAAGCAGATTGTGAACTTACAGAAAGATGAATTCCCTTAGATCTGCAAAAAGAGTGAAGCTTGGCCTGGCACCAACCTGGGTGGCATTCAACCTGGTTAACAGCCGGAATCGTGCAAGTGACTGCTAGTAAGTCTTCTAATTTCTTAGAAGAAAAATTGCTGACTCCAATAGCACGAGCTTTGCCAGATTTGTATAGCCTCTCCATTGCTCTCCAAGTGCTAGGTATGTCAGGTGGGAGAAAGTTCTCAGGCATGACACTTGTGCCTTTCTTAACTCGAAAAGGCCAATGCATCTTCAAGATTACAATCAGAAATTAAAACTACACTAGAAAAAGTTGTGAAAAATAACAGAAAGGACTACCCGCAAAGGTATCCACAAAAAAAGAAACCCCCAAACAACCACAATGGCCTACGCCTGTGTCCAATCCTCCATACACTAGAAAAAAGTTGTTATGCACATTTCATGTCGTTGCACAGAAACTAAAAGGGCAACCAAAAATGTATACAAACACAAGCACTTCAGTAAGGGATAAGCATAAACGGCAATAATTGTCGTGTTCAAATGAAGATTCAAGATCATAAGAAACGGCATGTATCCTTTTAGTACTTAAATCTGGGGTAAGATGGCAGAGGCCTGGCTTTTGGATGGGGCTATTGCCGTTGGCTCTATGTGATTGGTTGTCATCAAGGGCTGCCAGTGAGGTGTCGAGGTTTGGAGGTGGTTCGGACAGTAATAACCTCGATTGGCGAGTGGTGAGAATTCGGTTGTTGCCCAGTAAACTGATGGAGTTTTTGGTGGTGAAAAAGAGACCTCCAAGGCTTGTCCAATAGTCGTTGTATCAGGTGGGAAGGACTGTGTTTCTGCTTGATCTTGCATTCTGAGTCGATGTTTTTTATTAATGAAAAAAGTGGAAAACACGTAAAGGTGCCCGCCCCAATTATATTAAAAAAATTGGAGATACCAAAGTTACCTTACAGGAGCCATGACTTGAGGAGAATCCTGACATGAAAGATTACATTCTCTGAATAAAAACCATCGCAAGAAAAAATCATCCCATTGCGAGAAAATCACAACGCCGAAAAGGTAGCAAATGGAAGAAGCAACTCTATATTTGCCTGAGATCCATCATTATAGATTGAGTACCAAAAATTTACAGTATCACTGCATTTGAAGGTCATGCCAGATGGATTTTAACTTTTCGCAACTGAAGAACAGGTGGTCAATGAACTCCACAACACCATCATAGAGAGGACAAGAATCAGCACTCCCTACCATAAATCTAGCCCAATGATCCCTTGCAAGGATTCTACCTCTGAGCATTAGCCACATAAAATTCTGATTTGGGTCGGTATTTTCAAAACATTAATAAATCCGCAATCTCTGACCGGGTTCACGTTCCCTGATTCTGGAGGTCTGTCAATGCTCCTGTACACCTTCAAGAGAAATCACCGTCACTCCGGATCCAATGGTCCCTACCTCCTCTAGGACCATGCTGAAGACTAAGCGCTGCATGAATAACAACATAGTCAATCACTAATTGGTCTGAAAAAATCCCACTAAAACTTGGCAGCCAAACACCCTCCACCTACACCTAGATATCTGCCACCCGCAGATCTTCAACAGAGGATGGCACAAACAAAGGTGGAAACCAGGAGTCCAGTGATCCTTCTACAGTCCAATATTCCTTCAAAACTCGAAAGAGAGTTTGTCCCCCCCAAAATTAGCTTAAAATGGACATGCACATGCGGTAGTATGGAACATATGCCCTTCCAGAAAACAGATGTGTAGAAAGTTGGGCGATGAGCAAAACTAAACTGGGCTTGGATGCCATATATATTACGATAGATCTTGCAACAAAGATCTTCCTTGTTTCCCCAAATACAAGCAATCCACTTCAAGAGCAATGCCTTGCTCATAATCTCTAGCCAAAGGACCCCAAGGCCCCCATCTTTCATGGGTACGGTCACCGTCTCCCCAATCCACCAGGTGGATGCCAGAAGTATTGTTGATATGCCTTGAATCCTAACCATCTGACCCAGGTTGAAGAACTGCATATGCATCCCCCTGCCGTACCATACCCCAACAAGACGGGGATCTCGCTGCCCGGTCAGCGAGCCTGGGGGGGGGGGGGGGGGTCTAGGGGGGGAGCAGGTGCGCCCCCCCTGCGGGGGTGTGGGGGCAGCGCCCCCGGCGAAAATTTTATGGAGCGGTTCTATTTGTATTTGGGTATTTGGATCCTTTTATTTTTAAGGATCCGTCTGTATGGGAGTGCTATATAAACTCCTCAGGGTTAGGGTTTTAAGTGTATCATCTGTATTCATTCTTTTTACCACATAGTGAAATCGATCGCCGCCGCCCAAGGACGTAGCCCAGTTACGGGTGAACCTTGTAAATCCGTGTGTTTGCGTTCTTGCTTGTTTGATCGTGTTTGTGCGTGCTTGCTTCCGCAATTGGCAACAAGTATCTTGGCCCAACTTATTCCAGAAGAAATTTCTCATGATCTTCTCATTTCTGAAGTGAAACCCAATAATAAGTAACCTGGATGACATGAAAAAGATTGATGTTGCCGCAACTACGGCCTTCACAAGCACCAAGCACACACCACGTAAAAGCAAAGATGCCTTCAGCATGATAACTTTCTTTCTAGTTTCTCAGTAACTAACAGCCAATCCGTCTTACGCAATCTCCCACAGGTCAATGGTAGCCCCAAGTAACAGATCAGTAGAGTCACACGTTCCATTTCCATCTCTTGGCAACAGTCAACTGCATCTGCATCAGATAGATTAAACAAAATAGCTGTGGACTTTTGTCTGTTAATTCTAAGCCCATATAATTCGCCAAAAACTCTCCAATACAGTGGCCATACCAGCCGCTTCTTGTCTACTCCCTTCAATCACGAGGATGGTATCATCCACAAACTGCATCAACGGGATAGAGATATCCCCACACGTATACCCTATAGTGACACCTTGTTGAACAACACAGCCCACCATATGAGTCAGCACATCTCCAATAAGTATAAACAGAAGAGGGCCTAGCGGGCAGCCTTGCTGAACACCACGTGCAGTTGAAAAAAGCCACCCTCCGATCATCCATTTACCAGCATTGAGTATGAAACTGTGGTAACACGTCTTTTCATTCAGGAGATTCAGGTGTCTAGAAAGCCCAGTTTCACAAGTGCAGAACATAAAAATCGCCAATCAATCGCATCATATGCTTTGGAGAAGTCAAGCTTTCACGGGAGCCCATGGGACCGCATCCTTTTTCAATCTGCTAGGATCTCTATTGCCAAAGCCAAACTGTCATCAATTTGCTTTCCTGGTATGAAGGCGGATTGAGCCAGGGAGACCAAAGTATCCAGTACCAACCCCAATCCATTGCTCAATACTTTTGAAAAATAAGGTAAATTGCATTTAACGATGCTATTAGACAAAGATCCTCAACTCTCTCGGATGCCTTCTTCTTTCTTCTTTGGAAGAAGAAAAAAGAAGCGCCCTAACGATTCTGTGAACTCTTTTTTGTGTACGGCTTCTTTTTGTATGATAGCCTTTTCTGTACTGAAAATTCCCCTTTTTATATCACAACCTAATTGGGTCCAACTCCCTTTCCCCTTTTTCTTATTTCTAGGCAGCCCACTTAATAACTAAAGTACACATTTTCCTGTTTAAAAGGGAGGGGTATCAAGGCCCCCTTTCTCCCACGAAACCTAGGGTTCCCAGAAGGAACTGGAGCATGGTGCTGCCAACTTGGAACTGATACACATTTTCGGGGAACCCATCTCATGAAGCATGGTGCCGTCAACTGGCAACTGGAGATCTGGAGGAGGGCAAGGGCGATCTAGAGGAGCGACATCAAGTCCTGCGATATGGATGAGGGCACGTGTGGTGTCTTGGTGCCACCGCTTGGGCAAATGACGGTGTCACCAGTGCAAGGGGTTTTTGGAGTCGCCGCGAGGATTGCACCATCGCACAAGGGGATTGCGCCCCCTAGAGCTAGGAGAAGCGATGATGGAGAGTAGCAGCACTGGATAGGTTTGCTTGGACTTTGTGCGAGAAGAGATGCTCGCGCATGCTACACTTAGTCTTCGCACGAAGAGACTCTCCGCCTGGACTTGGTCTTATGGGGGTGTGAGGAACACCTCTACTAGGGGGCCTTCAATGGGTTTCGAAGAAACCATCTACATGTTTTTTTCTTCGTGCGATAGGGGGTTGAGGCGTCGCTCGATGTCATCGAGATTAGGGTTCCAATAACTCAATAAGGAACCCATCCCTACCATGGATTCGATGTGCGTGAAAGGGCACCGCCCTATGGTGTGATATTCGACGAGAGATGTTGTGCACCAAGGATGACCGCGCTTGCTGGCGACGCATGCAAGGGAAGATCTGATCATGCCGCCTGGGAGTAGTACGCAGAGGGATTAACGATGAACTCGAACTGGAGATTGCAGCCGGTCAAATCGACGATGGTTGTTGTTGAATTTAGGGTTTCGTCAGAAACCCTAGATTTTAATGATAATTTTCCAAAACTACTCTGAACAAGACTATGGCAATCAAACCGTGCAGAATCTTTGATCAGTATCTTGAATATGAGCATAAAAATAATAATAATCTTCAAGAATAAAAACTAAAGAATTGAACCACTATGATACCATGTAGAAAACGATGTGAGAACTTTGAACCAATCATAAACGTTGAAGCATCCAAGAATTATGGTTCTAAGAACTTTATAATTTTCTCGATGACGACCTCAAAACTTGCATAATATGAATAAAATAATCTCCAAGAACAAGTCACCAAAATCGAAATCGCTTTGGTACCATCCAAAAAACGAGAATGCGGAAGCATATCCGAGATAAAGAAATATAAAATAGTGGAAGAACACCGGGTATAACGTGGAACCCTACTCCATAAGGAGTGGAATGAAACCACGAGGGAAGGCCTTTTAAGGGTCGAATACTCTATTATTGATTTCTCTCAATTGTTAAAATGGGTGTGAGACTTCTTATATAGGCCCACCAGAATGATCGAGTCCTATTGATAGACGATGTGGGACTAAACATGCGGATGTAGTAATAGGACCCTGGAGGGATCCAATTACCCATCTAGGACGCATACTCTATCATGCATGTTTTCCGATGTGTAATTTATGAGGACATCAACCATGCGTTCTTTTCTTGTGTGGAATCTAGGCAGATTTGGGAGAATTGTAGTCTTGTTGATGTGTTTTTTTAGAAATAAAGGGGTGCCTACCCTGTCTATTGTTGGTGTACTTTTTTTTTGAAATAAAGGGGTGCCTACACTAGGAGATGAGCACCCTATCTCATATTTTCATAAAATAAAGTACACATGTTACAAGGATCATGCCTCAATGAGTACCTTCACATGTTCGATTACCTTTTCTACATAAAATCTCTTACCTCTGAAGATGGCCCCATATCGTGCAGGCCACAATGCCTAAATCAAGGTTTCCCTATCTTCTTCTGAGCCCCTCCAACTACCACCAATAGAGTCCCAGAAAACTTCAGAATGTTTATGCGCAATACCAATAATACAAGCTCTCACACACTCGCCTAGAGCCCATGCAAGTAAAGAACATGTGATCTCCTCATGGCATTCCCCACACCATACGCAGTCCGCACTAGCACCTTACAACAGTCTCTTTCTCCTAACATCTTTCGTTAATATATGACCTCGCTTGAGTAGTCAAAGAAAAACCTTTACATGTGTTGGAATCATCCACTTCTTAACAACCTTATAGGCCTTTTTCACAAAAAAATGTCCATCCCATTAAGTCCACGAGTCATCCTCAACCTTTGTCGGTGTTCTAGAAATTGGTCGCACGGGTCGTATATGCGATAGCATATGCCAATGCGGCCTAAAGACCGCACTGATTTCTTGAATCGGTCCATTATGTGCTCCAACTATGCGGTCTGCATATGCCCTGATTATGCTTGTGATTTCCTGTTGTTGCTCGCCTGCGTTGCTCCACCTCCTATATGGAGCAGCATCTCGCTAGTGCTTCTCTTGGATTCCCAATTGATAATCTTCACCTCATGTACTCGATAATCACATAACTTATATCGTTCTTAATTTTTTATGTATCTAAAGTAGTATTTCAAATCCACTTCAATGGTCCGGTAGTAGTGCAGTGTGTCTACCACCCAAAAGACCAGGTTCAAATCTCTCCTTGTAAGGGTTTCGTTACATAGCTGACAGCCAACATAAAAAATAAACGAATCTTTCAACATGGATTTGAGCAAGAATCCATGTGGTCGACCCTACTTAAATTGGGAGAAGGCTTCTCCTTCTAAAGTAGCAAATTATTATTGTTGGATATTGTTGAGATATTAGTTACATTTATTATTGTTTTCTTATTTACTATTTCTTTTTTTCTTATTGTAGCTTGCACAATAGGTTCTTGGGCCTCTCATAATGATATGAATTACTTTTTTCTCAACATGGTATCAGACTGACAGTCCTAGACCGGAGTTCTCCTACCCCACCATACCCTAACCCTACATGCAAGCCCCCCCCCTCTCTCCTTCGTCGCTCGGAACCCCAAGGCAGCCGCCCGGCGTCACATGGCCTCCAGGGCCATTGCCGGCCTCGGGAACCGCAGTTCAGGCCTCCAGGCTGGCCCCTAGGGCCGCCGCCCGACCCCGGTAGCTGCAGTCCAGGCCCCAGGGCACGTCAACCCCTAGTGCCACCGCACGGCCCCCAGGTCGTCGTCCTAGCCCTCCCCCCCTGACCGCCCAGGCTGTCGTAGGCCCTCCCGTGTGCCTTCGCGCCCCTTGACCGCCCAGGCTGTCGTAGGCCCTCCCGTGTGCCTCCACGCTTCTCTGCACGTCGTTCTGTGGTCTGATTTTGACTGGAAATCGTTAATTCATACCTATAGATCATATTTTCCAGCCCTAGCAAGCAGATAAGATTGGTGAGGATGGTTGTATAATTCTACATGTACAACCAATCCTGCGTACGATCGTATAGACTCATTACAATCAGTCTACTCCCCAGTCGAGTTCCGTTATTCAGCTATCATTATATCAGAGAACAAGGGTGACATTTTTTCGTCCGGAGCCTTATGGGTCTGACTCCCATCGCTAAGATGGATGGGACCAACTATGAGTTGTGGTCCATGCAGTTTCTCACCCTCATGCAGTGCAACAACAAGGAGCACATACTGACAGATCTAGAGCCGACGGATAATACTAGGACATATGCTTCTTGGAAGCAAGATGTGGCTGGCTATGTGGGACACTCACCACAGAGAAAGCCAGTGATATTCTGAATCAGACTATCGCCAAGGCGATGCGGGACACTTTGGCTTCCACCTATACTCAAGCGAAGAATGAGGCCAAGATTCTTCAGCTACAGTTTGACATCTACAAGGCCAAGCAGAATGGTCATCCTCTGCACATGTACTATAGTTCACTCTGAGGCATGTTTGAGAAGCTACATAGCTATATGCCTATTACAACATCTCTTGAGCAGCAGTAGGCGTATAGGAACTCCACGATGGTCGGAGTTTTCATGGTCGGCCTTGATACAGAGTATGATGCAACACGTACGCAGCTTCTCACTGGAGCTATCATACCTCCCATGGAGGAGGCCTATAGCTGACTCAGTCGGATTATCATACCTCCTACAGTCACTCCTCAGCCCTCGTCGGCTATGGTTGTTTCTCGTGGACGAGGAGTGGCGACTTAGTCTAGAGGACGCACTCCGCGTGGCAGAGGCGGTAGACGTACGCGTGGTCGTTGCACCTTTTGTCGTCGACCAGGACATGCAGAGGATATATGCTACCAGAAGCATGGATATCCCATTTCTGGTCATGTGGTTGAACAGATTGAGCCTTCAAATACTCTTGCTTCCCAGGCAGATCCTCGCCCGGATGATATAGTCTCTCGTATCTGAGAGATTATGACTCCTTCTGTAGGAACCACCGCTACAGACACAGTTGTTGCAGCCAGAGCCTCTTCGAGCTCCTCAAGTATCACTTATGCTTTCACCGGTAGTAATGGTACAGATGTGACGGAGTGGATTATGGACTCTAGTGTTTCTCATCATCTTTGTGGAGACAGAGCACAATTGAGGTCCTACAGAACTACACCACCTGGTAGATTGGTTGTCACTGCCAATGGCGACCACCTACCAATTACAGGACAGGGGGTGCATTTGACGCCATCCATGCGTCTTCAGAAATATGCTCCTGGCTTTCAGATGAATTTACTTTCCATTAGTCAGATTACTAAGGATCTGCATTGTCATCCCATCTTTGACCCATCGTCCCTTGTGTTTCAGGACATACTCACAGGAAGGGTGATTGGATGTGGCCGTGAGTAGCAAGTACTCTACAGACTGGTCCAACCTCCTCTTGTTGGTGTTTCTACTATACCTACTAGACCAGTCTCTTCATAGTTGTGGCACCTTCGTTTTGGTCACCTTCCTCTGCAGAAGCTATGTCATGTTCTCCCTCAAATTTCCATGAGATCCTCTTTTCAGTGTGAGGCATGCCAGCTTGGGAAGCGTCATCGTTCCTCCTTTCCATCCCAGTCAGAGTCGGAGCAGTTCTCAGTTGTTTGAGCTCCTTCATTTAGATATCTGGGGTCCGAGTCGTGTTCCTGATCATCAGGAACACCATTTTTATCTTGTTGTTGTTGACGATTTTTCTAAACTTTTATGGGTCTTTCTTTTGAAGAACAAGTCTGAGGTTGGATCTGTGATAAAATATTTTATTCATGAAATAAAGAATATCTTTTTGCTAATGTCAAATATCTTCGTACTGAGAAAGCCTTGGAGTTCTGCACCTTACAGCTTTCTGGATTTCTAAATCTCTTGGCATTGTTCACCAGACCTCATGTGCCTATACTTCCCAGCAGAATGGTGTTGTCGAGTGCAAACATCGTCACTTACTTGATGTGACCAGATTCTTGTTGATACAGAGTCGTGCTCCTCACTCTTACTGGGGCGATGTTGTCCTTACTGCATGCTATTTGGTGGACCGCGCATGCCATCGCTTGTGTTAGAAGATCCCTTTCTCGATTGCGTTTCCCGAGAAGGATCTTTTCTCTTACACCTTGTGTGTTCGGATCCGTTGCCTTTGTTCATGATGTCTTTCCAAGTCGTGACAAACTCTCTCATATAGCGGTCAAGTGTGTGTTTGATGGCTACTCTCGCATCCAGAAGGAGTACCGTTGCTTTGATCCGCTAAGGCGAAAGTAATTTGTCAGTGCTAACGTTCCTTTCTTTGATTCTATTATGTATTCTCCTACAGGTGACAGATTTGCCTCATCTGACTTTGACGGTGAGATCTACATGCCTCCACCTCCTACCATCGTTCCTCCACCTCCTACCATCATTCTTCCACCTCTTGTTCTACGACCACCTCCTCAGCCGCCGCCACCACCACCACCTACACCTACTCCTGTCGTCACACCTGCTCTTGTGGCTCCACATTCTACCGATTGCTCTGCGTAAGCCGAAACGTAGGTGTGTTACTTATCCTCTTGGCTCTAGCAGCCCAGGTTTCCTTGAGCATGTTGTAAAAGGATTTCACGAGATTTACCTTGGCACTATCAGCCGTGGAAATACCATGGATGTACCACGAGGCTCTTCAGGACAGTCAGTGGAGATTGGTCGTGGAGTAGGAGATGGTTGCACTACAGTCACGTGGTACATGGAGTCTTGTTTCACCTCCAGTTGATGCATCTGTTGTGGGATGCAAATGGGTGTTGACTGTGAAACATTGTGCAGATGGTAGCGTGGATCGCTATAAGGCGAGACTTGTGGCACGTGGGTTCACCCAGACATATGGGGTGGACTATCAGGATACTTTCTCACCAGTTGCCAGACATTCTACTCTGCGTATTCTACTTTCTGTTGTTGTGATACGAGATTGGTCCCTTTATCAGCTTGATGTGAAGAATCCCTTCCTCTATGGTCATCTGTAGGAGGAGGTCTACATGCAGCAGCCACCTGGGTTTGCTGCTGGGGGGTGTCAGAAGATTTGCAGGCTACACAAGGTTATGTATGTCCTTAAGCAAAGTCCAAGAGCGTGGTTCCAGAAGCTCTCGGACTTAATAGAGCAGTAGGGGTTTGTGCGATCGACTGTTGATCACTCATTGTTTGTGCATAGAACTCATGAGGTACTATTGTCATTCTTGTTTACGTTGATGATATTATTGTTACAGGGAATGACGAGCAGGGCATTCAGGGTACCAAGGACTTCCTAGGTCGGCAGTTTGTGAACAAAGACCTTGGACATTTACGTTACTTCCTTGGGCTAGAGTTTGCAGGAACCAGCGAGGTCTTGTGATAACCTAGAGGAAGTACGTTACATATCTTCTTTCAGAGACAGGTATGCCAAATTGCAGACATGCCACTACTCTTCTTGACTCGAGCATGAAGCTTTACGATGATGATACTGAGGAGGTCGACAAGAGGAGGTACAGAGAGCTTGTTGGCAAGCTACTATATGTAACTATTACCAGGCCTGACATATCCTTTGTTGTGGGCAAAGTGAGTCAATTTATGGAGCAGCCCAGACAGGCACATATGGATGCAATCCATATGATTCTGAGATATCTGAAGACTGGTATTGGACTTCTTTTCAACAGAGGCGCATCTCTCTCAGTTACAGCGTGTGCAGATGCAGATCATGCTGGGAGTCCAAAGGATAGAAAGTCTACATCAGGCTTTGATGTGTTCATAGGGAATTCTTTTGTTTCATGGAAGAGTAAGAAACAAATTGCGGTTGACAGATCAAGTGCTGAGTCGGAATACAAGGCTATGGCGCAGGCTAGCACAGAGATGAGGTGGGTCAGATATGTTCTTACTGACCTGACTATAGAGATGCCCCTTCTCATGCATCTCCAATGTAATAATCAGGTTGCTCTTTTCATTGCCAACAATCTAACCTTTCATGAGAGGACGAAGCACATAGAGATGGACTGTCACTACACTCGTGACATGATACAGAAGGATCTTATCGCCACTATGCATGTCAGCTCTGGAGATCAGACAACAGATGTTCTTACAAAGGCCCTAGAGAGGACCTTATCAGAGATGTTGATTTAAGCAGAGTCTGATTGATATCTGTTAGAATACTCAGATGATTTATTCTATAGAGCCCTCGGGTCTCTTATATAGGGAGAGAGCCCTTGGGTAAATTACATGAGAGGTACATAAAGAAACTGAAATAACATGAAATAACATAAGAGACGAACAACTGTCTCTACACTCCCCCTCAAGATGGAGCATAGATATCTATCATGCTCAGCTTGGAAGAACATCTCTGGAAGGGTCCTCTGAGCAATGGCTTAGTGAATATGTCCGCTGTCTGATCCTCTGAACTGACATGAGACGTGGAGATGAAGCCCTTCTGAATCATGTCCCTAGTGTAATGGCAATCCACCTCTATGTGTTTGGTTCTCTCATGGAAGGCTGGATTATTGGCAATAAATAATGCTGCCTGATTATCACATTGAAGGTTCATAGGCAAGGGAACATCAACGTTCAGATCTTCTAAGACTGCTTTAACCCACATCATTTCTGTGCTTGCCTGTGCCATGGCTCTATACTCGGACTCGGCACTGGATCTCGCCACAACAGTTTGCTTCTTGCTTTTCCAAGAGACTAAAGAGCTTCCTATGAAGATAGCAAATCCAGAAGTAGACTTACGGTCCCTTGGACATCCTGCATAATCTGCATCTGCACAGGCTGAAATAGATAGATCTGTACCTTTCTTAAATAGCAACCCTGTGCCTGGGGAAGACTTCAGATATCTCAATATCATGTGTAAGGCATCCATATGAACTTGCCTCGGCTGCTCCATGAACTGACTCACCCTGTTTACTGCAAGAGCAATATCCGGTCGCGTTATGGTGATGTATAAGAGCTTACCCACCATTTCTCTGTACCTTCTCTTGTCCACCTCCTCGGTATCATCATCGTACAGCTTCATACTCGGGTCCATAGGTGTACTTGAAGGTTTGCATCCAGTCATTCCTGTTTCGACTAGCAAATCTGTGACATATTTTCTTTGAGTCATCACCAGTCCTTGTGCATTTCTTGCAAATTCTATCCCCAGAAAATATCGTAATGTGCCTAGATCCTTTGTAATGAACTGGCTGCCCAACATAGACTTGGTGATCTCTACTCCCTGTGCATCATCTCCTGTAACCAATATGTCATCAACATATACCATAACAACAATGGTACCTCTAGGGGTCTTCCGGACGAACAGTGAGTGGTCCGCATTAGATCTTCTGAACCCCTGTTGTTAGAAAATCGGAAGCGGAAGCGTAACATGGAATAAAGATAATAAAGAACAAAATAAGAACGGGATTTTTACGTGGAACCCTACTCCGTGAGGAGCGGGATGAAACCACGGGAGAAGCCCCTTAACTGGGCGTGTTTGTCTATTGACTTTCTCATCTGTTACAGGAGGCCTGGGGTCCTTTATATAGCTTCTACAGGGCCTCCAAGTCCCACCACTAGGCGGTATGGGACTAAACTCAGTGGTGGGGTAAATGGATCCTGGAGGTATCCATTTACCCACCTATTACATAAGTGACGCATGCTCCAAATACTCTAACACTCCCCCTCAAGCTGGAGAATGCAATGCTCAGCTTGGACAAACAGAAAGAAACTCAACTCACAATACATGACACTACGGACAATATCAACCCAACGCGCACAGCTGCTGCAGTCGAGGACGTTGCTTCTCATGGCGTGCATGTGAGGAGGACGAACGGGGCTGGAGTGTCTATCTGGCTCAGAGAATGGTACTCTACTGTGGAGTCCCTATGATACCATATGAAAACCCTTGCCCTTAATGGCATAGGGAATAGTCCTCTGCTCTGGAGTCCCTATGGCTCACATGAAAGCTCTGGCCGACCAACAAGAATGACAAATGATTGTCATGCGTCATCGTCGAGTCTGAATCTGAAATTTGTAGAGTCTGAATATCTGACCGGTCTGCAGCATATGATACCTGAATCTTAGAACAAGACCTGTGACTCTACATATACTCCCCCTTTCTCCCATACTGGTCGGAATGACATTATATGACCACGTTGGGAGAAGATAAAAATAATACATAAACATGGGGATGAATAAAACATCACTTAGTCGATAATGATTTTTTTTCCCGACTTTTTCTCATTTTTTTAACTGTTTTTTTTTTTAAATCGTACGGCTTTTCTTTGTACGTGTCTCTTTCATTTTTTTTTTACTATGCGTACGGCTTTTCCAAATTGTACGCGCCTCTTTTTTTTTTCGAAACACAAAATTTTTTTTTTTGAATAGTGTGTACGGCTTTTGTATGTGTACGCGCCTTTTTTTTTATTATTGTTTTAAGAACACGCGGCCCAAAGGGCCTAAACATACGGCTGTTCACTTCCCCTTCCTCTCTCTCTCCTTTTTTTTTGTTTTTAAAAATCTCCTTTTTTTTTCTTCTTTCTCGCCTCCCCCTTTTTTTTATTTTTTTTAAACAAGGCTCACTTGGGCCTTTCCTCCCCCCCTCCCTTTTTTTTTAAAACAAACCAGCCCCCTGGGCTCTTTAAATAAATAACCCAAACACATTTCTTTTTTTTTTTTAAATGCCATCGGCCTTAGGGTTCCCCATCGTGGGTAACCCTTTTGCCAACGAGACCGCCGCCGCCGCCCGCAGAAGGCGCACTAGGCTCGCCCTGTTCTGGAGGTTGTGCGCTTGCTGCACACGCGCGCGAGTTCTGAAGGTCGATGACGCAAGGAGAAGGGCTCGCCAGGGGCTGGAGCAGGGAAGGCTGGAGGGCTTGGAGACTGCGGATGCAATCGAGGGTGCCGCCATCGCCTGTGTGTACGAACCCGCGCGCCTGCGCGAGCGGAAGAAGAGGAGTTGCCGCCATGAGAGATCGCACGGTTAGGGCTGGCGATCTGGAGGATTTGCGCCTGGAGGAGAAAGGGGGGGGGGCACCGCCAGGAGGTGTTGCGCCTGTTCGGGCCGCCTGCGCAAGGGAGATGCGCCTGCGGCGCTGCTGGATGGACTGGAGATCGACATTGGGAGGAGCCACAGCTTGGAGAGTGCCGAGGCCTCTGGACTCTGGACCTGCGCGCGATATCGCCTGAGAGGCTCGAAGATGGGCCGAGACCTGCGCGCGATATCGCCTGGAGATCGAAGATGTCGCCGCTGGATCTTGGATCTAGGGATCGCGAGGGCTCCGCTTGGAGGTTCTGAAGGTCGAGTGCCGCACCGCCTCGGCTTTGGATGGAAGGAGAAGTACGGCAGTGTGCTGCCATCATGTGCGGCAGGGAGTCACGCCCCCGGTGATGGGTCGAACAGGTTGCTGCTGAGGCTTGCGCAACCAAGGGGTTGTGCCGCTGAAGATGCTGCTCGCGGCCTGGAGGTACCTCTGCCAGATGCGGGGACTATGGAGGAACCCGCCAGGCCTCTGCTTGGATCATATGTTTTGAGAAAGAAACCCTCCAGCCAGAACAGAGATTAGGGTTCCAAAAACTGGAACTCAATCAGAAAATATGTTGAAGATCTTCAAGAATATATTGAAACCCGAACTTCAATCTCCAACAGTAACAACACCGAAATAGAATCTCGAAGAAAAAAAAAAACAACGAATCACAAAATCCTCGAGAATCGTCCCGCTCTGATACCATGTTAGAAAATCGGAAGCGGAAGCGTAACATGGAATAAAGATAATAAAGAACAAAATAAGAACGGGATTTTTACGTGGAACCCTACTCCGTGAGGAGCGGGATGAAACCACGGGAGAAGCCCCTTAACTGGGCGTGTTTGTCTATTGACTTTCTCATCTGTTACAGGAGGCCTGGGGTCCTTTATATAGCTTCTACAGGGCCTCCAAGTCCCACCACTAGGCGGTATGGGACTAAACTCAGTGGTGGGGTAAATGGATCCTGGAGGTATCCATTTACCCACCTATTACATAAGTGACGCATGCTCCAAATACTCTAACACCTGTCTTTCAATAAGCTGAGATAGCTTCTGGAACCATGCACGGGGACTCTGTTTAAGGCCATAGATAGCCTTATGAAGTCTGCACACCTTCTGAGTCTCCCCCTCAGCAGCAAACCCGGGTGGCTGCTGCATGTAGACTTCCTCCTGTAGATCACCATACAAGAAAGCATTCTTAACATCAAGCTGGAAAATGGTCCAGTCACGTACCACTGCAACTGATAGGAGGATGCGAAGGGTAGAGTGTCTCGCCACCGGTGAGAAGGTATCCAAATAGTCAACACCATATGTCTGTGTAAATCCCCGTGCCACGAGCCTGGCCTTGTACCTGTCTAGACGACCATCTGCATGATATTTCACCGTAAAAACCCACTTGCAACTTACTACTGAGGCACCTGGAGGAAGGGGAACAAGAGACCAAGTTCCCCTAGACTGCAACACACGCATTTCCTCTTCCATTGCAAGTCGCCAGCAGTCAATTTTCATTGCATCCTGATATGTCCTTGGAATCTCAACTGACGATACAGCAGCTGCAAACTTCTGGAAATCCCCAGTGAGTCTATGGAAGGAGACCTGAGAGGCAAGAGGATACGTAGCACACTGTCTGCGCTGCTTCCTAAGAGCAATGGGCCTGTCCAAATCATCCAAGACCGTGTTGACCGGATGCTCCTCCTCCTGTAGTAAATGTTCCTGCACAGGTGCAATTTCTAAGCCATCGTTAGTGTTAGTTTCAGAACAAACCTGAGGCGTATCGGATGGTTGAGTTGTAGCCTGAGCATTGCCTTTCCGCCTTGTATAGAACTTAGTGAGAGGAACAACAGGAGGAGGTGGTGGTGGTGGTGGTGGTGTTGATGGAGTAGAGGATTGACCCATGCTTGGTGGTGGTGGTACAAAGACATTGGAATCTGGTGAAGTGGAGGAGGCCAATCTGTCACCCGCAGGTGAGAAATACATGACAGGTTCGAAAAAGGTAACATCTGCGCTCACATAATATTTGTCATGGACAGGATCATAGCAACGGTATCCTTTCTGTGTCCTGGAGTAACCCACAAAAACGCACTTGATAGCCCTAGGAGAGAGCTTATCAAGTCATGGAGATAAGCGGTGGACAAACGCAACAGTGCCAAAGACACGAGGTGTAAGTGCAAACAAGTCTCTGTCTGGAAAAAGAACAGAGATTGGAGACTTTTCCCCAAGAACAGTTGTAGGCATTCGATTTACTAGATAACATGCTGTAAGGATAGCATCACCCCAAAAAGATAATGGAGCACAACTTTGAATGAGTAATGTGCGTGCAATATCAAGAAAATGTCGATGCTTACGTTCCACAACCCCATTTTGTTGTGAGGTGTAAGCACATGTGGTTTTGATGAACAATGCCTTTTGAAGAAAGAAAGTTAGCAAAAGAGCGAGTGCAGAACTCTAATGCATTATCAGTTCGCACATACTTAACAGTAGAAGAGAAAACATTCTGGATTTCATTAATAAGATTTTGAATGACACTTCCTGCTTCAGATTTATTTTTAAGAAGAAACGTCCAGGACACTCTAGAGAAGTCATCAACCACTACTAAATAGAACATGTGCCCCTGATGATCGGGCACACGACTTGGACCCAAATGTCTACATGAAGTAATTCAAACGAGGAGTGACTGCTCCGACTCTGACGACCTGGGAAGCTAGATCGATGGTGCTTCCCTAACTGACAAGCTTCACAACGAAAGGAGGAACTCGGAGAGATCTGAGGCAGTAGGTGACGCATTTTCTGCAGAGGCAGATGACCGAACCGAAGATGCCAGGTGTACGGAGATATGGCGCCTTGGGAATGCAGAGAGACACCAGCGTAGGAGTTACGGACTAGACGATAAAGGCCATTGTGCTCAGAACCACAGCCAATCACCCTGCCCGTCAGTATGTCCTGAAAAATAACAGACGATAGATCAAAAATAGCACGACAGTGCAATCACGTGTAATCTGACCAATGGATAGAGATTCATAGATAATTCTGGCGCATGTAGGACATTCTGTAAGTGCATAGAGGGTAGCAAAGCCGTCTCCCCCTGACCGATGATAGGAGAATGAGTTCCATCAGCTATGAGTACAGATCGACCAGGCTGTACAGCTCTGTAGGACTGAAGAATCTCTTTCTCACGGCATAGATGATGGGTAGGCCCCAGAGTCGACAATCCAACCTGTGAGGTCATGACAATGAGATGAGACTGAAGGACTACCTGAGAGACACTGGCAGAGGCGGATGTACTAGCAGACGCTGATGCTGCAACATCAGAAACTTCAGCATTCTCTGGCGACGATTGGGGCATGATATCACGAAGGTGTGCCACTAACTCTTCGAACCTGGGATCTGTGGCAGGAGCTGAAGGACCCTGAACATGATCCGCGACACGTGCAGAAGGGGGAAAACCGTGCTTGGAATAGCACGTATCCTCCGAATGACCAGTACGGCGGCAGAAAGAACACGTGGACCGTATGCGACCTCCACGTCCACGTCCACCATTTCCTCTGCCACGAAACGAGGACGAACCACCACGTCCCCTGGAAACTGCCATTGCAGACGGAGGCGCATTCGCTGTAGCGGATGGAACAGGTACACGACTGAGTCTCCTGTATACCTCTTCCATCGGCGGGATAGTGCATCTGCTAGAATCTGAGAGCGTGCTGCCTCGTACTCCGGGTCTAGGGCAGCGAGTAATACGCCAACCATAGTGGCGTTGCGGAACGTCTTCTGCTGTTCCGGTGTGGCTGTAAGCGGGGATGGTGCTATAGAGCTTCTCGAACATGCCACGAAGCGACGTGTACAGTGAATGGAGAGGCCTCCCATTCTGCTTCGTGGTAAATATGTCATGCTGCAACTGGAGCATCTTCGTCTCGTTGCGTACCTGAGAGTACGTCATAGCCAAAATATCCCACATCGCCTTAGCGGTGGGCTGGTGAAGGACATCATTCGCTATCTCCGTCGTAAGCGTACCTGAGAGCCAGACCTTGGCATACGCGTCGTCAGCCTCCCATGAGGCATAAATCCCTGTCTTCTCCGGCGGTTCATCCTCGGTAAGAATATGCTTCTTACCACACGACTTCATAAGACTGAGGAACTGCATCGCCCACAGCTCGTAGTTAGTCCCGTCCATTTTGACGATTGGTGCCGAACCTTTGAAGGCACCTATGGCGGGCATCTCAAGCTTGTGTTCTGACATAATTCCGGAGAAGAACAAGTACTGATAGACCAAGAAAGTATTGTCTACCGAGACCTTGTAGGATTCAAGTGCATAGGTAGACGATTAATGCACTTGAATCGACCATTAACGCCGAGTCCTAGCGAGGATGCGGTTCCTCGGCCACGAGTAGAGGCTCTGGGAGCCCCTACAACTGGATACGGCGGCTGAAGGACTGTTGACAGCGAGCAGGAGGCTGCGGGCTGGAGGCCGGGGGGCTTGGGCGGCGGTGTAGGGGCTGGGCGGCGCTGATCGGAGGGCCGCAAGGTGCTGGGGGGGCCCGCTGGGGCCTGGGAAGCCCGCTGGGGGCTGGGGAGCCCGCTGGGGGGCTGGGGAGGCCGCTGCGGAGGGCGCTGGGGGGCTGCGGAGCCCGCTGGGGGGGCTGGGCGAGGAGGCGGCGAGCCCGGGGAGGGAGGGTTCGAAACCCTAGGCGGCGGGAGAGGGGGGGCGGCGGTGGAGAACCCTAGGGTTAGGGGTTATGGCTCTGATACCATGTTAGAATACTCAGATGATTTATTCTATAGAGCCCTCGGGTCTCTTATATAGGGAGAGAGCCCTTGGGTAAATTACATGAGAGGTACATAAAGAAACTGAAATAACATAAAATAACATAAGAGACGAACAACTGTCTCTACAATATCTACACTCCAACTTGAGGGGAGTGTTGAGATATTAGGCATGGAAGGACATATCGATATCGGCAACATATCGATACAATATCGATACCGATATATCGCCGATATATCGGCGATATATCGACGCATATCGCCGAAACCCGGTATCCATTAGGCATTTCTCTCCTGTCGATACTCGATATATCCATATCGGCGATATATCGGTGACCTGTCGATACCGATATATCATCGATATATCGACGATATATCGCGATATGGCGATCCCTGATATTAGGTATCTTTATTATTGTTTTCTTATTTACTATTTCTTTTCCTTCTTAATGTAATTTTCCAATAGGTTCCTCTCCTATATAAGAGAACCCTAGGGTCTCTCATAATGATATGAATTCTTTTTCCCTCAACAGATATGCATTACTTCTTGAATATATGTATTAAAGTAAAGAAATAGTTTTTGTGTATTTCAATAGTTACTAGATATGTAATTCTTGCACTTCAATATTTGCAAGATATGTATCAATAGTTCATGGATATGTATTAAAGTAAAGAAATAGCTTTTATTAAGTGTTCTTATGAGAAATGCCATTTTATATATCATGCATGCATCAACTATAGTGTTTTTATATAGTTATTTATTTTCAAATTAAAAATAGGAAACCACCATAGAATTGCATAAACCCCGCATATGGCCCCACATAGCGCTAATCATATTCTGTGACCTGTCTGAACGTATATGCATATTGCTTTCATAAACCTTGGTCGTTGTGTGATCTGTTGTGTCATGTGAATCAAACAGGAGCACAAATTCCTCCATTCATTGTTCAGAAATATGTGATCAAAAAAGTGGCCTCCATACATCTCTAGACTTGAACTCTGCAAACGACGTCATCTGATTATTCGCTAAAGCAAAGAGGCACAGATAGAGAATAGCGATCACACAATAAGCCCTCCTTTGTCCAGGATCCGAACCCTTTTCCATTCCCCAAACTGATCTGAACAAGGATATAAACTCAGGGAGCGACATGTAGATGCCTCTCTAAAGTATAGACAGTGAAGCCACAATAGTAGTATTTGCAAACAGCTCAATCCTGGCCCTCATAAATCCACCAAATCAACTGGGTAAGCAAACTCCTGACTTCATCCCAAATCCGTAAGAATCCATTTCGCCATCAAGGAGTTGTTCATCTCTTTCAACTTAAGGACCCCAAGACCATTGTCATTCACAGGTTGAGTAATGGAGGCTCGATCCACAAGAATGATGTCCGTAGATTCGGTTGAGGATGACCAGAGAACATTGAGCTACATCGAACTTCATATGTTAGCAACCATGAGAGAAAAAATATCAAATTGATGATAACATCGCCTTCTCTGAAGCCAATTGGCCACCCCTAGGAAGTAGACACCTTCTAACCTGCCAATTTTTCTCCAATTTCTTAATCAAGGGCATCCTCTCGACCTTCTTCAACCGAATAGTCACCAATGGAAACACTAGATAGGTAATGGGTAAACATCCTTTAGGCGTTTCCAAGGTCGCCTCACATTACATTGCCACTTCCTTACTCATACCAAAAGGAACATAGGTAGACATACATCTACATTCGTCCGCATGTGCATCTATTTTATAGAGGATATGGATGATACGGATAGACTAGGATAAAAGCCGACTGCTTAGGTGAATTGATAATTTGATAGAATTCAGAACGCCTCTAAGTTGGTTAGCTAGTACCTTGACCAAGATAAGGTAGACAGTATTAGACAAAGAAATTGGTCTGAAGTCTTCCACTTTTAATGTCACCTCCCTTTTCAGAAGCAACAATATAATTGTGTGATTCAACATTTCCAACCTTGAATTGTCATCCCTGAATTCAAAAAATCATCAATCCCACCTCCTAAAACTCAATGAAGAACAATACGAGGAAGCCTTATGGGTCAAGAGATCCATCGGTATTTAGTTCAAAGACAGCAGAGATGATCTCCTGCAGAGTGAAATCCCAGGTGAGCCCATCTGCATGTGTTGCATATGTGCTAGTAACCCCACAACCAAACAATTACGTAGATTCAGATGCATTCCTTCTGTTTAAGCTCCACGTATTGTCACAATTGCCGACCAACTACGATGCCTCCCGTGACTAACACATTCAACCATGATTTAGTGAATGAATTTTCGTATGCAAAACCTGCTTTCCGTGGCATGAAACAATCAAGTGTTCACATCCCTTCTTTCAGTCATATCTGCCTCGACCTCTACCTCCACTCAACCTCGGTTGTCTTGTCTTCATCAACGATGATCTTCTGTTGCGACGCCCCAAGTGCCAATTCCTCCTCAGAAAGGTCCCTATTGTCTTCAACAGTATACTATCAAGACACCTCGCTTGTGCTTCGTCCCTTAGCTCCCTAATCCTCTGCCAAAGGTCGTTGTTGTACTTTTTTGATGATGTAGAGATCTTTTGGGAGTCTCTGGGTGGCAATTGAATGAGATCAGAGGCGGGCAGGATATAGCCTTATGTTGGGCTATATGACTGGCAACAAATGGTCTAATATATGGAACAAACGATTTTACATAGAGAATGTAACCATTAAGTGCTTCAAAAAATGCTACAAGCAATAGATGATACTGCATATTAGTAGCTTAGCTTGAAACTAATTTATATAGGCCATCAAGCAAAAACCTTTAGTTAAGGACGTTGAGTGAAATAGGAAAAAAGCAAGAATATACATTAGATGTTAGAGAGAGGTCTCTTACATCAATATCACTACAAGTATTAGAGTCGGCAGATATATCCTCGTATGGATCATGTATATCAAAATCTCCTATAAATCACTAATTTAATCACCTACCCTAAACTACAGCATGTCTCCCATTAACACTAATTCTAAGCTTCTCTCTGACAACCTAGAACTGTTGCCATAGTATCCCATCGTAACAGGCAATTAATCATAGGAGACATTCCAATCAAATAACATATGAATAATAACTTTTTCAAGAAACATTGGTTTGCCTGTTTAGATTAATTCTGTAAAGTGGAGAAGCTTCTCATCCTCTGGCAGAAATCCATTATGGAAAGTTGAGGGTGGCCTTCAATCCATGCCACTTTACTGACTAAATCTTGTCAATGGGAGGAAGGGGAAAAGAAAAAGAAATATGCGGATTCAAAAGTTGACTACAAAAATAGAGACATCAGATTTAAATGATACAGTAAAAGGTGAGTCTTATTGTTAATTGTGGTACAAGATACGATGTTGATAAAAAAACAGTTCAATCACGTGAAGTAATCAAGAGTTATATAACCATCTAAAACAAGGCTCAAGAGCAGTTCAAAACTTGATGCTCTGTAGCAAAATGGACATATCAGTTGTATGCCAATACGGCCCATCCAGCTATTTATCATTGTTCGGAATATATGGAGTGCACCTTTGATGGAAGCAATGGTGAAGGAGTTTGAGGTGAAGATTGGTGACAATAACATTCGGAAGAGAGATTCTTTTAGATATATGGGATCTATTTTGCAACAGGATGGGGAAATTGATGGTGACGTTACTAATAGAATAAATGCAGGCTGACTAAAGTGGGATAGGAGCCTCTGTTGTTCTATGTGATAAGAAAATTCCTTTAAAAATTAATGGAAATTTTACAAAGCGGACGTGAGACCTTCTATGTTGTATGGATATGAAATGTTTGGCCTATGAACCATAGACATGTGCAGAGAATAGTTGTAGCAGAAATGAAAATGCTAAGGTGGATGTGTGGACACACACGTAAAGATCGGATTCGGAATAATGCAATCAGAAAGAAAGTTGGTGTAGCTCCGATCGAGGATAAGATGCGAGAAAACCGCTTAAGATGGTTTGGTCATTTACAAAGAATACCAGTGGATGCACCAGTTAGGAGATGCGAGTGTTGGGATGTTGAGCCGGTTAAGAGAGGGCGAGGACAACCCAAGAAGTGTTGGAAAGAGACTATACGAAGGGGTCTTAGTTTTTTGGATATAAGCCCGAGATTGACCCAAGAAAGATCTGAATGGGAGCGAAGAATCCATGTAGCCGACCCTACTTAATTGTGGGAAAAGGCTTTGTTGTTGTTGTAGGCCAATGAAATGAAGTGGCATGATTTGGGAGTTAGTGAACTGCCTTCTACCCACAGCGAACCATCACTTCAGCCATTATTTTTCCCCATAAGATTCTAACCATTTTGCAATTAGTAAGTTTTCAGATGGCACTACTGGAATGTTCTTTCCAAGAGCAGATATGCCATTCAAATGTAGAACAACATCATCGTTACACTCATTTACCTTAATGAGATCTAGATCAGACACTGGTCAAGCTCTGAGGATGACTTGATTGGGGTATAGACTATAGCCGTATAGTCCTCGTCTAGGTTGTCTTCCCCGCCCCTCTGACCGACGATCTCAAGCAGAATTATTCGACGTGCTGTCTTTTTTGGCCCCCCCTCTAATGACGCAACTCGACTTTGTTAAATAGATTCCTTCATGTTCCCATCTGTCCATGGTTCTCCGAGGAGAGGGCACAAATCTGACATCCGTTACTTAACTTTAAAAACGATTCTACAATCTCCATAGGTAAAGGAAGAATAGGTAGAAATAGCATGGGCTAGTATCTTCCTATGGGGACTCAAAAAAACTAGTAAACCACGAAAAAAAGGGTATTTGGGGAATGAATGGGTAAAGTATAAGAAGACCGTGCTATAGTATTTTAGTACTCATCATCATATGCGATTGATGAAACTGAAGTGCTTGTTTGCGTGCCGGACATCCCCAAGGACAAATTACATTTCCTTCGTGTTCATACCTCAGGGTCTTTTGAACAGCCTTAGCTTATCTATCTTCTACAATCGATTGAACAGCCTTAGCTCGGAAAGAGTTGTCAATAAAAGAAAGGTTGCAGGGGAAGAGGCACCTCTTCATCCCCAGTGGAGGGGCCCTCCCCCTAATCTCAATGGCCGAACTAGACCCACTCGAGAGCAGCCGGTTGAGGAACTTGCTATGAACAGAACTTAATATGAAAGTACTAACAGATGTTTTGTAGAAAGAGCTGTTTAATTGCGATAAATAATCAGCATGCATGATACGGAGATATGAAAATTTTTGACGAATTTAATGACATCATAATGTCACTTCTAAATTTGCTAGGCATATCTTACAAGATAAAGATCGATGTAATCAAGCTGCAAATCCTTCAAAGTCAAATCAAGAGCCTCAGGGACGTCGTTGGGTGCATGATCACTGCACCTGAAATTGTATTTTATTCCATTAAATTACCATGGAAAACAAGTGTTGGAAATAAAGAGAGAAAATAATTCAGTTATGTGTGAATGATCTGAACCAGGTTGAGAACAAACCAGAGCTTAGAGGTAATAAATAAATCTTCACGTTTCACCGTGCCATCTTCAATTACCTTCTTTAAGGCAATTCCAATCTACAAGAAAAAATATCAATTTCCATGTAATGATCCAGATGTTAGTAGACTCAAATTAAACTAATAAGCAGGTTTGGCTAAATAATGCAGATGTTAATTTTATAGAAGCAAAAAATCCAGATGTTAGCACAAGACAACAATACCATCTACTTGAGAATTAGAATTTAGCTAACAACCGTTACATCAAAATTAGAATATAATTAGAAAATTACTAAGAATAAACAAGATGTCTTTTTCTTAAAACCTTTTTGTTAACATAGTTCAGAGGAGCTTAAAGCACGACTATAGTTCCACTTATAATGGGTCAAAATGGAAACGGTTGGGCAAATACATCTATTTGTCGATTGTTTTCAAGTACGAAATAAATGTTAGTAAGGGATCCGATCAACAATGCACAAAAACAACAACGATCAAGAAACATAAACACGCATAATCGTACAACACAAGGATTTATGGTAGTTCGGCAATATGCCTACTCCACTTGCTCACACCAATCTTTTGAATAAGTTTTGGAGTATAATGAGAGGCTGCCCCAAAAGCTTATTTATGCCGCAATTCTAGGTTAGGGTTATGTTTGAGTATTTTGTGGTATGCGTCACTCATATGTCGATGGGTAAATGGATCTCTCCATGATCCATTTACCCCATCCAAAGTTTAGTCCCACATCTACCAGTGGTGGAATTTGGAGGCTTTGTGGAGGCTATATAAGAAGCCCCAGACCTCCTGTATCAGATAAGAAAGTGCAATGAACACATCAGCCCTTTGAGGCGTTTTCTCGTGGTTTCATCTCGCTCCTTAGGGGGTAGGGTTCCACGTTAAAATTTCATTGTTCAATACTTATATTATTTTTCTCTAAATCCGCTTCCACATTCTTATTTTCTAGCATGGTATCAGAGCGGGTTTGATTCTCTAGGAGTTCATGTTTTGGATTTACTCGATATTTGATTTTCTGTAATTTATTTGAGTTTGAGATATGTTAATCAGTTCAATTCTTCGTAGAGATGTTTGTTTGCTTTGGATTCATGTGTGAATCAAAACCCTAATCAGGGTTGTGTGCAAGAACAAGCCTCTGGTTCCTCTCCTCTTCCAGGAGATCCCGACGCGCCGAATCCAGGAGTCCATATGGTCCTATGCTCCTATGTTGAGCAATCCTCATCAAGCGCACTGCACGGAGCCTCAACCGGGGGCGATGGGATTCCCCAGCAGTGCTCCAGGCCCATCTTGCGAGCCCCCACGTAGACAGCACCACCTCGCAGAGGACCCAGCAGCCTTCTCCTATTCCAGGAACCTTATCTTGTTCATGCTCAAGCGACGAACCTTTGCGAGAAGCCCCATCTTCTTCTGATTCAATCGCGAACGGGAGGAGGAAGATGTTCGACGTCTCGCGTGTCCAGAAGGAGCTCGTTGAATGCAACAGCGACACCTACAATCGGTCCTTTCCCAACGCAGACGTTGCTCCTCTCCCCTTGATCCACAACATCAGGCGGCGGCAGCCCCAGCCGCACAACCCCAGGACAGTGGCATCCCCAGGCCGCACAGACCCAGGTGCCGCAACATCAAGCGGCAGCAACCCCAGGCCACATAGCCCCAAATACTCCCCCTTTGGCAGTAACCCCGAGAGGCATCGAACCCCAATGGTAGAGGGTACGGAATGTGATGTGATAACACATTGATTTGTGATTGAATTCCAACCCATGAATGGAGGGGGTAAACCGAGTTACCCTAGGGTAACCCTTTAACCAAACGGACCCTAAATAATTGCTTGTCTACCTCTCCTTCAATTCTCGGCCCGACAACATCCACAGCACCAATTTTGTCCCCGTCTCTTGCTTTAAAACAGAACAGCACGAGCCTCTAGCTTCAAGTGCCATTCTAGAGCTTCGACGAGCTTCCTATGTCACCTCCCCGACAACAAAAGCTCTTTATCCATGTCAGCTCGTGGATTATTGATCACAAGTTCTACTATCCAAGTATGCTAACTCAGAATCCTTGGTCACCACTAACAATCCCACCTATTTTTCTCTAGTCAACAACAATCCCTAAAGGAGTACAATGCATTAACATTATAGCACATGAGAATCGGTACTTCGCGAATGCACCAAAAATGTTATTGGTTACAAATGGCCTTTACAACTCAAGTACCATCCTAATTATAGTCTAAAACATCATACAGTTCACTTGGTAGCGAAAGACTTCCATCATTAAAAAAATACTGACTACACACATAATTTCAGCCAAGTCATCAAGTTCGTCATTCCTACAGTATTATCCATTGACATCACCAAAAAGTGATCGCTTCATCAACTCGACATCAACAACACTTTCCTTCGTGGTAATGTTTCTCTGAAGTCTACATGTTGAAGGTGTCTGGTTTTGTAGATTTAGAACACCTAGAGCATGTATAATTATATAACCTAAAGAAGTCTCTTGACATCTGTTAAAATAAATAAAATAGAATGTGAAATCAGAAAACAAGAAAGAAAACTTGGATTTATGTAGAACCCTGCTCTTCCAAAAAAACGGGATGAAACCATGTTAGAAAGCCACAAAGGGTTGGATCTTCTATTGAGTTTCTCGATGAGTACAGAAGTTTGGGACTCTATGTGAGCCAGCCAAAAATTAACAACTCCCATCACTCATCCATGTGGGACTAAATAACTCCAAACAATAGTCAAATTGAGAACTCTATCAACATTCCCCCTCGAGATGGAGTATGGAATGTCTAGCATGAACAATACAACACTCAACACACACAAGTCGAGTACATATATCAAATACATCTTTCAGTTGTATCTTCTCGCATTTGTGATATGGGGAATATGCAATTGTTGTTGGAGGACTCTTGAATGCTTTGGTGAAGAAAGATTGAAATAGGGTCTCTTCAAAGGAGACCTCTGTGAATGTTGCTAGTATATGATGATTTGAACAGAAGGCTTCTATGAGGAATCCATTCTTGAACTAGGCCTCTCCCACACTGGCTCATAGTATGTGATCTCTGATCTAGAGTTTGCATGTATCTCTCTGTATCAAGCCTCTACCGTAGGTCTCTGACATATGTGCTCCATAGACTATGAGCATAGATCATGAATATGTTGACCTCTTCAACAAATGATCACGTGTTCCTCATAAAACAAGGAGGTGTTCTCAAACACTCCTCATGTCTCCTATACCAATGTGGGAGATACAAATTCCATCTAAAGCACCCCTCCCCCTCTTATTCTCATCAATAATTTTCATCAACCATCATTTTTTTGCAATCATCATTCCTTCCATTTTGCAACTCTTCTCTTCCCAACATCTTCTTCCTCTCTTTTTTCAAACTTCCATTAACCCTTTTTAATGCAACCTTCCTCCCTTTTTTCATAGTTGTTTCATCACTTTTTATGCAGCTTCATTTTTTATGCAAAATTGTGGTACGCGTGCACTTGTGATCAAATACTAAACATGGTCTCTAGAACATACATTTAATATGAAAACATGCGTTCAAAGGTAATAAGAGTGCGACAGTAGTTTCTTTATTTTCATTATATGAATCTTTATTTGAAATTTTCGTGTTTGAATTTGGTGCAGCATACTCCAGAGTATCTAGTGAAAGCACTGAATAGGATATATTCTACAAAACATTTCACCAGCGATTCCTCTCTACAGGAGAACGCCAGCTTCTTCGTCGTTAGAAAATCAAGCAAAGCAATCGACAAATTAAGATGGAAGACTTTCAAATCATTATACAATAGAGAAGCCCAGCAACGCGTGTGCAATTAAGAATCGAGATACCTCCTTCTCATTTTGATAGAAACGGGCGCAATCGACATGCCTGTATCCTGCCTGCATCAACATCAAGTAAAGAAATTAGCAATAACTTCGGATTGGCTCGAACCACTATATTTCATGAGGACTGCCAATGTGAAAAACTTAATTGGTAATCAACGAATAAAAACAGAATGAAAGACAGAGCAGCAAAGAGTGTAATATAAATCAAGTTAGGTGACTTGTAATACCAATTAATAAAACAAAAGTAACTAGTTAACTTCGATATCTATAGAAATGATCACATTAATAAAACAATGTTCTTGGAATGGTTCTCGATTCTGAGTGGAGCTGCGAAGGTTCACTCGGATTTGACTCTACTGAGGTTTGATAAAGAAGCGCAAAAGACTACATGTGAGACAAGAGTAAGCACGAGTGGAGAGGGGAGAGGAGGACCTTGATGGCTAGGACTAAGGCATCGGCGACGATGGATGGGCCCGCCTGCCAAGTGCCGAAGCCTATGGAAGGGATCTTGGCGCCGGTGTTGAGGATGAAGCTGTGATGGATCCCCTCCCCCATAATCTCCGCCGCCTCCCACGACCTGCACACCCACCGCCCCCTTAGCCCGTGTCTGTCCTTTTTTAGAAGGTTATGGTTGCATATTTGCCCATTCATCAAAAGGAGATGCACCGTGCACGTGAACATGATGAGGAGGCCGATAGGAAGGCTGATGTCCTCGTACAAGCACTTATGGAAAATCTTACTCTACGTGAAGGAATTTTTTTGGTTGGACCATATGGAACTGTTTGTGCTTTTCGGTATATAATATATATATACACACATACACTTATCGGCAATCTTGCAAAAACGGGATACTAGCTCGGTTTGTCAGTCCGACTAGTCGAATTTTGGGGGTATCATGACTTGACTAGGATTAATCAGGTGGTCGGACTAACTTTTGTTTGTTAACTTGACTAGTCGGTCCAGTAGGTTGATTAAGCGACATACTTTTTTCATACAGTTATTGATGTTTGTTTTTCTGATTTTTTTACAAATAAAGTATATTTAAGATGCTTAATATATAATTAAAATTTAATTGCTTCTATGTGTATAAATATAAGAATATGTGTATAAAAATGATTTTATATATTTAAAATTATTAAAAATATATAAAATCAATTAAAGTCTGACTAAATCGAATTAGTTGTCCGACTGTTATCCTTGATCAGTGACTAGATTAACAGATTATTGACTAGTAATTTTTGCAACCTTGCTTATCGACTATTAGTATGAAGATCGACATGTTGCATGTGAGGGGTAAAGTTGCATAATGATGGTATATATATGAGTCGTTGGATGACAAAAAAGTGGAGAAAACAAGTTATTTTTCTAACATATGAAGAAAGGACATATTGGAGATGAGTTAGGGAAACTTCAAGATAGAGAGTGAGAAGGACAAATTAATCCACAAATTCAAAAGAAAGTTTTGTAGAGGATGATTTTGTAAAGATCGTATACTCATATAGTGCATACTTATTTATGACAATCACTTCACATTTATCAAAGATGATTTGCTCCTTGACTCCAAATGTTCCTACCACCACATCTTATAGACATTGGTTCTCCATGTGCATTACGGACAACGACTCATGATGTATAACTATAGGACCCGATACTCGTCGGATAGAAGATGCTTGATGGAGTTATGGATACACTAACATATGTTCATCATGTCCCATACATGACAAGGAGCATCGGCTCCATTTAAGTTTTAGAAGAACGGCACCACAGGAAATGGAACCTTTCAGGATGAAAACAGGCGACAATCAACTAATGATCATCCCCTGTAGCACCTATATGGGACGGCCTCTACGTGACCGCCTCCTATTCCATCAATATAGGTGACGACCGATATCCATCATCCCCTTCAGTTATTAGTCATAGGGGACGATCGTCGTTGACTGTCTCCATTGCTCCTCCCCCATCTTTGGACAAATATTGGGCACTCGAAAAAGCCGTAGGGGATGATTAGACCGTCCCCTTTATACTTCTGTCAGCGTCATGGTTGAGTTGAGGGTGAGGTGTTCGGATTGAAGGGGATGCTCATCATTGACCGTCCCCATTATTCTTCCCACTCTCTTGATGAATATTGGACACTCAGGAAGCCTTAGGGGACGGTTTTGATCGTCCCTTATGTGCTTTTATCCGTGTCGTGGATGAGTTTAGGATGAGGTGCTCGGATCGGAGGGAATGGTTATCGTCGACCGTCTCATCTGCCCCCCCCCCCCCTGGACGAATATTGGGCACTCGAGAAGCCTTAAGGATGGTTTCGATCGTCCCTTATACGCTTCTATCAGCATCGCAGATGAGTTGAGGTTGAGGTGCGGATCGGAGGGGACGGTCAATGTCGATCATCCCACATATCCCTCTCCCCCCCCTTTGGACGAATATTGGGCACTCAGGAAGCCTTAGAAGATGGTTTCGACCGTCTTATGCTTCTGTCAGCATCACGGATGAGTTAAGGATGAGGTGTTCGGACCGGAGGGGACGGTCATCGTCGATCATCCTTATTGTTCTTCCTCCCTCTCTAGATGAATATTAGGCACTCGGAAAGCCTTAGGGGACGATTTCGACTGTCCTCTATACACTTGTGTCAATGTAGCGGGTGAGTTGAAGGTGAGGTGCTTGGATCGGAGGGGACGATCATTGCCGGACGTCCCATCTATTCCTCCCCCCTCTTGACGAATATTGGGTACTCACGAAGCCTTAGGGGATGGCTTCGACCATCCCCTACACGCTTCAGTCAGCGTCGTGGATCAGTTGATAATGAAGTGCTCGGATCAGAGGGGATGGTCATGGCGACCGTCCCATATAGTTTTATAGGAGACGTTCATGACCGTCACCTCCGTTATAGCAGAGATATTTCACTTAACTGTGCCATTGGGGACAGTCAAAAGGACCATCGTCGGTGGTCGTGTCGGAAAAAATCCAACATGCCCCATTTCCATCCATTCTTCTCCAAAAGTCTTTTCCAAACCCACCTCCACCCCCCCCCCCACCCGCGTTGACATCGCTCGCCACCCCTATGCCTCCCGTGGTCGACGGCCTCCCCCTTCTTGCACCTGTGGTGTTTGTCGATGATCCTTTTTATCCGTTCTCCTTTGTAGGCTACATGCTCTCCTTGATATCACTTATCTCTACTCGAGGTATTATCTTTGGTGTACTAGTTTATATATATATATATATATAACCATGTTTTAATATTAATACAATGCTACTAATATATTGCTTGTGGTATATAAGTTGTTTATATATTGTGGTATGATTTGTGGTATGTTTATTTTGTGTTATGGACTGCGGTATATACACATGGACGTATATAACATGATTTAGTATACCCTTAAAAAATCATGTAACATTGCTTGATGTATCATTAAAATTTCATGAGATATGTATATGATTGTATGAACCTTAGATAGTAACATCAGTAAGTTTATCATTTAGAATGCTAAAATAGTAGGCTATTGAGCTAAGATTAAAATCTAGTGTTCTATTAGTGGAGCAAAAATGGATAAGAAATGGATGGATAGGAGATTTGATGATTTTTGAAACTATAAGAGAGGAGTATTGACATTTTTTATTGGGCATTTCAATTGAAGAATGTAAATAAAAGATTTGAAAATAACAAATTTTGTTGTCCATGTGTGAGATGTAAGAATATTAAATATAACGATAGAGATGAAGTTTATAATCACCTAATACTGAATGGATTTTTGTTACATTATTCAGTTTGGACCGGATTTGGAGAAGTTATAGAGCAGATATGAATAGATGAAGATATAAATGTTGGTGTAGGAACTTCTACGCAAACTAAGAACTTTGATAATGAGTTGGTTAATTTGATGTATGGCCTGAGAAGACGTGAAATACAAGATTCAATTCATTTGATAGGTTTGAAGATAGTTTGATAAATGCAGCAGCCATGTTGGCTCCTAGGGTTGAAATGTCATGAATAAATTTTTTATTGTAAATATTTAAGATGAAAGTAAGGAACTGATCAACCGCTACAATGGTGACATATGTATTGTCTTTGATCAAAAAATTGTTGAATAATCTTAAAAAGTATCCAAAGGATTGAAAGATGTGAAATAACAGTTTCAATCGTTAGGTATGAAATATGAGAAATTGATGCTTGCGCTAATGATTGTATACATTTTTTGAGAGAAGTTTTACATTTAGAATGTTGTCCACATTGTGATGCATCTAGATATAAAGAAGATAGAGGAAATATAAAGAATAAGAATAAGTCATTGAAAATATTACGTTACTTCCCTTTGATTTCAAGATTAAAACATCTTTTATGTCGGAAAAGGCCACAAAGTGGATGATGTGGAATGCTCGTTCAAAAAAAGAGATTTTAATGGAATTATACGACATTCATCTGATATAGAAGAATCGATAAAATTTAACCAGAGATGTCCCTATTTCTCAGAACATAAGAGGAATATAAGGTTGAGACTAGCTTCTTACGATGTCAATCCTTGGTAACGTGAGTACTAGTTACAATATTTTGGCTCGTGATCTTGGTGGCCTATAATCTACCACCATGGATGTCAATGGGTTCTTCGTTATGATGATGACACTGTTGATTCTTGATTCTAAAGTTTTGTAAATGCAATTGATGTATACCTGCAACCGTTGTTAGATGAACTAAAACTGTTATCACATTATACAAATTAGAGAAAATTTCCCCGCATTTTTTGATGTAATGGTGCATCTAATATTTATTTAGCGAGTGAAGAAAGAATCAGTGGACCGATTCAGTATCATTGGATGTATCCAATAAAACGATACCTTAGAAAATTGAAAAATATGGTCTTCTATAAGGTACAACCTGGAGGATGTATTATTGAGGGTTATCTTTGTGGAATGTGTATTATTTTTTGTGAGATTTATGTAGGAGATGGAAGTGTATGGTTCTATCGATTTGAACGAAGTAATGAAGGCGAAGTCCTAGTCAAAGAAGATGATTCTTGATTATGGATCTTTCAACCTTGTGGCAAGTATATACTTAACAGGGTCTGTCGAGTAATATTTGACGAGGATAGAGATTCCACACAATATATGAGATTGATGAGTTTTTTTATGAGTACAATTTATTATTTACTGAAAGTCATCTTAAATCTCACTTCATCAATTTGTTCCGCACACATGTGAAACAGTTAAGGACATAGTGATAACATATAGAACTCAAACCTTTATTTTCTTAAGCACGCATCGTATTCACAAGTTATTTTATACAATGGATATATTGTAAATGGATACAAATTTTGAACAAAATTCGATGACAAGATGAAATCAACACAAATGCCAGGTGTTACAATGAAAACATATTTACCTTCCGGTTTAGACATCTGCTAGGAGAAATTCTTGATATAATAGAGATCGGCTCTACTCATGTGTGTCAATGTGTTCTTTTTAAGTGTAATTGGATCGATGTTGGTCGCGAGGTATATGGTACCAAAAAGATAAGAATGGAGTTATTTCCTTAAAACAATCTGGGAAGTTACAAACAAATGAGCATTTTACACTTGTTAGTCATGTGGAACAAGTATTCTACGTCCCAGATAACTTAAGCGATGGGTGGATTATACCCGTGAGGACAGTACCACGTGACTCCTTTGATCTTAAAGATGATGATGAGTTATTAAATATAGATGATGCCTATCAAACTGAGATTCCAGAACATCCGTCAGGTGTGATAAATGTATATGTGATGACATGCACTAGAAGATTTTGTGAAAGGTTCCTAAATCCTTAAAGTGTAAGTTCATTAATATTTTATCACATATTTATTTGATGTTATATTTGATATATTATTAAATACTTATTAAACTATTTTTAATGTTTCATTATTTATACTTATATGCCACCACGTCCTAGAAGCATCAAGAATGCACCGCCTGCATCCCATACAGGTCATGACTCCTATGATCTTACAGGGTTGGGGAGCTTTGCTAGATGTAGAGGCCCATCACAGTGACGTGTCTTGGACCGTCTGCGTACCGGATTGCTGGAGATGATGTAGTGAGGGAGAATTCAGTTTTGTTTCGAAGTTGGTTGGGATAGGTGTGCAAAGCGTGAGTTCCCATACACATGACAGATTAACGTCTAGTTGAGCAGCCAATCAAGGATGCCATCCTTCATGATTTTGAGGTAATTAAAACTATTAACATGTTAAATTTATAGAGTTGTTGTACATATGTAATTAAAAACTATACTTAAAGTAATTCTATAATTAATGTATTAAAGTTGTTTTTTCAGGCTAGTTTTCCATGAAATCGTAATGTAGATTTGAATGCTCTAATCATAAGAAATGACACAGAATTACTGTGCAAATATCATGGTTTTTTGAAGGCCCGAATAAGTAAAGTATATAATGATAGATCATGCTTTTTTTCATCATTAAAACATGTAATTAACTTGTTTAATTAATTTCAAAACTTTGACCCAAAGCTTCTATTAGAGGTACTTTTGGCAAATTGCCCTCTTAATGTACTTATGAACACTGGAGGGTATCGATATACGTCTAGATGGGGGGAAGAACATGGTGTATGATATGTGTGTATTTAAAAAGGATTGGAAATGTAATGTTTAATTCATTTACTTCTTATATGGTATCTCAAAGAGGAATGACGAAAATCAAAAGAAAGGTTTCCAGCCTATCCATAGAATGAGTAGAAAGAATACAAATCAGCTTAAGGATGATTTTGTAAGTAATTTACTATATACATTATATTTTAAATTCATCCATTATTATATCTTTAAATTATAGCATAAGTCTTAATTATTTTTCCTTAGGCAATGGAGAACAATCGTGTGCCTAGTCGAATGGAAGTTTTTGAGAAATCCAAAAGTCAGGATGTAGGCGGGGAAATTCACTAGGTAGATCCTAGATATGATCCAATTCATGTAAGAATTTAATAATACTTTTTCATTTGTTATAGTAATTTAAATGATTTATGAAGTTTAATTAGAATAATTTTTTAGGAGGAGATGATCAAACTCACAACCACTGGCTCTCTAGATAGCACAGGTACGAATCAACCACCTCTTACTCATGATGTGACATTCCTCCATACGATCGGACTAGAGCATCATAGACTAGTTCGTGGTGACGGTCATGGTGCTACCCTTCAGAATTGGTATGGAGTAGGGAGCAGCTCATCCTCCTCTCAGAAAATACAAAGGGAGATGGAGTTAGAAAGTCAAGTGACGAGTATGAGTGTTGCAATTCAGGATTTACTCCAACAATGACAATTTGTAATTCATTCATGCATGCATAACAAGCTGGAGCTTCAACTAGCCAACACAATCAAGTAATCAAGTCACGAGGCTAGGCGACAATGATGAAGGAGAAGCAGAAGACGAAGATGACGATGACAATGAGGATGGAGACAAGGATAAGGATGATGACGACGATGAATAGTTTATCACCTGTTTAGTTTTGTTGTATTAATTAGTAGAATACTTTAGTGTATTGTATATTTAGTTTTAACAATATAATGTAGAGCAGTTTAGTTTGTTGTTTAAATAGTTTGAACAAGTTAAGGTAGAGTAGTTTACTTGAATTTCTCAGCATTACTCATTTCAGAATATTTCTTGTAATCTATATGTGAAATGAATGTGTTTGCTTTTTTCTTGATCATTCTCTTTATGATGAAGAGTAGATATTGATAGAGGTACTGAATAATTCATGTTAAAGTAGTATGCATGGTAGAATAAAGGTCATATCATGGAAGCTTAATTTTTTGTAGCAGAGAATCAAAGGGGACGGTCGCGACCATCTCTTTAGACAAAATTACCCCGTCCTGTTGAATCATAGGGGACAATCCAGTGAGATTCATGGGACGGTCGTGACCGTCTTGTCTGACTAAACCCATAGGAGACGGTCACAACACTCCTTTATGACATACCCTAAGAGTGCAATGAGATGTTGGTCGAAGATTTTAGGGAACGATTGATGAACGCGAAATCTGCCTCTTTAATAATCTAAAATTGTCGTAGTATAGGAGGCAAATTTAGTTCGTCAAAACCACAATCTTTGAATGTTGTGGAATATTTTTTTACTTGGCAAGTCTACGAAGGTCGAACACAGGGAACGATGAATCTTAGTTGCGTGGTTTTAAACTAAATTAAATAAGTAATTAATGTTTGAGTAATTTCTGTGTTGAGAACAATGTAATGATGAAGATGCTATGCAAGGAAAATAAACAGAAATGAATATGCCCAGGATCTGTGATTGGAAACAGGTTAAATACTCGAATAATGTGATCAATAATTTCACCAAATTAATCACAAATCAAAATGGATCTCACTCGATGCTTCAGATTTATAAATTGACACTCAGAATAATTTGAAACAAGATACCAGGCCTCCAAATGTCTCTGATTCAATTCCTCGAATTGCTGACAATAATCTTAGAGGAATTGATCTGAATTAATCCCCTGTAGAATCTAAACTATTGAGAATAATCAACGAAGGTGTAATCAGATTAAAATCAAAATCCGAATTCCTGCAAAAATATCATCAAATTCTCAAGCACCAATATGTCAAAATTAGCCTGCATATGTCATCAAAGATCCACAAATGATAATAATCAGTAAACAACCTCAGATCTGTTCACAAACTATGCTAAATGATAGAGCATGAAAATAGCTTCAAAATGACATGTTGTATGTTGTAAACGGAGTTCGTATGAGAAAGATATGCTAAAATAAAATTGTTGGGACTAAACTGTAAATAAAATAAAGTTTCTCTCTCAAAAAGGTCCCTGGATGGGCTTATCTGCAATTTATAAAAGTCAGAGGGGCCTTTCTGCAATTTACCCCTGGTGGGGGATATATTCGCAATATCAAGAACTTCTGGATATGAGGCTGCAATTTTCCCTTAGATACACGTGCCTTGCACGTGCCTATGAAGGCTCGGATAGCAAGGCGGAGGCTCGGGCGCCGAAGCAGAGGTTCGGACGGCCCGAGCTTAGGTGGCAGTGGCTCGAGGCTCGGATGGACCGAGTCTGTGATTCGGAGCTCCGAAGCTCAGGTTGGGAGTCGAGGCACGGGCTCGTAAACCAAAGCTGAGTCTCGGTTGTATCGAGCTTACGTGTAGAAAGGTTCGGGGAGTCCGAGCCTCTAGGCTGGGGCCTAGACTCGGACTGGATGACATGGCCACCGATTGACCGTCAGATCCAGGGCTGATTCCCCGATCCAACGGTGCCTGCTTGCAGCATGGATGTCGGGGGCGCAGTGGGCGGAGCGCCTCTCCGCCTGGAGACGGAGGCGCGGGGGATGCTTGACCGAGATTGGTTGACGTCGAGGATGGCGGTTGAGCAGCTGAGCACGGAGGTCGTGCGGGAGAGGAACATTGGTGGAGATGATCTACCTGCAGGAGGTTAGCAACAGGAGAGGTGGAGGACGAATAGGGGGGACTCGAGCATGGTTGTTTTGACGCGGGTGAAGGTTGGCGAAGGACGACGGCGAAACTCTTTGCAAGAGTCGCGATGGTGGTATGTGTAAGTGCGAGCTTGAAGGTAGGTCTCCAGCGGAAGAGACCCAAGCTCTGTAGCAGCGATGCCGCAGTTACGAGGCATTGTACTCACCTCGGATCTTGCCAAGTCGGAGGAAGTCGGTGCTGTCACCACCGGCGAAGAACCTCGGCTGTGTAGTGGCGGATGATGTGCGAGGCCGGAAGGAGAGGGTTTTATAGGAGGGAAGGTAACGGCTGCGACGGAGGGGCGTTATGCGAAGGTGGAGGAGGCGGAACGGCCGCGCATGGTGGCTTGATGGCCACGCATGGCGGAGCAGGGGGAGGAAGGCAACGGTTGGGGAAGGGGAAGGTCGGGTCACGTGCCTCGCACGTGACCAGGGAGGTGGAGAGGTCACGTGCACGGCACGTGACCTGAAAAGAAGAGAGTGAGTGGAAGAGGTGGGGGTGACATGTGGCATGCTCAGAGGCTGTCACACATCACCCAAAAAAAATTCAAAATTTAAAGATAAATAAAAATAGAAAAGAAATAGAAGGAGGCATCGGATCGAAAAATTCCCTTCACAAAAGTTGTTTGTCTTGACGAGATCTACAACTTTCATGAAGGACCCGGGAGCAAAAGAGGTGACTTGTGTGAAGTGGTATTTTTGATGGTTCTCCATGTGTGTAGAAAACCGGATTTTTGGGATTTTGTAAAATTTTTGGTGGTTTTAAAGAGAATAAAAATTATAGAAAAATACTATAAAATACAAAAAAATTATTTACATACTAAACTGATTTTTTTGGGATTTTAATAAATAAGAAAATAGGAAAATAAAATAGAAGTAAGAAGCACACAATTTTTATACAGACTCATAACGGACACTTGGACTCGGTCAGTTTATTTGATTTCAATTTTAATCTGAATTTGGGATTTTGGGTTGCTTAATAAAACTTTCATAAAAGAACATGAATGAAAAAGAAATAAATTTAAAAGGGTTAATTATGTACATAAAAACTCAGGTCAAAAATAGCAAAAAGTCCAAATGCGCAAAAGAGGCCCAAAACCCAACTTTCACATATGAGCTCTGAATTTTACGAAATTGGTCTTGTTTTGAAGGTATTTGAAAATGGAGTACTTTATAAGTGAGTAGATCAAAATCAGACACTGTATGAGGGAGATATGCTCGTTTTAGTCCGTCAGATGTGAAATTGGACTTTGGGATTATTTGACACTTATTGGGGTTAGTACTTTTTTTATATTTTTATTTAATAAGGTTAATAATATCTACACAATGGAGGTGGCTTGGGGTCATTCGTAGTTAGGATGAATTAACTAAAAATAAGAGGAGTTAACGGCTTTTTGGGGTAATTTACACTTGGGACTTTTAATGTAATTATGCATGATGAAATGCAAATATTTTTTACACATGTATGGATGCTAATGATGCTCTGTTAACGATTAAATGTATGCGAATTTTGAGGAACATAGCTTAAATGATCAATTTTAGCATGATGAATACGGGATTCATCAACGGTCAAGGCCGTCCCTTGAGGCTCTAATAGATAGGACGGTCACGACCGCCTCCTAAGTAGTCATTCTACTGGATGGTCATGATTATCCCCACACTTAATTATAAGGGATGTGGTAAACTTCGTCCCTTATGGCAAATGGGACGTGACCTGTAGAGACGGGATGGCGACCATCTCCTTTGATCCTAGGGGACGGTCGCTAATTAAAGGGGACGCAATTCAACCGTATCTTGTTATGTACTTTTCTGTAGTGCGGGTAGAATTGTTAACTGTTTCATCATTTGGATATGTATGACACCATGCTATGGCATCTTAAATTGGGGCATCTTAACGAGACAAGAAATAACACTCTCATCATAAGAGGACATCTTGGTGGCCCGAACATGGCAAATTGGACTTCCATGAGTGCTTTGTATTTCTGGCATGCAAACATGATGGATTTTGGATGATGTTGGTCACAAGACCAATGTTACATTGAAGCTGTGTTCTTGTTGATACACAGAGTATCTCAAGGTCCCTCCGAAGTAGGTATACAATACATATTGCCTTCCATTGACGATTATTCTAAAAAAGATTGTATTATAAAATTCAATACAAATATGACTATTGAGACACTTAAATTAGTTAGGAAACAGTTGGAGAGAAGCTGGCAGACAAGAAGATTGAGAGGTTTAGGACAAGGAACGGATTAAAGTTCTATTCAATAGAATTCAATGAGTTCCATAAATATGAAGGTATCACCAAACACCAAACGATCAAATACATATCGCAATAGAAAGGGGATTTGTAGATTACATGAATATAAGACTTTTATCTAAAGAAAGATGCAAGCTGAAGATCAATGATTTAAGTAGAGAATTATTGGGTCAAAACGATAACAACAACCCACTTTCTTGATAACAAATCTCCCTTATCCATGTTAGAAAACATGCCACGATAAGAGATATAGTTTAGACAACCTAGTGATTGTTCAAAATTGAAGAAAATTGTTGTCATATTCATACACATGCTACCCCATGAAGAAATTAAATTTATCATGATATATATTTTAATGTGAAGTCTTCATCCCAAATCACTCGAGTTGATGATTGATAAAAAAATATTTTCTTTAAATGGCATGTTGTTTTGTCTCTCAAGAATGGTTCGAGATGCAGATGTAGATGTGAGTTCTAACAAGTAGGTGGAGCTTGAGGTTGATAGTCTAGCCATATAATGATCATTTGTTTGGGCATGATAAGAAAAGGAAGTCATATCAGGAGTAGGATTTTGTGAATATATTGTTGCATGTAGACAATGGCAAAGAGCATTCAAGTCATTCATCTAGATATGCATAGTTCACTTTTCAACATGCATTGTCTTATAGGTTGTGAATTATGACTACTATGCTTTACTTGGTTAAAGAGGGGCATATTGACCTTGATAGGGCTGTTGATGCATAAACTTGATTGCGAATATCTTCTCATGCATCTTACCGTTTCCGTAGATGTATTATCCAAGCTTTTGTTGATGCGACCCTCTGATTTTGACATTCCTCGATCTCACATATATTGTCATAAAAATCAATACCATATGTGTGTGGGGGTGTCTCTAGCCAAGGAGGTCTCGATATCTCAAGGGGCCTAACAATTAGCACCAATACAACATGGTGTAATCATTGACACAAGGATAACACTTACTGCACGTTCCATATGCCATTCTATTCCAATTGTCTTCTTTTCTGAACCTACGACAAAATCTTTATTTCTTCAATTGATCAATCTTCTTGTGTTTTATGGGAACTGTGTCTTTGTTTCGAAGAAATGGCGCTCTGTGTCCCCTTTGAGAGAAAGATCCTCTCATTCCAAGTAGTTAGGCCTGCACAAAACCCAAACCTTGACCATGGTCCTTGATTTTATGTCATAGAGTGAGTCTCGAAATATTCATTCCTTTAATTCTTCTTGGAATGCACCAATGGTAGAAGTCATCCGAGGGTCTGATGCACTTCATATGCAGGTCCTTGAAGAACTCTTGTAAGCCATTATTGTTTACCCTCACATTTCCTAATGGTGTGCAATATGCGAGGATCAACCTTCAGCGTGAAGCTGAATGTGACATGCTTAACATATTTTTGGGTTAGCTCCTGTAACAGTTCATGGATTTTGTGTGTGTGGTTTGGGGGGGGGGATGCTGAACTATAGTATGAATGAAACCATAAGGAAGGAATGGAAATACTAGGCATAGCTGCATCATTATAGGTTCGCATGACCATGATGAACAAGTGAAGAAAATTGTGGAGGCCGAGTAAGAGTTGGGATGTCTACAATACCCCCACCCCTTATTTTTCAATCTTTCTATATATCTAATTGGCTCGTCGCACAAGATTTGGAGACCAAAATATTCATCAATGGAGCCTTCCTTTTTAGTCTTTTCATGATCATGGTGGTATACTGGTTGATTATGAACTCACACTCTATGTTGTGGATCCTCATGCAACTCTATGGATGCTTTGAGGTTCTCCCTTTCTCAGCAGACCATTTGCCTTTAACGTAGATCCCTTTCTCGACAGGGGCAGCTCGGTGCTCTTTGCCTTGTCCCCTTTCTCAATTGAGAGGTGGGAAACTATCGATAAGTACAACTCTAGAAGGACACGTGATCTTCTTCGCGGAGAAATTGAAACTACTTTTGAGAAGTAGTTGTCTTTCTGACATACATTGTCAATCAGTATGGTCAACTTGTTTGATGAGGGACATCTAACTCACCGAGAAATCTTAGGTGCAAAACATGCAAATAAGGATCATTGGATTTGTACCAGGTTCCATCGAAGTGGTGTCCATCATGGGGAGATAGATGTCCAATGCACCAACCCCCTCGGATCTAGTCTCCCACAATCTCTCTTACAGATAGCCGAGGACTCAAATGGTGTAATAGTGGAAGTGAAGAGAACTTGGTTCGGAGAAAACTTGGTCTTATTACACTATTGGGGGAAAGTGTGCAAGGCGCTTACTCTACACAGTCTTACACATAGAGAAAACATATATAGTTGGATCATGGGCGTCTTATGGAGTTCGATGTTCTTAACCTATGATCCCTTGGATCTCTATGGAGGTAATGGATGCACGACTATGAAGGGACCAGGTGGAGTAATCATGTTGCTGGTCACATATCAATCATGAACAATGATATTATATAATTCTACCATCTTTGAGATTCGATTTTGTAGTTGTTCGATCAAAGGTCAATTTAATTTTATCTAGCTTATTTATTGAGGGTTTAACATGCTTCTTCTTTTGACGTCAATTGTCCGAGTTTGGTCCCTTCTTGATATGGGTCATGGGCATCTTAAGGTTCTCAACTAGCATGTTGGATAGGTCCAATCTTTTTTCTTTCTTGATTTTTTGTAGATCCTCATGTATTTACAACCTTATAACACCCGTCCTCTCGTACTTCATGCCCCAACCCACAAGTTGCTTATTCCGTTGTCACAAACCTTTTATCGTTGTTTTGGCTAGATTTCATCTCGTACCTTTATGTTTCTCAAACCCATCCTCGACCTTCAGCTCCTTTAGAGAGAGATGTGACCTAAATGTCCACCTTAATTTGTAATGGATTTACGTTTAAAAATCTAACTCGAGCTAATGGAATAGTCATGCATGTTGTGTGTCAAGTTTGGGGAAATCTCATGGCTAATGTGACGGAGAGAAAGAGTTGTAGGTGCGAGAGAGGGACATGAAATGACGCGAGAGAAGGAGAAAGAGAGATATGAGATCTTTTGATCGAGAGGGCAGTCCCATTGGATGGTTTGTACCGAGCCGAATTCATGGCAGAGGCATACACGTAGAGGCAACCTTACAGAAAGTGATTCAAAAAATTCCGAGGATCATTATTGATTTAAAAAATTCTACAGGAGTTAAGTGTAAAAAGCCCTTAAAACATTTGCTAAGATAAAACCAGCGTAACAAGAACGGCCGGACTCGATCACCACGGGCTCACCCACACACACACACACACACAGAGAGAGAGAGAGAGAGAGAGAGAGAGAGAGAGAGAGAGAGAGAATGGGGAGCAGGCTGGGAAGAAGGGTGGTGCAATTCGCGAACCTGCCCTTGAAGCTCATGCTCCCAACGAGCGGCTCGCTCGACCGCATCCGCGAGTTCGCCCTCAAGACCAACCCCTCGGCCACCAAGTTCGAGATCAAGACCGTCCTCCAGTCCCTCTACGGCTTCGACGTCGAGGAGGTCCGCACCCTCAACATGGACGGCAAGAAGAAGAAGCGCGGCGGCCTCCTCCTCTCCCAGCCCGACTTCAAGAAGGCCTACGTCACCCTCCGCCGCCCCCTCTCCCTCTCCCCCGACCTCTTCCCCCTCCCCCAGATCCGCGAGGAGGCCGACCGCAAGCTCCAGCAACAGAAGAAGGGCCGCCACGTCAAGGCCACCGTTGTCGTCGATGAGGACTCCAAGAGGAAGGAGAGGCGTCACTGGCTGGACGATCGACGGGACCGGGAGGTGGAGGAGGAGGTCGGGAGGGACAGGTGGGATCGGGAGCGCCGCGGCGGGCGGGGAAAGATTGCCGGAAAGGACAGGAGGCGCCGCGGAGCCGAGGAGGAGGAACCCGGGATGTTCCCTTGGAGCAAGATGCGTCTTCTGAGGTAATCAGTACGCGGATCGGTATTGCTTCCGTTTTTTGTCTATCAACTGCTCGACGAAATGCCCGAGAAAGATTGAAGCGCTTGGTTCTTTTTTAGCTTGTGTTAGATGCCATAAATGAATGATCTTGTTACGTGTTGGGTATATGAGATGTTTTGCGTTCGTAGTCTTTGTTATCTATGATGGATGATATGGATCCTAATCAGTAACACTCTCTTATTTACGGCGTTCCATCTTCATCCTTTTAGACGACATTAGAAGCAGCATATGGTAGATATTTGTTTTATTTTATTTGTTGAATGTAATCTCAACTGCAAATCTAGTTTTGTTTATGGTTCTTTAGATAGCCATGATTTTAGAGTTTGATGCAGCGTGACCCCAAATTATGGGGCCACATTTATTTAATTAAATAATTATCAATTTTATTTACGTTTTTAGCGGTCGTATTGGTCTAATTGAATAATTGAGATCGCATGTGATCTCAACGTTGATTTCGTAGATTTTAATTATAATTGTTGGTCAATTAATTAGTTAGAGTCTAATTAAAGTCATTAGAGGTCAATTTAAAGTTGTTAGAGTCCAATTAGGAAAGTTGGTTGTCAATTTAATTGAGTTTACTATTTTTGTAAACCCTCTCTCCTATATAAAGAGAGGGTAGGTCCTTGTTTTTAGTCAGTCAATCATGAATCGAATTTGAGTTTATCTCATTTTATCTCCCTCTCCCTTGTCTCTCTCTCTCATTATTTCTCTCCCTCAACGTGTTCTTCACGTCTTTCATCTCCAAAATCCCGTGCAACCGGCGCGTTCTCCTCTCTCTTCCTCTCCTCTCTAAATTTCTCCACCAAACAACTATTTTTCACCGTTGCAAATTTTTATTTCGCATCAGAGTTGTACCTAAATACCTATTGGGGATGAAGTCTTGAGTTCAAGTGATTCTCCCCTCAAGTTTCTCTTGGAGATTTCAAGCTTTTCCTGATTTTGACCAGCTGAAGGTTGTTATTTGTTCAAATTGAAATTGCTAAAAGCTTGTGCATGCGTTTATCTCTCTCTCTCTGTCTGTGTGTGTGTAATATTTGTTGCTGCATCAAATATGATCACCGTACAGGAGCTTTCCTTAACTCTATATCCTAGATCTGGCTATAAGGCAGGACAAGTCCTAGGCCCTGGTTGGTTCATGTTCTAAATTTAAGAAGAATACGTTATGAAGGGTGGCTATCCTGCGTTTTAACTTTCATGTGCCATTTGGAGCTTTGAGTTTATCTGGGTTTTTCTAGTTAGTAATATAGCTGTATATTAATAAATGGGTAGCAAGTTATTTAATTAATCAACATTATCCTTTATTAGTAAACAAATATTTTGCATGGCTATAATCTAGTCATAAACCTAAGCCCGTTTGAAGGTAATTCTAATCCCATTTTAACCGATTGTCTTGACATAGATTAGAAAACTTAGTGATGCGATGAAGTCATAATATATCAAAATATAAGGACCAAATCACGAGTTTACATGTTTGGATGACTCCATTCAAATTGCAATATTTATTTTGTTAGAAGCACCGAGAAAGAGTCAAATTCTTTTTCTTCTTCATACAACTAGAACCTCTAGATGTTTCTTCTTCCATCAGATTCAGGCTTTTTCCCATAATATTCTTTTGTCAAAAGCATGCGTCTTTTTTGTGATCATAAGGTCCAAGTATGTAAAGAGACCCCTTGAGTAGTGGAAAATCAGTCCCAAGACATTTTGGGTGAATTAATGAATCTCTCTCATTATCCTTCTCCCTCAGTTGTTTCTCATCTCTATGTCTTTTTTCTTTGTTTTTCTCTTTTATCCTTCCTCTATCTATCTCATTTATTCTCTCTTCTTCTCTATCTATGAAACTCTTTCTCCATCATTATTTCTCTCTTATGGCATTCCTCACATGCTCTTTCTATATTTGTCTCTCTTGATCTACATTCCACTCTTCTTTGCTTCTTTTCCTTTTTCCTTTTTCTTTCCCCTCCATCATCATTTTCCTATGCACGTCTTCTCCTGGCATTTCTAAAATCCCATCACCCATGTAACACACGTGTTTTCCTCTCCCTCGAGCCCCTTTCTTCTTCTTCTTCTTCTCAATCCTCTTTGATTCCATTTGCACGAAGTGAAATTGGAGCATCATTTTCATTAAAGGACGATTTTGTAGACTAAAAAATTGAAAGAAAATGAAGATTTCATTCACAATCATCTTACTGCTGCAAGTTGAGGGAAATTCATGAGTCTTATGATAAGGTTAACGACTCTTGTTTAGATCTTCGTATGTCTTTCGCAGATATCCACGACTATTGTTGGGAAACTTAATAAATTTTAGATTTGATAGCATATGAGTTTAGTCATAAAAAGTTGGAACAAGCTAAACAACATTAAATATTGTTTATCATCAATAATTTATAGTGTACACTCATTTTCAATCGCTAACATCCTCTTAACATCTAACAACGACTATAGTCATGGTTATCTTTGTGCATCCTAGTACTCTTCATTACTTAAGCATGCTCCGCACTAATACACAAGACATACTCTACACCAATACACACCCAACCTCATGTGATAGATTTACGGGTTTGTAACATCTAACAACTACCACAATCGTGTACACCCTAACCTCAGGTTATAGTATCTAACAACTACTACAATCGTTTGCACTTCTTTTTTAGACAAAAAAAGAGGGAAACACACTATGGTCTCTGCCCCAGATGTATTAAATCAATAAGATAAAGAGAACTTACAGAAGCCAGGATTCGAGAAGAGTCCTAGCGTGAAAAATTACATATTCTACATAAAAATGCTCTGAGGAAAAGACCAAACCATCTCTGGCAAGCCAAATAGCCCACATCACATCTTTGGGAAGAGGAACTCATTGGGTCAATGCTTATTCACAAAAAGTGAGTCCTAAAAGGTTTGGAGATTTTGAGATTCGACCACGGAAGACCAACTTATTTCCACACCCTGGAAGACTTAACACATGAGAAAAAAGGTGATCGCTCGTCTGTATATCATCCTCATAAAGTGGGTAGGTTTGGGAAGCGCCCACAAAGAATCTCACATGCCACGATACGATCACTCTGTTAGAAATATGAAATGCGGAAGCATAATCAGAGAAAAATAATAAACAATAAGGAACATCGAGATTTTATGTGGAACCCTACTTAGTGAAGCGCGGGATGAAACCACGGGAGAATGCCACTAAGGGCTGATTCTTCTATTGAAGCTTCTCATCTGATACAGGTAGTACGGGGCTTCTTATATAGCCCTCCCATTGTGCCTCCACATCCCACAACTGGTAGATGTGAGACTAAACAATTGGATGCGGTAAGGGATCCAATTACCTATCAACACAAGTGACACATATACTCCAACACTCCCCCTAAAGCCGGAGCATGTAATGCTCAGCTTGGACAAACATAAAGAAATCTTAAACTCACAATACAGGACACCACAGACAATATCAACTCAACACAAACACAACCGTCGATTGCTATCGAGGACATTGCTTCTCATACTGTGCAGGTGAGGAGGAACAAACAAGTTGGAGTGTGATTAAAACTGAGTCTCCTCGTTCGAGAACGTGTGCTCTGTACCACGCCTGTCAGATTCACAGAAACTGAAAAGAATCTCCTTGTCGGAGTATTCTGACCCTCCACATGTAAAAGACTGCATCATGTGGACAACTTCTCCATCTCTGAATGGCCAGGCTGAAAAGCCATGGAGACGTCTTTGTCGGAGTCCACAGTCGCTGGAGAATGGAGTCTGAAAAGTCTCCTCGTTGGAGTACCGGGACTCTCTCATACTTGCTCAAAGAATGAGATCTCTACTATGGAGTCCTTATGAAATCACATGAAAGCTGTATCCCATATGGCATAGAGAATGAGATCTCTACTCTGGAGTCTGAAGTCCCTATGGATCACATGAAAACTCTGAGACCAAAAAAACAAAGATGGGAACCATAAAACTGATGATGGAAAAACATGTGCGTATTAAATTGCAGACTCAGAACCAATCTGAACGTCGAGTCTGAATCTAAAAATTGTAGAGTCTGAAATCTGGCTGGCATGGAATATGGATGTTGGGAAAAACGAATGACTTGTTTATTCCATAAGCCCTAGGCTCTCTTATATAGGAGAGTAGCCTATGGGTAAATTACATAAAGCATACAACTAAAAATAAAAATAACGAAGAGGTACAGACGCTACTCTATATGCGTCAACACTCCCCCTCAAGATGGAGCATAGATATCAATCATGCTCAGCTTGGACGCGCACTTCTGGAATGGGCCTCGAAGTAATGCCTTGGTGAATATATCAGCAGTCTGATTCTCTGAGGTGACATGAGATGTAGCAATGAACCCCTTCTGAATCATGTCACGTATGTAGTGACAGTCAACCTCGATATGCTCGGTCCTCTCATGGTTAGCTGGGTTGTTTACAATGAACAAAGCTGCCTGATTATCACATTCCAACTTCATAGGAAGTGGTATATCAAGACATAGATCTGTAAGTAGAGCTTTCACCCACATCATTTCTGTGCTAGCCTGGGCCATAGCCCTGTATTCAGATTCAGCACTGGATCTAGCTACCACTGTAAGCTTCAAAAAAAAATCTAGCTACGACTGTCTGTTTCTTGCTCCTCCACGAGACTAGAGCATCTCCAACATAGACTGCAAATCCTGAGGTGGACTTCCTGTCCTTGGGGCATCCTGCATAGTCTGCATCAGCACACGCTGTGATAAAGATCTCCTTTCCCTTCTTAAATAGCAAGCCTGCACTAGGAGATGATTTTAGATATCTCAGAATCATGTGTATTGCATCCATATGGACCTGACGTGGTTGCTCCATGAACTGGCTTACGCGACTCACTGCAAATGATATATCATGTCTAGTGATTGTGACATACAGTAGTTTGCCTACCAGTTCTCTGTACCTTCTCCTGTCCACCTCCTCTGTGTCCTCATCATAGAGCTTCATGCTGGGATCCATTGGTGTCATTGCAGGCCGACACCCAAGCATACCTGTTTCATTCAATAGATCTGTAACATATTTCCTCTGCGACATTACTAATCCATATGGATTTCTAGCAAACTCCAGCTCCAGAAAATATCTAAGGACTCCCAAGTCCTTGGTGACAAATTCGGTTCCCAGTCTTTCTTTTGCCTGCTTTATGCCCTGCTCATCATCTCCTGTAATCAAGATGTCATCAACATAAACCATGATTACAATGATACCTCTAGCAGTCTTCTGTACAAACAAGGAATGATCAACATTGGAGCGTTTGTATCCTTGTTTCTCGAAGAGATCTGAGAGCTTCTGAAAGCATGCTCTGGGACTCTGCTTAAGGCCATAGATAGCCTTATGTAACCTGCATACCTTGGAACACTCCCCCTCAATAGCAAAACCAGGTGGCTGTTGCATATAAACTTCTTCCTGCAAATCTCCATATAGGAATGCATTCTTCACGTCCAACCGATGAAGCGGCCAATCTCGAGCAACTGCAACTGACAACAAGATCCGTAGAGTGGAATGACGTGCCACAGGCGAGAATGTGTCAAGGTAATCTACCCCATATGTCTGTGTAAAGCTACGTGCAACCAGACGTGCCTTGTACCTGTCAATAGAGCCATCTGCATTGTGCTTCACTGTAAACACCCACTTGCAGCTCACTGGGTTCACATCTGGAGGTATAGGAACCAAACTCCAAGTTCCTCTGGACTGAAGTGCCGCCATTTCTTCTTCCATTGCTAGCCGCCATCTACTATCCTGCAGAGCATCATGATGATTCCGTGGAATATCTATAGCTGAAAGTGCCACAACAAATGACCTGAAATCTCCAGATAGCCTCTCAAAAGACACGGATGCTGATAATGGATATTTAGCACAGCTCCTCTTCGACTTCCGTAGAGCAATAGGAACATCCAAATCAGCTGCAGTCTCATCTGGCTCCTGCACCATATCCTGCTCAGAAATGTCGTCAGATCCATCAACAGTAATATTTTCATTACATACCATAGGCGAGCTAGTGGATGAGTCATGACCATGAGCAGGAGGAGGCCTGCGGGTATAATGGAACGGTAGCGGTGAGATAGGTGGTGGTGGTGGTTACGGCATATGAGGTGGTGGTGACGACATCTGAGGTGGTGGTGTCATGTATATGGCATCATGAGGTATAGGTGGTAGCTGCTTGTCTCCTGAGGCTGAAAAATACATAACAGATTCAAAAAATGTAACATCTGCACTGATCATATACCGTCGACGCAGAGGATCAAAGCACTTGTACCCCTTTTGAGGTCTGGAGTACCCAACAAAGACACACTTGACAGCCCTAGGAGAGAGCTTGTCAGTACCAGGCGACAACTGATGGACAAATGCAACCGACCCAAACACACGAGGAGTAAGAGTGAACAGATCCTTGCCAGGATGAATGAGTGAAAACAGAATCTGTTCATTCAAGACAGACGAAGGCATACGGTTGATTAGGTAACATGCAGTGAGAACTGCATCACCCAAGTAGGAGTAGGGAACATGACTCTGTATAAGGAGTGATCTTGTGACATCAAGAAGGTGACGGTGTTTTCTTTCAGCAATCCCATTCTGTTGAGATGTATGCGCACAAGATGTTTGGTGAATAATCCCTTTTGAGGAGTAGTAATTGGCAAGAATATTGGTGCACAACTCTAAAGCATTATCACTTCTCACTAGCTTCACAGATGTGGAGAAAACATTTTGTATTTCATTCAGAAAATGGATAATGATATTTCCTGCTTCAGATTTATTTTTCATCAGAAACACCCATGACACTCTAGAGAAATCATCCACAAATACTATATAAAATCTGTGTCCCTGATGATCGGGTACACGACTCGGACCCCAGACATCAATATGAAATAACTCAAACTTGGAGGTACTACTCCGACCTGGACGACTGGGAAAGGACGACCTGTGATGCTTTCCCAACTGACACGCCTCACACTGAATAGGTGTGTGAGGGAGACCATAGGGTAAAACTTGACGCAACTTCTGAAGCGGTAAATGACCAAAACGCAGATGACATAATAAAGTTGATACTTGTCCAGAAGGAGAGGATGAGGATCCAGCAAAGGGAGTCTGATTCAGGCGGTAGAGGCCTCCTTGCTCATAGCCACGACCAATCACGTTGCCCGTATGGATGTCCTGAAAAATCAAAGAAGATGGATCAAAAATTGCCCGACAATGTAGATCCTTCGTAATCTGACTAATTGACAACAAATTCATTGAAAAATCAGGTGCATGTAGCACATTCTTGAGCTGCATAGAAGATGTCAATCTAATCTCCCCCTGACCAGTGATGGGGGAATGAGTGCCATTGGCAATCACTACTGTCCGTCCTGGAGGGATCTGAGTGTATCCTGAAAGCAGACTCTGGTCGCCACATAGGTGATGTGTAGCGCCCGAGTCCATAATCCATGGTAATGTATCTGATCTACTACTGTTCAGTGCAAGTATACTACCTGAGGTACTGGTAGAAGCGGAGGCAGAAGCAACGGCATCAGACTGAGGCTCTGTAGTCGGTGCTGGACCAGATGATGGAATAATACCCCTCAGACGGGCAACTAGATCGTCGAATCGTTGGTCTAAAGTAGCAGCAGATGGAGGCTCTATCTGCTCAGCAGCTCGTGCGGATGCATGAAATCCATGCTTCGAGTAGCATGTGTCTTCATTGTGTCCAACTCTTTGACAGTAGGTGCATGTCGGTCTAGTGCGGCCACCTCTTCCACGAGGTCCACGTCCACGGCCCTGTTGATGAAATCCGTGACCTCTGTTGGCTGCCATGGCTGAAGAATTTTGACTAGGGGCTGTGGAAGGAATTGTGATCCGACTCAGTCTATGGAAAGCTTCCTCCATGGGAGGAATAGTAGAATCGGCCAGAATCTGGGATCGTGCCGCCTCACACTCAGGATCAAGCACCGCTAGGAACACGCCCACCATAGTCGCGTTCCTATATGTCTTCTGTTGTTCAGGCGTGGCTGTCAGGGGCATGAAGCTATAGAGCTTCTCGAACATCCCTCTCAGTGATGTATAGAGAGAATGTAGAGGGCGACCATTCTGCTTGATAGCGAAGATATCATGCTGGAGTTGCAGAATCTTTGTCTCATTCTTCGCTTGGGAATACGTGGCCGCCAGGATGTCTCACATATCTTTGGCTGTGGGTTGATGTAGAATGTCATTAGCTATCTCAATCACCAGTGTACCGGACAGCCATACTTTGGCATATGCATCATCCGCCTCCCAAGAGGCATTGGCTCCAGTCTTCTCAGCAGGTTCTGGTTCGGTAAGAATGTGCTTTTTACCCGTTGACTTCATCATACTCATGAACTGCATTGCCCACAGTTCATAGTTTGTACCGTCCATCTTGACAATATGCGCTGGACCACGAAAGGCGCCAATAGAGGGGATATCTGCCTTGCTTTCTGACATACTGGAGATGGAAGACTGGAGCGACTGACAGAGGATGAGATTTGTCTACAATGACATAGACGGGCTTAGTTGCATGTGTAGACCTCAAGCAACTAACCCCATGCACAGAGAAGTTGTGTGTGTGCCCTAGGGCTTAGGGCTTAACACACGTACACGCGTGCAAGGAGCACGCGCACACGCAACTGGAGATGCGCGTTAGATCACTTGGAGATGCACAGAGATGCGCTGGAGATGCGCTGGAGATGCACTGGAGATGCACAGGTGCAGGCGATGCACGACTGGAGGCTTGCGCACTTGCGCAGGAAGGCGCACAGGTGCACTAGCGTGCAGTCTACGTGCAGGCTACGCGCACAGGGACTGCTGGAGGGCGCACGCTCGCGCACAGGATGGCGCACATCGCGCAGAGGAGCCGCTGTGCTACGCGCACAGGTGCACGCGCACAGGAGCAACGGCGCTGGATCGGCGATGGCGGTGCACGCTGGAGCGGCGATGGCGAGCGCCGATGAGATGAGACGGAGAGAGAAGAGAGGCCGGCATGTGGGGTGGGCTAAGGTTAGGGTTTCGAGAACTCCGGTCTAGGACTGTCGCTCTGATACCATGTTGGGAAAAATGAATGACTTGTTTATTCCATAAGCCCTAGGCTCTCTTATATAGGAGAGTAGCCTATGGGTAAATTACATAAAGCATACAACTAAAAATAAAAATAACGAAGAGATACAGACACTACTCTATATGCGTCAACAATGGAGATATGAAAATATAGCATGTAGAACTCTGCATAATACTCCCCCTTTCTACCATACTTGTCGGAAAACAATGACATCGATAAAGTTGGGAGAAGACAAGAAAAATGTGGAAAATAAGAAACCAATAAACTGTCTCAAATTTTCTCGGCTTTTCTATTTTCTCTTTTTTAAGTCAATTTTTCTCTCGTACGGATTCTTTTTGTACGTTCCTTTTTTTCCGGCTATATATATTATAATCGACTCATCATTTGTTAAAACGTACGGTTTTGTACACACCTTTTTTCCCAAAAGAAATTCTTTTTTTTTTCTCGAAACATGACCCAAATAGGGCCAATTTGCAACAACCCGCACCTTTTTTTAATAACTCGCGGTTGGAATCTCCTTTTTTCAATTTTTTGACTTCGACCCCCACTAGGCTCCCTATTTTCTTTGTGGGCCCTTCTCCCATTTTTTTTAATTTTTTTCTTGGCCCACTTTGGTCGAATTACAACTACTTGCAATTTTTTCACCCTCTTTTCCCTCTCAAACTTTCGGTCCACTTGGGGCTATCGTTATTTGGGATTCCCCCTTGGGACATCGTTCGGAAATGCGGTCCATGCGCCCGCATATGCGTATTCGGTCACTTGATCGAAGTGCATATGCCATATGCGGCAATATGCAGTCAAAATGCATATGCGGTTCGAATATGCGGGCGCATATCTGGATAGGATTCATCTTAATACATGACATGTTGGTGACACATTAACTCGATTTTTTTTCGAGCAACTCTTATATCATCATTTACATTGGTACATCTTTTCATTGTTCTCGTATATGTTGCATTTGAGGATATAATCTAGGGTATTTTTTTTCATATCCATTTTTTCCATTGTTCTCAACACTTATTAATGAACTGTTTATTATTTTTTAAATTTTCTATCTAATGAAATTCATTCCAATTCTTCAAATAAAACATGAAATAATTGACTAACAGTCTGGCACTTTACATTTTTGTGCTTCTAATAAATTTTATATGCAAATACAATTTTCCCCTATGTTTTGTGTCAACAAGTTTTGTCCCTTGGAGAAACATATATGTGTATAATTTGGGTGTATGATTTGTATACCTATGATTATTCTTTAGCTTTTGTTATCTATATGATCTATAATCTATAGGAAGGCCGTATCCCGATATATCGGCGATATATCGCCGATATATCGATATCGACATGGGACCGATATCGAAATCGATATATCGATATATCCGATTTCAGGCATTTTCTTCAGAAAGATTCCTAGATATAGCGATATATCGGCGATATATCGGCGATATATCGGCGATATATCGGCGATATATCGATATCGACACGATATCGAAACAATATCGATATCGATATGTCCTTCCAACCGTTTTCTTATATAATTCATGTGTTCCCGTCAAGGTTTGAAAAAACGAAAGGCAGAACGAGGCGGTCTCCTTGGAATCCAGGCGAGGCATAGCCTCGAGGCGGTCGAGGCGTAAGCCTCAGTTTATATAGAAAAATATGTATAAAACTATAATTATATATATCTCTATGTAATTATATGTTCTCTGCCCAATATATAATAATTTACACTACAAGATATGATGAAATAATAAAGATAAGAACCCCAAAATAGAAGATAGAACAACATCATATACATTTCTACACATTTTCATCCAATCAAAGAGGAATTCATTGACTATAGATATTGTGAAAGAATTAAACAATACATATATGTCTATGAAATATTGTTGTAATTAAAAGTATGACTAAATATACATCTAAGAAATTTATGTTATGTGTCTAACATATAATATATGATCGCACGAGAAATCATGAATCATATCCATTTCGAGCAAATCTTTGAAATATTGTTGTAATTAAAAGTTCGATTAAATATATGTCGAAGAAATTTATGTTGTGTCTAATATATAATATAAGGCAACATGAGAAACCATGAACCTTATCCATTTTGTTCTGCTTGATATAATGCAAATCTTGTTAAGTTACAAATATTGTTTAATTTAATATTTTTTAATTCATTCATTAAGAGTGAAATAGTAAGAGTTTGCCAAAATAGTTGGATACATTAATTGTAAATGAAGTTATCGGCATGAAATAAACATCATATTTAGGCATTCATCTTATATATTCATTATCCTATATAAACAAATATTGATAAGCTTCTCAAACTACTAAGGAAACCATTAAAATAATAAAAAATACTTCAAAAAAAGCAAAAACGCCTCGACCGCTTCGACCACTCGAGGCGCACGCCTCATAGGATTGGTCTGAGGCGTAAGCCTCGAGGCTAAAAGGGATCGCCTCGCCTCGAGGCGTACGCCTCGACCGCCTCGAGGCTAGCCTTTCCGAACCATGGTTCCCGCTGAATCCAAATATGTATATGTGTATATATGCATTAAATTAAATATACACACTAAAAAATAATCAATTTATAATATCATTCTTAAATATCTTATTTGAAAATTTTGATTTTGTATTTTGTTAGATCATCAACTTTCTTATATAATCACATTTTATTGTTGTATTTTACAATATTTTAAATTAAAATATTATAAACCACATAAACCGCATATACCTCTGCATACTCCTCTGCATATCTGCTTACTCGTTTAGACTGCATGACCGAACCTACCACATACCGCATTTCTGAACCTTGTGTAGGATGCCCTAAAGACATGAAGTTTACCTTAGGTTTTGCAGTCTTCACAGGGAGTTCTTTGGTCTCATGGAAAAGCAAGAAGCACCTTGTGGTTTCTAGATCTAATGCTGAGTCTGATACGACACAGAGCATTGAGATGATATGGGTCAGATCTGTTCTGACAAACCTAGCTATTGATGTACCTCTTCCTATGTAGTTGCTTTGCGACAATTAGGCTGCTCTATCCATTGCCAATAATCTAGCTTTCTATGAGACTATCGGACACATTGAGGTAGATTGCCATTACACACGTAATATGATACATAAGGGCTTCATCTTTACTTTCCACATCAGCTCAAGGGAACATACAATAAATGTTTTTACCAAGGCCCTAGCCAAGGGGCCGTTCCAGAGGTGTTGTTCCAAACTGGGCAGATTGACATCTATGTTCCATCTTGAAGGGGACTGTTGAGAGTTTTTTAATGTTACTCTTCTCTGTTTATTTATTTCTCTATCCTTACTATATAATTTCTCCTTTAGGATTTCCACAAACTCTCAACACTCCCCCTCGAGTCGGAGCATAGATGTCTATCATGCTCAGTTTGTCCAGTCTGTCCCTGATCAATGATCAATAGCCATCTTTGACGCAGATCATCATAGTTAGAAGAAGAGGTCAACTGGGCTTTTGGATGCTTGCCAAACTTTTCCCAACACCTACAGAATGGTGATTGGACCCGTGGTAGTGAGTGCAAGGAGGATAAATGCGGTCACGGCCTCGACATCTTTGAGAACTGAAGTAACAACCACATTTGATCATCACGGGAAAAGCAATGCTCTCTATAGTATGAGTAGGATTTAACTATCCTAGAGAAGTTTCGAGTTATTGCAAGAGATCAAATATCACCTTGATGGAATGAAAAATATCAGATGGGTGGACTTGATCTTTCACTTTCTCATAACGAGTATGTAGCCCAACAAGAAACCTGTAAACATGCCACTTACATCGATCTGCCACTTGTTTGGTATAGTATGCGTGCTGAACATAGCAAGTTCCTCATATAAGCAAGTGATATGCTGGTAGTACTTCACTAGTGAGGATTTTTCTGAGAAGCCTACCAAATCGATATGTAGTTATTTGTGAATGGGGCTTGGTAATTTATTGTGAATATGTATGAGCCAGTTCATCCCACATATCCTTGATCGTCTCCTTGTACAAGAGGTTGCCCGTAATTCGAAGCTCAACACTGTGGGTCATTCATGTCGTGACTTGGCACTTGGCAGTTGTCGTTTAGCCATGAATCATATTGCTTATCTTTATTTGTAGCGATTCCTTTGTAAAAAATATAGATCTTTCTCTGAAACCTTGAAGGCCTCGAGACCAGAGTGCATTGCTATCTACACCCTTCAATTTGTTAGAAGTCTCTTGAACCACTATGGAAGAGATGGATATCATGGGATTTGTCTCGACTGTAGTCATGGTCAGGGAGCAAGGATCAAAGAAATTCTAAAGCGATCTATTCAAGCATTAGGAATGACAATGTTTCATCGCTGAGGATAGCAATTGGAAAGGCCGCTGGACCGCATACATGCCCAGGAGGAGTGACAACGGTGGAACGCACACACGTCAAAGGTGGGAGGCAGCAGTGGGCTGCTGCGCCGTGGGCGGCGATGTAGCTGCTTAGAGCGACGGTGATGCTGGGGCGGTGCATATGCCGAGGGGCGGTGGTGGTAGGGCTGTCGTTAGAGGTGGCGATGCTGGGATGACAAGATGATGAAGGCTAGCGGTGGGATTTAGGGCATGAACTCCGGTTTGAGATTGTTTCTTTGATACTATGCGGAGAAAATAAGAGAACCAATGCAATGCATATTATTCCAGAGGATGGTTTCTTATGTAGCATGAAAATCTAAAGCCAGCTTAGGCAATGGTGTGGACTGAAGTTTTAGATTGCTTTTGCAGGAACCTTTGATAAGACTGTCTCTGCAGTGAACAGTTTCTACATCGTTTCACCTTCTTCCGAGATCATAAAGTTCTTTTTTGCGAGAAGAATTATATTTATAGATTTGAAGTATTATTGGAATTTGAGAAGTCGAGACGCCAACTGAAGGAGTGGTAGGAGTACTGAGTTGGGCCAGAAAACCTTTTGGATCTTGGGGTTTCTCATACTGGAGTCCTGTAACCTTTGAACTTTCGTGAAGTGGTTTGGCAAGCTAGACCAACTTACAGACTGAACTCTCTAATGGTGCTCTGGTGGAAGCTTACACACTGGATAATGTAGTGCTTGCAAAGTAGTCAATTCGCATTTTGCTTGCATATATATTACAATCTATGAGAAGGGAAGGTGCCTTTCTTGTGGTGCCGCATCGGCACAGTTGCCAATCACTTTGTCATGTCGTGTGCTGCTTGGAGTCACCTCTCTGCCTTGCCACATGCATGGTGCAGTGCCCGCCGATGCACTTGTTGCGCTTTTTTCTCAAGCGTTGCCACCTCTTGGAGGTGTCTGCCTTCCGTCATTGCCGCTGTTACTGCAGCTGCTATATGCCAGTTTCTGCTTTATCATCTCCATCCATAACGGCTCACCAAATCTGAGGGTGGCACATCCCTCTTTTTTGAGGACTGTGCTGGCCTGGCATTGCCATCGGATCCTGTGCTCCAATGCCCCTTGCATGCTTGCCATGAGATACATTCCTTGTGTGGTGGCAGCACTTCTAGATTCTGCAACGTATGTATTTCCATCGGGGTTGCAAGTCTCTTTGATTATACGAGGGGCATAATAATACACCACACCAGAGAATCCAGTTCTTTTCCGACCTTTAGTGTATTTTCATTACGCTTCATCCAGGTTATTCTATTCCTCTTCTTAGAGAAAAGAATTTGACGTAAAATACTTAATGACATGTCCCACAATTCGATCAAAAAAGGTCATGGATGGAGTTAGAATATATATTGGTCATGCTCGAAAAGCTATGAATCGATTGGTAAGAGTCCAATTCCAATATATTGATTCCGATGCACGTGATTTGAGAGGGAGCAGAGAAATGCGGTAAACAAATTTGGTATCAGGCAAGAAAGTCATTTTGATTTGAATATAAGACGAAACCTCGTGTCCGGTGGAGGCACATCTTTCGCATTTATGTAGTCCTCACCTCACCTCACCATGTAGCAATATTCTCGCATCTTGGAGATGTCTGCCTCCTGTCATTGCCACTGTTACTGCAGGTTTTTGTGTGCCAGTTTCTGCACATCACCAATCCCGAATGCGGCAAATCACTCTTTTTTAGGACTGTGCTGATCAGGCATTGCCGTCAGGATCCCGTGCTCCGATGCATCTTGCATGCTCCCTGTGCAACACCACCCTTGTGTGGCGTGGAGCGCTGCCTCCTCTGACTATGATGCCTTATGCTGTAACGTCTGTCACATTGCACCTGCAATGCCTCCGAGTTTCCTTTAATTTGTAATAGGAATTCTTTTCGAAAAATGTGACATGGATTGATGATGTCGATGGATATTTATGTTTTGCTGAGTTTCTGCCAGCCTATAAATTTCTTCTTTTTCTATCTACGTAATGCAGGCTCCTTGTTCTCAAAGTCTGTATTCTATCTGAATTAAATTTTTTAAGCAACCATTCATGGAAGAGCTGTCTGTGATCTGCCCCGACAGCCTTTAGATTAACTTGTTCCTCAGCAGTCACTCTGTGAGTTCCCAGGTGACTAGACATCGAGTGGATTTCTATCCCTCAGGCAAACTTTTGCCACCTGTCATCCTGGGTAAATCTGTCCATTCTGATCTTGATGCATGGATCTCTATCGCTGGTGTGATTGTGATCTCTGCAGTAAACTGCTGCTTATTCATCTCAGTTTTTTGAAGTATTCTGTATGGGTTTTGGGGTATGGTGGCTCGACTTTTCGAACAACCTCATGGAAACTTGGCATGTTGAGGCAGAGGAATATCAGAATCCTAATTAATTTTCTAGCAGTGTGGTCTGAAGCAGGGTGGTCTCGACTCACTGCTATTACATAGCATACACCAGTTTATAGGAGCATGTTGAGCCCTGGTCCTCGCAATCTTAAAAAACAAAGGAACCCTCCAATTAATTTTACAAAATGGGGCTGTTGATCATATGACCAAGAGTATTCTAGCCTTTTGATTTTAAATTGATATACTTGGTTTGTTGCCAGTCTCATTAGTCATGTGGGAATACAAGTTAGAATGCGTTAGAATGCTCTTCAAGATCATCATTGTTGCGAATGTTCCACGGCTTAATCTTAGAATTCAGGCGTAAGCTACTTCAGTTTCTGCTGGAATAGAATTCAGGCGTAAGCTACTTCAGTTTCTGCTGGAATAAATACAGATTGGCTCCTCTAGTTTGAAAGTTGGGCAATACACCCCCAACATAGGCATCTACTGCTCACAAAGTGCAAGAGTGGGTTACAATAGAGAGAGATTACTATTGCACGATTTGAGCTAAAGTGTTTTGGGCGGTGGTCTAAGTTCTTTGTTAGACCCGAGCCCAACAAGTTATGAGGGTCAGTTGTAATTGGTATAAGCTTGGGATGTTATTTTGACTTGCTTGGTGGCTAGAATGAAGTGGGTTATTTAGTTCATAAAGGAATCACATACTAGTAGCATGAATAGTATGATTTTGCATGCCACTGGAACTGTATGTGGATTCGTTTGTTTAATGGTTTTGTTGGGCAGGTGCGATGTTTGTACCATCTTGCACTCAAGACTGAAGCATGGTGATAATTTGCCCTTTTGATCGGTTAGGGTGAGATTGTGTTAGGGTTTGGCAATAATTTGCGGGTCTTTTAGAAGCTCCATGACCCTATATGGCAATGAGTTGGCATGAATGCTGTTGCATGTGCTTCTATATGAAGTTTATGATTATGTTGGGCAATCCAGATGGAGTTGAGGTCAATAATAATCATCTTTATTTACCAGATCCAAAACAGATTGCTATTTCACATATCTTGATTCCGATTCTCCGCCATTTCTTTTTGCAGTTTGGGGTAATGATGTTTATATACAGCAAGGTTCCGCCAGATTATGAATTTTTATTTTCCCTTCTATAGTCCTATTGCGTGTTTAGAACTGGTTGAACATACTCATGACATGCTTCATAGAGCTTGAGACATCGGTGCCTGCACTCCTCTCCTTGCTCCTCCTTTGTGTGCCATGCATACACTACCCTCTTTGTTGCTACTAGAAGACAACTAGAGGATCAGATCCTTTTTCGTGAAGTCGCATGAATCAACCTCTTTTACTATGTCTTAGTCGATCCTTGTTCATCTCTGGGGGACTACTCCTTAGTTGTTGATCCTTGTTAATCATTGATCCTTGTTAATCGCTACATGAATCTACACTAACTTCTTTTACCATCTCTTTGGTATATCTTGTGAAGGCTGATTGTTGACGTGTGTGCATAAATCAACCTCACAATGTTTCTTATTTACCAGGGGCAATCTATTAATTCACATAGCTTCACTGTAACTCTTACTCTAGAGTTGTAATATATAAGTGCCCTTGGGGGTAATTACTTATTGTACTCTAAGAATAATTTTAAGAATAGAAAGAGAGAGCCTAGTGTGAGCAATGGAGATAGGCACATTGTCTAACTACAATAAGTTCCTTTCATTTGTGATTATGTGTATTGTTAGGATTAGAGTCAACTTAGGATTACGAATCCTAATGGGATTGGACTCCTAATCCTAATAGTAGTTGAGTTGTATTCTATTTATAGTCCTATTGGGAATAGGAATATGGGGTTGTATTTGGGCTATATAAAGAGGGGGGTGAAGGCATTGCCTCTACACAACAAGAGGGAACACCACAAGATAAAAGAGAGAAAGAGAAGAGAGAGAGAGATAAGAGAGAGAGAGGGAACATAGAGAGTTGTACTCGTCTTCTTATAGTGATCTTTATTCTCCGGTGATCGTAAGAGGTGATCGACCATCGTTATATCTGGTTGTTCTTTTCTTCACATGCTTCCGTGGTGGTGGTGGTCGTTTGGGTATCTACTTCTGTATCCGAGGGGTTCGTATCCAACAACCGGTATTCGAGAGGAGACAATATCGACAGGTCCTGTACCCGTCATCTGGTATCAAAGACAGTTTCGACGACAGCGAGGATACGACGTGGCGGATTAAAGCGAGATTTGACGGCAAGGAGACGACGTGACGCAACAGGTGAGCTTTCTTCATAGGCTGTTAAGATCTAACGGCTACGGTGAACCGTTGAGATCGGGAGGTTCCGAAGTCCGATTGAGGTGATCCAAGAGTCCAGATAGGGATTTTTGCGCACTCTGGACGAGTTGGACGGTTCAGATCAGGAGGATTCTGCTCTGATTTTTCAGATCGTACAAGTAGGTACAACAAGAAAGCGATGGTGAAATTTACATCGAGGGGTGCATCATTCTCCGTGGATCCCTTCAACGGGAAGAACGACTTCACCTTATGGCAACAACCGGTGAAGAACATATTTACACGAGATGGACTTGCGAAAGCTCTCCAGGATAAAGAAAAGAAGCCGTGGAAGATGAAAGAGGAAGAGTGGAAGGAGATGAGGGATCTCGCGAACAGTACAATACAACTGTTCTTGACAGACAACACTCCTTGCGAAGTCATTGGCTTGGAGGATCCAACGGAGGTTTGGATGAAGCTCGAGGAATGATACAAGTCCAAATCTTCGACGAATCGGCTATTGATGAAGAAGAAGATCTATGGTATGAAGATGACCAACGGGACATAGCTCAAAGTGCACTTGGATAATTCAATAAGATTCTGACAGACGTGCTCACACTTGAGGAGAAGAATGCAAAAGGAGAATCTCTCTTCAAGGAGGAGGATAAGGCACTGATCTTGTTGAATTCCCTTCCATCTTCCTATGATCATATTGTGACGACGTTGCTCTATGACAAGGAGACCATCACATTGGATGAGACAGATGCTTCGCTGCTTATGAATGAGTCTCGACGGAGGTCGATGGATGAGGCAACGAATGATGAAGGTCATGTGCTGGCAACCGAGGGTAGACACTCAAGATAAAGGGAGACATGATTCAGAGGTCGATCCAAGTCACAAGGTCCGATCAGATGCTTCTATTGTGACAAAGAGGGTCATAAGATAGCTGATTGTCCAAGACGTGAGAAGAAGGAAAGAAGAAGGTTGGTAATTCTGAATCCAACCAAGCGGATTCCATCACAGTCTGCGAGGGAGACTTGCTAGCGTGCTCTAAGGAGATGAAGGCAGATTCAAGATGTATTCTGGACTCGGCATGTTCAGATCACGTGTGCTCATCCAAAGAGATGTTCAGTACATATCAGACATGCAATGATGGAACGATCAAGATGGGAGGTGGAGAGATTCACCACGTCAAGGGGATTGGATCAATGCAATTCTGCATGTTTGATGGAGCAGTACGAACTCTGACAGGTGTTAGACACATTCCTACAGCTAAGAAAAATCTGATTTCACTGGGAACGATCGAGTCACGAGGATATAGAGTCACCATTGAATGGGGAGTTCTCAGAGCGAACAGGGAGCACACGTAGTGATGCATGGGACAAGGAGCCGAACAAGGTGTATGAGCTCGAGGAAAGGGTCGTGACAGGTGATGGAGCTCTAGTTATTCCCAAAACGAGCAGTACGATGAGAGGGCTACATGTTAACATCTCTGCTGTAGAAGTGCACAAAAAGGAGAAACGAGTGCGATTCGCTTTACCAGAGGGTGTCAGCACAATCTCCAGTCACGAGAGATTCGTGATGCCACGTCATGAGGCACAATGTTGAGTTGTGCGAGTGCCCAAGAGGGGGCACATCGAGGGCGCCCGGTGACGGGCGGGTCACCTAGACTTGGTGAGATTGCTAACGAGACCTGCAGATGATGAGGATGGTCTAGTGCAGACTTAAGACGATGAAGAGATCGTGATAGAATTCAACTCAAGGGGGAGATTGTTAGGATTAGAGTCAAATTAGGATTAAGAATCCTAATGGGATTGGACTCCTAATTCTAATAGTAGTTGAGTTGTATTCTATTTATAGTCCTATTGGGAATATGAATATGGGGTTATATTTGGGCTATATAAAGAGGGGAGGGGGGAGGGGTGGAGGCAGTGCCTCTACACCACAGTAAGAGGGAATACCACAAGAGGAGAGAGAGAGAGAGAAGAGAACGAGGGAACAGAGAGAGTTGTACTTGTCTTCTTTTAGTGATCTTTCTTGTAGTCATGAGAGGAGACCGATATCTGGTTCTTTTCTTCACGTGCGTCCGTGGTGGTGGTGGTCGTTTGCGTATCCGCTTCTGTATTTAAGTGGTTCGTATCCGGCAACCGGTATCCGAGAGGAGACGATATCGATGGGTCGTGTTCCCATCAAGATTTTCTTGTTTGATAGTTTATTTGCTTGTGCGTTGTTGATCTGATACATTCCCAACATTGCCCTCCAAAGTCTGCCTTGAAGTGTTAAATTTAGAGGCCATGGTTGGGTCGAAACAAATCAGGTAATGTTTGGGGCATGCATAGCTTTTCTCGAAGTTGCTACTCAAACATGTCCGATTGTTAAATGTGTAGTTCGTTCCTAGAGGATACTTATGTACCCAACATGTATATGTGAATCCAATCGATTGTCCATATATCCAACATAAAGCCGTCCTAAAATAGCCAAATGTAAAATAAGAAAGGACAAACGATAATAATAAAAGGTATCTAACATAGAGTCACATAGAGTCATCTCACAGCTTAACAATCCATGATATTCTAGCTATCAAGTAGCAATAATCCGTATGTAGACTTCCGAAGAACGATGATTTGAAAAGAAAAAAAGGATTTTGCACCACGAATCCTCTAAATTTTATCAATTACATTTGTCCTTGTGTGCTTCATATTTATCCCGCGACCCCATCCCCACCTCCTCTCCCACGAACTTGTATAGAGGGCATGACTTGACTTCCTAATTGGATTCCCTACTATCAACCTCCTCATGGGCCGCGCACTCTGTCTTTTAGCGACTTAGATTTTGCTAATGATTTTGTTGTATATTTATTTTATAGCTTGATTGTCTTTTCCATTAGAATCGTGTAGAAAAATTATGAAGCCGACTCAAAGCTTAAAGCACTTCCAAAAGACTTAACATGAAGGTTCAATGTTCAGAACCAGATTACAGAAAGAATAAAAAAAAGTTCACTCCAAAAGCTCAAGTAAATTAAAAACTTTGGAGGACAAGAAAAGAACAATAATGTGACATATTACGTAGTTTTATTTTATGCTGAAAAACGATCTTATAGTTTTTGCATATTCTTGATTGATAAGCAAAATTAAACCAGAATCATCAATATCTCAAAATTATTTTCTGGACATACGATCACCTTGATACCCCTGATCGATCATCCTTGATCGATCATCTTTTGATCATGATCGATCAATTCTTGATTATTGATTTTCTGGTATGATCGACCGTACTGTTATCCTTGATCGATGACCAATGATCAACCATACTTCGATCATGATCGATCACTTTTCAAATTACTATTCAACGGTCAACTCTGATCGATCACTTTGTTGATCCAATCGATCACCCATGATTAATCATTCACGTTGCCTAATCGATCATTTCATGATTTTTGGAAGTCACAACATTGGCATTTCCGTTTTTGCTCGTCAACTCTCTTTTGAGGCTAACAATATATAAGGGACCCTATGATTCATTGTTTGTGACACAACCAATGAGGAACATTCTCTACTCTCAAAAGAAAAGAAAGAGCATTGTTCTTGTGCGATATTCGAGTTCTTTCATCGTTTCTTCCCTGTCGAGCTCTCTTCAATCCAAGGATGTCTAACTACTGAAGTTGTTTTTACTCTCTATGCTCTACTCAGATCATTATCATCATTATCGAGAAAATTTAGTGCTGGAAGTCTGTAGGCTTGTGAAATCAAGTTTTATTGTTAAATTATTTTTTGTTCAATATCTTTGTATAGTTATACATATTATGGATTCATTTCTCCGTGAAAAATAAAATCTCCATTTGGGAATTGTTCAATGAAGGGTACATGTTGTACGAGAGGTGCTGCTACTCTCGGTTTAAAGTAGCGTTGGAATAGTGGAAACAGGCTTCGCCGAGAGAGCAAACGAGAAATCTTAGAACACGGTTCTAGGTCGTGGCTTACACCTGCTTGGGTTTTCACGTAAAAATCATCGTGTCTTTGTGTTAGATATTATTTTATCTTTGTGGTTTGACAATAAATTTTTAATCGGATATTCTTATTCTGATAGTTGTATATACAATTCACTCTTCCTCCTGTGTCGGACTCATAGTCTCCAACTCCTTTCGGTTCCAGTGCCCAAACATGATGCAGATCCCTCGATATGCCTGACAAGATTCGATGCTTGGGCTAAAAAAAGATGAAATCGATTGGACCTTCGACACATATCGCTTGGCACCGGCCTTTCTTCAGGATGGTGTTGAGGAAGATGGACATGGCCTCCTCTTTGATCTTGCATGTCCCCCCTTGGTCTTCCATCAAGTAATTGGTCACATCATCTTCATCGGGGGTGGGGAAAACTTGAAAAGGATGCGTTCCAAACTTCCCTCCTCATCGGCTTCAGGATCTCCACCACCTATGATGTCTTGCGTGTTGAGATGAGCCCGAGAGAGGAGGAGGGGGAGAGGGGGGTAAAGATCCACCTTTGGATTGCTAGTTTGATTACTCAAGGAGACTTAAATTGACGGTGGAGGTCGTTGTAAAATGGAGCAAGTTTATATGAATTGTGGAATAAATATGAGCAGTAATTGCCAAAATATATAAGGCTCGTGGTGTAAAAATTCCAAAGAAAAAACATACAATTGGTGACATTTGTTAAACGGGAATCTACTTTCCTAGAGAAATCTGACATGATTGATAAAGGGATTTTTACATCCATAATTCTGAGTAATTTCGCAATTACAATCATAACCCTGCATAATCGTGAATTACATGAGAAATCCTGAGTAATGCTTAACTCTTACATTACATAACCCCGTGTTATATTCTGTTTGGGATGTCTGTTATATTTGACGGTTTCCGTTGAAAAAGACAAAACGACCCCTAAAGTTCATTTTTATTTGCAAAACGTGCCATCGTTGGTCCTCCTGCAGCGTCGCCCCCCGCCAGCGTCGAGCTTTGAGGGCCCCTCCCCAGCAGCGCTCCTCCTCGAAGCCCCCTCCCCTGTCAAGGAGCCCTGTGTCCAGCTCCTCCTCCCCTGCTCGAAACCCCCCCCCCCCCCCCCCCGCCACCCGTGCACAACTACTCCCTTGCTCGAACGACAGGAACCCCGTGCCCAGCCTCCCTGCTCGAAGCCCCCACCCCCTGGCCCTCCCGACGAGCCCCGTGCCAGCTTCCCCCGCCCACCCCATCCCCCCCGGCGAGCCCTTCTTCCCCTGGAACGCAGGAACTGAAGCTCCCCCTCCTGAGCTCGGAGCCTAAACACTCCCCCCCGCCGCCGATGGAGCCCCGCCCACCCCATGCCCCCCGGCGAGCCCTTCTTACTATATATTACTTCCCGTGGAGTAGATACTGTTCATGTTTTTTTAGATGGTTCGATGTAATATTTGATTTAATAATGCAAATGGGTGCATCTGCGTGGGGCAAGAGGAAGATGTGAATGACTCTTCCATTAGTCCGAGCAGATCCTCTGCTGTGCAGTAGGGATCTGGTATAACCCGGAGTGTACCCAAGTCGTCCGATCGAGGTCGAGCGGTTCACACGAAATCAGAGGTTTTGTGGGCTCTTACCATGTGAATCGCTCGATCTCGATCGAGCGGCTCGAACAAACTCCCGGGTTACAACAGATCTCTGCTGGACGTAGCAGATGGCGGGAAGTTAACTGTATTTCTGGGAGAGCCGCATGCCCATATTTTAAGTACTCAAATACATGTGCCCCTTTGCTATCATATCTACCATATGCCTCTCTCCTTCCACCGAACCGGCAATCGTCCTATATATCTGCCCCCCCGATAAACTCATCCTCTTCAACAAATAACAACAGTGAGTCCTCCCTCAAATACCTCTTCCGTCGCAGCATCTTCATGGATAACATGAGGCCCACTGCATGCCCGATAAGCGTTTATGACCACTGAATGGCTGCTAATGTTGGAACTAATCAGTCGCAGATATTGTCGACCACAAATGGATGCCATGGTTCATGGATAACATGAGGCCCACTGCATGTTTCTCGGCTTAGCGACAGTGGTTTCACATCCGCAAGTTGTAGCTGCGTTGGGGTTCCACCACGGTAGAGGTTTGGTCATCGGAGACACGACTAAACACTGTAATATGACTGGTGTGTTGGCCGAGGACATGAAAATGTTCTTATTATAGTGACATGTACCCATGATTGAGGACATGAAGGTGTATCATCATTGTTTCTTGAATTTATTGCAGTTCGTTTGATATTTTCATCATATTCTTTGGTTTTTTGTGTATACCTTATTCTCTTTATTCTATTCTCCTTTTTTTTGTGTATAACTTAAAGTAGTTGAACCCCTGATCCATCCAAATAGTAACAAAAAAAATATCTGGGTTGATATGAGAGGAGAAATCCATGGTCAAAGCACCTTCATCGATACTGTGAAATCAAGTTGTCTGAAGGCTGCTCATTACTGCATCGTGCTTCATTGATCCTAGGAAATTGCACCAGTGCAGACTCTGTTATCGCTCCACATGCATTCGTCCGAATCATACGAAAACCACATCTGTAAAAATCAGACACAAAGACCCCATACCCCAAATACAACAGAAATATGAAAGTCATTTGCAAGGCGAATTGCCTGAAGGCCTTCTTGACATCCTCCTTGGAGGCACCAAACTCGATCCTCATGCTCTTGAACTATATGAAGACCCGTTGAGTAGTCACTCTTCATCTAAGTCCATTATTATTACTATTGGTAATTCCATCGATGCCCGATCGATCACGTCCTCATGCCACATGCCCACAAGTTCTATCTTATGCCCCTTAAACACCCACATGTTCCGAAATACAACTCCCATGATGACGAGCTGTATTGCCCACCAACGACGTGTTGCCATGAGGGAGCACTTACCACCCCATGCCCCCCGGTGAGCCCTTCCTCCCCTTGAACGCAGGAACCAAAGCTCCCCCTCATGAGCTCGGAACCCCTCCCCCTCCCCCACCCCCCCGACGAGCCCCGTGCCGATGGAACCCCCACGCCCCCCTTCCCTGGCCCTCGCGCCCGCAGGAAACCAAGCTCCCCTCGGTTGCCCCGTGCCCAGCTCACCTGCTCGAGCCCCACGCCCAGCCTCCCTGCTCGAGCCACGAGCTACAGGAACCCAAGCTCCCCACCCCCATCGCCGATGGAGTGCCCATGCCCAACCTCCCAGCTTCGAAACCCGTCCCTGCCGCCGATGGAGTCCCACGCCAGCCCCCTCGATCCACTGCCGCCGATGGAGACCCCGCGCCCAGCCTTCTTGCTTCGAAGCTCGGAACCCCCAAGAACCTCCACTGCTGCTGCATCCAGGTCAGCAAGAACTCCCACAATCTGCAAGCCTGCTCCGCTTTGCAGGATTTTTTTTTATTTTGGTTAGTCCTAACCATTCGATGGTAGACCGGTTAGATTAACTCACTCATATGGTTGGGTTAACATATTAAATTAACGGAGGGTTATGGGTGTGGGACGGAGTGACTATCCGAGGTTTATTGTGTAATTTACGATTATACAGGGTTATGATTGTAATTGTGATATTACTCAAGGTTATGGGTGTAAAAATCCCATTGATAAATATCCGATGTAGATACCAACAAATACTTTAATGTTTTTTTGACTACGCCTTTATTATATATAATAGCTAATATTATTTATTGCATACTTATCTTTGGTTGTTTATATTCACAACAAAAATCATGCTTATATATCACATGTCATGAATCATACGTGGTTAGAAGTTGATTTTTATCTTCAATTTGAACAAAAGATTTTTATCTTCAATTTGAACAAAAGTAATTTGGAAATGAATAGTATTTGTGGTTATAAATTAATAACATCAAAAGATACGAAAAGAATGTTCAAATTATACTGCGACACACCAATTTTGTTATAGTGGGGGCATCATGAACATGCTATACACATGTACATTGATATGCGTGGTAGGGATGGAAACAAATGTGAATTATTCATATCCGATCCGCTATCGTATTTGTTTTATGCATATTTTAACATTCATATTCGTTTTAAAATGGATGTGGATATGGATATCACTTTGACATTGCTAATATTCGCATTCGTATTCGTATATTCGTTTTCGTACGTAAGTATAGTAATATATTTATTTATAACTATGTGTAATAACATTTTGTGATTACATTCACCATTGTTGATATAATTGTTATGAAATTACTATATCTGTTATACCTATTTTATGTGTAAACAATCCTAAAATGTATATTTCAGTTAATCTATTAATTTTTTTTCTTATTATTCATATACGATTTGTATTCGTTTTACATTCGTATTCGTTTTTAAGGATATGGTAACCTATTTTTTACATCCTTCAATATTCGTATCCGCATTCGTATTCGTATTTTAAAATGGATAAGGATATGATTATGCCTATATTCGTATCCGTATCCGACCGTTTTTATCCCTAATGCGTGGCATGTAGGGTTGCTACACGATGGTGTTGCATCGAGATACTAGGATTTTTCTCTTCTTGGATGGTCGAAGGAATGGCATCAAGCTACGCATGAGACTCCGATAGAGTTGAGGGGAGTTCTATAGGAAGAATTTATAGAAGGAGGTTGATGATCGGTATGAATAATCACATTCTGATTCAACAAGTACAGTCCTTATTTTTTGAAATACTCTATCCATAAAAACCCAACACAGTGCTTTACCAAATCAATCTGGCCCTTGTTGAAGAAACTCAAGATGGAGCACATAAAAGGAAAAAGTTCTCCCTATTGATTGAGTAATCGCATTGTTGAGTGGTTTTTAGTGGGTAAATGAATTCAGGGATGATGGACCATTTACCCATCGTTTATATATTGTACTTATCCCCCCTTATTGAAAAAGAACATAATGAAGAGAGATCCCTAATCTCTTGTGAGAGAGATTAGGGTTACGTGTGCTCCCGTGATTTTCCCCCCTCCGTAGAATTTTCCACGTACATCACCGTGTCGATCTTCTTGTTCTTTATTCTTTATCTTCAACATGATATCAGAGCCTGATTGAGGCTTGTTCCACGCACCATTTGAAAATCTCATTATTGGTTCACATTTTCATGTTTCTTGGTGATTTCCGAGCTGATCAAGCAAGCACCGAGGGTTAAATGGAAGAAGAAGAAGGTCTCGTCTTCTGATATACTATGGAGCATGAAATCTGGGTTTTTGTGAAGAGATCTCATGAGTCATGCTCTTGAAGCTATTACCACGTATTTTGTTGCAGTTATTTTTGACCATTTGATTTTCCCCCATCTTAAGTCTCTTAATCAAATATGATACCCTATTTCACCTAAACCTCCTCATCAAACAAATTACGTATCGTTTTAACCCCGATTATCTCCATATATATAGAAGTGGTAAATAGATCTCAGAATTACAATTCCCCCTATTAAATTTCTGATTACTTTGACCATAAATAAGGTTTTATTTTCGGGACATTTTTATCTCAAATGCAGTCCTTTGTAAGCTTTCCTAACTCTTTTGTATACCCAAAATTAAAAAGTTCATATTCTTAATTGGTACATGTGAAAATTGAGAACCTCAAGCGAGAATTGATGCGCATGGGTACTTTTTTTTGCCAATTTACCCTTTTTTTAACTTAATGATACGTGATTCTCCTTGTGCACATTACATATTCTTACGGTGACTAATAACAAATTTAAACGTTAACCACGACTAATAACGACTCACGCTACTTTGATTTATCACGATTGTCAGCAACTTGCTCCGTCTCTTGATGGCGAAGGAATGCATATTTTTTCTAACACCTCAAACATCTAAACCTCACAAAGAGATGATTATAAAAGTGGTGAATTATTACTTGACAACTCAAGATTAAGCATTTTGACTGATTGTTAATTGATTCCAACAAGTTATCAGGTGCATGTCTAAGCTCAGTACAGTGTAACCGTGGCATTTCCTTTTTACCACGGTACGCACAATCTACCATGGCATGCATACATCGACCAGGACACATTTTTATTCTGGTTGATAACAATTATCGATGCAAATTCTGATGGAGAAAAGGAAATTGGTGCCACTAGATTAACGACGACGAATGCATAGCAAATATCAATGGATCAAGAATTCCAAGAAGAAAATGTCTAGAATATCAATCAGCTATGAATCTAGTTAATTAAGGATTCGAAGCATGCAAGCAAGTTCGATCATCTGACTCGCTGAATTCACTCATATGATCTAAAGGTTAAGCGGTGTACATACCATCCAAAAGATCGAGATTCGTTCCTCAGCAATTATCCATCACGTAAAACAGATTTTAAGTACGACCTGGCCTAATAAACCGCTGTACGCAGAGAAGATCCCATCGTCAAAGTTACTTCCCTAACACTTACATAGACTCCAACAGATATTCCAACACCGCCCTCTAGAAAACTGCTCCTAATTCATTTTGCAAGCATGCTACCACTGTATTTGCATGAGTTTCCGGTTTCGCTCAGATTTCACCATCCCAAAGCTCTTCGACAGTTTTGTATGCACTCTTTTCATGAACCAAGAAGCTTCCCGTTAGAAGTCTCGCCTGCAAGATATGTAAAACAAGTTATTTCGATGCTCGTTTCTGAATTGACAGAGAAACAGAGAGAGATGGCATCCGAAACCAAAAGAACTCAAGCATGAAGATATAGTTCAACACTTTTAACATATCAGCCGCAAAGAATCTGAAGGTGCTTATCCAGTAGAAATATAGAAGTATGCTGTCATTATCTGGTAACGACTTATCCCAGTTGGGTAGATATACACCTGTTTATATCGATAAACAGTGTACAGAAAGAAGAGGAATCCGAGATATACAAGTGTACAAACAGTGTTTGTATCGATACAAGTGTTTATATCATTAGGGAAGAAGAATCCCGGATATAGGTAATTCCCAATGAGGTCTATCTTTCTTTGAAAAAACACCAGTTGGTCAACTTAATGAGAAGGAATCAATCAACTAACCATCGACCTCCAAAATAAACAATGACTTATTTAACGTCAAGTTCACTAACACACGAAAAGCTATATGTTGGAAACATCCAGATCGATGCGGTTAGCTGACGATACACATCATGAACACCACAAGTACTCGACAATAGAGTAAAGAATATTATGTGGCCATAGATGTCAATATATCATTGTAAATAATTATAAAAGGAACACTTACCTGTTCAATTTCGGCAAACTTGGCAAGAAGATCATCAGGAATACACCAACCAAAAATATCAATATTTTCTTTTATCCTAGATTCCTTGGTACTTTTTGGAAGTACACTATGTCCTGTCTGAATTCCCCAGCGGAGAACAACCTGAGCAGGAGTCTTTCCTAATTTCTCCGCGACCATTTTCACAACCGGGTGCGTGAGAACGTTGCTTTTAATCCATGGAGTACCAGGAGTACCAAGAGGAGAATACCCCTGCAAATACAATATTTGTAAATTGAGGGTGAATACTAATAAACAAATTGAGGAGCCAAGAGGTAAATATGTTGTAACATACGGAGAGATGGATTGATTTGGATTGACAATAAGAATGAAGCTTGCTCTGTTGCCAACCGGGATGACATTCTACTTGGTTAACAGCAGGAGTAATGCGTGCAACAGACACCAGATCAGCCAATTTCTTGGATGAAAAATTGCTCACTCCTATGGCACGAGCTTTTCCCACATCGTTTAACTTCTCCATGATGCTCCATGTTGCAGGTATGTCAGGTCGGACTATGTTTTCGGGCTTGAATGCTCCTTGAATGCGGACTGGCCAGTGAATCTTCAAAAAGAAAAACAAATTTGTAAGACAAATATCAGCAGCATCTCAAAGTTTAAATCCGTAAATTCCTAACAAAAGGTGGCTCCATTTAGAATAGCCGATCTCATTTTACCATGTTGGATGATGTCTTTCTTGGATTCGGACTAAGGGCTCTCCAAACTCAGAACTATGACTTTTCTTGTGGCAACCCTTCACGGTAAACAAGTAAAGCCAAACGATATAGAGGAATCTGTCTTAATAATATGTTGTGGTTAGGACTCCATTGGATCCGTTTAGAACCCACCTAAAATGATTTAAGTCCAAATTGTCAAGTAGTTGAACTCAACTCCTACAACCCACATTCACTTCTTGCGTTGTAAATTTCCCATATGAGACTATATTCAAGGTGATAAAAAAGAGGTTGAATATAAGACATCAGTGATATTTCACTTGATATCACCTTACTGATTCCCACCCACAAAAAAGCTTGCACTTAGCCGTTAACATGGAGGTCACCATGTATAAATACTACCGTAGATAAGTTTTGCGTAGACGACACACATACCCCCTCAATGGTGGCACCGTGGGTTTGTGCGATATAAACTGTTGGATCTCGACGAGGTACGCCCTTTCTACGGCTACGAGAGAATGAGAGAGGGAGATCGAGAGAGAGAGAGAGAGTGATGGAGTCGGAAGGGGGCTCCCGTAGTCGAGGTTTCGATTGTTGATGAATTCCCCTCCTTGTGGAAGGTTTTTATAGGGCGTGAGCCCTCGCAACGTCCGCCCCCTACCTTCACGCCATTGCAGTTACAGTCTCCGTGAGACTCGGCCTCGCCGCAACCGCTCCGGCGGTTGCGTGACCACGCGATCACGGAGGCTGCTTTACATCTCCCACTTGACCGCAGTGGTCCAAACTATTTTACACTCCCACTATTTGTGTAGTGTATAGAGATGTCTACATTGAGGTTTATTATTCATGAAAACCTCTTCCATGACTCATGCATTCTTGAGTCCCATTAAACCAACATGTTTAATGTATGTTCCTGTTGTTATTCCCTTGGTTAGGGAATCAACTAACATGTCACCGGTAGGAATGTAGGTTACTGTGATTTCTTGCTTTGCCACTATATCTTGTATATAGTGAAATTGGATCTCAATGTGTTTTCCTTTAGAACTATTAGCCCCACTATTGATCAAGCTTATCGCAGCTTGATTGTCACAATACATTTCAATTGGCCCTTTGACCAATTCGAGGCTTATATTCTCTAGAAAACGCTTGATCCATACATCATGAGTGGTGGCCATGCTACATGCAATGTACTCAGCTTCCTGTGTATGTCGAGATACACATCCTTGTTTCTTGCTACCCCAAGAAACGGCAGCACCACCAAACATGAACAAGTAACCTGATGTGGATTTTCTATCATCCACATCCCCTCCGAAATCGGCATTGGAATATCCTACCACTTCAAGCGATTCCGCTTGATACACAAGCTTCAGATGTACTGTCTCTTTCAGATATCGAAGAATCCTCTTTACATCTTCCCAATGTGCTGGACCGGGATTGCTTTGATATCTACTGACTAAGCTTACTGGATAAGCTAAATCAGGTCGAGTACACATCATTGCATACATTAGACTTCCTACTGCTTGTGCATATGGTACATCTAAAGCTTTCTGTCCCTTTCCGGGACACTGACTCTTACTGAGTCTCTTTCCCATCACAAATGGTGTTGGAGCTGGACTGCTGTTCTGCATTCCAAATCTCCTTAATACAGTATGCAAATATCTTTCCTGACTAAGGCTCAATGTCCTTGAGTCCTTGTTTCTTGTTATTTGAATTTCAAGAACATAGGATGCATCGCCCATGTCCTTCATCTCAAATTCATTGCTCAATTTTTGTTTAATTTCATCGAGCATTTGTATGTCATTACCTGCAAGCAGAATGCCATCAACATATAATGACATGATTGCAAAACTGCTCCCACTCTTCATGACAGACACACAATTATCCAATTTATTTGAAACAAATCCAAATTGGATAGCTTTCTCATGAAATTTGAGATACCATTGCCGTGAAGATTACTTCAAGCCATATAATGACTTTCTTAACTTGTAAACGTTTTTCTCCTGACCTTCAACCTGAGATCCCTCAGGTTGTCGCATATAAATCTCTTCCTTTAATTCTCCATTAAGGAAGGCTGTCTTCACATCCATTTGGAACAATTCCAAATCCATATATGCGACTATAGCTAAGATCATCCGAATGGATACAAACTTAGCCACTGGAGAGTAGGTTTCCTGGAAATCTATTCCAGCTTGCTGAGTATAACCCTTGGCAACTAATCTTGCTTTGTATTTATCAACTGTACCATCAACTTGGTACTTTTTCTTGAATACCCACTTACATCTTATGGATTGCCTACCTTCTGGCAAATCACATAATTCCCAAACACTGTTTCATTCGATTAAGTCCAATTCGTCCCTCATGACGACCGACCATGATTCCGACTAAGACGAAGCCATAGCTTCATCAAAGGATATGAGATCTGTACAATCCGCGGCATCCTCATCCACAGTGTAACATGATACCTCGCAGCCATAGAAATGGTAATCTTCCATCCATGCGGGCCGTGTTCTGGTTCTCATGTTGCCGATTATACTCGTGGATTGTGTGGGTCCACCCACTTCCTCTAAAGGATCATCATGTTCCATAGGTTCATTCTCTATATTTGGATGATCGATATCATCCTCATGTTCTTGTCTAATGATCGAGCCGTCTTCATTGTCATGTAGGACAATCAGAAGATCTGATTCCTCTACTTCATGCTCCTTTTCTTAATGAATTTCAAGAAAAGTTGCATCACGACTTTCGATCAGATCTTTAGTTTCATGAAAGAACCTATACCCTTTAGAATATTCAATATATCCAATAAACTTGCACTTTAATGTCCTAAAGTCTAGCTTGTCCCTAAGTTGACTCGGTACCAGAACATGTGCAACACATCCCCATTTCCGAAGATGGCCCAACTCGGGCTTTCTGTCATTCCATATTTCATATGGCGTTGATTCTACGAACTTGGTGGGAATCCTATTCTATATATATTTCGCAGTCAACACTGCCGCTCCCCAGAATTTCTTGGAGAGTCGTGAGTGTGAAAGCATACACCTTACTGCATTCATCAAAGTTCGATTCTTTCTTTCTGCTACACCATTCTGCTGTGGTGTATAGGGCATTGTAGTTTGCCTACGAATGCCTGTTTGAATACAGTAATCCTCAAACTCCTTTGAGGTATATTCCCCACCTCTATCTGTCCTAAGAGTCCTGATTGGTTTTCCCAATCTTGTCTCCACTTCCGTCTTATATCTCTTAAATGTTTCAAGTACTTCCGACTTTCTTCCTAAGAGATAAACATAGGAGAACTTTGAGTAGTCATCAATGAATGTTATGAAGTATTCCTTATTTCTATGTGTGTTGATGCTCAGTGGTCCATATATGTCTGAATGGATCAAACCTAGTAACTCTGTTGACCGAGTTCCGGTTGAGAAGGGTGTTCTCTTCATTTTACCGGTCAGACAATATTCGCAGGGCAATGTCCTTGCACCCGTGGTCTTAGTCAATAAATTTGCCTTAATCATTTGATCCATCTTAGAATTTCCTAGATGACCCAGTCGCATGTGCCACAAGTCATAATCAGACAAATAACACAAAGAATAATCAGAAGCGACATTCATTGATTCACTAGAATTTATTACAGGAAGACAAAATAGGTCATGCTCGGGCACAAACTTTCCCATCGCATAGACCTTCTTATTCTTGCCAATAGAAACACGTTTATTGTAAAACCTAACTTCGAAGTCTTTCTTGAGAAACACTGGGACAGATATCAGGTTCCGACGTATCCTTGGGGCATATAGTACATCATTCAGTACCATAATGTTATCTCCTAGGTCAAGTCTGTATGTCCCAACACCTTCTACGTCCAGATAGGTGTTGTTTCCCACGAAGATCCTCTATTCTCCTTTGATCAGTTCCTTGAAGTCCACCAGGCCCTCCTTCGTCTTGGCGATGTATCTGGTTGCTCCAGAGTCGATCCACCATCCGTCACTGTCCGTGACGACAGAGTTGCATTCCACGACAGCCGTGAATTCCATTTTCTTCTTGCCTTTGTTTTCAGGCATTTTAGAATTTCCTGGCTTCTTCTTGTTGGGGCAATTGACCTTGAAATGGCCATATTTGTCGCAACTATAGCAAGATCCACGTGGGTATTTCCCACTCTTTCCCTTGAAATTCGCCTTGGAGGGGCCTAGCCTTTTCTTCGCGTGGATGGCATTTGCTTCTTCTTTTTCCTCGACCTCAAAGATCTCAACTTTCGATCTTTGTTTAGAGAGGTCAAGCTTAATTGCCAGCTGTGCAGGTAGGTCCGTCACAGACTTAATGTTGTCATTCATCCTCAGAGATGTGGCAACCATGTCGAATGACGGAGGGAGACTTCCTAGTATGGCTGCGATCTGCATCCTCTCCGGAATTGCGCAATCAGCAACCGCAAGATCCTTGGCCATCACGATCATCTTGTTCACGTGCTCGAGGACGCTTTCAGATTTCTTCATTCTACACGAGTTGTACTTGTGTAGAAGAAGCTGGACGCTTGATGAATCCGCGATTCATCATCCCAATATCTTGATCTTAGCAAAATCCCCAAGTAAAATCCCAGAAAAATGTCCATAAAATCAATAAATTAACAAAATAATTCTTGTAAATAAAACACACTAATTATTGTATATTAGATTGTACAAAATAAATTAACAATAAAAAGCTGCAAAAATAAAGGAGTTTTCACCTGTAAATAGCTCAAAACTTTATGTATTTTTAATAATTTCAATTCAACTCCTTTTTGGCTAATTCTTTCTCTATCTTGTTCATAAAAATGTATATAAAAATACAAAAATATAAAACAAATTTTACCTCAAATAAATGCTCCTAGATCCCAAAGAGAAAAAGCCGTAAAGTCCAACTTCAAAGCTAAATTCCCACTCCGTATGAACTCCAAATTCACCAAACTCACTTTTAAAATTCAAGTTAGAAAATTATCTATCCAAAGGAAGTGGTTTCATTAGAATCGGAGCTCATTTGCAAAAGTTGGGTTTTGGGACCTAGATGTACATTGTATATCATGTATATATTCTTTCTTTCTTCATTTTTTATTTTACCTTTCTTAATTACTAAAAATACAAAAAAAACATATTTGTGTTGTATTTTAATTGTAGTATTTTATTGTATTTTTTTCCGTTGTAAATATCTCTTATTAAAAAGACAAAAATATATAAAAAGAAAAGCAAACAAAAAAATATGTACATGTTGTAGGTCTTCTTTTGTAAATTCTCCACTCTTTTTCTTATCTTTTATTTTGTTGTATTTAAAGTAGCCTACTTTATTTTATTTTATTTTCCTTTATTTATTCGCATTCTCTACAATAACTTCTCTACCACCAACTTCTATTCAACTCCACCATTTTTAATAACTCCCATTCCACTCCATATTCTTCCACCAACCTCCCATTCAACTCCACCAATAATACAACTTCCCATTCAACACCACCACCATTCTAACCTCCCTTCCTCTTCTCTTTATATTCATTTGTACATCCTCATTTTTTCGCATCCGTCATTCTTATAGAATAAAGGAGAGAGCTTGGAACGTGGCGTTGGTGACAGCGGCGAAACATCTTCCTCCGCGTCACGAGTTCCTCATCGAGCTAGCGTAGCTTCTCCGATTTTGATTTCGCCAATCGGATCGAAGCGATGGCAGGAGTCCAGCGTAGCTGCTCCGCACATCAGGCGGACATCAGGTAAGTTATCCCTCTTCATTTCTCTCGTTATTTTATTTTATCTAATATTGTGTCATTTGTTGTGTCCCCATTATTTTTACATCACCATCACCATCACCTTCATCACATTACCACCTACATATCATCCCTTCCACCACCACCATCACACCATTTTTTCCATTTATTTAGTTCATCATCATCACCACCACCAACCCATTTTACTTTTTTTTGTCAATCATATTCCCTGTCTAATCAAAATTTAAAAAATATAAAAGAAATTAAACAAAAAAAGGGTTATTATTACAACAGAAAAAAAGAAATAAAAAAAATTAAAAAAAAAACAAAAAAATCCACAGCAACGGTGGGGGAGCACCCACCGCCGCCGCCCCCTCTCCTTCTTCCCACCGCCGCCAGCCGACGACCTCAGTCACCTCGCGGCGCCGCCCCCCCCCCCCCAGCCGTCCCCACCCGCGCGCCGCCGCGCGCGCCCTCGGCCTGCCGCGCGCGCCGCCGGCCGTCCCCGACTCCGCCACAACCGCCAGGGCCGCCGCCTCCTCTTCTCCCAGCCGACCCGGCCCCTCTCGCCGCCGCCTCCAGCTCCCTCGCCCTCCACCGACCGTCTTCAGCCGTCGGCGCCGCCGCGCCGCAACCTCCTCCACCTCAGCCCGTCGCCGACGCCGCCCGATCCATTGGATTCTTCTCCAGCCGACCAGGGAAGAAGAAAGGTCCACTTTCCCTTAATTATTTTATTGTGAAAATTACATTTTCTTTATTTATAGTTTTTGTAATTACGAAATGATCCATGTACATGTTCTTGATGCAAATGTTGTTTTCTGAGTTTGCACCGGTACCCCTGTGTTTGACTTTAAATTTGGACATCGATATTACATCTTTTTATTCAATGAAAAGTGGCATCGTGTTGAACAACTAATTGTCTACCATCAGATTATTTATTTATATTTTTGTGGTCTTTGGGTAATTAAATTAAACTGTTCAACTGAAATATTGCATATTTTACCCAATCAGTGATTTTAAAATTATATCTCACACATGGTTGCTCTAAAAATTCCACAAAAAGTAGGAATGATGCCATGATATATGATTAACTTACTGTCCAAATTTCATCTAAAATGGAGTTGTCTTGTGCCTGTAATAATTTGTAGAGTGGATTTAGTCTTTGATTTTTAATTAAATCTACATAAATCATTTTTGCGAATTTCAACTCTCCTGGATTTCTTATCTAAATATCAATCTGAGATAATTCGCACTCTGATTAATTTGACAATGTGGATTTATTAGAAATTATTTACTCACTGTCACTCTATTTTCACTAAAAAATCCATAAAAATTCATAACTTGTCAAAAATTCCAAAAAAATTACTGTAGCTTCCTTGCATCATGTTTTAGTTTCAATAATTTTTTCATAATTTTTGCTTTCTGTTTGTGTGATAAATTGTGAAAAAACCCATAAAAAGTGTGCATTTTTCATTGTTGCTTTTTAAATCTAAAAAATACAAAAAAATATGTTTTGTGTTCCCACTGGATTAGGACTTTAGGAAAAATAATTTGGCTGAATTGAATTAATTTAACATTAAAATTAATTTGGCTAAGTTGTGTGATTTCTTAGTACTTAATTCACCCGCATTTTGTATTTGACATTCTTTTTGCATTAAAAAAAATCTAAAAAATACCGCATTGGATATCTAGACCTAAGTATTTGAATTAAAACCGAAGTTGTTCCTTTGCCTCCCTGTGTTCGACCTCGGACTTGCCCGGGATATAAATTAAGCCGAGACACTCTTCACGGAGATCTCCTCTCGGTTCTGACCGAATCGCTAAGTACACGTGCTACAACGAACACGAATTAAACATCGTATTTAGCGACTCGTCAACGCTCACTTCGGATTTGGAGTGATATTTCTCCTTAACCGCGGTCCAGAGCTCGTAAGCTGATTCGCAGGTCTCAAAAACCCGAATCAGGTTCAGATCCATGTGGGTCAGCATAAAGCTCCTAGCCCTATTATCTGTTTTCTCCTACTGCTCGCGGGACCTAAATTCCTCAATAGTTGGATTTTCAGATAAAGTTGGGTCGGGTTTGTCTATGATGCTGTGTATGCTATCATGTAGCAGGCCATAGTAGATCTTTCTACTCCACAATTCATAATTGGTACCGTTAAGGTACTCGATTTTCCCCACCTCAGTGGCAATAGTCTTGCTTGTCATTTTGAATCTAATGAAATAAATTTAGGTTTGTGTGAGATTAAATAATTTAACTTGAGCAATAATAAAGGGTTTAGGAAGTAGGCTATATTACTAAAGATAATCAATGTAGTTCTTAATAACTATGATAATAGTTAAAAAATGATTTAATAGACTGTCCAAAAAAAAATGTGAATATGCTTTCTTGTAAAGACTCCCTCCACTTAAATAATTTTTAACTACATGAGAAGGCACTCCTGACATCTAATTGAAAAATCGACTAGCTCTTGTTAGCAGCAATAGAGATAATCATAAATCCCATCCTGACCAAAAGAGGAAGTCTCAAAAAGTCCATACACCATAAGTCCTAGAGAAGCCTTTTGCAACTAATCGGACCTTTAGTCTGCCTATTAACCCATCTGAATCATCTTTGGTCGTAACGACTCATCAACAAGCTACAAGAGCAATATGTGTGGCACATGGCACAAGATCCCAAGTGCCCCTTGAGTCAAGAACATCCATTACTTCATCCATAACACGCTTCCATCTTGGATTCTACAGAATCATATGATGATCAAGAAGAAGAGGCATTTCCATAAGAGCATTCTGACTCATCTAGATAATTCGTCAAATATAAGTAAAATGTGGTATAAGGTGCAAAGTATATGACCTTTTGGACTCCTTGAGAGCAATGGAAAGTTCTGTAAAGGAAGAGGGACCAGGAGTGGACCTATGTTATGGGAAAAGGGGCCACGTGCTGTCATGACCCTGATTCCGGGTCGTCGGATCCTCCCATATCCGGATCTGCTTACTCAACAATAATTTATTTAGTAATCACAACTAACATTCAGAAACAGACTGCAATTAAAAATGCATCAGAAGGAAGTATTTCAACACTTTTCCATTCACAAAATAAAGTTCGCATGATACATTGTCCCACTATAACCATTTACATGTACATCAGATGGAAGGAAATACACAAAAAGAGTACTAACTACCTTACAAAGTAAAGCTATTGTGGCTGGCTAGATGTCTACTATGTTAGCTGGCTGGATTACTTAAGTCCTTGCGATGGCTCACCGACATCTGTTGGGTTTTCCATAAATCATACGATAACAATTAGCGAACGCTAAGTAACGAAGAAGAGAAAAGCAAACAAATGTGTAATTTCTCAAAACTTGTTAACACAAAAAGTTTCATTCCTTTCATTAGTTTAAGTCCAATTCCTTTCTATTCCATGTCATGGATTAGTCCAGGGAATTACATTGCCACTATATGGACTCCGAAGCTGTGGACACTTCGGGATTGGAGATTGGGTTGATCTGATGAGCTTATGCCGCCGCACGTCGCCTCAACCAATCCTCCAATACTACCATGACAATCTCCTTTTCTTTAATTATTCAGGATCTCAAACCCTCAGCACGGCAAACAAAGAAGAACACCGTACTTGAGGACTCGATAGCTTAAAACCTCAGGCTACCTTTAATCACATAAACCAGCGGCTTTAAAAAAATATTATCGTAATCCAACCACTATCAAACTACCCGTGCCTCCACATGACACGAAAACATCTTCGTTCAACCTGAATATATTGACTCCCTATACCACGCATTGCAAATCACTCATTTCATGCACACTTATCATAATAGGGCAACCATGTACTACTTAGGTAGGGCAAAATCAATACGGGTTTCTTCCGACAAATCTACAGGTTGCATGCCCGACATGTACTTCTACTCCCAATCATTCTTAACGTCAGACACAATCCTTTCAGGATCCAACTTAAAACACAACAACTCCCATGACGTAATTCCTCCGTTAAGCCTTAGCTTTGCATAAACATCAATACTAAGTATAGACTTACACATATATTAATTTATATATTTATATACTCATATTTATGCTCATTTTAACTTCATACCCTAACTTTCCAAGCCATTGCATCCATTCGATGCTTAGACCTTATTTTAGTTGAAATCACAAAGCAACTTTTCATACTTTCTCAAAAATAGCCAAATTAGGGTTCTTTGTAGCAAGGAGCATAAATATAGAAATCTCAACGATCTCATATGAAAACCCAACAACAAAAAGAAGGATTTCGTTACCTAATTGAGTTCTCTCTTGTGTATGCAGTACTTTATCGTGATTCTTTATCAAAAAGGATGATTTATATCTTCCGAAACGATCGAATTTCATTTCCATATCAAAAATGCTAAGAACGTGCCAAGAACACGAAGAATGAATGAAGAACACGAAGAACGCGAAGAACACACGAAGAACACGAAGAACATAAAAAACATATTTTCTCTTAAAATTTCGGCAAAGTTTCCCCTTATATCGGGAAATATTTCTATAAAATTTTCGACAGAGTTTCCCTTTATATCGGGATATATTTCTAGAAAAATTTCAGCACAGTTTCCCCTTATATAGAGACATATTTTAATAAAAATTTCGGTAAAATTTTCCTTTATATTGGGACATATTTTAAAAGAAAAACGGAAAGAGTTTCCTCTATAAAATCACCGAGTGGGAAACAACAACGAATAGGAAAGAATATACTCAAACTACAAGAGATGAAGAATCGGTAGACACCATGCATCTTAGGTGAGTGAAGGTGCGACGAATCACAAGATTCACTTACGTGCATAGCCGCCCGCACCTAAGTAGGATATTACACAGATTTCTCCATCAAAATAACTATAAAAGCGGAAAAGAAATAATAGAACCATAAGCAACGGAGAATCGATAGACACCACACGTCTTAGGTGAGTGAAAGTGTGACGAATTACATTATTCACTGACGTGCATAGCCACTCGCACCTAAGTAGGGTGTTACACAGATTTCTCCTCGAACCACAACAGAAAATGAATTGGAAAGAAAGATGAATCGAAAACAAAGCTGGAAAAAGAAGATGAATAGAAAACCTAGCTTACGAAGCAAACTAAGAGAGGATCATACATTCCTCCTCGTTTTCCCGGCAGCGCTTTGCTAACGCTCTTTCCCCGCCTCCCACTCATCCTCCCGATCTCTCAACCCTAGCCCTTGGGTGGTGGTGGTGGTAGTGGAAACTGTAAAGAATGAATGGGTAGGAGGGTATTTACATGCTCCAGAAAGCCACTAACCATGGTTAGTAAACCATGGTTTAGACCTTAACCGCAGTTAGCGGCCCACGATTTTGGCCCATGATTTTGGCCAACTCGTATCCAAAACTTAAAGCTTAAATTAGAACATTTCAGAGGATTCTGGATTCACGAATGACGCTTAATTAATGCTAATCATGATTAACTTTCACTAATCACAATTTATCTTTCGCAGTTCACACTTAACTTTCGCTAACAAGTCGTCGGTACCGGCTAACATCGACGACTTTCACCCTATTGCGGTCTCCAACGCTATTTATCTTATTATTGCGAAGGTTCTTGCTATTCGTCTGGGCGGCATTCTTGACAGCGTTATCTCCCCGATGCAATCAGCTTTCATTCCTTGGAGACAGATTTCTGATTGCCTCACGCTTACGTCGGAGATCATTGCGGATTGGAAGAGGAGGGACGTAAGTGGGGTCCTTTGAAAGGTGGACTTTAAGAAGACTTACGACAACCTTGATTGGAGATTTCTCTGGTCGGTGCTTCGGAGGAAGGGCTTCCCGGAGTTGTGGATCTCTTGGATGAGGCGGTGCGTCACCACTGCCTCCTTCTCTATTATGGTAAACGACCGCCTGGAGGGGGGGTTGATTCAGCCTCGGAGGGGGGTACGCCAGGGGTGCCTGCTGGCTCCCATGCTCTTTATCCTGGCGGCTAATGTTTTATCCGATTTTACGACTCGTGTGGTCGGTGGCGGCATATCGAACGGATACTCCAGGGGGGATGTGATGGTACCTATCTTACAATATACCGATGATACAATGTTCTTCATTGAGGGGGGGGGTTGATGAGGCGAGGGGTATGGCCTTGGCTCTGGAGATCTTTGACGAGTTATCCGGGTTGTTCAAGAACGATTGCAAGTCCAAGTTTGTTCCCTTCGGCCTTGCGGCTCAGAGCAGTGATGCGTTAGCGGTGGCTTCGGGGTCGGCCTGCTCCTCTTTGTCGATGGATTACCTGGGGATGCCTTTGTGCGTAGGGAGGACTCGACTGAGGGATTGGCTGAGGGTGGTGGAGAAGGTGGAGGCGAGATTGGTTGGCTGGAAGTCTGTGAGACTCTCGAGGGGTGGCCGGCTGGTCCTGCTGAAGGCGGTCCTTTCGTCTATTCCGTTTTTTTTCTGTCCAACCGGAGGATGCCTAAGGGGATCAGGGCTAGGCTGGAGAAACGTATGAGGGCGTTCTTATGGGGGAAGCAGGGGGGGGGGGGGGTCGAGGGGGATCCATTTGGTGGGGTGGGAGGATGTTACTTGCGAAAAGGATCAGGGTGGACTGGATGTGAAGTTTCTCAAGGATAACGACGCCCTGTTTCTTAAATGGGCGAGCAGGCTGTGGGGGCCGAGGGAGGATCTGTGTTGTACTGTGGTGCGGAGGATCTATGATGGGGGGGGGGGGCTTGCCATCGCAGGTCTCCCGCGTGGCCTCTCCCACCCCTTTCTGGAGGGTGGTCGTGGACGTGTTCTTGAGGAACTCCAAGCTCTTCAGGCCGGTCCTTGGTGAGGGAGAGTCTTTCTCCTTTTGGACGGATGACTGGGCGAAGGGGGGGGGAGGGAGGTGATGGGAGATGTGCTCTCGCTTCCCGCAGCTCTTTGCTTTGGCTGAGGATAAGTCGTGCTCGATGGAGGCCTGCTGGAGTGATGGGAATTGGCGCCCCAGCTTTGCCGCGAATTTCTCTGATCAGAGGTTGGAGGAGTTCTTGGCTTTGCTAGATGCTGTGAGGGAGGTGGGTCGCCCTCCGGGGGGCGTGACCATTGGTGTTGGCGGGAATTCGATAGGTGCCTGCTTTGCAATGAGGCGATTGGCATCCGCGGAGCACCTCTTCTTTTGGTGCCCCAGGGTGTTGCAGGTGTGGCAGGGGTTGGTTTGGATTGGTGCAGCATGAGCGATCTCCCATCTTTCTGGATCTCGCTTCAGGCAAATAAGGGGAGGCCGGTGAGGGACGTGCTCCTTCCTATCGCCATTCTGTGGGCGATTTGGTAGGGTAGGAATGATTTTTTGTTCTCGGGCCAGAGGTTCTATCGGGAGAACGTGACGATTTTTGCTAAACACCTAGTGGTGGATTGGGCGTTGTAAGGGCTTCGTATTATCGGGGTGTGGTTGTTGTCTTTTCCTTTCTTTTCTCTTTCTCTATTGAATAAAATTTTTGGGGCGTGCACCTACCAGTGTCTCCCCTTTGATTCTGGATTTCAAAAAAAACTTTTGCTAACAACTTATTAGTGTTTGCTAATGGTCATTAATGATCCTCTATCTATCATAAGTTTCTTTAATCATGCTTAACTAATCTTAATGACGATCATTACGGTTTAACATCTTCAGCCTCCTTACTTCTCTTTCTTCCGAAAATCATAACAAATCGAAAGGAAGTTCGATTCACACGAAACAAATTCTGTTGGTTTCCTCTTGACGAGCCTAATCTTATGATATAGGATCCGAGAGACGCAAAGTTCAAGGCTTTACAATTACAACAATCATAAAGGAAGTCTCGTCCTCGAGACTAGAAATGCAGGCATAACAACTTTAAAAAGAATGAATGTCATTTCATTAATAATAAGAAGTGTGACATTGTTTAAAGGGAGTGTTGGCTGTGGATTTTGTTGGATCCAAAGACAACACGATAGATCCGTTGACTAAGGGACTTGATAGATCTTTAGTTCTAAAGTCTAGGCTTGGGATGGGACTGAGACCCATTGGAAGTTCCTCTACAGTAGCAACCCAACCTATCTGAGTAGAGATCCCACAAAGTAGGTTCAATGTGGTAATAACAAGCTGTTTGGAGAACTGGTTGACATTCTTAGTTTAATGCTTATGCATGGGTGTCCTATCCCTGGAAGCCTGAGTGTCATTTAAGCTGCAAGTTTAGGAAGAGCGTATGCTCCGAATGGGTTCAAGCCTTTGGGCAGGATGTTAGCAGTGCATCCTTAGAGAAGGCCACCTATGTGAGTGTTACTGTGGGCCGCAATTAAACGAATATGGTCTTTCCTGAATACACTCATGAAACTGGATAAGGGTGCATGGCCTTTAAGAGCACCAACCCTGAAGATTGTACCAAGAACAACACTTTGTTGTTTCTACCGTATACTTTAACACCAAGGTCTGAAGTTCAAAACGTACTTCACTACGTTCATGTTAAATGAAAGTAGTCAACTCAGGTAGATATTCAAACCGGAAGGTACCTTTACTGAAAGCAAAGTAAGGCAGCCGAAAGTTGTGTTTTAACTCTCTTTGAATCTCTTTTTCAAATTGGTGAATTCGTGAGAGATTGTTCTATTTAGAATTGTAATTAGATTTTTAATTGGAAAGTCTATATAATTACAATTGGAATAAATTTGGTTTCAATTGGTAAACCATTTGGATGGAAAGTTGGGAATTTTCAAATTTGAAACATGGAAAAGCTTGGGTAGAAGTTTAGTACATACCTAGTATCTCTAAACTTTTGATGGGCTTATATATGCGTTCACACCCCAAGCTCTTGTAGCAATAGTAGAGAGAAGGAATATAGAGGACCACACGCGCGCGCGCGCTCCGCTCTGTTTCCGACCCGGGCTCGGAAGAGTCAATTCGGATCTCGGCTCTCGATACTTTTGTTGCGGGTTTCATTTGACTGGTTTATTAAATTAATCACACGGATTCGACTAAAATGAGAATTCAACTTAACCCAAACGGTTTGTTATTGTCGCGGTTTCGGAATCCGAAAAGACACACCCGTTGAGGAGCGTTTTCGGAAATTGAATGGTATTGCGCTGGGGCACGCAGATCTCTTTATATATCTCTCCCCCGACGCTGTTTTCTTCACTCGCAAGAAAACTCTCACTCTCACGCCTCCTAGGCTTTGTTCTCGTTCTTCCTCTCGCGGACGAACCTGCTTCTCTTTCTCTTGGGTGCAGTTCTCTAAGGTATATTCCAGGGCGAACTCGTCGGTGTACGCAGACGAAGATCGTGTGCCATCATATCTTGAGAGCGGATCGCCAATACCCTATGCACCAGTATTGCAGGGGCGATATTCTCTCTAAGGATAGTCCATTTCATGGACGCTTCGGTGATTTCTAATCTAATCTTTCTTTCATTTTGTTTGCCGCAATTTGTTTATTACTTTACTTTCTCTGGATCACGCCCTAATTCTTGTTTCCATTTGTTCAATCGGTTTCTGTTTGCATTACATAATCGGATAATGGATGAGAAATGCATGATTAAAATGATGTTAATCTGTAATGCTTTTCTTTTAATTCATTTGAATCCGTGTAATTATTGTTTAATATATGCATTGATGATCCTGTTAATAACAATATCTATGTCATCGACCACATCCAAAGTCAACCTCGACCACCACGAAAAGTAGAACAACCAACTTGTCCATATGACGTAAGGATATATGTGGTTTCTGCTAGCTGGACTTCGCAAGAATGGCCGAGAGTGAAGTCAAGTTGTTGTAGACAATCGAATATCATAAGAAGCGATGGAACTATGTCAAGAGAGGAATTGATTATTTGGTATCGGGTGACAAGGGCTCATCTAACAAGAAACATATATACATGTCATTCTATCCTATTTGTCACATGTTTGGGGTAGCAAGCTAGCTGAAGCACGATAACCTCTTCGTACAAACCTGTAATCTACAGATAGTATTGAATATGAGAGGAATCTCCTCGAGAGAGACCAAATCCACAAGTAAATGTCTGCAAGATGATTTGGTGTTTTTTTGGAATATGTCTAAGACACCTCCTCCAATATCTCCTTGGTTGTCTCTTTGTACAGGAGGTTGGCCGCAAGATGATTTGGTGTTTTTTTGGAATATGTCTAAGACACCTCCTCCAACATCTCCTTGGTTGTCTCTTTGTACAGGAGGTTGGCCGCAATCAACTGATCAATGATATTGGTCAGTCACTTCATAACTTGATAAATGTCCTATAATAACAAGGACTCTCGATCCTTGTCCTCCGCCTAAAGAGGATCTTCTGTAAGAACACATATCCTCTGTCTGCCCAAAAATACCTTCAACATCCGAGACCAAAGTAAATAATTCTCTGCAACCTTAAGTTCGATAGATGCCCCCTATACTGTTGAGATATTTGTATCTCTATGTCTTTATTTCATTTTTCATATTTCTTCTGTTCATTTTATGTAATTTTCTCATAGAGCCTTTCTCTTATATAAGAGAGCTCTAGGCCTACGATGAATAACCAATTCTATTCTCTATGTCCACATGGAATCGGAGCTACGATCCTAAGCCAGAACTTGTGTCCAAGTTTCCCCACGCCGCCGAAACCCCAACGAGCTGTGGTCACCACCGTCTACCCTCGTGTGCGGTGCCACCGGCCACTGCTGCCGAGAATAGCTGCATCAGATTGCTGCCACTGCTCGAGAGCCACAGCAACCGCCGAGACTGCCACCACCGACCTCCCTAGAGTACCAAGGCTATCACGAGCAACCCTAGTTGCTCTCCGCCACCTCTGCCATAGCCCGAGGGGTTTTGTGGCATACTAGGGATCCTCGTTCGATACTTTCTGAGGTCTAGAAATCATTCCAAAAGGTCAATTTGATCTCTGATCGGACTGATGCTTGGATTTCTAGGGTGTGATTTGATCATCTAGACCATCCTAATTACCCAAAGAGGCTTCCAACGGATGGAAGAGGTTGTGATATGAGTCTACACCCACAACCATCTTCGTGTAGACACAGACATTTCGGTCTTCAGCCCAGTCTTGATTATTGTTGTCATCATGTTGTCGACTCCAAAGCCGATGTCTCATCCCTACGTGCCTTCAAAGGTCCAACACCCATTATCAAAATGGATGGAACAAATTATGAACTATGGGCCATGCAGTTCATGAGCCTAATGTAGTGTAATGACAAGAATCACATCCTCACACAGGATGAGCCAAATTACAAGACTGGGGTTCATGCCTCGTGGGAGGCAGACGACGCGTATGCACGCATATGGTTGTCTGGTACAGTTTCAGTGGAGATAGCAAATGACATTCTGAGTCAGCTCACAACTAAAGCTATTTGGGATATTCTCGCCGCTACATACTCCCCGACAAAAAATGAGTCGAAGATACTGCAACTTCAGCATGATATCTTCACATCGAAGCAGAATGGACACCCTCTCCATACCCTGTACACTTCTCTGAGGGGTATGTTTGAGAAGCTTCATGGGTCCATTTCCTTGATTGCTACACCAGAACAACTCAAGGCATACAGAGATTCAATGATGAATGGAGTTTTCCTAACAGCTCTTGACCCTGAGTATGATGCTGCTCGATCACAGATTCTTACGGAAGCCACCATACCTCCAATGGAGGAGGCTTACCTTAGGTTGAGAATGCTCTCTATAGTTTCGGGTGATATTACTCAACAGTCTCAGAGCTCCTCATTCATACTGGGGGGGTGACGAGCCCGAAAACCTACCCTTTTAATGTCGGATGATTGACTAGTGCGTTGCAGTCGGATAGATCCGCGTTCGGTCAAAAATAACCGCACAATTTGATTAATTCGTCGAATGAATGTAAAATGCGGTTTTATGTTTATTTAGCCTGGGCAAGCCCCAGGGTCGACTCAAGGAGGCAAAGGAACAACTCGGGATTAGATTAGATGTATTAGATTACGGTTTTCCAAGCGGGATTTTTTTGGTATTTTTTATGCGATAAAATGCCAAATGCCAGCAATGAATTGGATTAAGTTAATACGAAAAGAACCGACTTAGCCAAATTTAATTTTAATGTGAAATTAATCCAAATCAGCCAAATGCTAATTTTTCTAAGAACCTAATCCAACAATGAATGCAAATGTATTTTTTTTGGAATTTTTGGATTTAAAATGCACACATGAAAAATGCCAACTTTTTTGGGGTTTTTATGCAATTTTTCGTGCAAATGGTATGAAAAAATTCACTAGAAATTAAATATGATGAAGTGAAGCTACACTAATATTTTTAGATTTTTCTGACACTTTATGAATTTTTTATGATTTTTTTACTGAAAATAGAGCGACCGCGAGTATTTAATTCGTAATAAATCCACGAAGTTAAACTTTCCAGAGAACAAATTGTCTCAAATAGATATTTTAATGTGGAAACCAGGAGAGTTGAAATTTCTCGAAAATAAATTTCGTGGATCTAATTAAAAATCAATTACTGAAATCACTCTACAATTTATTTTATGCAAACGACAACTCTGAATTAGACGAAACTTGGATAGTAATTAAAGCACACTTAAAGGCATCATTGACAATTTTTGCACAATTTTTGGAGCGATAAATGACGATGTACAAATTTCAGAGCAAAAATGGGTAAAATATCTTTCAATTTCAGTCTCTGATTTTTAATAAAATATCCAAATGCTCACAAAAATATAAATAAATAGCCATAAGATAAAGATTTAATTTCTCTATAACATGCTATTTTTCGTTGAATAAAATGATGCAAAATAACATTCCAAATGAACATACAAGTCAGGGGTACCAATGCAATATGGAAATTGAAATTAAATGAATAAACTATGCATGGGGACACTTTTGCAAATAAAACAACTTAAATGACAAATTATGCAGTTTTTCCAACTAAAATAAAAAAGGGGAAATTAGACCTTTTCTTCTCCGCAAGTTAGGGCAAATGGGCGGACAGGGGCATGACGGCGCAGGAGGTCGAACCACGGAGGCGAGGCGGGCCTTTGAGGGCGGCGCACGGCCGCACGTCGCGCGAGGGCAGCGCGTGCGACGGCGCTGGGGGGCTTGTGCGGCGGAGCAGCGTCGAGGGGCGCGGATGTGCGGTGGCCTGGCGGCGCGTGCGACTACCTGAGGCGGGGCGCGCACGCGAGGTGAAGGGGCAGCGCGGCCTGGAGGTCAGTGGCCGCTTCTGGGCGGTTGTCGAGGAGTGGCGCGCCGCGTGCTGCGGAGGTGAACGGTCTTGCGGCGGCAGCCGCACGAGGGAGCGGAGGTGACGAGGAGGACGGGCGACGATGGGGCAGCGCCGCTGGTTGGACTGGAGGTGCTGGAGGCGAGGCGGCGCGTCGGGCTGGAGTGCTCCCGCGGGGGGCGGACGACGGCTTGGTGGTTGTCGCGTGGAGGCTGGAGGAGCAGCACGCCAGGTGGTGCGCGCTCGGAGGAGCACCGGGGAGCACGGCGATGGCCGGCCTGGTGGAGATGGGGGCTTGGCCGTCGACCTGCAAATTTTTTATTTTTTTTTGTTTTTGCAATTTTTATATTTTTTTGTTGTAATTTTGTTTAACAAGAAATATATGGCAATGGTGCTGTGGTGGAAATAAAATGAAGATGATTGATGGATGGTGGTGGTGGTAGTAAATGATGATTTGTGTGTGATGAGGATAGATGATGATGGTGGTGTAAAAAATGCATTGAAAATGAAGTGATGTTGATGAATGAAATGATGTGAAAATGCGATTGTTTATGGATTGTTTTGGGGACACACAAGATAAATTGTTAGAGAAAAAAAATAAAAAGGAAAAAGTCGAGAGATACTTACCTGTGACTCGTCGAAAATGGAACCGCGTCGTGCGGCTTCCGTCGTGGCCTCGATCCGACTCGACGAAAAATTCGGAGAAGCTCGGCTATGATCTGAAGAGATGCACAACGACACGAGAAGGAGTCCTCGTGGATCTCGCCTTTGACACCGTCGTCGCTCGACCGAGAGATGCTGAAGTTGTCACCGACAACACTCGGGGCTGGTGGTCTCTCCCTCTCAAATGAAGAAATGGCGGATGATGGAAAATGAAGGAGATGGTGGTGAATAAAAAGAGAGGAGAGGGAAGTTGGAGAAGGGATGGAGAAGATGGAGGAAGTGGAGATAGTGGGGAGTTATTGGCTTGGAGTGGAAGAAAAGAAAGAGGAGAAGAAGTAAAAGGGTAATAAAAATAAATATTAAATATAGTAATATAGTAGGCTATTAAAATTAATTAAAATAATAATAATAAAATAATAATGATAATAAATCCGAAAATAATAAATCCGAAAATAATGAGAAAAAGGTGACATGTGGCGACACATGTCGCTCCTTGAAAATTCAAAAGTTAAATGTAAACAAAAATAAAAAAGAAATAATAAAAGAGTTTAAATCAAAAAGTGGTCAACACAAAAGTTGCTCGTCTCGACGAGATCTACAACTTTCGTGAAGGGCCGAAAATCAAAGGGAATCATCTGTACAAAAACGTATTTTTGGGTGGTACTTTATAGATATAAAATACCGCATTTTATCTTTTGTAATTTTTTGTCATTTTTCAATAAGAGAAAAATCAAAATAAAAATAGATAAAATATGAGAAGAATATTTACAACTTAATCTAATTTTTTTGGATTTTTAATAATTAAGAAAATAAAAAGTTAAAATACAGGAACAAAACGGTCAATATGTACAATGTATAAAAGGGGCCCAAAACCCAAGTTTTGCATACGAGCTCCGATTTTAATGAAATTGGTCTTGTTTCGAAGGTCTCTGAATGTATATTACTTTAAAAGTGAGTAGACCTAATTCGGAGGCTGTATGAGAGAGATATGTGCATTTTAAGGTCTAAGGTCTCCAATTGGGTTTGGGGTTTTATTGGGTAATTTTACAAGTTGGTATTTTTTAGTTATTTTTCTTTAATTAGTGTTAGTAATATATACACTATAGAGTTGGTTTTATTAGCTTTGGAGTTAGTATAAAATATATACAAATAAGGTATTTTATCTAATATAGAGGTGAATATTTACAAGTGAAATTGGCTTCTTATTTAATGCAAATATGAATGCTAAAATGCAGATATTATGCTTGCGTGCATGAATGCTATTTATGCAATATAAGTGGAAATATGCTGCTATTTACTCGGGAACAAAGCTCTATTTTCAACTTTTAGAGTGATGAATCACAGATTCATCAGGGGGATGCAGTTCTAACTGCTTGCTACCTGGTGAATCATATGCCCTCGTCTGTTTTGGGGGAGAAGATCCAATTCTTGATTGTTTTTCCCAAGAAGGATCTTTTCTCTCTCACCCCTGTGTATTTGGGTCTGTTGCATTTGTTTATCATACGTCTCCAGGTCATGACAAGCTCTCTCCCAGAGCTGTCAAACGCATCTTTGTGGGATATTGTATGACTCAAAAGGAATACCGTTGTTTTATCCAGTTCGAATAAAATATTATTTTAGTGCATATGCCACTTTCTTTGAGTCCATTATGTTATTCTCTCCTACATGTGACAAGCTGACTTCTTCGGAGACTGGAAAGGGGGTATGCATGCCTTTATCTCTGATTTTGTCTACTCCAAGCTCTACTTCTTCACTATCCTCTTCACCTCCTCCACCACCTCCACCCGCCTCACCCATTTGTTTTTCGCAGGTCTACCAACAACGACCTCATGCTCATGTTCCTCCTCCATCATCCAGCACGCCCCGGGTATGTTCTGAGCACTTGATTTATATTGATGGCACCGGTGATGCATTTACAGCAAGATGAGTAGGAGGTCTTAGATGTTCCAGTCTCAGCTACTGAGGAAGCTGAGGATCTTGACGTGCCCATTGCCTTAAGGAAGCAAAGGCGTACATGTACTACGTATCCTATTGCTTCCCATGTTTCTCTTGCACGTCTTTCAGCGGAGTTTCAGAGGTTTGTTGTGGCATGTCTGTTGTGGAGATACCACGATCATATCAAGGGGCATTGCAGGTTAGTGGTGTCTAGTTATGGAGGAGGAAATAGTTGCGTTACAGTCTCGTGGCACTTGGAGTATTATACATGCTCCCCCTGGAGCATCTGTTGTTAGTAACAAGCGGGAGTTTACGATGAAATATCATGCGGATGGTACCATGGACATGTACAAGGCCAGACTTGTTGCTCACGGATTCACCCAAACTTATGGGGTGGATTATTATGATACATTTTCTCTAGTTGCGCTCCATTCTACATTGAGGATTCTCATTTATGTCTTTGTGGTACGTGACTAGCCTCTATTCCAGTTAGATGCCAAGAATGCCTTCTTTTTTTTTGAAGTCATCAAGAATGCCTTCTTGTATGGTGACTTGCAAGAAGAAGTCTACATGCAACAGCCTCCAGGGCTTGCTGCTGAGGGGGAGTCTCATATAGTGTGCAGATTTCACAAGGCCATTTATAATCTCAAGTAGAGTCTGAGGGCTTGGTTTTAGAATCTCTCGGAGTTGATCGAACAACAGGGTTGATTGAACAATAGGGGTTTATCAAATCTACTCATTCTCTTTTTGTTAAGAGGTCCCATAGAGGTACTGGTGCTATTCTGGTCTATGTAAATGACATCATTGTTATAGGTGATGATGAGCAGTGTATTCAAGCAGCTAAGGATTTCCTGCTACCGAGCCAGTATCCTGTGTGACGCTTCTCCATCACGTATGGTAGAGCCTCTAGACTCTCGTGGATAACCTCCCTAATACCCACGTATTTCGAACTCCTCCTGAAGTCCTACCTCCATCGATCATTCTCGAGCATCCGCTACCGGGTCTACACGATCATTCTCGATCACGGAATTTGGGGGTGTGACACTTATATCTTGAGCATCTGGACTCTATTTTGGTTGATTTCAATTTCATTTTAATGCATGCTTAATTATATATCTCATGGCATCTTTAATTTCCTGATTTGACACTCGGAATAGAACATTTTTACTTGAGAAATATTATGTCATCTTGCTTATGTATTTAAATACCATGAATTAAAATTGGAGATTTGTTGATACATTAAATGATAATGAAATTAATCTCACAACTCATGCTCAATTTACTGATCACTTAGGGGCATACTAATGTATATAATGTTTTCTTTTCATTACATTCTGTTGCAGCATGTCACCTTATTCAACCTGCATAAAATTCTATAAAAACTGCATCCTGTAACATGCATCTTGTTTTACACTGTTTGTTGACCGAAGTAGATAAATCAATTACTTAATTTAGATATTAGAGTCTGATTATCAATCCAGTAGCTTGTGTCCTTGAGTTCAACCCTAGCTTGCCCAGGTTAAACATTATTTTATTCAAACTGAGCCCCTCCTCGCGGAGATTATTTAGGCTCGGTCTCTGATGCGATGCAAAATCGACCAAGCTACAACTCGACCACATTAACATCGTCGATTTCGCGATCATCAAAGTCCTCAAAGGGTCAGATCGTCTATTGCAATCTCTCAATGAGTACAGGGGGTGTAGGACTCCTTATATATCCCCACAGACAGACTAGGATCCCACTTACAGTAGATATGGGACTAAACATAATTGGATCTTGAAGATATCCAATTACCCCTCTATTACATAATCCAATACTTCGGAACTTAGTGTAGATTGAATTCAATGTCTCCATAGCGTGGACTCCGGATTGCTTCAGGACCTTAGATGCAGACTAACATTATGCTTCAGATTGAACTCCTTCCACAGTCAAAAACCTTAGGTACATAACGCTCCAGATGGCTTCCAGGTGATGCTTTCAGAACTTTGTTTCCAGGTGCACACCCATGTGGCGTAAAATCTACTTGGAACATAATTTCAGGATTGGCACAAAACCCGCTCTACACTTGCAATCAAACCTAAGTGAAGATCTCAAGAACTTCAGACGGAGGGAGATGGTGGAAGGGAACAGGCTAGGGCAAGAGAGGTCCAGAGCTCTGGTTTAGGACCATCACCCTGATACCATGTGAGGAAATAACTAGGATGGCATGTGATAATTTTATTCAAAGAGGTATGAATTTTATATAGATTGAAATCCTAAAACTCTAATCATTCTGAAGAAGGATACAATAGAGTGAAAGAGTGAAAGAAGGATACGATAATAGACAAAATAAATACATAGATATGGATATCATCAATGAAGCTTTTATTTTTCGCTGCATTCCATTCAGAGGGACGAAAGGTAATAATTGTATGTTATCTCTCAAGCCTTAAGCCTCCTAACAAAGAAGAATAGGAAATAGAATAGAGAGAGAATATGGCAATTGTTTTCCTCTATTATGATTTCTATTCCTCCTAATATGGAGCGGGTGCTTGGAGGGGCTATTGAAGAGTACGAAAGGTAGAGCTCATATGATCATAGACATTGTGTTTCAAGCTTCTCCTTTTCATTTTCTTTCTTTATCCATTTGTTTTTGGACTTCTGTGAACCATCTAAATGTGATATAATTACTATTCTCAACTGAAAAATATTGGAGGCTGTGAGTCCCCTTGTAATAATTCCAGAATAATAACTCAATGAATAAATATAATTATATCACATTAAAATGGTAGGCTATTAACTTCAATGCGTTAATGCATACCAGGTAGAGATCGACATAGTCTAGTTGCAGATCTTTCAAAGTGGAATCCAATGCATTGCCAACATCGTCAGGTGTGTTATCAGAGCACCTAAGAAAACGAATTTGAAAATGTTCATCTTTCACAATAATCTTTCAAATGAGAAGATAGTTTTCTAATTCAACTTTCAAGAATGTCTCAAATAAGATCACCAGAGTTTGGATGTGATGAACATATCTTCACGTCTAACAATACCTTCTTCAAACACCTTTTTCAATGCCAGACCAACCTACATCACAATTTTAATATTCAATTTAAGGTAAACGGACTAAAACAAGACTGCAGGTAGATAATGACGAAAACTATGTTAAAAATTGCAGAAGTAAACATTCTTCAAACACCTTTTCCAATGCTAGACCAACCTACAACACAATTTTAATATTCAGGGACATTTAATGTAAATGGACTAAAACAATTAGACTGCAGGTAGATAATGATGAAAACTATGCTAAAAATTGCAGAAGTAAACATTCTTGGTAATAAATATTAGGGGTACAGACGGAGAATAAATTCCGTAATCCAATCCGATGTTATTAGATTGGTTTTGATTTTATCGTTAAAGTAGATCGGATTTGATTGAAAATTCTCAAATCCGTTGAAGTATGGATTGAATCATATCCTCGTCAACATCCAATCCGATCCATCCGTTAACATATAATAAAATATTTATTTGCAAAAATTCTCAATTTTCCATACTCACTTTTTTTTCAAATCAATAGCGGATACAAGTTCTCTTGCCACCACCCTCTCTTCTCTCTTGAAAGCTAAATGCTACAACAACAACAAAGTCTTTTCCCACATTAAGTAGGGCCAGCTACATGGGTTCTTTACCTTCATTCAGATTTATCTTGGATCACTCGGGCTTAGATCGAAAAAACTAAGATCCCTTCGGATAGTCTTATTCAAACACTTCTTGGGCCTTCCCCACCCTCTCTTAATCGGCTCAAAATCCCAAAACTTGCATTTTCTAGCTGGTGCATAAGCTGACCTCCTTTGCAAATGGCCAAACCATCTTAAGCGGTTTTCTCTCATCTTATCCTCTATCGGAGCTACACCAACTTTCCTTCTGATCGCATCATTCCGAATCCGATCTTTACATGTATGACCACACATCCACCTTAGCATTTTCATTTCTGCTACTGTCATTCTTTACACATGTTTATGGTTCACAAGCCACATTTAGATCCATAATGCATAGCAAGTTTCATGGCTGCTTTGTAAAACTTCCCTTTGATTTTCAAATGAATTTTCTTTTCATATAGAATAGTAGAGGCTCCTCTCCACTTTAGCCAACCTGCATTTATTGAAAGCCAAATGCAAGATCTTTAAAATAATAAAATACAACTATAACTTGTAAAGTTGTAAACCTTATTTGGTTATTCTCCTCCCATATCCCTCTCCCTATTATTTCACTCTCAGCCGCAAATATTCCACTCTCAGTTCCCTCTCCATCTCAATCCATTTCGGTATGATATTCTCTCATGCACAACATTATCTTCATCTGGCGCAACATCACCACCCCTCCCTATCGCACCATGTCGTCCCTTGCCATGCAATACCATATGCCCTAAGTGCGTTGTCACTCGTCTGATTGTTGTTAAAAGAAAGTAGATCTAGGGCAGTTGTCTTATATATTTAGTTGTTATTCTTGACCCTTTTATTTCTTATCTTCTTTGCATCTTCCAGTTTGCAATCATATCCCACGGATGATTGGATTAAATAATGTTTAGATGAACCATACTCATCCAAGAGTGAGTAAGCATTACTTGGATTTCTTTCCTTTTTAAATTGATATGCGAATTTGATTCATATTTTTCAAAGAATTTACATATTTTGATTATATATATATATTAAGTAAATTCCATTTCAAGCCTATTTTTTATATGAGAGACATGATGCCCAACTGGTGAGCTATATTTAAGTTGCTTTAGTCTTGGGTACTCCATCGACTATTAATATTTTACGATTCTCATTTGCTAATGATATTATAGGATCTTGAAGGGTGTTCCTTGGAGTAGGTTATTTTTTGCACAACTTACCCGTCTAAATTAATCATAAACTTCATCAAAATCTGACCGCGGAGACCGTATTTCTTGTTTACTAACTTGTATGTATTGGAAATCGTTTGCAAAAACTCGTACCAATGCACCATTTATAAAAAAGAAACTTAAATTCAAAAATTCAGTATAATCAATTATGATGTTCAACTTTTTATAATAGATTGATGGAATTCTTCAACTTTAATTTGATTGTAAGATCTTCAAATGTTTTTCTCATAATTTTATCCATATTACTTAGTTGAATTTGTAATTCAAATGTCGACGACTAATATGCTATAAAGTACAAACATGAGATAATATACTATTGAATAGGAATACGGAAGTATAAAAAACCCCATCCAGTTCGATTTGATAGATTGGATTTAAATATTTGACAAATTGGGATTGGGAAAATTTAAAATGTGTTAAGCTTGGACTGGATATGGATTAGCTAAAATCCGATCTAACTGGATCCATGTGCAACCCTAGAAAATATAAGCAACAAGAATGAAGCATTATGTAATGATATGCCAACTTCCATTTAGATGAAGGAAAAAAGGAATAGTGAATATATCTCTTTTCTTCATTTCCTGTCTATTTTATTTTATTTTATTTAGTGTGGTACATAATAAAAATGTTAACCATAAACATGTGCAGAGAATGACAGTAGCAGAAATGGAAATGTTAAGGTAGATGTGTGGACACACACACGTAAGGAGCTAATTTGGAATGATGCAATCAGAAGGAATATTGGTGTAGCTCCGATTGAGGATAAGATACGAGAAAATCGCTTAAGGTGGTTTAACCATTTGCAAAGGAGGTTAGCTAATTCACCAGTGAGGAGATGCGAGTTTTGGGATGTTGAGCGTCTAAGAGAGAGCGAGGAAGGCCTAAGAAGTGTTGGAATAAGACTATACAAAGGGATCTTAGTTTTTTTATCTAAGCCCGAGAATAACCCAAGATAGATCTGAATGGAGGCAAAGAATCCATGTAGCCGACCCTACTTAATGTGGGAAAAGGCTTTGTTGTTGTTTGTTGTAGTGCGATATATAATGACAAATCGATCAAGAGTTTTCAATTAGCACTGTTTATTACATTATGATTCTATCTTGGGGGCATTGATGGAGATGTTACTGATAGAATAAATGCAGGTTGGTGAAAGTGGAGAGGAACCTCTACTATTCTCTGTGATATGAAAATTCCTTTAAAAATCAAAGGAAAGGTTTACAAAGTAGCTGTGAGACCTGCTATGCTCTATGGATTTGAATGTTGGCCTGTAAATCATACACATGTGCAGAGAATGTCAATAACGGAAATGAAAATGCTAAGTTGGATGTGTGGACACACATACACACATAAAGATCGGATTCGGAATGATGCAATCAATAGGAAAGTTGATGCATCTCTGATCGAGGATAAGATGCGAGAAAACCATTTAAGGTAGTTTGACCATTTGCAAAGAAGGCCAACTGATGCACCAGTTAGGAGATGCGAGTTTTGGAATGTTGAGCCGACTAAGAGAGGGCGAGGAATGCCCAAGAAGTGTTGGAATGATACTATACGAAGAGATCTTAATTTTTTGGATCTAAGTCCAAGATTGACTCAAGATAGATATGAAAGGAAGCAAAGAGTCCATGTAGCCGACCCTACTTAATGTAGGAAAAGGCTTTGTTGTTGTTGTATTACGATCCTATCTTGAGAAATTGAAACTTAGGTAAGTGTTTTATTATCATATATAGAAAAATGTATTTCATTTACTTTTTCATGCTTACCATAACTGGTTATTTTTGTTTTCTATTGGTTGTTTCAACTATAACTTCAACTATAACTTCAACTCCATTTTTGAACAAGATATGACTTATTTAAAATGAATTGAATGAACTCATAAAAATAAATATTCTTGGGGATTCCAAGTATTTCATGGTTCCTTTTCATGCTAATGCCAACTTTAGGTCACTGAGAATACATAATTTACCTATCCTAATAACAAAAAAATCAAATTTGAATGATACTGTATTAAGATCTAAATTAACAAAAGGAATATGACATGCTTATTACGGAGAAACTGTATGGTGCAATGACCTTTTCTATATTTTCACGTAACTTGGTCTTATTGGTTTTAGAACCATCGATGATCATTGCTGAAAAATCCTTGAAAGATAACCTAAAAATTGAATTTATTTGATAATAGGTCTATATGAATCCTATATGGTTAAGATCAAAAATAAAAAAATACATTGCCAAAAATGAACAAGATAACATTTCCATGAAGATGGATTTCTTTTGAAGGGAGAATTGACTTTCCTTAATATCTAACATAATGCATGCAAGGATAATTGAAGAACGGTTAGCTTTTCTGAAAATCATTACGACAAACTATTATAAGATGTGTTATTTTTCCATCTAATGTGTTCACTAAATAAAGTCTCCAGAAGATGTAGCCAAGCAGAGCGAAATAGCAATAAGAAGTTCAAAAGTGTCATTTGGCATAAGGAACAAGAGGTGATCATGAAAAGGATTGTTTTACTTTCAGTATATAAAAACTGACAAACTTAGAAGTCAGGGAGATGCAAATTTATGGCGCATGACAAACCGTGAAGGAACAATCAGTTTAAAGAAATGGTGGAATCACCTGCAAAATTTTAGAAGAAAAAACGTAGTTCCAAAATAAAGGTATCAGCATATGGAAAATCGAGGAATTGATTGATGTTTGAATAACTGGTACCAACTGCATTTTAATGACATTTGCTCAATTCTTTTACCCCAAAACATGAGATTCCGGCTCAAAACTAGTCGTTTGTTACATATCAGATGGACATTATCATCAAGCATTCGGATAACATGCATAGGTTTCTCACAAACAAAAAAGGACAAGGAGAGAATTAGGAAGTTTCACCAAGCCCTCTAACCGGCCTGCTTACTGTAGATTCATCCATACTATTAGATCACAATTCATTACCTCTGCTTCATTTTGATAAATTCGAGCACAATCAATATGTCTGTAACCAGCCTGCATAAACAAAAAAATACATATATATTACAGCTAGCATTGTGTCAAATTACAAGCAGTTTGCAGCAATATAATCATCAAAGTAATCCAAACTCATATAAAGTGTTGGTCTGAATTTTAACCTTCAGCACCACTATGACAGAATAACAAGGTTTTCAGGAATCAATACTGATATCGACATCTTTTTCCATTAACAATGATAACAATCAATCCCAAGATACAAGATAGTACGTTAAAGTATTATAATAGTAGGCTTCAAAGAATATTAGGCTACAACAAGTGTGTGATTACTATGGTTACAAGAAACATACCCTTCTTTCTTATCCCAAGATTGTATCCACGTGAAACTCTTTGGATTGATGGAATGGTATGGGACTTTTAGGTTTTGACCAAGATCTTTTTCACTGGGACATTTCTGGCTACTTCATCATGGAAGCATGTTTCCAACAAGCCAAAATAAGGAAAGGTTACCCATGACTAATTGTTTAAAAACATCTAAAAAACGAACCTACTTTATATTATTGTTTAATGTTTTTAACAACAAGAAAAGAAACCTATTGCGGACTCCCACTTCCTTGGGTTATTTCTGTGTTTCCAACCAGATAATGTACGGGTTTGATATAGCATTTGTACCAGCTGATCATTCAACAATCAGATGCCATCACCCTGTATCTGTCTCAGCACTGGATTTGGAGACTACAATCTGTTTTGTGCCTCTCCAAGTGACAAGATTTCCTCCAACTAGAGCTTCAAAAAAAAAAGATTTCCTCCAACCATCATATTATATCATGTAGTGGATCAACGATCCTTAGATGAACTCGCATAACCTGCATCAGCTACACAGCTACATTAGTGTGGTCATTTTCTCCATAGAAGAGGCATCGTCCTGGTGACTCCTTCAAGTAGCGAAGGATCTGAAGAACATCCTCCCTATGACTGTAATGTAGTTGCTCCATGTGTTAGCTGGCTCAGGTGACATAGGATATATAAGCCTAGAGACAATAAGATATAGTAGTTTTCCCACTAGGCTTTTATACCATGTAGTATCTTCGAAAACAAAATCAGCTGAAGCGGAGTGCTTCCTCGGGTCTGCAAGAATACTAGAGGGCTTACATCCAAGTAATCCAACCTCAATCAGGATGTCCAAGCAATACATCATATGTGCGAGGTGAAGTCCCTCTGTAGCGTGTATTACTTCTTTGCCAATGAAGTAACGAAGTTGACCAAGGTCCTTCATGACGAAGACCTTTTGAAGGAAAGCCTTGGTCTCTAGTATGCCTTCATCACCATTAACAGTGACAACCATATCATCAACATAAACAACAAGTATGACAGTATCAGAGGGTTGTCTTCTGACAAAAACAGAGTAGTCAAATGTTGTTCTTTGAAAGCCAAGAGTGTTGATCTCAGTAGTGAGTCTGTCAAACCATGCACTAGGACGCAACTTTAGGCCATAGATTGCCATATGAAGTCGACATACACACTCCCCCTCGACTTCGTAACCAGGAGGTTGCATCATGTAAATCTCCTTCTCAAGATCGTCATAAAGGAAGACATTCTTCACATCTAGCTGAAAGATAAGCCATCCTTTGTTAGCAGTCACTGAAAAAATAGTCTGAATAGATCCTATATGTGCCATTGGGGAGAAGGTATAGAAGTAGTTGCCCCCATTTATATGTGTAGAACCTTTAGCCCCAACTCGTGCTCTCAGTCTGTTGATAGACTCGTCTGGTATCTGTTTGGTTATGAAGACCCATCTGCAAGCCACATATCGAATCCCCATGGGACATGGTACAAGTTCCCCCGTTCTCCTAGATGTGAGAGCATCCATTTCCTCATTCATTGCCTATCGCCAGCATAATCCTGTAAAGCATTGTGATGATCTCTAGGAACAGAAATAGTCATGAGAGCATCTGCATATCTCCTGTCAGATCATCATAAGCTAGCAGTGGAAGTGAAATGAGACATAGGGTGCAAGGTACAATGCCTTTTAGTTCTGCAGACAACGATGGGGAGCTCCGAAGGAGCATCGGTAACAGTAGTGTTGGGGGCACTTGAAGATGGCATGTCATCTTGCAACAAAGGAACGTGTAAAGGCATAGGATCATGTGCTAATGTATGCTTTCGTTTATACACAATTCGTGGAGGAGGAAGATCCAAAGGTATATCCTTGATACACTGTGTAAAGAAACTAGTTTGTTCAAAGAAGGTTACATCCGCAGAAATATAGTATCAATGCCCAGCAGGGTCATAGCACCTGTAACCCTTATGGGTGCGAAAATAAGCAAGAAAGACACATTTGATCACACAATGTGATAGTTTGTCAGCACTATGAACATTGTGGACAAAAGCTATATACCCAAAAATTCTCAGAGGCAGTAGAAATGTGGTCTCATTGGGATACAGTAATGCAAAAGGAGTGGACCCTTTTTTGGGTCATAGATGGGACCTATTAATAAGGTGGACAACAGTAAGAATGACATCTCCCCAGCAAGTTTTTAGAACCTTCATCTGAGTGAGAAGGGATCGAGCAATGTCAAGAAGATGATGAAGTTTCCATTCCGCTACCCCATTTTACTGAGAGGTATATGTACATGATGTTTGCTGGATAGCTCCTTGGGAAGCAAAGAAAGTCGTCAAGTCATATTCAGTGAATTCCAAAGCATTATCAAAATAAAATATTTAAACACCAGTGGAGAAAATATTTTTATTATGTTGAAAGAATTTCTTGATGATTTTATTGATCCCCAAACATTCCTTTAACAAATAGACCCAAAAGGATCAACTATAATCATTAACAAAAACAACAAATTACTCATGTCCATTGAGAGTACGAATCCGACAATGTCCCCATATATCCCAAATTCACAATGGACAAGAGAAGAAGGAACTTCACAACGAGGCTCGATATGTGCGGGGAAGGATGCTCGATGATGTTTTCTGAACAGGCACGCCCCACACTCTAAGGTCTTTAGCGTAGAGAGTTCAGGGAACATCATGGAGATAGCCTTGGAAGAAGGGTATCCAAGGCGAAGATGCCATAGAGAAGTATCATTGGAGATGAATGCATCATCAACAAAACTGGAGTCAGACAGAATGCCAAGATAATAAAGACCATTCTTCTCATATCCCCCACCAAAAATCGGTCTCATCTAGATATCCTAAAAATAATAATAGAACTCATCAAAAATAATCCTACAATTAAGCTCAGGACACAACTTCTGAACATATAATAGACTAAGAGAAAAAGTAGGGGCACAATGAACTCCAGTCAGTCAGAGTTTGGAGGAAAACTCGACAGTGCCAACATCAGTGATAGAGGAATGGGTCCCATTAGCAACCCAAACCATCTTCACAGAAGTAGAGGGTTGAGAAAAGGTAAGCAGACTACATTCTCTTGTTAAATGTGTGGATGCCCCTGAGTCAATAATCCAAGCAAAGCTGGAAGCATAAAAAGATTTGGCTCTTGTACTTGAGGTTGTAACCAAACTAGCAGTTGGAGCAGAACTAGTACTATCATTGGCAAAGAGGCTGGAGTTATGCAAGAGTTGTCACATATAAGAGTATTCAAAAGCTATGAAGGGTGCATATGTTCTATCAGAGTGCTGATCGGGTGTGTCATTTATTGAATCATAAGTGGGCTCATACAAAGTTGTTTCATAGGCATTGTTGACATTAGGTTGTATGCCAAACTTTCACAGCAATGCTCAGACGGTGGATCCAGCATCCACAATGTATGCATGTTGGATACTGAGAAGTGGTAGAATCGTATCCTCAACCACAACCAAAATCGCGTTCACATACTGACTCGCGCCCATGACTATGACCAAAGTCACGGCCTTGTCCTCCTTATAAGCTATGTCATCCTCTTTTCCCTAATGATGCATAGTGAGATGTAATCTCTCCATATGATATGGCGGAATGACGCTTAGCAGGTGTCTCAAATTCCTGCAGGCGACCAAAGATGGTATCAATCGATAGCAGGGTGTCAGAAACTGATCCTTTACAGGTTTGTATCGTGGATGCAGTCCAGACAGGAATCGTTAGACTTGCCATTTAGTACACTCTCCAACTTGTTGATCACAATATGCTGGCTAGAAAATTAGGAGTTCCTTAAAAAGGCTAGTTAGCATCTTGTAGTATTCGACAAGACTCGAATCTCCCTGAATGGTTGATGTTGGGATAAAAATTATTCATCTGATAAAAGAGATCCCAAGGCTCTCTTATATAGGAGAAGAGCTATGGGTTAATTACATAAGCGATACCTAAAGAAAACATAAAATATAAATATAATACGGTGAGATATAAACATCTTAACACTCCCCCTCAAGCTGGAGCATAAATATCAATCATGCTCAGCTTAGAACACCATTTCTGAAATGGACCTCTGGCTAGTGCCTTCGTGAAGATATCTGCCGTCTGATCTCCTGTGGAAATATGAGAGGTGGATATAAGGCCTTTCTAGATCATGTCTAGTGTAGTGACAATCCACCTCGATATGCTTTGTTCGCTCATGAAAAGCAAGGTTATTGGCAATAAATAAAGTTGCTTAATTATTACATAAAAGCTTCGTAGGAAGAGAAACCTCAACAGTAAGGTCGGTTAATACTGATCTGACCCACATCATTTCTGTACATCCTTGTGCCATAGCCCTGTATTCAGACTCAGCACTAGATCTGGACACCACAGTATGCTTCTTGCTTTTCCATGAAACAAGTGAGCTGCCTACAAAGATAACAAAACCAGAAGTCGACTTTTTGTCCCTGGGACAACCAGCATAATCTGCATCTACACATCATGTCACCTCAAGTGATGCATCCCTACTGAACATAAGGCCAAAACCAGGTGAAGTCTTTAAATACCTCAAGATCATGTGGACGACATCCATATGCACCTTCCTGGGTTGCTCCATGAACTGACTGACTTTGCTAACTGCAAAAGCAATATCCGGCCTGGTAATGGTGGCGTATAGGAGCTTCCCAACAAGCTCTCTATATCTCCTCCTGTCAATTGCTTCGGTGTCCTCATCATACAATCTCATGCTTGCATCCATAGGAGTAGAAGCAGGTTTGCACCCTGTCATACCTGTCTCAAATAGAAGGTCCATAACAAATTTTCTTTGATTCATTACGAGTCCACGTTGATTCCTGGTGAGCTCTAATCCAAGAAAGTAGCGAAGATTGCCAAGGTCCTTAGTCACAAACTGTTGACCAAGGAACTCCTTGACAATAAGAATACCCTGCTCAACATCTCTTGTAATGACAATATCATCCACATAAACAAGAATAGCCACGGTACCTCTAGGTGTCCTCTGTACAAACAGTGAGTGGTCCGCAGTAGACCGCACAAACCTCTTTTGCTCTATCAACTCCGATAGCTTTTGATACCAAGCTCTCGGACTCTGCTTCAAGCCATAAATCGCCTTGTGAAGTCGGTACACCTTATGAGACTCCCCCTCAGTAGCAAATCCTGGTGGTTGTTGCATATATACTTCCTCCTGGAGATCCCCATAGAGAAATGCATTCTTGACATCAAGTTGATACAGAGGCCAATCCCTGGAAATGGCAACAGATAGCAGAATGCGTAGTGTCGAATGTCTTGCTATTGGAGAGAAGGTGTCCTGATAATCCACCCCATAAGTTTGGGTGAACCCCCGAGCCACAAGCCTTGCTTTGAATCGGCCGACGCTGCCATCGGCCCTTTGCTTGACCGTGAATATCCATTTGCAGCTCACAATAGATGCTCCTGGTGGAGGATACAATGCTCCATCCTCCATGTGCCACGTGATCGCAGAGCCGCCATCTCTTCTTCCATAACAAGACGCCACTTACTGTCCTAGAGCGCCTCCTGATATGTCCACGGTATAGTAACAGCAGATAGTCCCACTATAAACTTCTTGTAGCATGTGACAGGTGATCCAAGGAAACATGTGCAGCCATTGGGTAAGTGGCACATTGGCAACGAGGTTTCCTTAGAGCAATCGGTATCTCCAGGTCATCAGCCTTACAGTCCTCTGGAATTAACTCTTCTTGTTCATTATGAAAATCTCCAATGCCATCAGTAGAAATAATATGTTCCTGACATACCTGAGGCATGGTGGATGATGTGGTAGGCGCGTGAGCAGAGGGCCGAGTAGAAGACCTGCGAGTATAAACATGAGGTAAGAATGTAGATTCTTTGAGAGGAGGTGGAGGTGGCGGTGGCGGTGGGGGTGGGGGTGGTGGAGGTGTTGAAGACCGAGGTACATCACAAGGAGCAGATGGAGGTGGAGGAACCACAACATCTTCTGTGGATCCAGTATTAGACAACCCGTCACCTGTAGGAGAGAAATACATAATAGATTCGAAAAATGTAACATCAGCACTCACATAGTATTTTCTCCCAACAGGATCAAAACATCTATGCCCTTTTTGGGTACGAGAATAACCAACAAGGATACATTTGACATCTCTAGGTGAGAGCTTGTCACGACCAGGAGTAAAGTCATGGACAAAAGCCACCGATCCAAAAACACGAGGTGTAAGCGTGAAGAGTTCCTTCTCGGGAAACGCAATCGAGAAGGGACTCTTCTCTCCAAGAATAGTGGATGGCATGCGATTTACCAAGTAACAGGCGGTTAGGACCGCCTTCCCCCAGAAAGAATGAGGTGTACTACTGTGAATCAACAAGATCCTCGTGATGTCTAAGAGGTGACGATGTTTGCATTCTGCAACCCCATTTTGTTGTAATGTATAAATGCATGAAGTCTGATGAACTATACCCAGAGACTGGAGAAATTCTGCCAAATGAAGAGTAGAAATTCCAAAGCATTGTCGGTACAAATGCATTTGACTTTAGCAGAAAATATGTTGTTAATCTCAATAAGAAAAGTTTTAATTATAGCACCTGCTTCAGACTTATGTTTAAGCAAGAAAACCCAAGAAATACTAGAATAATCATCCACAGCAACAATATAAAATCTATGCCCCTGATGATCAGGAACACGACTTGGACCCCAAATGTCAAAATGAATCAACTCAAAGGACCGACTACTACTACGACTGGGACGACTCGGAAAGGAGGAGCGATGGTGTTTCCCAAGCTGATAAGCTTCACAGTCCAGAGTAGTACGAGTAGATATTTGCGGGAGGACACGTATTATCTTTTGAAGAGGAAGATGGCTAAAGCGAAGATGCCACAGAAAAGGCGAAGCAGGTCTAGAGAGAATAGAGGCCACCCCGGCACATGATGGAACTGCAAGTTTGTATAATCCTCTCTGCTCACAGCCATGAATAATCATCCTGCCAGTCAGTATGTCCTGAAACATAAGAGAAGAGGGGTCAAAAATGGCACAGCAGTGTAAATCTTTTGTAATCTGACTAATAGACAAAAGATTCATTCGAAAGTCTGGAGCATGTAAAACATTCTGAAGACGTATAGAAGGGGCTAAAACAATCTCCCCCTAGCCAACAATGGGTAGCCGAACTCCATTGGCTATGATCACAGATCGCCAGGAGGAATAGTCATGTACGAGGAAAACTGTGTCCGATCTCCACACATGTGATGAGATGCTCCAGAATCCATAATCCAATCGGTCATATCGGAACTGTTTCTACTGGTAAGCACATATGAAATACCTGATGAACTGGGTAGTACTCTGGCGGTGGCCGTTGCATCTGATGGTCCTGCATTCTGAGTCACAGGAGTGGTCACCATTTCTCGGAGTCTCGAGACAAGATCATCAAAACGTGCATCAGTAGTAGGTGCAGGTGAAGAGTCAGTCTGCTCAGCAACACGTGCAGACGCCGGAAAGCCATGCTTGTGAAAGCATGTCTCCTCTGAGTGGCCAGGATGACGACAATAAGAACATGTTCCACGCTGACGATCTCCACCTCTACCACGAGGTCCACGACCACAGAACTAGGACGCATTGCCTCAGCCACGAGAAGCAGCCATAGCCGAGGACGTCGACTGTGGCGTGGATGTAGGTGTGATAGTAATCCTGCTCAGCCGCTTGTAGACCTCCTCCATTGGTGGTATGGTCTCGTCAGTCAGAAGTTGAGTACGAGCGGTATCAAACTCCGAGTCAAGGGAGGACAGGAAAACTCCAGTCATAGTAGCATTCCGATACGCCTGTTGTTGTTCGACGCTGGTAGTGATAGGCATGAAACTATGGAGTCTTTCAAACATGCCTCTCAGATGTGAAAGTGTTTTCCGTGGTTTTCCCATATTACAACTTCCGTACCAATTCGATCATCACTATCATCAATATCTGGATCGGTTAAACATTCCATTAGGGAGCCCGGTCTTGACTCTTCTGTGTGGTATTCATTCTCGTTCAGCTCTTGGAATCACATCCAACAGTGGTTGGAACAACTCACAAAATCCAACCACTTCACCTACTTCATTGCCCTAACCCTTTCCCGTACCTCTATTGAAACATAATGGTTTCATGTTCCTTCATCAATTGGTTATTTCTCTCCGTTCATATCTCCTTCTCCCATTTTGGTCTCAATTAGTTCACAAGATTGAATGCGTCTTCTTTGGTTCGATTGCTTTCCAAGAATGTTGAGCCGGGCCCGGGTATGGGGGGAAGCCATGGGTATGGGAGGAAGTTCGGTTCTTTTGGTCTTGCTCTTTCTTATCATCCTCTTCTTGCTTGAGGACGTTGAACCCTTCTGGGCATGACCCTGGCTCCTTCACGGTGCTACTGGGGGATAAGGAGTGGCCTAGGGTCCCCATGGTGTAGCCCAACAGCCCTGACTAGGGCAAAAGAGCCCTAGCAGGGCTGGGGGCAGCCTGACGACGTTGAAAGAGGCCAGCAGTGGTCTGGCGAAGGCCAAAGGAAGCCAGACGGTCGGGGGCAGCAGCTTGGCAGCACAAAAGGAGGCCAGACGATACTGATCTAAGCCTGTTGGAGGCCTGAAGAAGCCATAAGAAGGCTTGGCGACGTCGCCTGAAGGCCTGCAGGCCTTAGTTGTACGAGGTGAGAGCCTTTGAGACCTTGCGCGGGCCCTCGGTGTGGTAGGGGGCCCGCGCAAAGGCTGGTGGTGATTGCGGAGAGGCAGGGGGTGTTGTTGGTGGTGGGATCTAGGTCAGAACACTGACATACGATCGTTGCTCTGATACCACATGGATATTGATGAAAGAATGCAATGAGTTGATTTATTCAAGAGGTTTAGGGGTCCATATATAGGATGAAACCTAGAGCACTTATAAACGAGAAATTACATAAATAACCCTGAGGGGTTACAACTAAATAAGATGAAACATAACGTCTCCAACAATAACCTTACATCTTTGTGTTTCTAAACCGTATGTTTTTAAGTATTAATTCAAAGGGATTTTACACACATATCCTTGTATACTTTCGTAATTACACCCACATCCCTTCATAATTCTGTATAACACCCAATCCCCTAAATAGTGATTATTTCCTAATCATTACATAGTATACGATTGTGTTATATCTTGTTTATTCTTGTGTCTCTTAACACATATTGACTGTTTCCATTAAAAGATGACAAAATTTCCCCTAAATGTCAATCTCATTTATGAACCATGCCCTCATCTTCCCCTCTACATTCTCACTCCACATACACTTCCACCTTCCTCACCTTTGAGTTCTTCCCCCAGCTCCCATACTCCTTCATTGCTCCATGCCACCTTCGCCTTCCCTCCTCCTAGCCTCTCGCGTACCTCATCATTTTCTCTAAGAGAGGGATGGGGTAAAACGTTCCAAATTGGTGTCAAGGCAAAGCTGGAGTTGAGGTCCCATCTGCTACCATCTGGTGCAACCTGGAGCTTTTTAAAGGGGAAAGATTCGATGTGAGGTGGGAAGAAATGTGATGAGGAGGAGGTAAAGCACGCCAACATCCCTTCGTAATTCTGAATTACACCCAATCCCCTAAATAGTGATTAGTTCCTAATCATTACATAGTATACCTTTGCGTTAACTCTTGTTTATTCTTGTATGTCATGACACATATTGATTGTTTCCGTTAAAAAATGACAAAATTTCCCCTAAATATCAATCCCATTTATGAACCATGCCCTCCTCTTCCCCTCTCCATTCTCACTCCACATACACTTCCACCTTCCTCACCTTTGAGTTCTTCCCCCACCCCCCATACTCCTTCATTGCTCCATGCCACCTCCGCCTTCCCTCCTCCTCCTCCTAGCCTTTCGCGTACCTCATTATTTCCTCTAAGAGAGGGATGGGGTAAAACGTTCCAAATTGGTGTCAAGGCAAAGCAAGAGTTGAGGTCCCATCCACTACCACCTGCCACCTGGTGCAACCTGGAGCTTTTTAAAGAGAAAAGATTCAATGTGAGGTGGGAAGAAATGTGATGAGGGGGAGGTAAAGCACGCCAACCTGTTGGGAGGGGGATGAAGAAAGGAGGTACTGGAGGATTCAAGAGGATTTTATGAGGGGTTGGAATGGAGGAAGTAAGGTAAAGGGAGGAGCACACCAAGCTGCTTAAGGGAGAAGAATGAAGGGGAGGATTGGATTAGAGCATTCAAGAGCAGAAAGAATCCAAATGGGAAAAAAATACCAAATTCACAATTAACCAAAATTCATATCATTCATTTATGCTTCTTTTATTACACATGATGACAGTTTTATATAGAGAGAAGACCATCTAAGAGACCTTCCTCTTCACAAAAGGCGCATCCTTTTCTTAAAAGACACTCCCAAAAGACACATCCTTTAGAATTATAAACATAAATTAAAAAATGAAAATACAAAAAATGAAATATTAAATAATATAAATCAGTCTCTATAAATTCTCCCCGTCTTAAAAAACTCATCTTTGGATGAGTTTTCTTGATTGCAAGTTGTTGGAGTATTTGTTATATGTGTCTTATGTGTGGGAGATGCACATCTAACAGTTTGGAGATGTGGAGACTCGGTGGGGGCTATATATAGACCCCCACACCACTTGTATTCAGATGAGAGAAAACTAATAGAATATCAGCCCTCGGAAGCGATCTCCCGTGATTTCATCCCGCTCCTTAGGAGTAGGGTTCCATGTAAAAATCTTTGTGTTCCATGTTTTATCATTCTAGTTCATGCTCTGTTAATTATTCCGCTTCCGCATTCTCTATTTTCTAATATGGTATCAGAGCGGGTTCGTTTCTGGAGGATTTTATATTGATTATTTATTCGAGATTCGATTTTATGTAAATTATTTGAGATCTATTCAAGAGTTGTTTTTGGATTTCTTAAAACCCTAATCCGTTCGATTCTCAAAGATTACTGTCTAGGGTTTCTCACAAAACCCTAGCCACATATGGCGGCACCCAGGCCGTTGCATCTAGGAGGAGCACCCCTGATCTGTGCATCGCTCCATGAGATCAACGGCTTCCCCGCGAGTCTCTACGTCTCAGGTTGCATCCCTCCCGCGTGCATCAGCCACGCTGCACCTGCATGCGACGACCCTCCAACAGCATCCCTCTCTATAGGGCGATGGCGGTTGAAGCAGGCGATCATCTCTTGCGCGTGCCGCCGCGCATCTCTAGGCCACCACCCTTTCGTGCCTCCAGGAGGACGCATCTTCCTCTAACGCGAGATCATCTCGCAGCACAAGGTGATTCCCAGACCCCAGGCGGCAGGTGGCCCGAACCAAGGCACCCCAGGTGAAACCCTAGCCTGCATCACGCCCTCCTCCAGCGCCATCTCGGCGATGCATCGCGCGCTACTCCTTGCGGCACAAGCCCGCATCGAGATCTCCTCCTCCAGGAGTTGGCGTGAACTCCAGCCACGGTCGCCCCTCCTCTGCTAACGGCACTCAAGCACAGGCTCCAAGGACGGTGCAGGCGACATCTCCTTCTGCCTCTCCGATCGCGTGCGTGCCCTAGCCCTCCAAAAGGCGCATGCGGTCTTCTTCGATTCTCCAGGCGCGCAGGCGGCGGCGCGTGCAAGCCCCATCGTTCTCCATCGATCTCCAGTTACCCTCGGTGGCGCCTCTCCATACTCATGTTCTAGGCAGGGCGGTGCAGAAAGGATGGGTTCCGACGATGGGAACCCTAATAGGGGGCCGACGGTTTTTTAAAAAAATGAATGGCCTGGGTCGTTGTCGTCTATGTAAAAAAGGGGGGGTCGAGCATTGTTAAGAAAAAAGGGCTTGTAATATACGGCCCAAATGTAAACAAAAAAAGGGGACAGAGCAATTGAAAAAAAAGGAGAGAGGGGGGTTGTTTTGGACACTTTGGACCGTGTATTATCGAAAAAATCTGATTTGAAAAAAAAAGGAAGGCGCGTACAATACAAAAGTCGTACCTAATTCAAAAAAATGATGAAATAGTCAGAAAAAATTTTATTTGAAAAGCCAAAAAAAATTAATGGTTATCGGCTTATGCATGTTTTATTTATTGTCTTCTCCCAACATAGTCGATGACATATTTTCCGACAAGTATGGGAGAAAGGGGGAGTATTGTGTAGAGTCACATGTCTTCTCCAGATTTCATATTCATCAGACCAGTCAGATTTCAGACTCTACAGTTTGGTTATTCAGACTCGATGTCAGATGGTTTCCGAATCTACAATTTCAGACATGCACATGTATGGTCTTTTCTTATGAGCACATGTTTGTCATCTTTTGTATGGTTCCCATCATTCTTGTGTTTCGGCCAGAGTTTTCATGTGAGTCATGGGGACTCCAAAGTAGAGTACCGTTCTCTGAGCCAGATGGGAGAGACCCATTTCTCCGACGAGGAGACTACATGCGCAGTTTCAGACTCGATGGTCAGATTCCGACTACTTTGTTTGACTCACACTCCAGCCCGTTCGTCCTCCTCACTTGCACGGCATGAGAAGCAATATCCTCGACAGCAGCCGACAGTTGTGCGCGTTGAGTTGTTATTGTTTGTAGTGTTATGTAGCGTGAGTTGAGTTTCTTTCTGTTTGTCCAATCTGAGTATTGCATGCTCCAGCTTGAGGGGGAGTGTTGGAGTATTTGTTATATGTGTCTTATATGTGGGAGATGGGTAACCCCATCCAGAGTTTAGTCCCACATCTACCGGTTTGAAGATGTGGAGACTCAGTAGGGGGTATATATAGCCCCCCACACCCCTTATATTCATATGAGGAAACTAATAGAATATCAACCCTCAGAGGCATTCTCCTGTGGTTTCATCCCGCTCCTTAGGGAGGAGGGTTCCACGTAAAAATCTTTGTGTTCCATGTTTTATCATTCTAGTTCATGCTATGTTTATCATTCCGCTTCTGCATTCTCTATTTTCAAACACAAGTGCCATTTGGTACATATTAGAAGTAGCTAATTGTATTTGTAACATGTTGAGAAACTTTTTAAGAGTATTGTTGCAAATTTTCTTCATTTTTTTCTCATATAGAGTTCGCAAGGGAATTGAAATCCACTGAAGTTCTTCAGTGAGGCAGCTAGAGGGGAGTGGGAATAAAAGCCTGGGGGTCTAGTTCACGAAGCACTAAGAGGTGTGACCAACAGCCGAGGTGGTCATTTTGGTGGTAAAGTGGTTTTAAGTAGACCTTATGAAGGGGTCATGCAGTGGGCATCAGCTAGCAAAGGCCAAAGTTGGCAGCAACGATTAGTAGCAGGTTGACTAAGCTAAGGAGAAGAGTTCAACGATGATATCGGTTTGATGAGAAATTGATAGATTATGAGAGAGGCATATGACAGTGGTTTAAGGTGTAGATACTGGGTGATAGATGATGGTGACAAGGTGAGACAACATGCAAAGGTGAAGATAAGATTTTGCGTGAGTAAGAGATGGCGGTTGAGTTGGTAGTGATTAATGAAACAACTAATGGGGGCTTGAGAATGGTAGTGGTAGTAGTGGTCAAATAGTGATAAGTTGGTGGACAAGGCTTTCATAATACAATACAAATTTTAAGAATTGGCCTTCATTGAATGAATGAAAGATTGGTGAGTAAGGTAGAGAGAAACCACCATATCGTGGGAATGACATAATGGCACAACTTGGAATTTTAAAGGGGAAAGATTTGATGTAGAGAGGGAAGAAATAGGATGAGTAGGAGGTAGAGCATGCCAACATGCGTGAGGGGAATTAAGAAATTAGGGAGTAGAGGGTTTAAGAGGATTTTAGGAGGAGATTAGATGCGAGAAGGGAGGAAGTAAGGTAGGGGGAGTACGCCAAGCTGCGTGAGGGAGAAGAATGGAGTGGAGGATTGGAGTGTTTAAGAAGAGAAAGAATTCAAAAGGGAGGAAAGATATCAAATTCATAGACAACCAAAATTCATATCATTTATTCGTGCTTCTTTTGTTACCTATGATATCGGTTTATATATATATATATATAGAGAGAGAGAGAGAGAGAGAGAGAGAATACCATCTAAGAGACATGTTCATTCACAAAAGATGTGATACACATCCTTTGGATCTAAAAACATAAATAAAGAAATGAAAATACAAAAAAAGAAATAAATAAAATTTAGGCAACATCATCGTCCATCTTCCAGCTACTTTGTCGATTGTCTTCAAGCTCCTAATGACTATGCCATTAGGAACCATTAGTTTAACTGACCAGTGGTCCCATCTCCAATTAACTCTTTGATCCATGCCTATAAATAGAGCCATAGGTTCCCAAAGTTCTCAATTTAGTCCCATTTCCATCTCCAATTAGCATTCAAAACATGCAATCAACTAATAAAAAATCTTCAAGCCAAAACGCGGAAACATGCAATCAACTAATTGACAGTATCATTTATAAACCAGAATACCAGTTTCAGACTTATCTGATGCAGTATATGTTCAGAAACTGATGCCTAATTTCCTCCTGAGGTAGGGTTTAGCAGGATAATTTTTAAAAATAAACGTTCATTTCGTAAAAAATGAATAAATGAATAAATAAGAAGTATGCGGCAGATTAAGAGAACCACACCCCCAATTAAGTATTTAGTAGAAAAGAAAAGCGTGTTTATGATATTAACAAAATGTCATACATGCAACTGTCAACATTACACACTACAGCATTAAAATTTTCCTTATCATCCTAATTCAAAATATCAAATTTTGAGTGCACACTACAGCATTAAAAATTTCCATATCATCCTAATTCAAAAGAGGATAGGGAGCTTGCACCAAGGTACATGTAACTTACATGTACCGACGCTTATATCTTCCACATTTTTTTACTTTTTTCAAAAATACCACTATATATTTTCATCCATATATCCCTCCAATATGTCATTCGAATTTCGTCAGAAACAGACACTCCTATGACCTCCATCCAGAACATGTAATTTTAACGGTCTTAGAATTGTTGTAATCGATCTGTTCTAGATAGAGGTCATACGAGTCTCTGTTTCTGACGAAATTCGAATGACATATTGGAGGGATATATGGATGAATATACATGGTGGTATTTTTCAAAAAGGTAAAAAAAATGTGGAAGATATAAGCGCCGATGCATATAAAGTTACATGCACCTGAGTATTGAGAGAATCTTTTTCTACCCGAAATACCGGTTTAGACAATTTAACAAGTTTGGATGCGACATAACATCTACTTATACCGGAATAAACGGAATTTATCTCAAGATAAACAATCAATCACAAAGTAAGTGATCACATCACAGCTATATCATCTCTGTTCATCCATTAAACCAACCGAACAGGAATGGATAGTTAACTTCACATCCATTATCTCATTTTGTTTCTTATCTCTCGTCGGAACGGGTAAGATCCGTTTGAGTGAGAGGAACGGCAGATCTCACTTACGCATTAGGAGTAATGGGATGATAAAGCATTTGAAGAGGAAGGGGAAACAAAACATAGATACATTGATGGCGGCAATGACGGCAGCGGAGACGACACCGGGATCGGACTGCCATGTCCCAAGGCCTACAGAGGGGATCCTCGCTCCGGTGTTGAGCGTGAAGTATTCCACACCTTCTCCCATCTCTCTCTCTCTCTCCCCTCGAGGGACACTGACGACCGCTGTGAGCAAGGAGAACAAAGGAGATTATGTTTTTGAGATTTTGTTTATAGTCAAGCCGCACAGTCACCCTGACCTGAAACTCTTACCATTTTTGCCTTAAGTAGGGTGGAGCATTGGGCTCGATCCAACTCAACTTCGGAAAGTCCAGCTCGAGTCCATCAATTTTCCGTGGGTCTTGGATTGGATCGAGGCCCGCTTTTTTCAGCAAACTGAGGACTCGGACCCGACCCAAGGCCCGCAAGATCGGGCTCAGGTTCGGGTTGGGCTCGGGCTCGGGCTGGGCTCAACCGGCACTTTATTTTGATTCCATGAAGTTGCACTTTGATTCCAGTTTATTGTTATGGATATAATTTATCCATAACACATGAATATTGGATGTATTGTTACTATATAATATTACTATTAGTGGATGAAGGAAATATAGTATGTATTGTGACTATAAATCCGTGTCCCTTAATTTATATCTAATATAATATTTTGAAATATGAGGGTTCGGGCCCGGTCCGTTTGTACTTCGGGTTCAGACCCGGCCCAACCCGAGCATAATATTTTTGAAAAATGAGGACCCGGACCCGACCCATTTGTACATCGGGTTTGGGCCGGACTTGGATTTTTACAGATCGGATCAGGATCGAGTTCGGACTGACCCGACCCAATACTCCATCCTACTTAATATAAACCAGGCCGTTCGTGCTTCTGTGTATACGTTCATATACAAGAAAGGGGAGGGACACTGTTGTCGCGTTGTTAATTGCTTCTGCTTTGAGCAGAGACGTGTCCAAAGTGAGGCTGTTACAAAAATTGAGGTCAGCTTTATCGGGTCTCGTGGTCCGACGGACGAGGCCGCTTTTGCAGGGCAACCGCTTCCCTTGTATCGACAAATGCGAATTATTGTGAAATAAATAAACGTAATTTAAAAGGAATTTCGACATTTGTGCCGCTTTGAGAATCGGCAAATATCTTGTGCTCCTACTTTTTTTTGCAAGAACAACCGTGACACGTCGTTCCTCTTTGTAAATTTGATAGTATATTAGATCGAATCAAATCATGATTTCTTCAATCTAAGGTTTGGTTGAGATTTTTTTATAATATGTCTACTCCTTCCTCGTCATCGTCTTCTTCTTCTTTATTCATAAGCAAAAACTAAACAAGGGGAGGATAGTCATTGCAAGGATGTCAAGGGATTGACAGCGGTGAACGATCGAGGTAGGTGGCATTGGCTTGTTGAAGCGTCGGGTCGGGAGGATGGAGTGGAACATGCACCATCAAGGCTGAGAGTGGTGATGAGCAACTGGAGTGGGGTCTCAAGGGGTAGTGGCTTCACGATGAAGGAGAGATGGCTCACACATCTTGGTGGTTGTGTGAGGTTGGGGGATGGCAATTCTCCTTGGGAGCTCACACGCAATAGCAGCTGTCCATGAGGATGCCGATGTCTCACTTGGAGGAAAGCGGCATGAGAAATGGGGGGACAGTGGAGTGCAGATGAGGATGGGGGTGGAGGTGGCTGACGAGGAGGATCTATTTGGGGGAACGGTTCCTCTGTTGTAGTGCAGCATGTACTGTAATCATGGGAGCCGTCTGATGGAGATCGGATGACACTCATAGGGGGTTGGGGATAGTCGGCCCCTCTATGAGGGTTGTCCGATCCCCATCGGACGGCTCCCACGATTACAGTACATGCTGCACTGCGGTAGAGGATCCTAATTGTCCATTTGAGAGGGGAATCGATGGTATCTAACCTGATGGACATAACTATTAATGGCCCAAGAAGATAGGGGTACAAGTTAATTGCAAAAAAGGCAGGGGCACAAGTGTATTTGCAAAATCTCAAAGAAGTACAAGTGTACGATCTTAAAAAGCCAGGAAAGTAGTCTATATGGTTTGGATGAGGAATAATCAATAAGGAGGCATAAGAGATAATTTAAGTTTATTATATGTTCTTGTATGTTTTGGATGAGGAAGTGAGAAACATAATTGATGATATAATTATGATGTGATCATTTTATGTTGACATAATTTATTTTAATATAAAATCTTAATACATAAAGAAAAGAGTAATTGTCTCGCATTCAAAAAAAATCCATGTATTAAAGATGTGGAATACGAGTTGTTTTTTTTAAAAAAAATATTGTTAAGATTGGTTGGTCAGTGGGGCAACAAATTTATTTTCTACAAGGAAAATGATTTTTACACCTAAATAAGAATAAAATAAATTATTTAAGTTGAGCAATCATTCTCGTAGATTGACAACTCGAATGCAACCATCCATTTCAATAACTCAAAATTCTTGAAAAGCATTGCCCAACATGAAATTTATATGGGTTTTTATTAGTTGTATCCCTCTGAGATATTGTAATTTCAGTTATACCCCTCCCTTTTTTGGAATATCAGTTATGCCCCTACCTTCTTGCAAAATTCACAGTTATGACCTTCTGTTAAGGTAAAGTAGGGGCATAACTGATATTACGAAAGGACAGAACTGTGAATTTTGCAAGAAGGTAGGGGCATAATTGATTTTTCAAAAAAAGGAGGGGTATAACTGAATGCCCCTCTGAGATATTGCAATTTCAGTTATACCCCTCCCTTTTTTGAAATATCAATTGTGCCGCTACCTTCTTGCAAAATTCACAGTTCTGTCCTTTCGTAATATTAGTTATGCCCATACTTTACCTTAACAGAAGAGCAGAACTGTGAATTTTGCAAGAAGGTAGGAGCATAACTGATATTCCAAAAAAGAGAGGGACATAACTGAAATTGCAATATCTCAAAGGGGGCATAACTAATAAAAACCCATGATCATTTTCTTTCTTTCACATCCACACCACCAAATAACGTCAGGTTTTTCTATCATTCTCCACACAATTAGTCCATACATTTTAAGGAGAATTTTGAGAAATACATTGGATTTTTTGCAATACACGTTATTTTCTGCACAAATACATCCATTAGTAGTATTTTGCTCATATTCCTCCCACCTAATATTTTAATAAAAAAAGTATATCATATAGTTGTTTTGGTAGCATGTTGTTTGTATCTCTCCCGTATTTTATTTTATAGTTCGAGAATAGTATGGTCATTATGTTTTCTGATCAATTCCTATTTTTCATACATGTGGCTAACCTCCCTTCCGTACATTATTTTATGATGCGATAATAATTTTTTTCCATATATTATTTTATGATGCGAGAATAAAATTTCTCCCATATGAAACTTGTAAAAGAAACATATTTTTTTTTATTTTTGATCATATTATTTCCTCGTATCATCCAATTGTTTTTGAACGTGAATATGCTATGCGAGAAACGACCTTCTCAAGGAGGAAAAGAATTTCGGATAGCTAATTATCATAAACATGATAAAATCTTTTTTAATCGAATTGAAGAAACACTGATGACTATTTCTGAATGAATTTGCAATTTTTTCCTCCAATATTTGAGAAGAGTTACAAATGAAACGAGCATTGTGCAAATCTAAGCACATGCTATTTATCCTTGCATCTGCGATTTTCAAACCTGCTACTAATTTCATGCCATTTATCTGAATAGTTGATATTTGATGTCAAAAATATAAGAATGAACTGGTTATTTCCTCTCATCTTCTTGTTATTTTCTTGAAGTTGTTCTTCATATAGAAAATGAGATATTTATGACCATAACTCTTTCTATAAATGAGTGAAAATGGTTAATGCGCTTCCTTTTCTGTTATAAATTTTAAATTCAAATTGGTTCTCGCCTTTTTTTTTTTTCAAATTTATCTTTCCCTCCTTTTCAACCTTTTCTCAAATTTAAACCACGTTTTCCACTTTATGGGATATCCGTGCACTAAATGAACATCCACGTATTCGATACAATAAAATCTTAAGCTAATCATAAATGTAAATAAGATTTTCGTACATATAATAAATAGTGGGAGATCGTGTAATATGATAGTACACAAAGGTATGCAATGTATATGAAATGTTAAAGGTGTGTGTGTGTATATATATATATATATATATATATATATATATATATATATATAGGGCATATCCAGAGAGCACTGTGCCCATTTGAGGTTTTTTGAGCACTAAACGTGGGCTCGCCACGTGTATGTGATGGTTCTATTTGGAAGGGGACGGTTTTGGTAATAGCAATGTACTTTGCATTATTAAAATAATAGGAATTCGAGTTAAATCATTTCCATAAAAATAGGTGGTCGGTTTTATAAAAAAATACACATTTTAATTATTGCTAGCATTCGATCTATTTATGGAATGATCATTCCACGTATAGATATGTAAACTTCTGAATTACTGATTATAGTTATTGATTACGTCGGTTACTAATGTCCATACAATAATTACCGATTACAAATATGCATATTACTGAACGTATTATGAATGTTACTGAAGTTATGACGTTCATATAGCAATTACTAATTACAAATGTCCATACTGAATGTTACTGAACTCTTTGTAATTGTTACTGAACTCCCAATGCATATGAATGTTACTTGGCTAATTACAAATGTCCATACTGAATGTTACTGAACGCATTATGAATGTTACTGAACTCATTGTAATTGTTACTGAAGTTATATTTACTAATATCCATACATCAATTACTGGTTATGTAATTACTAGTGTCCATACAATATTTACTGATTGCAATGTCCATATTACTGCCCATTCTGATTATTACTGAAGATATTATTTTATTATTACTGATCTCATAATAGCCATTACTTGAAAATTGTATATACATTACTGAACACACAACAAAAATTACTTGAGACTGTATATATATTACCTGAGTACTGTCTCTAAATTACTGAATTGTATTCAAATTAATAACACATATGGAAATTACTGACCATTTGTTATGGTTTTACTGACTTCACAACAAGCACTTACTTGACCATTGTATTCATATTACTGAAATATGTACCATATAAACATGTGCTATAAGATATAAATATATACATTACTGAACAAACAACAAAAATTTACTTGAGATTGTATATATATATTATTTGAGTACTATCTCTAAATTACCAAATTCTATTCAAATTAATAACACATATGGAAATTACTGACCATTTGTTATGGTTTTACTGACTTCACAAGAAACACTTACTTGACCAGTGTATTCATATTACTGAAATATGTATCATATAATAAAATGAATGTAAATTACTAACCATTGTTTGGATATTACCAATCTCGTAACAACTATTTACTTGACTATTGTATATATGTTACTGATTCCATTTGAATATGTTAAGCATAATATATAAGATGTTACTTATCGTTCTAACAAATAGGACGATGATCTATAAGTTACTTACGTAATTTAACAAGTTACTTGTTACACACATCATGTTAATGATATTAATACAAAATTTACTTATATTAAAACAAAGACTGTCTGATTATATCTAATGATATCATTTTTAAAAGATGGAACAACAAAAATCTCGTGTTCTGTGGATGTAAACTTCTAAGCAATCATATTGCTTTCATGATCTAAATAAAATTGATAGTCATCCATCATCGTTCCTTCTCATATGATGTTCTCACGATCGAAATCCAACCAAGAATCATCATTCGTCATTGCTTCTGAGATTTCATGATCCAAATCCAATGACAAATCGAGCATCGCGTTTGAATCTGAAATCGAAAATATAAAAACAAACGATTAAACTGAGATCATAATATGAACCAACAATGACAACTCACGAGCAAAAATAAGAGGAAACATAAATTTTGCAACGAACGATTGATTAAAAAAAGTTCTACAAAAATACCTTCGAAGAACGAAGCTCCTACAATTCCAGAAGCTTGGTCGTCACGCGAGATCAACAAGAATATGTTCGAAATGACCATATCAAACACAAAAGATCAGCGGGACGCTAATTTTAGAAAGTCTGAAAATATCATTTTTAAATAGACACCAAATATTGTGACTTGTGATGTGATCCTAAAATTTAGGGATTGATATTGGCAATCCAACGGCTGTAAGGATGTGCTCATTCCATTCAAATGGGCACAATGCTCTCTAGATAAATTCCTTATATATATATATAGGGGGTCTTTCAAATAGGACGCAGTCCTTCCTGAGTTCAGGAAGGCCGTCCCTTTTTGTATAAAAATGAGCACTTTAGTAGAATACATATACATTTTGTATTATAGGTGCATGTTATAAAAATCAAGCCGCATACAAAACTGTGTATTATAATACAAACATTAAAACTACACATTATAATACAAAATTGTATATGTATTCTACCAAAGTCATCTTGTTTTATACAAAAAAAGGGGCTGGCCTTCCTTAACTATGGAAGGACTGCGTCCTATTTGAAAGAAATCCTATATATATAGGGCTTATCTAGAGGGCACTGTGCCGATTTAGCACTTAATAGGCCCCTAATTGGATACGTCCGATTAAAATCGTGAGGTTAAAATAAATTTTCAATGGTAATGTCAAATATGGCTTCTTTTGAATACCATAACTGATATCGCGAGAAAGATGGGCGGCAAATTAATTTGTTTGACGTAATCAGTAATCGATGATTAACAAAAACAAAATAGCGTTTCTTCATTACGAGTACGGCGATCAACCAAAGCCAATCCCTTCTTTCGTTCGTCTTTGAAGATCGTTTTGAAGTCGCTTCATCTTCGAGATCAGTAAGTTTTTATGTATCCTCGACTTTGAAGAACATTTTGAAAGTATTTTCTTTTCTATCTGATTCATATCTTACTAATTTTTGATGTAAACTTATTTAAAAATCATGTACAGATACTGATAGTAAGAAAAAATGTAGGAGTTGAATTAAGAACAAATAGGTTATCGCTTCGAAGATTTTTAAATGATTTATCGTTTAATTTTATCGTTTAAGAACAAATACGTTATCGATTCAAAGATGCTATATTAAATCTAGTTACTCATGAATAAAGTAAACTTACTGCTGGCTAATTCTAAGTTACTGATACATATTCCAAAATTACAAGCATAAATCTATTGTTATTTTAAGTGTAAAAAATAAAGTTACTGATAAAATGATGGAAATTACTGATACCTTCATCAAACTTAATGATAGAACCTTCAAAGTTACCGATGTATTCTAAAATGTAATATGGGATATAGTTACTGATACATAAAATATACTTACTAATGCATTCTTCAATGTTACTTATACGAGTTACGATCTTACAAATACATTTGAGAAGCAAGAACTTACTGATTCAAGTATCAAAATTACTGATAGATGAAATTATGAAAGCTACTAATGATACATCAATATTACAGATGCAAGATTCTAAGTTACTGATGCATTCATCAAAGATGCTATATTAAAATTAGTTACTTATAAATAAAGTAAACTTACTGCTGCCTAATTCTAGGTTACTGATACATATTCCAAAATTACAAGCATAACTCTATTGTTATTTTAAGTGTAAAAAATAAAGTTACTGATAAAAAATGATGGAAGTTACTAATGTCTTCATCAAACTTACTGATGGAACCTTCAAAGTTACTGAATGTATTCTCCAAATGTAATATGGGAAATATTACTGATACGTGAAATATACTTACTGATGCATTCTTCAATGTTACTGATACGTGTTACGATCTTACGAATACAGTTGAGAAGCATGAACTTACTGATTCAAGTATAAAAATTACTGATAGATGTTTCTTACTTATTGATACCAGTGAGTAGCATGAACTTACTGATACATGCTTCTAACTTACTAATTGATAATGAATAAATATATTGTATGACTTTAAAGTTACCTGTATACGTACAAAAGTTACTTGCCCTACTTATAATATTACCATCGTTATATTATAAGCTATTTTTTTAATAAATTACTTTTTACCGCCTTATCATAAATCACAAGATAGGTTAACTTTCAAAAACTTACTTCAGGCGAAAGTGCCCGGTTCGAGGCGGAGCAGTGAAGACCTTCTCGACGATTGCAACGAGGGCGGAGAAGGATAAGCACGGTCAGACACGGTTAGTGAACGATTAACAACTGACATCTTCCATTGTAATGCTAGGCTAATTCCTAAAAGAGTTTTTCTTGGAAATTATACGTGTTAGGGTTACGAAAATAAATTCTTTCAACTTTGAACACTTTGGTATGAAACCAATAGCTGCATGCATAGAACTTATTGAGAAAGATGTTTTTTATAATGCTGCTTTGAATTACTAATGTGATTACATATGTTTACTAATTCTTTACAATGATGTCTAGAATTTTAAATATGCGGTTGCATTTTTATCTTACCATTACCTATTTCTAATGAAGCTCAACAAAGAAATACTGAAGATATATCAAATTTATGCTTGAGTTAATTAGATAATAGCTGATGTTCCTGTTGAAATCACTAAAATTCTTATATCGGTATTTGTGTTCATTTACTATTTTGCAGATGGAACAAGCAAAAACATTCGATGTTTCTTACAAGAGACGAACACCGCAAAATGTTAAAAAAGGAACAATGGAATCCGCAAGTGGTAATTTTCCTATTTTTTATTAAAAATATATAATTTAATTCAGATATGTCTTAAGAACTGATACAAGCTTTATGCATATACAAGCTTTGAGGGAGATAAAACTACTGAAATTTCCACTGGTAAGTTTTTCATATTAACATCCAAAATGGTAATAGTGAATATCATAACTTAATATTGACAAAATTTTGCGCTATGTAGAAAGAGCATCAGTTTTGAGTCTTGCAAATGTAAAGGATGATGCAAAGATAGAACAATTGCCAGGTAAGAAAATATCCACTAAGATTGTAAGTTAAGAAAAGTCTATTCTAAATGCAAAATTTTAAATGATTTTAATTTAATTATTGCAGCGAGATATTGCGTCCAACACAGATGTTACATAAAACAATTTGTAACATATCTTGGAAACAACAAGTTGACTGGAAGGCATAAGGAGTTGATCGATAAGTCCGCTTTCTCAAGAATAGTATCAATTACAAAACTTGATATTAATTATCAAGTATTGGACTTTATTGTTCAAAGATATCAAGGAGATCAGATTTTCAAGTTTGGAGAGAAAGAACTCATATTCTCAGATAATGACATTGGCTTGATTTTGGGATTGCCTTCATCCGAATTTCCTATACAACTAAGAAGTTTTTCGTTTGAATTGCCAAGTTCGTTCGAAGAGCTATTTTGCCAACCAAGTATGTTATTAAATCGTCATAATATTTGTGACATGCTTGAATATTTAAGATCTCAAGAAGATGATCATTCAAATAGAATGTACATAAGATGTCTAATATCATTAATGTTTTGTACATTTCTATTCCCCGAAACAAACTTCTGCTTCCCAAAGGTCCTACTAAATTACGTAGATTCAATTGAAGATACACGTTTCTTCAATTGGTCTAATGCAGTTGGGACTATGATAATGCAACGTTTAGAAGACATAGTGGAAAAAATGAGAAAGCGTTCATCATCTGATGGGAAAGGCACAGTTGGCTACTTAACTGGATGTGCAGCATGTTTATATGTAAGCTTTTTTAATCTCTATCTACTATTTTGCTTTTAATAAATATTTACCAAATATTTAACTATGTAAAATTATTTCCAGGCATGGGCTCTGGAGCACTTATTCCCAACACATGCATTAAATCAAAATCTATTGCCAAGAATTAAGAAATGGTCAACTCCTTGCAAAGTCACTATTGAACAATTCATGAACTTTGATGAAGATCAGGTAACATAATTTTATTTACATATTCATTTGTGATTTTAATATTAAATATAGTTGCCATTTCAAAGCAAGGAAACTATAACTAATGACAACATGATACATTTAACATTCTTACTGATTGTAATCATAATATTACATGCATAGGTTGTTGATTATCAATAAAAATACTGATGAAGTAATAATAGTTACTGATGACTACTTCAAAAGTACAGATACAAGTTTTGAAGATACTGATGCATTAATGAAATATGCGATATTAAAAGTAGTTACTAATAACTAAAGTAAACTTACTGCTGGATCATTCAAAATTACTAATACAGGTTCCAAACTTACATGCATACCCAATTGTTATTTTTCGTCTAATCCTTAAAATTACTGAGAAATTGACTTTAGTTACTGATGAATACTCATTCATCACTCTTTATTATTATATTTTAGCTACAAAAACCTTTGCAAATGCATGTAGATATGTGTAAATAGGAATAATTACCAAAAGCATGCATTGTGTAAAAACCTATAATTAGCATGTTTTTGTGCAAAAATAAAAGAATAAAGATTAAAAAGAAAAAGAGGGAAATATTTAGAATAAATATTGAGCAACCTAACCCAAGGGAGGGCTCAGCATGGGCCTGACCGCATAAAAGCCAAAGTAGAGGGAGATAGGGGCTCATGAGTGTAAATATTTATGTAAATAAAATAAAAGATATTCTTCCTCACCAAAAATAGGTTTATAAGTATTTGTATATACATAGTTATAAATATAAAATCAAAAGAAAAATTTAAAAATTAAAAAGAAAACAAAAACACCTCTTGTATAGTCACTTTGTACATAGACTCACATACATATTTATTTAGCCATGTAAATATATAAAATTAATTTTATAATTTTTGTAAATAGTCTATGTTATATATTGTATATAAATAAAATAAAAAAATTAAAATCAAAACCAAATAAAAATAGCAAAATTAAAAATACAAAAATACATTGTACATATACCATGTATATAAATGTATATATGTATTTATTTTACTCATGTATATAAATAATAAAAATAAAATAAAAAACACCCTTTTATTCCTTATTTTATAATATAAATAAATAAAATATAAAATAGGGATAAAATTATACAAAAATAATAATTTTAAAATCAAAAATCAAAAACCCTAATTGTGTACATATACCTATATAGTACATACTATGTATATAGCTTATTTTTATTTCCAAAAATTAATTAAAAATCACTAAAAAAATAGAAAAAAATAAAATAAAAATATTTTGTGTTTTAAGTTTTTGCTAATTCGATCATTTTATAGCTCAAATAAATAAATCAAAATAATATGCTTGGCGGGCTCTAATTGGTCCACGGGGGATTGTTGACCCCCGGTCAACTCTCCCCCCAGGACCACCAGAGCCGGGTCTGCTCTGACCGACCCGATTTCACCAATTTCTTCACGGTCGACCCGATCGCCATTCGCCTTAACTCCGGGCTCCGATTGATCATTGAACACCCTGGACCCTCGCCCGGGGTGGGTTTGGAGGATCTGAGGCTCGAGTGACTCGCCCGACCCCTTTCTTCTCGGATCCTTCACCATATTTATAGTCGTCTCCGGCGACCTAATTCTTCCATCTTTGGACCCTTGCTCGCCGCCAAGGAGCTCCTCCAGAGCACCCGAGTGACAGCTGCGTGTTTTGGAGTGGAAGCGAGGGACGAGCACCAAGGGAACCACTGATCCGGTGGTTAACTCCGTCGTGCGCCGCCGCGAGCGCGCTGAGCCTCGGGGACTCGACGACCCCTTGCAGGCAACGACCGGGAGCTTCATCAGCTCCAGCCCAGTCGAATGCACCCATCAGGTAGCTCCTTTAGCCCGTAGATTAGCTTAGGTTTCGATTTTTCGCTTTCTGGTAGCTTAGCTCCGCCAGCTCCGCCCTTCGACTCCGACCACCCTTTCACTCATCCGACACCGCCATCATCTTCGCCTGACATCTCTCCACCTTCTCCGACCTTTCACTCCCCCTGGCTCGCCCCGGAGCAGGGTATCGGCTCCCACCCTCCGCCGCTCGCCGGAGAGCCATCACACTGCCTCACCCTTCACCATCCGCCCGCTCTGACGGGTCGAGGCAATTTGCCCTCGACCCAGCTTCTTTCCTGTGCAGGTATCTCAACCAATCGACCTCATCTGGAGGTCGAGACTCCAGAGCACAGGGGTTGCAGTTCTTTCACGCCGCCGGAGCTCTCTGGAGCTCCTCGCTTCCATCGGAGCAGCACATCAGGTGCGGAGCTTCACGGCGAAGCTTTCCCGCACCTCTGGAGCGGCAAATGAGGACCACCGTGCACGCAGAGGGCCGGCGAATCTCGCCGGCCGCCAGTTCTTCCAACTGCCTCGTCGACCGTCGGATCTTCCTCCGCGTCCCAGGTGCAATCTGATCCATCCATCTAGGCGCACCGTCACCGTCTGATCATCCCGAGGATCGATCTCGACCGTCCGCTCGGAGGAAGAGGCACCAGCCCATCCCGTCCGTCAGATCTGCCACGTACCTTCTCCTCCTTCGTCGATACATCAAGGGTTTAGCCTCCAGCGCACCAGCACCGTTCGATCTCCACGTGGAGGCCCTCCGTCCGTTCGATCAGGCCAGGTCATTCAAAGTCAAAGGCGCCAGTTGTCTGGATCGTTGGATCTGCCAAGCGTCACATATCCGGCCGTCGATATTAATAAAAGGGGTAACTTGTTCTTAGGCCCCTTTACTTTCTGACTTTAGTTTTTAGTCCTGTAAATACGTAGTGTAGTTGTTTAGTTTTTGTGAAAATTGCACTGCGGGCCTTCATGTTTATGTGATTTGCATTTATATCCCTGCCAGTTGTGGACACGTGCATCGACACATGATATTTTGGTGTATTTGCAATATTGGCCCTGCATTTTTGCCCTGTTACGTTTCATATTTTTATAAATACGAATTGCAATTTGGTCCCTCCAGGCCTGAGTCACGCGTATTGTGCGTGGCCTGGAGGATAATTTGCACTCCTATACCTATACTTTCTAGGGTTGTTATTCGAGGGACCCAGAACTTTGTTTTAATTGCAGAAAGGTCCTTGTGTACTGTTGCTTCTCTTTATTTTTGAATAAAATAGCAAAACACCTCCAAATCCAACGAAAATTGGAAACATGGCTCCTGCCATGGTGTAAAATTTTTATGGATTTTTGAGGACATTTCTGATTTCATTTGATATTTTTAAAAAATCAAAAACCTTCATTTTTGTCACTGTCTAACTTTAAAAATCACAAAAAATATTAAAACTCGCTTAAAAATTCCACAAAAATTATTTACTGTTTGCCTTGCTTAGTTTGATTTTCTAGCTAATTTTGGTTATTTTTCATTACTAAAAACCACTAAAAACTTAAAAACACTCAAAACCTCATAAAAATTCTAGTAAATACATTAAAAATCCAAAAATAATAAAATTAGTACCTAAATTTTCCTTGTTTTATCTTCTTTATAGGAAAATTACCTTCAGCCATTTTGAGGCTCTTAGATATTTTATCTAGGGCTTTTTGGCTCGGCTGGATAGCACCCACTGTTTGTTTCACTTTTTGATTTTTAGAAAATTAAATAAATATCAGAAAATTCTCAAAAATTCACCAAAAACACTAGAAATTATAAAATACAAAAAAATATTTTTGTTTGAATTTTTGGTTGAATTTTAGTGCTTTAAATAAATTGTTGAAGTGTGTTTTTTTTATTTTTCTTATTTTCTTTATACATTGAAAATTCCAAAAAAAATAATACAAAAATATTTAAAACCCACTAAAAATATTTTCTTGCTTTATTTTATTTCTTTTTACTACTTCGTAGGCCGAGAGGCCAATCCGTGCTCTTTGAGTTCGACCCTGGGTGCTATACCAGGTTAATCCAATAGCAGGACCGCTATTTTCGTTTTATCTGATTTTATTGATATTAGTGGTTCATTTTTCTTGATTGAGTGCATTTGATTGCTCGGGTCACAACGACCGATTAGTACCTTTATCTGAGTGATCGAAATCTGCACTCATCAGAATGGCGCCATTGCTGGGGAGCACGACTTAGTAGTTTTTATTTTCTTTTCGTTTTTGTTTTCGTGCCTTTTCGCGGCTCTTTCAGAGCTCGCGGCTTTTTCGCGGCTTTTCGCGGCTCTTTCAGAGCTCGCGGCTTTTTCGCGGCTTTTGTTTATATTTTCATTTTTATTTTATTTTGTTTTATTTTCTTTTTCTTTTATTTTTGTTTTTATTATTTTGAGTGTTTATTTTATTTTGTATTTTTGCATATATACCCTCATTTTTATTTCCATTTATTTTTCCTTTTTATTATTTGATTATCTGGTTCTGACCACTCTGCTTTTTCTTACGAGGGCCCGAGGACCGAGGCGGCTGATCTCGAGAAGCCGACGCAATCGTGGGATTCGGAGGCGGCTCCTTTCTTCGCGGAGCCGCAGGAGAGAGTGAGAGAGAGTTGAGTGGGAGAGGATTTTGTTTTTATTGCATTATTATTGTAATAATACAGGGACTCTCAGAGACTGGACTTGGACTGTGATTGGACTTAGCGGGTCTGTTTCGCCGAGCACCGGTGTGCTCGGGGGACCCTTAGGATTTTCGCGGCTTTTTACGTGGTTTTGGTTTTCTTTTATTTTCTTATCGCCTTTTCCGGTGTTTACGCGGTTTTTGCTCGAGCCCCTAGACTTAGGAATTTCTTTTGCTTGTGCCGTAATTAGTAGGGTCCCCACACCTAACTGCTTGCATGTTCCTATAGAACGCTAATTGGACTCACTAATAACCAATTAATAAAAATAACCGACTCATCTCCTTCGTAGCCTACGTGCCGCAACCCGTCCTGTAAAGCGCTTTCTCCTACCCCCGATTTGTCGGACAGAGGAGAGACGGGCTAAGACCGGACTCTTTGGCTTGGAGGTCGGTGACCGGTTAGACGGTTCTGCGATAGAAATTGCTCGTCTAGGACTCGGCTTTCCCGTTGCATCATATAGGTAGTTTATTTTCAGTCTTTAAATTCTACGCGGATCACTTGCATGTAGAGTGCTGGAGACAAGGTACGCATTTCTAACTCAGCATGCATCATTGATTTCATCGTGCATCGGCTTTTTCGTCTTCTCCCCCCTGTTTTGTATTAAATAACCAGGAGAACCGAAAAATTTGTTAGGCATTTCTTTTTATTGAAAAATATCTAAAAACAAAAACAATAAAATCGGGACTGCTAATCATACTTGACCTAAAAGACACTTCACTAAAAATCTGTCTTGGGGAGAGTAACCCCCTCCTTGTTTGGTTTGGATGAGCGAGAGAGTGATCCGCACATTAGGATAGAGCCTCCGATCCTTTCTTGACTGATTACCGGCTTTCAGTACGGGACAGTCGGTTGAGAAAGATCTGGATACCTATTGACCTCACGTAATCGCTCCGATAGACTGGATGATCACCTAAAATAAAATTGACAAGATAATTGACCGATCCCTTCGGTCTTCAGCTCGGTGTGCGTAGGTGAATTGGGGGTTTGCTTGTTCATCTTGTTTGATTGCCAGATCCCTTCGATCCTTTCTCTTCTTCCTTCATCTATTCCCCTCCCTCACCTCCTTTTATTTCCCTTTTCTTCTTCTCCCTGACCCCTAGATGATGGATTCCCCTCACTACGAGCCGACTCTTACGGCTTCTTCTCCGTCTTCTGACCATCACTCCAGTCCACCTTCTAGGGAGGTCGGATCTCCGACCAATCTCCCGCTCCCTCCCGCCCTTTCATCTCATCACTCTGGGCATGCTGCGCTAGACGTCCGAGGATACCAGCTAGAGCAGATGCGAGACCCGGACGATGCTGTTGCTGAGTTGAGAGCGCACTCCGTTGGTGACCATAGAGAGCAGTGGAGATCAGCAGATAGATCCCATTCTGGAGGGATGGAAGAGCAGATATCATATGGAGCTCAGTCAGCTTCTACATTAGGTACATTCGTCTTGGATTTGGATTATATTCAGCGACTGCCGATATTTTCAGGAGAGGCGCACGAGGAGCCGTATCTTCACCTGTCCGCTTTCGAGGAGTTTTGCAGAGCACAGAGATATTCAGACGTCACTACAGAGGAGCTGATGAGCAGGACCTTCCCATTCACGCTTCACGACAGAGCCATGAGATGGCACCGACGACTGGGGAGGACATTCGAGACGTGGGGAGAGCTACGCCGAGAGTTTCTACAGAGATATTTCCCCCCACGTAGAGCAGATTTCATGCGGTCTTTGATCATGGACTTTTCAGTTGACCCCCAGGAGCCATTGCACGAGGCATGGCCGAGGTTTCTTGACCTCTTGAGGAGATTTCCAGACCATGGACTTCCACTGACAGATTTGATTGAGATCTCCATGCGGGGGATGACCGCAGAGCAGCTTGCACAGGTGATTACCACATGTGGCGGTTCACACCGCAGTTCCGACATTCGCTTCCTGGATACCATCTCGAGGCTACTTTCACAGAGTTCTTCTTCACGAGATGCTTCGATCGGGACAACACATGAGGACGATGCAGTACCAGTGCGGTGTGTCACTTCACATGGTGAGTCAGCTTCTACACACCAGCCCGAGGATTTGGATGATGCAGCACCACTGACAGAGGAGATGACTGTGATAGCAGAGGTTCAGACCCAGAGTCTACTTGAGTTCCCGTTGGCCTTCCAGTTGGAGTTCGAGTCAATCCCAGAGTTCCCTATTGACGAGTCTTGGATATCAGATCTTCTGATACTCCAGGAGCCGGAGGAGCCCCGGCTTTTGCAGCCATTGACTTAGCTACTTCAGTTTCCAGTCCCGAAGGAGTCAGTTTCCTTCCTGCAGATACACTTCTTGGATGCAGACAGTCACCAGGACTCAGCCCAGCAGCCACAGCTTGAGGAGGGACAACACTTTGAGAGAGTTGATACAGAGAGTCCCGTCTTCGAGACTTTTGTCCTCCACTTTGTTGAGATAGATACATTTCCTGAGGACCAGCTGACAGTCAGCATAGCCGCAGAGCGAGGATCAGCCGCAGACACTTTGCCAGCTTCCGCGGTGTTGACTAGTACCTTCTCCTGTTTCCAGATTGCCGAGAGCTACACTTCTGATGATGATGCAGCCTGGTGCACCGAGTGGATACTTGATAGCAGCGCAGATGCCCATCTATATCCTGATCCGCTTCTAGTCACTTCTGATATGACATCTCTCCCCGAGGGTTATCTGCGGGAGGATGTAGCACTTTATGAGTACTCGGTTTCACCTACTGAGAGTGTTTCCGATCTGGCGGAACACAAAACCGAGTCTTTAGATCTTTCTGATTCTGATTCTTCTCACCTCGACGACCCTCGCGAGGATGAACCCATCCTGGAGATATTCGATGATCTGCCTGATCTTCTTCCATTCTATTCATCGGATATCAGTCTGCTTAGAGAGTCTCCTGATCTTGATTGTCCATACCTATTTGAGACACTGATTGACGTGGAGGATTCTATTACTGATCCATCCTTCTCCACGTTTGATTTCTTCGGCTCAATACTCTCACTCCAGTTTGAACCAGAGCCGATGATTTCTTTTGTGCTACCGGATCCCGATCATTTCTTCCCATATCTTTGGCCGGTAGCAGACACCCGCCTGATTGTATACCTGGGTGTCTTACTTTACACTATTGAGTTCGTCGTTGTTCTCACACCGAGACTGCGGCGACAGTACGGCATTCGACTTACCGATGCCGTCCTGAACCTTGATACTGCATTATCCTAGCCTTTGCGCCCAGCTAGGGGCGTAAAATCTAGCGCTCGTTGAGAGGCACCTCAACATTGTACTCTTTTGTATATACGTGTTTCATCTTATTTTGATCCTTCTTTCTTCCGTTCTTGTTTTCACCCCAGGTCTCGCTTAGGATTATCTTTGCTATACTTAGGATATTGCTCATCCTAAGTATAGGGGGGTGAAAACACCGGGTTGTTCTTTGTTCTGTTCCATCACTTCTGTCGTTGCCTATACTTAAGGTTCTTCACCTTAAGTATAGGGGGAGTGATGACCCTCCATCTAGTAGATATTCGTGGTTTTCTTCGTGTCTTGCTACCCCTGTTTTTGCAGCCTATACTTAGGGGTATTTCACCCTAAGTATAGGGGGGGTAGACCCTGTACATTCTCCACTCAGGTTTTCCCTTAGTATACATCCTGCTATACTTAGGATTATTTAATCCAAAGTATAGGGGGAAGACCTGAGACCTGCTGTTGACTATTTCATCTATTCTTCTTTGTATATAGCCCTTCTTTTCACTTTCCTATACCTAGCACGAGTTATGTCTTCTTAATCGCTCTTGACTCTGAGGACATCGTTCGAGCTAAGTATAGGGGGGTGTGTATATATTTCATATATACTTTAGCCATAACTCGTACTTTGTGTGAGTGTGTTAATAAATAAAATGACTAAAAACCACAAAAATTAAAAATTTCTCATGTACATAATCTTCTTTTATTTGCACATAAATAGCTAGTGTACAAATTATTTTTGTAAAAATGATTTCAAAAATCTTTTGTGTAAAGTTTGTGTAAATATTTTCTTATCAAAATTATGTATATAGTACAAAATTTTTCCAAAATGTTTTGAAAATCAAAAGTTTGCAAAAATCTTGTGTAAATGTGTGTAAATATCTTTTTGCAAAACTTGCACTTCATGCATCATCCATTCATGATTTCAAAACATTTTTCAAAAATTTTGCATGATTGTAAAATTTGTGTAAATAAGCATCTTTTGTACATATGTATATAGTTTTTCTGGATGATAGTTGACATTTAAACTAGCCTGGAATCAAATTGAGAAATGGAGCTTGATTAAGATCTTAATCTACCTAACTTCTAAGAGGAACCTTATAGGGCTTAGGTTTAAGGCTTTTCAGGTCCATGGTGACTTAATTCTTTGAGTCCACTAGGCTATGATCACATGTCATCTCAATGAGCCTAAGTAGAGCACTTAACAACAATACATGACTCATATAGATTATGGCTTTGCTTGGACACCAGCACTATGCACCGAGCTCTCCACGGATGAGGTGGTGAGGAGGCAGTCTTCCTTGACTTGGGGTAGCATATGAGGGTAGTACTTCTAGTCGGAACCTCTCTTCTTCTTTTAGTGAAGGAAGTGCGTCTCAACTTGGTCTGGTTGCCATGAGGTCTAACGACGGGAGTTGTGGGTTGCAATAAAGCTTCAAAAGAGGGATAGTCTACTGGCTCAAGAGGAAAAACTCCTTGTATATATGCTGCACATGTATATGTTGTACAGATTCACTTGAAAAAAAATGTGCAAAAAGAAAATAACTCCAAAAAAGTGGTGGGTCTGATAGAAAATGATAATCCCACCGGAGTATGTGTATAGAGTGCAATAAGCAAAGCTTGGTTTCATGTTCCACCTGTTGTAGCTTGCAGCAGGGAGACTTGGCTACACTGGTCAAGCTCCCAAGGGTACTTGGCTACACTGGCCTTGACCCATTCTCTTCGTCCTCCTCTTCTTGAGCCGGTTGAACTTGAACTTAGAAGGGAATACCCCGCTCCTCGAGGAAAGAGTGGCCAGATTGAGGTCATAGAGTTACCTTGTTGGGGAGGGTTGTCAAGTTGCCATTTCTGAGGTAGAGAGCTTAGACCTCACATCCACAGGACAAGAAAAGATTCATGGTCTTCAGGGTTTGTGATTGATGACTTGTTCTGATCTGGAGCATTGAGGAGTCTTGGTTATAGATTAGTGGAACTTAGAGGCTGTTGAGTTTTAGACTTAAGTCCAAATAAGGTTCCGACACATTAATAATCCAAAGATCTGATCGAGCTCCATACCCCAATTTAATGAAGGCAAGTTTAATAATCAACCTTGATCCATGTACATTCTCTTTTTCTTTTTCTTTCTTTTTCACTTCTTTTTCAAATAAGTGTTTGCTAAGGGACTAGCAAAGTTAAGTATAGGGGGGTGATGAATACTCATTCATCACTCTTTATTCTTATATTTTAGCTACAAAAACCTTTGCAAATGCATGTAGATATGTGTAAATAGGAATAATTACCAAAAGCATGCATTGTGTAAAAACCTATAATTAGCATGTTTTTTGTGCAAAAATAAAAGAATAAAGATTAAAAAGAAAAAGAGGGAAATATTTAGAATAAATATTGAGCAACCTAACCCAAGAGAGGGCTCAACATGGGCCTGACCGCATAAAAGCCAAAGTAGAGGGAGATAGGGGCTCATGAGTGTAAATATTTATGTAAATAAAATAAAAGATATTCTTCCTCACCAAATAAGGTTTGTAAGTATTTGTATATACATAGTTATAAATATAAAATCAAAAGAAAATTTTAAAAATTAAAAAGAAAACAAAAACACCTCTTGTATAGTCACTTTGTACATAGACTCACATACATATTTATTTAGCCATGTAAATATACAAAATTAATTTTTATAATTTTTGTAAATAATCTATGTTATATATTGTAAATAAATAAAATAAAAACAATTAAAATCAAAACCAAATAAAAATAGCAAAATAAAAAATACAAAAATACATTGTACATATACCATGTATATAAATGTATATATGTATTTATTTTACTCATGTATATAAATAATAAAAATAAAATAAAAACACCCTTTTATTCCTTATTTTATAATATAAATAAATAAAATATAAAATAGGGATAAAATTATATAAAAATAATAATTTAAAAATCAAAAATCAAAAACCCTAATTGTGTACATATACCTATATAGTACATACTATGTATATAGCTTATTTTTATTTCCAAAAATTAATTAAAAATCACTAAAAAATAGAAAAAAATAAAATAAAAATATTTTGTGTTTTAAGTTTATGCTAATTCGATCATTTTCTAGCTCAAATAAATAAATCAAAATTAATATGCTTGGCGGGCTCTGATTGGTCCACGGGGGATTGTTGACCCCCGGTCAACTCTCCCCCCAGGACCACCAGAGCCGGGTCTGCTCTGACCAACCCGATTTCACCAATTTCTTTACGGTCGACCCGATCGCCATTCGCCTTAACCCCGGGCTCCGATTGATCATTGAAAACCCTGGACCCTCGCCCGGGGTGGGTTTGGAGGATCCGAGGCTCGAGTGACTCGCCCGACCCATTTCTTCTCGGATCCTTCACCATATTTATAGTCGTCTCCGGCGACATAATTCTTCCATCTTTGGACCCTTGCTCGCCGCCAAGGAGCTCCTCCAGAGCACCCGAGTGACAGCTGCGTGTTTTGGAGTGGAAGCGAGGGACGAGCACCAAGGGAACCACTGATCCGGTGGTTAACTCCGCCGTGCGCCGCCGCGAGCGCGCTGAGCCTCGGGGACTCGACGACCCCTTGCAGGCAACGACCGGGAGCTTCATCAGCTCCAGCCCAGTCGAATGCACCCATCAGGTAGCTCCTTTAGCCCGTAGATTAGCTTAGGTTTCGATTTTTCGCTTTCTGGTAGCTTAGCTCCGCCAGCTCCGCCCTTCGACTCCGACCACCCTTTCACTCATCCGACACCGCCATCATCTTCGCCTGACATCTCTCCACCTTCTCCGACCTTTCACTCCCCCTGGCTCGCCCCGGAGCAGGGTATCGGCTCCCACCCTCCGCCGCTCGCCGGAGAGCCATCACACCGCCTCACCCTTCACCATCCGCCCGCTCTGACGGGTCGAGGCAATTTGCCCTCGACCCAGCTTCTTTCCTGTGCAGGTATCTCAGCCAATCGACCTCATCTGGAGGTCGAGACTCCAGAGCACAGGGGCTCCAGTTCTTTCACGCCGCCGGAGCTCTCTGGAGCTCCTCGCTTCCATCGAAGCAGCACATCAGGTGCGGAGCTTCACGGCGAAGCTTTCCCGCACCTCCGGAGCGGCAAACGAGGACCACCGTGCACGCAGAGGGCTGGCGAATCTCGCCGGCCGCCAGTTCTTCCAGCTGCCTCGTCGACCATCGGATCTTCCTCCGCGCCCCAGGTGCAATCTGATCCATCCATCTAGGCGCACCGTCACCGTCTGATCATCTCGAGGATCGATCTCGACCATCCGCTCGGAGGAAGAGGCACCAGCCCATCCCGTCCGTCAGATCTGCCACGTGCCTTCTCCTCCTTCGTCGATACATCAAGGGTTTAGCCTCCAGCGCACCAGCACCGTTCGATCTCCACGTGGAGGCCCTCCGTCCGTTCGATCAGGCCAGGTCATTCAAAGTCAAAGGCCCCAGTTGTCTAGATCGTTGGATCTGCCAAGCGTCACATATCCGGCCGTCGATATTAATAAAAGGGGTAACTTGTTCTTAGGCCCCTTTACTTTCTGACTTTAGTTTTTAGTCCTGTAAATACGTAGTGTAGTTGTTTAGTTTTTGTGAAAATTGCACTGCGGACCTTCATGTTTATGTGATTTGCATTTATATCCCTGCCAGTTGTGGACACGTGCATCGACACGTGATATTTTGGTGTATTTGCAATATTGGCCCTGCATTTTTGCCCTGTTACGTTTCATATTTTTATAAATAGGAATTGCAATTTGGTCCCTCCAGGCCTGAGTCACGCGTATCGTGCGTGGCCTGGAGGGTAATTTGCACTCCTATACCTATACTTTCTAGGGTTGTTATTCCAGGGACCCAGAACTTTGTTTTAATTGCAGAAAGGTCCTTGTGTACTATTGCTTCTCTTTATTTTTGAATAAAATAGCAAAACACCTCCAAATCCAACGAAAATTGGACACATGGCTCCTGCCATGGTGTAAAATTTTCTTTGATTTTTGAGGACATTTCTGATTTCATTTGATATTTTTAAAAAATCAAAAACCTTCATTTTTGTCACTGTCTAATTTTAAAAATCACAAAAAAATATTAAAACTCGCTTAAAAATTCCACAAAAATTATTTACTGTTTTCCTTGCTAGTTTGATTTTCTAGCCAATTTTGGCTATTTTTCATTACTAAAAACCACTAAAAACTTAAAAATACTCAAAACCTCATAAAAATTCTAGTAAATACATTAAAAAACCAAAAATAATAAAATTGGTACCTAAATTTTCCTTGTTTTATCTTCTTTACACGAAAATTACCTCCAGGCCATTTTGAGGCTCTTAGATATTTTATCTAGGGCTTTTTGGCTCGGCTGGACAGTACCCACTGTTTGTTTCACTTTTTGATTTTTAGAAAATTAAATAAATATCAGAAAATTCTCAAAAATTCACCAAAAACACTAGAAATTATAAAATACAAAAAAAATATTTTTGTTTGAATTTTTGGTTGAATTTTAGTGCTTTAAATAAATTGTTGAAGTGTGCTTTTCTTTATTTTTCTTATTTTCTTTATACATTGAAAATTCCAAAAAAAATAATACAAAAATATTTAAAAACCACTAAAAATATTTTCTTGCTTTATTTTATTTCTTTTTACTTCTTCGTAGGCCGAGAGGCCAATCCGTGCTCCTTGAGTTCGACCCTGGGTGCTATACCAGGTTGATCCAATAGCAGGACCGCTATTTTGGTTTTGTCTGATTTTATTGATATTAGTGGTTCATTTTTCTTGATTGAGTGCATTTGATTGCTCGTGTCACAACGACCGATTAGTACTTTTATCCGAGTGATCGAAATCTGCGCTCATCAGAATGTGTTACCTTAATCAAAGTTACTGATACACGCTTCAAAATTAATGTATCATTCTTCAAATATTCTATGGTAAATAGTTACTGATACATGTTCGAAACTAAATAATACATGAGAGTAGTAATATCTTACTAATATTACTTCATGATTCAAATTAACTGATACATGTTTCATATGAATCAAATATTTTACCGATTGCTTCAAAGCAAGAAAACTATAACTAATGACAACATGATACATTTAACATTCTTACTGATTGTAATCATAATATTACATGCATAGGTTGTTGATTATCAAATAAAATACCGATTAAGTAATAATAGTTACTGATGACTACTTCAAAAGTACGGATACAAGTTTTGAAGTTACTGATGCATTAATGAAATATGCGATATTGGAAATAGTTACTAATAACTAAAGTAAACTTACTGTTGGATCATTCAAAATTACTAATACATGTTCCAAACTTACATGCATACCTCGATTGTTATTTTTCGTCTAATCCTTAAAATTACTGAAAAATTGACTTTATTTACTGTTGCCTTAATCAAAGTTACTGATACACGCTTCAAAATTAATGTATCATTCTTCAAATATTCTATGGTAAATAGTTACTGATACATGTTCGAAACTAAATAATACATGTGATAAGTAATATCTTACTAATATTACTTCATGCTTCAAATTAACTGATACATGTTTCATATGAATCAAATATTTTACTGATTGCTTCAAATTTACTTCATGCTTCAAATTTACTGATTTCAAATCTAATGACAGCCTGATACATTTAAAAAAGTTAATGCTTGTCATTATGAATATAACTTGAAGGATACTTTTTATTAAAATGAATTTGGATTGATGGCTAAAAATATTTCCTTGCATTAGATTGTTGTCCAGCTAGACTATGAAGAAAAAAAGCTATTCAAGATTGAACCAAATGAATTCATATTTGATTATGAAACCTTCGTAACAGAGGGTTTCATCTCAACTGCTTATGCATTGCGTGTCATTGTACCACAACAACGGCAACTTGATGATTGTTCAATGACATCGATTTTGAAGACTGCTCAACATCAAAAAACACCAGAGTGTAAATGTGAAGAACACAAGAAGAAAATAATGGATTTGGAGAGTTTCATTTCTCAACTGCCCACTTTGGAAGAGTACAAAAACATGAAAGAACATTATGAGAATACATTGAGGGAGAATGAGAAGCTGAAGATCGAAATCTCTATTCTAAAGCAATGGTTTGAGGAATTCTTTGCAAAATCAGTTAATGTAAAGCAACAAGAGGAGAAGACAACAAAGGTTGGTGAACAAGAAAAACAAAATAATATCACAAAAAACAACGAATCACCATCCTTTGATCTTGGAATTGAGGAGGATTCTGAAGATCGAGGCAATATTAAACCATATGTTCCAAAGAGGGATAGAAGCAAGAAGCTTATTACTCCTAACAACATGTCAAAAAGGGTCAAATCAAGAAGAGCAACAAAGGAAGAAGAAAAAGCACAAACCATCCCAATGAAGGAGAAAATAGTAATGAAAAAAAAGAAAGCTTGAAAAAAAGAATTTTGAAGAAGTGATGACTGTAGAAGACGAAGACGAAATTCCAAAGATTGAAGACAACAAAGAGCAAGCTTTGGAGGTATGAAATCAACCTATCATACTTTACATATAGTGTTGCATTTAAATTTTTTTGATTTAGTATCATTCAATTGATGCTAGTTTAATAAATTACACATGCTAAATATTAAGTTACTGTTCTTTTATAGATTATTACTTCTGTAATCGATTTAGTATCATTCAATTGATGCTAGTTTAATAAATTACATATGCTAAATATTAAATTACTGTTCTTTTATAGATTATTACTTCTGTCAATATATAAATTACAAATACTTACATATTCAAAATAACTACAACATGATGATTTAAATACTAATACTTACAGTAGCTTTTTAATAACTTACTGTTGATACATATAATGTTACTAGTGTCAGTCGTTACAGTTGATACATATAACTTACTGAATGATTCTTACAAATGATATCAAAGAACTTACTGATGCATTTGAGAATATTACTTGTGTTGTTCTAAGATCTTAATGATACTCACAAGTGCTTACATAAATACAAATGCTTACATAAATTTGGTGATGCTTTAAGAGTAAGAAATTTCAATGATGCAATAACATAAAATATTGATAAGGTTTTTTAAATATATTAATAGGTTTCCAATTTAAATCGCATCGATTACGCTGGATATGATGCAATTTCAGAATCAGAGAGGGCAACCATTCATGAATTTCTGAAGGATCTTGTCGCCAAGTAAGAGGAGATTTACTAAATTTATTAGATACATTTATTGGGTACATAATTATGATGATTTTTTTGTAATGTTACAACTTAACTTACATTGCAGTATGGGAGCAACTTACCATGGTCCAGGAGACAACTTTTGCAATGGAATACACATTGAAGACCTACTTTATAACAAAATGGTCATAGATGTGATTTTGGACATGTTCATGGATGTGCTTTACAAATCATATCAAGAAAGTGACGTGGAATGCCCTTTTATTTTTGCAAATACGGCTCAAATGATAATAGTACTTAACTATTTTTTGTTTTTATTTTATGTTATATTAACTAAATATTATTCATTTCAGCAATTGTTCCCAAAGACTGTGAAAGAAGCAACTGAAGAAGATTATGAACCTCTAAATAATTTGTTCTCATGCACAAGAACAATGTTTGATAGTGTAAAAAAAGCTTTTTGTGTAATCCACACCTCCAATCATTGGCATCTTCCCGTGGCTGATTTCGATGACAAGAAATTCATTTCCTACAATTCACTTGCTGGGATGAAAAAACACCTCTTGGATGTTAGAAAATGGGTAAAAAGTTAATAAATTATGAGATACATCCATTTTTGATTTATTTTTTTACTAACATATTTCTTTAACAATTATGTTAGGTTGATTGGATGGCAGAATACTTCATGCTATTCACTGGAGAGCACCTTGAAAAGTGGTCAGTAGAGATAAAAAAAGGAATCCCAATGCAGCGAAGCGATTCCATTGATTGTGGGGTTTATGTAATGAAGTATATGGAATTCATTTGCAAAGGAAAAGATCCAGTCTTCCGAACCGAAGATATCCCCAAGTTTCGTGCCGAGATAGCAGCTATACTACTTACAAGTGTTCAGAAGAAAGATTAAAAGATATGTGATATCTTAGACATGTAATTAGAGATGATGTAAATATGTACATGTACTGTTCAAAATTTAAATGTAGGATCTTTCTTTTGAACATGGAATTCTTTATGAAAGAGATAATTTTGATAAATGTTGATTGTTGATTGTTGAAACTATTACAGATGCTACAATCATCTTCCTAATACTTACAGACGCATTAAGTTATTGATACATACCAATGCTTCATAAAAAAGTTACTATTGCTTTGGAGAATATTACTTGAGAATTGTATAACTTACTAATACTTAAATATACTACATTTGAACTTAAAGTTGATTTTGCAATTCTTACTTGAATAAGCTACGAATTTAAGGATTCAAATGATTAAAAATTCTTCTAAATCTATTAACGATGACTTACAAAAGCTTACAATATATTATGCTATAAGTTACTAGAACTTACTAATGAAACGTAATAACTTACTATTGATTTTGCGAATATTACTTGTGACATATTAGTAACTTACTTATAATTAGATATGATACAAAAAAACTTACTTATTATTTAAGTTACTGATACTTACGTTTTATAATGATGAATGTTACTGGCGTCTTCTACAAACTTACCGATACAAGCTTCATAGTTACTGATGCATTCGTCAAAGAAAATATGGGAAATATATACTGATACATAAAATAAACTTACTGATGCATTCTTCAATGTTACTGATACATTGTCCAAACTTACTAAAACATGTGACAAGCAAGAACTTACTTATTCATACATCAAATTTACTGAAACATGATTCATACTTACTGATAATTGACAAGTACCAACTTACTTATACAGTCTTAGAAATTACTAATGAAAAGTGAACAATAAGAACTTACATATACTACATAAGAACTTACTAATACTTACATATATCACATAAGAACTTAAGGTTGATTTTGCAAATATTACTTGAATAAGCTAAGATCTTACTGATACAAATGCTTAAAAAATCTTCTAAATACTATTAACGATGGCTTACAAATGCTTACAATAGATACATATATTATGCTTTAAGTTACTAACAATTACAAATGATACGTAATAACTTACTAATGATTTTGAGAATATTACTTGTAATATATTAGTAACTTACATCTATTTAGATATGATACAGAATAACTTACTTATTATTTAAGTTACTGATACTTACGTTTATAATGATGAATGTTACTGATCCCCTCTACAAAATTACCGATACAAGCTTCATAGTTACTGATGCATTCGTCAAAGATAATATGGGTAATATATAGTGATAAATAAAATAAACTTACTGATTCATTCTTCAACGTTACTGATACATGTTCAAAAATTACTAAAACATGTGAGAGACAATAACTTACTGATTCAATCATCAAATTTATTGAAACATGATTCATACTTACAAGACAATCGACAAGTACCAACTAAGTGATACATGATTGTTTTTTACTAATGGAAATTGAACAATAGAAAATAACTTACAACCAGATCATAAGCACACAACTTTAGACTTGATGAATAATACACAATTTAGAAAGATTACAAAGAAGGGAAACATAAAAAATGGAATTCTTCTATAAATTGCAATGGGGTATGCTAAAATATGCTTCAGTCTTCTCGTTCCTTTGAATATCATCTAACTTCAAAACTTTCAAATATCAGCTGCATTGATTATGTAACCACCTGTGAAATGGAAAAAATTATACATAATGTTATCAGAAAGTTAATATACTGGAAGTACAATATAAACCATATGAATAAGAATTTCTCTTACCATCACGCATTATATGAAGATTTTGAAGGGCAATTCCTTGAATCATGTCCAACATTGAATTTGTGGTATAATTTGCATTGTCTACCCTTTGACGAATTTTCTTCACTAATTGATTTCAATCTATTAGTGTTGCCCTTTGGTCTTCCACTTTTTCCAGACCCTTTTGGTTTTACTACATTGGGATCTTTTACAACAAATATTGTCTTATCACTTTTTTCATTAATCTCATGGACATCTTCAACATTAACAATAATCCTTTTGCTCTTAATAGCTTTGACTCCTTTAGAAGCATCTATAAGGACCTTCTTAATGTAATCATATACTTCTTTGTTACCATCAGCTTCGCTAATAAGTTCATTTGCCAATACCCTTAATTGACTATTGTCGTCTTGTACTGTTCTCTTTCTATAAAGTGGGTAGTAACCATTTCTCTTGATATCTTTCTTCCATCTATTCAATAAAAGAGAGGAATGAACGTCTAATGCATCTGTGTGTTTTAAAACACTAATAATGTGTCTACAAGGAATACCCATTGATTCCATTTTCATGCAATCACATTTGAATTTATTGTAACAAGTATGAAAAGTAACTCTGTTGAAATCTTCAATATTCCCAATAGGATATACTCTGAATTGTATAACATCATCAACTGAAGGAAATGGAATCACATTTAGTTCAATACCTTCCATAAGCTCTGTCTTAACCATATAAAACATAGTCTTTGTGAAATGCTCAGAAAATTGTTTTTCAATGCTCCACTGCGTAGCCAACTTAGGAATTTTATTCTCAGTTTCATTGTCCAGCCTATTAGCATGCTCTCTCATTCTTTCAACTGCGGTTTGAAATCTAATCATGAACTTATATAAACTATTCAGCTGATTGATATGGTTAGTTAAGAATGAATTCATGCTCTCGCTCCTCTGTGTTGTATTCATCTCAGCAAAAAAATATCTTCTCATGTAAATAGGCACCCACTTTCTCCTGATACGATACATAACATTAATCCATCTATTTTTTTCTAAATTACATTCTGTAACTATTCTGTCCCACTCAGCTTCAAAATCTTGTTCACTTTTTGCCCCCTAAATAATCTTATTCAATGAAGGAATTGCTATATCAGCTTTCTTTGTTAAATCAATCCTCATCTTCATGTTAGCTGTAACGTGTCAACCACAATATCTATGTTTGGTAGAGGGGAAGACTTCTCTTATAGCAGCATTAATGGATGGGCACTGATCAGTAATAATTGACTTGGGAGCGACATTAACAGCCATCAGAAAATTTTTAAAAAGCCATACAAAAGACTCCTTTGTCTCATTCATTAAGAATGCGTTGCAAAAGAATACAGTCTGTTTATGGTTGTTAACTTCACAAAAAGAAGCAAAAATGAGCTTATACTTGTTTGTATCGTATGTTGTATCAAATGTAACAGCATCTCCAAACAATTTATAATCTTCCATAGAGTAAGAATCTATCCACATGCAATGAGTTAAACACGAATCCTCATCTTACTTGTACACATAAAAAAAATCAGGTGTAATGCTTTTGCAATATTCAAGATGTTCCAACAACATAACAACATCATGACCTTCAATTTCTTTCTTCTGATCACGCTTCAGATTGTATATGTCTCTAGCTATAGAACCAATACGTTCGTCAGATCCACTTTGTTTGTCCAAAAAAGCAATTTGTTTGGCCGTAGGGATGTTAACTTGAGACATAGAAGCTAGTAGATTCTTTGTAGCCTTAGTTATTCTCTTATTCGGTCTCAAGTACTTCTTCTTACTTGGAGAAACAAGTTTATGGTTATGTTCCTCAACGAATGAGACCACATCCCACTGTTTTGATATCTGATTTAATTTAACACACAACTTTACCTTACAACCACAACGACTTATTCCACATCGTCTACCCTCGCTGTCTATTCCCTCAAGATTAGCTTCTGCGTCTACCACTGTCAGGCTCGATGATATCTTTCTTTTTTTGGTATTTTGAACATACTATCCTTCCTTCCAACAAACATATTTTTTAAAAGAAAGATTCTTAACTTTGTTTTTCGATCAAAACAATATTTGGTGCTACTCCTCCTAATATTAAAGCCAAGTTCAGTAGCATATTTCTCATAAAACATTTCACATTCCTTTAGGTTTGAGAAAGAAAGACCCTCACGAGGAATAATAGCAGGATCAACAGCTGATATAGGGGAATCTTCATCATTTAAATCTTCAACACTTTCATATTCATCATTGACTAAAAGAATAAACCATAAAGAGAGTATCAGTATGCATATTTAAAGTATTAGTATGCTTACTGAAACTTACGTATTCTTCTGCAGTTATTACTAATGAGTTTAATAATATTACATCATGATATTGTATAACTTACTAATACTTTCATATGAAACATAAAAGCATACTTTTTCTTTTGCAAATACTACTATTGAATTTGAAAATATTAGTCATAATATAGCTTACCGATACTTACGTATTCTTTTGCAATTATTACTAATGAGCTTGATAATATTACATCGTGATATTATATAACTTACTATTACTTACATATGAAACATAAGAGCTTACTTATTCTTTTCCAAATACTACTATTGAATTTATGTATATTACTTGTGTCATAACATAGCTTACTGATACTTACGTATTCTTTTGCAGTTATTACTAATGAGTTTGATAATATTACATCTTGATATCATATAACTTACTGATACTTACATATGAAACATAAGAGCTTACTTATTCTATTGCAAATATTACTTTCGAAATAGAAAATATTACTTATGTCATAATAAAGCTTACTGATACTTACATGTGCTACACTAGAGCTTACTGATTCTTTTGCAAATATTACTATTGATTATAAAAATATTACTTGTGTCATAATAAATCTTACTGTGAAAACATGTGCTACAATATTTGATCTTACAGATATTACTTGTTTCCTCTGAGATCTTACATACTTAAAGATGCTTATATAATACTAGAGCTTATTTAATCTTGATGATGCTACGATGTTCGAAATTTCAATGATACAAAGAACAACTTGAAAATAAAATTCATATGATTACATAAAATATATAAATAATACCTAATCTTACAGAGTTCTTGTTGACATCAATCAGATCGAAAAGATTTCCTTCATCTTCTAATTCACATTCTCTGAGTATTCTCTGAGTATGGCTATTTAAATCTTCAACGCTTTCATATTCATCATTGACTAAAAGAATAAACCATAAAGAGAGTATCAGTATGTATATTTAAAGTATCAGTATACTTACTGAAACTTACGTATTCTTCTGCAATCATTACAATTGAGTTTAATAATATTACATCATGATATTGTATAACTTACTAATACTTACATATGAATTTGAAAATACTACTATTGAATTTGAAAATATTAGTCATAATATAGCTTACCGATACTTACGTATTCTTTTGCAATTATTACTAATGAGCTTGATAATATTACATCGTGATATTATATAACTTACTATTACTTACATATGAAACATAAGAGCTTACTTATTCTTTTCCAAATACTACTATTGAATTTATGTATATTACTTGTGTCATAACATAGCTTACTGATAATTACGTATTCTTTTGCAGTTATTACTAATGAGTTTGATAATATTACATCTTGATATCATATAACTTACTGATACTTACATATGAAACATAAGAGCTTACTTATTTTATTGCAAATATTACTATAGAAATTGAAAATATTACTTATGTCATAATAAAGCTTACTGATACTTACATGTGCTACACTAGAGCTTACTGAATCTTTTGCAAATATTACTATTGATTATAAAAATATTACTTGTGTCATAATAAATCTTACTGTGAAAACATGTGCTACAATATTTGATCTTACAGATATTACTTGTTTCCTCTGAGATCTTACAGATAGTTAAAGATGCTTATATAATACTAGAGCTTATTTAATCTTGATGATGCTACGATGTTCGAAATTTCAATGATACAAAGAACAACTTGAAAATAAAATTCATATGATTACATAAAATATATAAATAATACCTAATCTTTCAGAGTTCTTGTTGACATCAATCAGATCGAAAAGATTTCCTTCATCTTCTAATTCACATAAATAATCTTCACTTTCTGAACCATGGACAAAGTCGTCTTTCATAGTTGTATCTGATATATCAAGATCATAATCTGCTCGCGAATTATCCATGCACGAACCTGTTAAATACATATTAGCAACGAAAAACATGAAACGAAAAAAATATAAAAATTAAAAATAGCAAATCAAAATACCTTTGGTTCCAGATTACGAGTAAAGAATCGATCGAAGCTCTCGCGAATGACAAAAAGGGATTTTTTACCTCGATAGAAATTCACGCGAGAAGAAATGAGTCATTTGCTAATTAAGGAATCTAATTAATTTTCATTTTTACAAAAAAGGCGGTTACAAACGCGGTTCCTATAATCATGGGATCGCTAGATATAATCTGACGGTGCAGCATAAGGGCTCATTCTATATTAAATGGGCACAATGCCCTCTGGATAAAAATCCTATATATATATATATTGTTTACTACTTTTGGCTTGATATTTTTTTAATTTATTGAAAATACAAAAAGATAGTTAAATGTGAATAAATGGACGGAGACGAGAAATTCGAGTTGGATTTTTATATACGTAGATCGATGCCTATTATATATGAAACATATATGATGAGTTTGACTAAATACAACACACATATTTATATTTATGTTTATTTTTTTCCAGGTTTGGGGCAGGGGCAGGTTTGGGTATCCACAAGGCAATCCCAAATCCATACCCTACCCGTATGGATAGTAAATTTAAAACTCAAATCCATCCAAAAATAAATGGGATGGTTCAAATCGAGTACGCAATGGATATACCCAGATTGAGATCCCTACACCCATTCAATGCTTTTGTAAAATTTCGTATTTAGATCGGAGTTGTAAAGATTGGTCTTAGCAATTAGTTAGGTTCAAACTTTTGGACGTGTTGACAACCACTCAAAATACATTTATTTGTTATTTGCTAAGTAGTAATCCTTCACTTTTATGATCCACCCTCACACTTTGTGAGTATTAGATGTGGTAGTAATATTGGAGGCTACACGATATGTGCTTTGTCTGCATGAGTGGCTCCAATTCTTGGTAGTCTTTTCTCTTGTTAGAGAGAATCTTGCTCTGATATTGTTTTTAGCTTCATAGATTTAGACCCGAGCCATTATCTAGGAAGACACATCGTGATAATTTGTTGGACTTGGATTCAATTGGATCCATTATCAATCACCTGAAATGCTTGAGCTCAAATTGTGAAGTAGTAATTTTGCGTTCTCATAACTCAATCTCGTACTTTGTAAGTATTTGACGTACAACTATATTTGGATTGTTACGAATGTGCCAACCACTTCAAGGATCATGATTCAAATCCCCATCTTCTCTATTTGTTACCTAATAAAAAAGGTGAATTGTGATGCATGAAGCTCTATGAATGGGTTATCTACATACGTGAAGAAGAGAGTACACTTTGATGTGGATAGGAGGTGTAGACATAGAGATGCAAATGAAAGACATGGATGGAAATATGTGCTTACCATAATTATAGTTTATTAAAAAGCGAATATAGATACTATTACGAAAGCCTGACGGATAGGAAAAATGGAATACGTACTAATTGCATTTGGAGTAAGAGGTAGTCGATTAATGTGCATAGTAAAGAGAATAGAACAGGACCGAATGTGAGAAAAAAATATCTGCAAGGGTGTATATTTTTTTTATAAGCATAAAATCATAGGAAGCAAAGTCGGTATCACCTCAGCTATGATATCAGTTGTTAGGATACGAACATGTATCACCTCTGCTATGTTACAAGTTGTTGATGATATGTGACACAGATGCAGGTGCATAATCAATTACCCTCACATAAGCATACGAAAAAGAATACAACATAATACAACGATAGTCAATTACCTCTCGCGATCACAAAAAAAGAAAGTTCACTAAAAGAAAAATAAGTATAAGTATCTCCCCATCACTTTCTTCTCCCTCCCTCCCTCTATATTATATTGTTGCATATACTTGTGATTGCGGTGGTACGACATCAGCCACTCTCTTTATAGGACCAACTACTACTTTAGATTGATGGTTACATCAATCACTATCAATCAAGATCTAAATTAATTAAATATCCAATAAATATCTATCGGTCAAAATTTAACGAGATTTGGTAGCATTTAGTCAAATCTCCTTCAAGGATATCATGAGATTCAACTCCACAATATTAGGACTCATTTTCCTAATCATAATAGTCTTCAACTTGACTTGAGTTCCATTGTGATCTTCATGCCACCTTGATTCTGCATTGGACGATCTTCAGCATTTGTTATTGTTCTCTCATAAGTTACCACCACCTTTAGTATTGCACCCATCATTGGGTGCCCTAGACATGCCTCCTCCCGGGCACACTCGCACAACTCAATCATGTGTATTCTGGTGTGTCACCTCACATCTCTCACGAAGAGATTGTGTCGTTGTCGTCTTACAAAATGAATCATTCATTTCTCCTTGTTACAAAAATTTATAGTAGGTATATCAATAACATGTCGCTCTCTTATCGTATTACTCATCTTGCTAGAGCTCCATCACATTGCATCATCCTTTCCTAGAGCATTTACATCATGCCAGCATCCTCGTTCTATGCATCACCATACATGTTCATGATCTCCTACTAATTGTCGCTAGTAGAAACCTTCGACAAACTCTCGTTGATATCTCCAAGAGATCACCATTACACGACCTCCGAGGCATACAAACTTTCTACATTGCAACCTCGCCACGACATCGAAAATCACTATAATGTTAATGCTGAACCCGGTTTTGTCACGCCCTTTGGAGTCCTTTCGATGCGTTGATCTTGGCTCTAATACAAATTGTTGAGATAAGCATGATAATTGTACAATCAAGTGCCACCAGAAAAGCACATAGAAAAGAAGATACCACAATATAATGGAGATTGTTTACCTCTCATGACCATTGGAGAAGAAAGTTCACCAAAGGAAGAATGATTACAACTATCTTTGTTCCTCACTCTCTTCCCATCCCCCCACCCTCCTCAATTGCATTGTTGCTTTGTCTTGTGGTTGTGGTGGTATGCCATCACCATCATCTCTCATATATGATCAAATATAATTTTATATGGATTGTCACAATTAATCAAGATCTCAGTTAATCTTAATTAATCATTCAATCCATCTCGACCAATCAAAATCCTATTGAGATTCGATAGCAACTAATAAATCTCCTCCAAGGATATCATGGAATCCAACTCCAGCATAGTAGAATTCCAATTTCCTGATCCTGATAAATATAATACGAAAAGAAATAATATAAATAAATATAAGTATAGTTTTGTAATAAATTTTTAGGTGATCTAACAGATGAAACTCTTGATTCAATATTGATAACTCGCTTTTATCCTCTATTTGGGATTAAGGATAGGATCTTATCATATGATCCTTCCAAAAGTCATGCATAATTTAAAAAATAATCGATTACAAGGGCAACCCAGCTAATTTGTTATTTTTCATTATTCATAACTTCATATCTCACTATTTTTGGAATTGTTATCAATGTGAGGAGATGGATGGGAAATCAACCCTGCTAATCTTTAAATTGATATTGATTAGAGATACAAAGGTAATAATATGCCATGAAAATAAAAAAGAACGCTAAAGACAATAAGTACTTAAAAATGCAATATGTTTAATAAATATGGCAACATAGGAAAGTTGTGCAGAAATGGATAGTAAAGAGACAAAAGAACTAACAACAAAAAGATAAAAAGATAAAAAGATAAAAATAATATGTACGGCTTACCTATCACGATTTGCCTTTACATTTTCTTCTTTCTTTGTCTAAAACCATAAGCATTTTTTCTTCCTTCTCGAATGGTAGCAAAACGATGGCAATATGGTGGGATAGCTAGAGAAGGTGAAACTTAAACACCGATGAAGATGAAATGATCTTAGCAGATGAGGATATGGACCGGTTCGATTAATTGGCTTTGATGGTTCAGGTCAAATTGTTGAGAGTTTGATTCAACCACCGGTCCAATCAACTATATGTAACCCGATTTAATCTGGCCACTCAACTACAATTAGGTTTTAAATTTATATTAAAATAATAATAACTATAATTAGTTTGGCACTTATGACCTTCTATTACCCATTACAAAGTACCAACCAACTACTCCGCCTCAACTTTTGAAAAGATTGGATAATAAATATACTTAACATATTGCTATTTTGGAGTATTTAGTTCAGATATTATTTATATTTATATGAATAACATTTAATATTGCATATTCAAGAAAATATTTTATGTATAATGTAAGATATTTACATTATTTATTTATTTTATTTTTAAGAGTGTTTGAGTGTGTATTGTGTACATATTCTAATTCATTCCATTTCATTTACATGGTTCAACCATTTTTCTCTTACTGGTTCAGTTTAACCTGATTTAAAAAATAATAATAGCATCATCATACGGTTGAACATGTTTGATTCTATGGTCCAATCCGACCATTTACAGTCAACCTTTTTGATGAGATTTTCGATTCAGTCTCCATTTCAGTTTCAAAAATATTGCTAAGAGGAGTACCAAGAAAGAATATAAAAAGAATATGCAACAAATATAATAGGTTACAAGAGTATAATATAATAGGCAATTTAAATACGACATAACTCATCAACAAATAGCATGGATATATACCATTCTCTTGCTATATCTTCCACTTGATATATCTGATATCATCTTCAATGTCCTCAAAGTGCTATATAAAAGACAAACCGATGAATGTGTAATTCATCTACATAATACTCAAAATTTGGCCTTTATTCCTCTTATATTATATTATTTGTTTCGAATATGGAATGTAAGTACATGGATCCGTTTGGTGAGTATCTGGATCCTAGGGGGATGGATGTCACACCCGTCCCTCCATCCTCAAGCTTGGTCGCACAGCTCCATTTTGAAGGAGGAGGCCTTCCCGTCGACCACCCAACAAAGAGTAGCAGTGGGACAACGAGAATCAGCTTATCGTCCCCAACCTCGCTCATCATCTTCGCAAATCGTCGCACTCCTCATCATTCCCCACCACCATCCGCGTGCAGCATAGCTTGACCGAACTTCGTCTCCACCATCATTGTGCATCCAAGATCCACAAGAAGGGGGGTTCTAGTCGTGAACCATGAAGGATGGAGGGGTTGGGGTTGGGGACGAGAAGGTGGTTAGAGGGGGTGGGCTAGAGGGGCGTGGCTGGGGAGGAGGGGTGCAGGAGAAGGAGGTTGTCAAAGGAGGAGGGAGGAGTGAAGAAGGACATATCTATCCAAGTTAGTCGATTTAATTACCTTTGTGAACCAAAATTTAACGTCCATTTTAGATGCAAATGGATGACAAATGATAAATCTGAAAGAAGTCAACGTCTGGGACACATGTGATATTCTAAAAAAAGGAGGGCATAATTGATATTCCAATATCGCAAAGGGGCACAAGTGATAAAAACCCTTACTAAAGTTAAGATTTTTAGAGTAATTTAGCACAAAGTTTTCGTTTTACAAAGTGAGCATTATTCCCCTTTTTATTTTTTAAAGCTTATGTTTCCTTTATTTTAGTATCAATCCTACTTTCAAGAATCCCAAAAAAATGTAAAAAAAATTAAAAAAACAAAAGTATTTTATTCTTTTTTGTTATATTTTAACCACATTATTTAATAATTAAAACCCTCCCTTTTCTTCTCTTGCACATAATAAGTAAATCTATTTCTTTTGTTTTCTTTTATAACTAAAAACTAATTCACAATTTGGTACCTTTTTGGGTATGAAGACCACTGTTCCATTGTCGTTTTCCATTCATGATATTTCTTCATATATCGGGCTATTTTCTTCCACATTCTATTTTCATACATAACATATTATTTCCTTTTCATCATGCTATTTTCTTTTTTTCCATTATACTTTGCTATTCTTTTGTAGCATATTATGCTATTTTGATGTCTCACGTACTAATCCTTCATCTTACTATTACTTTGCAAAGCATGGAATTAGAGATAAAGACTACTTGTCAATATGAATGCAAGTACGTTAGATACAAAATCTAATTTTTGAACCCAATTATCTTTAATTGATACCTGCTGATAAATGTTAGTTCTGGTTGCCCATCCGAATGGACTACTCCACTTAAACTTCTTGAAAGAGTTGAATACTAATAATAGTAATAGTAATAATAATAATAACAATATATACACGCACATATAACATTTAATATTGCGTATGGAAGAAAAATGTTATATATATATATAAAGTACGTGTATTTGAGCGCATATTTTGTACATGTTTTAATTCATTCCAGTTTAATTAGCCAGTTCAATCATTTTATGCTTATTTGTTAATTATGCATGTAGATATACTTCATTGATTTTGTTCTTCTTGTGATAATCATATTTGCTCTCTTCTCTAAACTCATACGGAAACTTTTCAAAAATAACTTGCATACATGCATACATACTTGTGAAACTGGTGCTTCAATAGGATGAGAAGATATCAAGACTACCTAACTAGGCAATATTTTAAAACCAACTATTTCTTTTCTTAATTGAAACAATCCTAAAGCTCTACCATACTATTGGACAAATTCGAAGATTAGTGTTTTAGAATAAGTCCATGAAAAAAAGGAATGTATACCCTCGTATCTTTGTGTAGAGGATATTCCACAAAACATAATCATATGATATAATGGAACCCAATGTTATCTTTTTTTCAAATATCTTAAGTAGCCAAATTTTCCTTCTTAGTTTGTGATATTTGATTTCTAAACCCAATAACCATAATCATCTTTAAAGCTATCATTTTTTGATCTTATATCTCTTATGTGTATAACAACATTTTTATTGAAAATCTATGAAAAATAATTATATAGTATTTAGAAAAATACATGCAATAACATTACACATTATTCCATTTTGGCATATGATAATTGTCATCGGGTACTTTTCATTTCATGCATATGTCTCTTCTATCTCATCTGTCAATAATTGGCAACTACAAAGATTCGATTGTCTATGATAATTTACTCTACTAAAAGGTGCAAAAATCATGAAGAAGGTATTGGCTTAATATGTGACACAAAGACAATGATACCATCAAAAGTTAAATAACTTGATCTTGATGTATCATCTGCTTAAAAGATGTTTGTAATTGTATATGCAAACCCTCGTCGGTATATTTCTTTGCTTAAAAAAATATTTAACAACCATGCATTCTTGAATATTATTTTTAAAACAAATATCCATATGATAAATGGAATCCTAGTGAAGCTCTCAATTAAACTGCTCTTTTAGTGGTACAACACCAATACTATGAAATGATTAAAATCAGACTTTTAGACGTATTTGAAGTTCTACGATAAGAGTGCAACATTTATCATCTTCGATGGAGTTGTCAGAGGATAACTATACTCCTCTACAAAAATTCAAAGATCCACCCGAACAATTCCCATGAATTTCTTTACATCCTTTTATATAGATCCAATTCTCCTCTTATTATTTGAAACATTTTTCTTTGCGGTGAACGAAAATTCAAAAGAGTAATTTGATCAAAACCATTTGTGTTTATGAGATAAGATCTATACTGTATATTAAAGTTGAGTTTCACACAACTCTTTCTCTCGGCCCGATATGTGGCAACTCTGGAGCCTCTTCCAAATCTCTCCTCCGGCGTGCTCTTTCCAATCTTCCTTTTCTCGTCCCCCCCCCCCCCCCCCCCATCCCTTCCAATTCTCTCCCCACCCTTCCCCCACACAACAATTTCATGACCAATGAGTTGTTGCGCTCTCCCTCCCCTCTCTCCTTCCTGTTGTGCAGTTAAATGGATATATTTTAGTTTTTTTCTCACATGTTTCTCTCTACCATTGTTGCACTTTCTTTTTTAATAACTCTTTCACTCCCTTTAACATACAAGTTATTATTTCCACCGAAAAACATAACTATTTATTATCATGCTATAACAAATAATTTTTTGGAATTTTTACACCCATAACCCTGAGTAATTTTATAATTACAATATTACCCTGCATAATCATGAATTACTTAAGAAAACTCAGATAGTCACTCCGTCTCACACCCATAATCCTCCATTAGTTTTCCTGTTAACCCAGCCATATCATTGGGGGGAGGAGCTTCCAGTCAGGAGGCGGTGAGTCGACGGTGGTGGCGGGCCGTAGGGAGGGGGTCATGGGGTCGGCTTCCACCAGGGGGGATGATACCGCAGGGAGGGACGGGGCTTCCAGGCCGGAGTGGCGGGGGGAAGAAGGGGAGAAGGAGGGAGGTGGGTGGAGAGGAGGAGGAGCTCGGTGGGGGGAGCTTCCAGGGGAGGAGGAGGGAGGTGGGTGTTGGAGGATGCAACCACGGGGGGAGCTTCCAGGGGAGGAGGAGGAGTTCAGCATGGGGAAGACGATGAGGAAGAGGGAGGTGGGTGCTGGAGGATGCATGGAAGGAGGAGGAGCGCAGTGGGGGTGAGATACAGGGGGCTTCCACGGGGGGAGCTTTCATGAGCTCAACAGGGGATGAAGGGGAGGAGGAGGTGGGTATTAGAGGATGTAGGGGAGAAAAAGGAGCTCGACAGGGGCGAGGGTTCGCTTACTGGAGTGAAGGATATGGAAAGATCCTTAAGCGCATCACGGAAGCGTGAGAATCGCACCGTATGCGATCGGGAGCGACTAGTCGCACTAGACGCTGGAGGCAACGGAATTTAAAAAAAAATAATCGATAAAATCACATGATCCAAGAACACTTCTCGGATCATTTCATCTAAACCACAAATAGGTATTAAGGTTACCTCTTGAAGCATGGTTGCGATCGAGTCTCTAAACAAAGAGACCTCCTGTCTCAAGTCCGATCCAACAGAATCCAACGGAGGAGATGCTTGTGAGCGCGTTGATGAGACACGTGCTCCTCGCAATCCATATTGACGATCCAAGCGGTGAATCTTTTGATCTCGTCACACAAGATCCGATGTCTTCTTCACAAGCGAGGCGCACCAAAGGAGACGGAGATCCACGAGCAAATACTCCGGCACATAACGACGATACTGCGGCGATGGAGACTCTCTCAATGGGCTCCATGGTGGACGACCACAATGAGAGAGAAGGAGAGAGAGTTGGCGTGTAGATAGAGAGAGAGAGAGCATTAGTTAAATATATATCGAAGAGTAAGGGGGGCCTCTTCTTATATAGTGTTTTGGGATCCATGGATCTCAATCCATGGACAACACAAAATCAATGGATGAGATTGATTTGTGTTTCTTTCAACGATCATGATGTTGTTGTAAAAATACAATAACAATTAATTTAAATTAAATTAATATATATCGATAAATAATATAATTAATTTCAAATCAAATTAATTAATTAATCTTGGAGATAATGAGAAGATTGATCTTATCCCTAAAAATGGGGAGAATGGGTCTATCTCCTCAATATCTCGTGAGATATCATTATCTCATGAGATCTCATTATCTCATGATATCTCCAAAATTTACAACAACACTTGTTGTAAATTATTTCACAAAAATAATTCATAATTATTTTGTGAATATTACAATCATGCCATTGGAAAAATGTGAATCACATTCACTTCTCAAAACAAAATGTAAACTATATTTTCAATTAATTATCCAATGTGAATCCAATTTACATCAATAATTAATCAACAAATATAAATCAGAATAGCCTCTCTCTTATATATTATAAACCACATTTACAATATATTTATGATTAATATGGATAGTGCTCTCCACATTATTCATATCCATGATAATTAAATCGCATTTAATCATCTTGGATCTCTATCTCATGTACCCAAATAATATGAATCGCATTCACATTATTCGCATCTTTGATAATTAAATCGCATTTAATTATCTTAGATAACTCTCCTTATAATATGAATTGAATTCATATTATTCATGATAATTAAATCGTATTTAATTATCAATTTCCTCAATGCTCAGATACATATATCAACAATGAAATTATCATGAACTCTTTCAAGGATAATGCACTTTCTCCGCAGATACTTGGAGATAAGGACAGAGTGATTGTATTGTTCCACTATAGTGACTTGGATATTGAGATCACATCTCAAATTCAGATATTGCAGACCTCCCATATATGTTTGATTAAATCAAAGCCGTAGATCTAATCTTCTCATTGCATATGAATCACATACAGATCAATGTTCAACATTTGGACCAAGATCAGATCACTTCTCTACTGAGAGGAGTCACTAAAATCCAGACCTGTTTCATCATTCCCTCGGAATGGAAGCATCATGGTTATACAATCGTTTATGATCACATCACCCTCAGGTATTCCTAATATATGTACATCCTACATACTGGAAGACCCAGATCAAACCTGAAGTTTTAGATCTATTTTAGACTGTCTCCTTCAAGGTTTTATCATTAAGTTTCTCATTTGATCATTGGAACTTTGTATTGATCGTATACTTTCCAAATGCATATATCATACCTGTGTGTTGATCATATACTTTCCAAAAGCATATATCAAACTTTACATACTCAGTCAAGCTTCCAAAGCGAGATGACTGTGCACAGAATTTGATCCTTCCCAATATCGCATGAGTGAGCTCATATCTTCCGGTTTAGTAAATGAACATGTATGATCCCTTTGAGAGATCGTATTACTCATATGCCATTGCATGCACACCAACGCGTTGGTGTATAGACCTTGGTTAGGTCATCAACCTATTGGTCTGACAAATGTACATACTCAGACATATAGTAACGCATCTGTCTCCGGTCATAGGATGCGTGCCTATATCGTGACAGCATACGACATAGAAATTTGGTTATCCCGATCTCTTTAAGTCAACTCTTTGACTTAACTCATCTAACACCTCTAAATCTCTATTCTTATGCAGAAGACCTGCATCAAGAGGCTAGTTAGATATCAGCCTTTAGAGAAAGGATTGTCATTTCCTTCTCAGGCTAGAGATCCTCTCTAAACAATCATTTGATGGTGCTTGATGAGTCCTCAATCTAACTCTTTAGATATTCATCCAAGCACCAGCCTCTATGATTCAATAATTGAATCAACAATTGTATGATCATTAAAATGGTCATGGTACATAATCCTAATTGTACTAAGGGACCTATTATGCAATTTAGTTATTCTTCATTTTAGATCAAGGAATGATATTTGCAATAACATTTATTGCATAATGGCTCACCATGGGCTCGCATGTCCGACATGGAGGAGGAGCTTGGCGGGAGCAGGGGTTGGCTGGCTGGAGGAGGATGGGGAGGAGGTGGGTTCTGGAGAGGTCGGCAGGGGGAGGGTGATGGGGAGGGGATGAGTATCCTTCGTAAATAATGGGAATTTAAAGGGTATAAATATAAAATATTTGACGGATATTGTCATAGCTAATGGGAAATCGGATGGAAGTTAACACGAGATTATGGGCATAAGAGTTAAGTACTATTCAGGGGTCATGCATGTAATTCACAATTATGCAGGATTATGGTTGTAATTACAAAATTACTCAAGGTTATGGATGTAAAAATCCCTAAATTTTTATATAAATCATATTGTACAAAATAATTTTTACAAAAATGATTGACACATTTTGACCAGTTTACACTTCACATCGTCAAAAAAAATACCTTATGTATTTTTAGTCATTGAAAGTTCCTAATCACGCTAACTTTATTTTTCATTATTATAATTATTGTTTATTTTTATAATTATTTTCGAAGTTTAAAACCCATAATTATAGGCTTTCACATTTGTATCTAAAATTTAAACTTATGAATCAATTTCAGAAAGGATATGAGAATCAATTTAGTTGGAGATTATTATTATTATTAAGAGTGAAGTATCTATTCTCACTTATTAAAATATTAATCGTTATAAAAATATTAATTACATGATATCTCCATATGCAATCAAGTATTATCATTGATTTCTCCATATTATATATACACAAGCACACATGCACATATCCTCTATTAGTTATAAATCTCACGAATATAATAGTATTATCTAACATAAGGTATGAAAAAAAGGTACATTGTATGTTTGATAAATAACTTTAATGGTAAAAAGTGATTAATATAAAAGATACTAAGTAGTGATAAATTTGTGAAATACTTATTAAAAATCTAAGACCATCCTTATTAGAAAACAACATAGATGTAAAATAGAGATGTTATATGATGTAAACAGAAATAAAATAATTACTTCATATGTTTGACCAAAATGATTTCTAGATGAAAGTTAAGATTATGAAATAGTTTATCACATAAGATTATAATTATAGAACACAATTGAAAAATATTCAAACATCATTAACAAGTGAGTATTTATATATTATTTTTGATAACTACATTTTCCACTTGAAATATCTTATGTAATATAAAGTGTTTATATTTCTGGTGGTTTGCAACCATTCATCCTCAACAAGATATGTGCCGATTTTTTTGTCAAGCAAAAATTATAAAAAAAAAAAACAATCTCCGTTCGCTTTCCTCTCGAGAATGATGTATATTCTAACCACCATTTTGATGATAGAAGGACTACCTTAGTAATACCTTAACATACTTATCTCTTTATAGTTACGAAATTTCATTTAACTTCACGTATTTCATCTAAACTAAATAATTTTCTAACTAAAGGATTTTTATGACTGTATTTTACTTTCCTTTGAAATTTACTATCACAATGTGAAACACGGGTTAATCCACTAGTAATATAGTATAGCTTAGAGAGCACAACTCATTAGATATTCAGGTGATTTTAATAAGAGAGCCACTCAGAGCAAACTTTAAATAGTGATTAAACAAGCATGTGCATCTTGAGAGAAACCCTATCAACAATCCTTTGTGATCAATGTTGAGAGGAGTGTTTTAGCTTCTTTCTGACATGCTTTTTTCATCATCTCCCTAGCTATCACACATGGCTTTTTATATAGAAAGTTCAGAAAGGTTGGTTCAAGGACCCGTTGGGAGGTTTGAAAGGGGGGTCCTGATTCCAGGATGAAGTCATATGACGCGAGAGTGTCACGTACAGTTCCTTTGCGAAGGATGTGAAACCATCGCCTTTCAGGCCCAACAAATGGTCCACGAAGCTGCATACCTACTCACCTAGGACATGCACGTCACTCACTCCAAGAAGTTGGCTGCCCACCCTTCATTTTTTATTTTCAATAAGATCCCAAGTTCATAGTTGGCCCTACGAGTCTTATCCTTAGTACAAGAGTATAGTAGTCAGAGTCATGAAGATAAGATTGAGTCTTCCTATGTTCAAAGCTTTTAGTTGATGAAATTGTATTTCATGCACCTAAGAACCAAAAATTGAGCCAAATTCCTCAACGAACACAATCATGCATACATTAATATTAGTTTTTGATAAATTCATACTCGTAAAAATAAAAATAACTTTTTATCACTCAAAACCACTAAAAAATTGCACTACAAAAATCTAAAAATAAATAAGGAAATAGGAAGTTAATATCAATTGTGCCCCTCTGAGACATTGCAATTTCAGTTATGCCCTCCCTTTTTTGAAATATGAGTTATGCCCCTACCTTCTTGCAAAATTCACAGTTCTGCCCTTCTGTTAAGGTAAAATAGGGGCATAACTGATATTACAAAAGGGTAGAACTGTGAATTTTGAAAGAAGGTAGGGGCACAATTGATATTTCATAAAAGAGAGGGGCATACCTGAAATTGCAATATCTCAAAGGGGCACAACTGATAAAACCTCAAAATAAATACACAGAAATATACTCAAACTTCAAAAAGTTGTAGTTATTTTTTTTACAACTCCGATTCAATTGATTTCTTTTGCATTAACTCAACGAAAAATGTATAGAAAACTATAAAAATATCATCCTAAATAATTGTCAAATGGAATGACTTTTTCCAATATGTGCGCATTCCAGATTTTATATCTCGACCATATGAATTCCAATTCACCCCAACTCACTTTTAAAGTTCATCATTTAAATACTTTAAATTCTAAAAATACTTTGAAGTGATTAGGGCTCATTTGTGAAAAGTCGGTTCTAGGACCTATTTGTACAATGTTTTATGGAGTTTTTTCCTTGTAAAGAGCTCATTTTTACTTCTTTTCTTTTGGCTATAATTTTCGTTTTTGTATATTTTATTTTCCTATAAAAATATAAAATCAATTAAAAAATACAACAGAACAAGCATATACAGGCATCTTCTTTGATAAGCTAAAATGATGGGAAGCAACGATAGGTTAAGCACGAAAAATTCTCACATATTCAGCATCAACTGACTAGTAAGCATGCTTCATTCAACTTCGGCAAAGTATTTCTAAAAACGCTGGTGAGCCCTATTATATTCGAGTAGTTGGCTTAGAAAAAAACTTATCAAATGTGGTCCTTTAATCATTCTTTCCTTTGGAGGAGTGAAGGAGGCATTGAAAGAAGCATTGTTCAAGAGGTATGAATTAAAGCTCCATAAGCACAAATCACGAAAGGATTCTTTGAGTGTATAGATCTTTTCTCGCTGCCCTTTAACTCTAAGTGGAGGCCTTGTAATAAATAGGGTTTTCATCATTTATGCCCCTTTGAGATATTGCAATATTAGCTATACCCTTCCCTTTCTTAAAATATCAGTTGTACCCCTAACCTCTTCCAAAACGATCACTTGTGCCCCTCAAGTTAGTTGACATCCATCCCGGTCCCAAACAAATGTTAACTTTAAGGACACAAGGGTAATTAGATAAAATTCAAGGGTAAAATAAATCTTCTCATTTTATTCTTCTTCTTCTTCCTTTTGGTTTTCCTCCCTCCTCCCCCTCCAGCCCTTCCTCCTTCTCCACCCCTTCCTCTCCGGTGCCTTCTCCTTCCCCACCCACCCCTCCTACATCTTCAAGCCCCTTCCTCCGCCACCCCCAGGTGCAGCGAAGCTCAGTGGAGGCGCAGAGGGAGGCTCTACTCCAACGAGTAGGGAGGGCCCGAGTTGAGTTCAGAATCGGTTAAACCTCCTCCAACTTCCTCGGCTTCATTGCTGCCCTCTCCCACTCCTTCCTCCACCGCAAGCTCTCTGACCACTTGCCCATCCCGCTCTCCCCAACCCTATCCTCCCTCCACTCCCTCCCCCTGGCTCTCTCTCCCCCCCCCCTCCCTCCCACCATGACGATCTCATCCCCACCCTCCCCCATAACTCTTGTTACGGTAACCCCGCCTACCGCCTTTAGCATAAACGACTCTCCGATGAAGCCGAGAAACTTATCAATTACAAGTACATGAATCCCAGATCTATCTATAACCATGATCCACTTGAGAACTTTTCCAAGGAATATATGTTTCTGGATTGCGTGACATGCGTGAAGATGGTGAGAAAAGGGGTATTCACTGAGAACCCAAGCAAGGAGCAAGGTGAGTTCTTCTGTAGCCAAACTCCAGTGGAGGCTGGACGATGTTCTTCTGCCGACATGCAATTGGGTACACGAGTTCGAGCTGCTGAAGCATAAAGCTGGTGGTTGAAGCTCAAAACTCGAGAGGTACAACCAAGCTGGTAGTCGAAGCTCGAAACCCGATTTTCGTAGCAGTAGATGTATGGGATTGAAGAAAGGAAGAAGTATATGACAATTATGCCCCTCTAAAGTATACCATGATTTGAATAAACCATGATTTAGTTCAATTCCTGACGGTCAAACTAATGGAAAGGCATAAGTGATAACAGAGGAAGAAGTGAGCGGCACAACTGATATTCCAAAAAAGGAATAGATATAATTGATATTGTAATATCTAGGAAGGGTACACCTGATAAAAATCCTAAAGTTTAGGTCTTCTTTTATTCTTTTTCTTGACTAATCGGATTGGGTCACCCCCAACCCCTCTGACGTGTATAGCAGATCCCACTTTTTTCTTGGAACCACTTCGAAGGGAATAAGAAAGTTGATTGGTATTGTACAAATTTGGACAATGATTCATAAAACCCAAAACAATACCCAAAATCTTGCTTGACATTTCTTTTATAGCATGTTAACAACCTTACTATAAATACATATCGTAACACCCCAACCTCTAAAGATAATTTCACATCTAAAACTCATAAAGTGTGGATTATTAGTGATAGGGATTACTTGACAATTTAAACTTAAGCATTTTAAGTGATTATCAACAAATTCAATTGAATCCAAGCCCAACATGTTATCTGAGCCAATTTTCCTTGTCAAAAGACTGAGGACCTAAGCATGTGATATTACAAATGGTATCAGAGTCAATTTCCCTCTGATAATGGAGAGCCCCAAGAGGTGGAACCACCCCTACAAAGCGATAGGAGGAAAAGACTACCCGAAGCATGCAACCGCAACTATCACTGAAATAAATGATGAGGCATGTCACAACGAGGATGTTGCGAATACAAGTGAAGGAAGTTATAACATCCCAACCTTCAAAGATAGTCCAACATCTAAAATTCACAAAGTATGAGTGTGTATTATAAGTAATGAAGAGTATTACTTGACAACTTGAGTTTAAACATTTTGAATGGTTGTCAACAGATTCAATTGAACCCGAACACAACTTGTCCAGACCGGTTCTCCTCGTTAACGGACCAAGAACCTAAGCCCAATACGTTAAAGAGAATTTTTTTATATAGGAGGTTGAGCCCATTATGGTTAAGGCAAGGTTAATGTCAACCTGTCCTAATATTTATAGCACAGCTTTGAACGGATTTATAGCAAGTTCATCCTGCTATAATATTTATAGCATGGATTCGAACATGTCATATTTAAAGTAGAAGAAACATACTATATTTGTATAGCATGTGTTTGATCCCACTATATATTTCTAACACGGAGCAGGAACATGATATAATTATAACAAGAGTTTGAATCTACTACATTATGGAGATCAAATAACATAAAAGATAGAGCTCCCTTAAAAACAAAAAAACTAGAACGAGAAAAAAGTAAACAACATATATCTAGAGAATTTAAATGCATCAGAAGAAGCCGCATAGATGCCCGTGACTTCTATTAAGAACAGATAATATGCCTACAAGAATGTACAAGAGCACATCATAATATGCATTACTGCGTCGAGAAAGCTTAAAAGTCTTCATTGCAAGTATTTCACAAAACATGATCCAGAAAACAGCTTATTATATATCTCGAGATGATCACTGCGCAAGAGCCAAAGTGTGCCACCAGCCACAAGACACATCCTTTGCCAACTGACCGTCCAAAGGAACCTCAGTTGGAATGTTGCGGTCGATCGCATCACCTAATCCCAACTGCACGCACATGACATTATATTGGTTACCAACATCAGATCACAGTGTGAAAGAAAAGCGAGTTTTCAGTAGGATTATTTCAAAACAAGAGCTGGTTATTTGGTGATTCACTTGCTTCAGATTACCACATCCCGACAGCTAAATGACCAGAACAAGTGTCCAGTGTTCTAATGACGATATCTATTGTAGTTTCTAAGGAGATAGCTTACCTGCCCGTACTTGTTCCAGCCCCAACAGAACACCTTCCCATCCTCTGAGCCCATTGCAGATGAAATGAAGTCAAAACCGACAGAAATATCTTAAATTTTTTTTAAGAAATGGGAGGAAAAACTGAAGGATATATTGACGATTACCGGTAAGAGCAGCACTGTGCCTTGCTCCACAAGCCACCATCGTCACTTTTTTGTCTTCCAAGCACGGAGCTTCCAAGAGCTTCGGAAGTGTCTGATCAAAAGAAGAATGTCATCCACTGAAGAACATTCATGCAGCAAATTGACTTTTTTTGTTTATATAGAGAATATTGCTTGTTTTTTTAATCTTAAGCAATTAATAGAAAAGGGCAAGAAAAAACATCTTCATACTGTTTAATTAGTTTTTCCCTCATGTGACCTTCAATTTGTTTCTTTTTTTCCTAAGACAGCAAAGCTTACCTTAAAACTGCGAGGAATGGTAATCTGAACAATTTCTCATATACAGAGCCCAAGACAACCCGTTTTTTATGTAAAAAATTAAAATATATCTACAACATATCACAATCAACTGTGCATGTGCGTCTAACGAACTAAATACATGTGTATAAACTTACCTCAAACTGATCACCACCAGTCCCCAATTGTCCGAATTGATTTCCTCCAAAGGCATATACATCACCTTCTACTGATGTGCAAACTGTATGCCATAGACCAGCCGCAACCCCCTGCATCTGAATACCTAAAAGAGATGATACGCACGTAGGGCTAAGCTCATCATCGGTACATCCTTGTCCGCACTGGATAATAAGTACACCATCATGGGAAGATGTCAAAAAGCAAAAAGCAAGGTGAGTTCCTCTCCACGGTCAATGTGGCAAGTTACGTGGCTCAAAACAAAAGGCGATGTCCGACATTAAGGAACCTCATCTTGAACATTATACTTTGCTTTTCTTCCATCTTTTCTACAATGCCTACATATTAAGACTGAAAAGTAACTGAAATCTTGTCGCAAGTTTGCAAGAAAAAAATCACAAAAAAGAGTTTCAAAAGGTAACAAATTTGTGAACAGAAATCAATCACAACTTTCATGTTTGCTGGGAACCGTGGAGCATATTCGATGCAGATTTAGGGATAGCAGCTTACGTATTCTTCATAAGCTCTCTTAGCTGTCAAGGATTTTGCAGGAAACAGACAGAATCTAAATCAGTCTATAAACATTGTCATACTGAGGATAGATAGAATCAGAGTTTCATAAAAGCAAGCCAGGTGTTATAGTAATCACTACAGAAAATTTATTTTCAATATAGTTCGAAGCTGACTTTTTTCAAACTTTGGGATGTAAGAAAAATATAAGAATGAGGTTTTTTTCTAGCTGCTACCATCATCATGTTGCATGTCCAATGCTAAAGAGATACAGTTCCCATGAGACGTAGCAACTTTGCAACTATCCAAGAAATATGAGACAATTTATGTAGAAGTGTGTGATTCGATCCAGGAAATTGAGGTAAAATGAGTGTATCAGCTCATTATTTGCTTTGCTTATAGTTCAAGTACATTTATCAAATCTAACCAGGCATCTGTCAAATTCACTGTCTTCCTAAACATAAAACAATAGAAAAATCTCATTGATCATCCTACCACTGGCATAAATTTTCTCCAAGACAATCCTTTTAAACAAGATGTCAAACAAAATTTTGTGCCCTTCACAATTACTTACCTATGAAGAAAAGAGGAGTCGAGGGAGAACAAATAGTTGCTTATGACATAATGCAGATAGCAATGGTGCAGGCATATCAAATGAGATAACAATAGCATCAAACGAATTTCCTATTTGCATTGCAGTCATAGGGGGCAATGCAGATATACTTATTCTTATCACAGAACATCTTATCAATTCACATAATCATAAAGCAGAGTGAATGTAGCTATAGCTGTTAACAATGTGATTGAGAACATGATCAGAAACATACTACATTTTGGAGACAACCGGAAACCTACAAGGTTCAGAAAACATGAAAACTATCACATAAAAGAAAGCACGAAGGAGTGCCTTTAAGGATCTTACCTGCCCATATAGGCCCCAACCAAATGTTAGCAGTGCCCCGGTATCTGTTGATGCAAAAAGTATAACTAAAATAGAAAAATTGGTTCTTTTCTATTTGTACTGAAAAAAAGGGTTATTTACACATTCAAGTAGAATTTTCATGTTATGCCTTTTGAGAATTATATACTTCTATAGCCTACGAGAATTTTCATGTTATACCATAAGCCCTTGTGTCAATAGCGGTTGAGTTTCCCAATCAAATTTGATTAGAGACTGAAAAAAAGGTTCTTTTGGCAACCACACCCTTGATGAAATTATTTGTCTCAATATTCCCCCCCTTCTCAACACCATCCTCATCTCCTACAACTTATCATTAAACCTTTCTCTCTCGTCCTATCTCCAACCCTAGTGGCTGCAACTATTTGCACGGACCAAGTTGCAACCAGATTCAACGATGTGAAACCCAAAGCGAGGGATAGCTGATTGCGCACCGGGCTCAACTACGTGCCTCGGTTTAATCATCATATTCTCGCCAATGATGGACTTGGAGGGGATGAAGATGCAATTAGCCATGAGCAAACAAGTGAGAGGTCACGGCATCATTGGATGTCAGGTGTTAGGACTCAGGAGAATGAGAGTGAAAAGAGGAAACAGGGGAGGAGATGGGGAACAGCGAGGAATAATGATCAGTGGGTCAGTGGGAGAGCAAGTGGGAAACTAAGCAATATTTCTGTGATTGCACACAACTTGGGTGTCCAATTCAGAGCATATTATCAGTGGGCATGAGGACGCCGACCTCCAGAGATCTCATGTATCGTAAACATGTTGGAGTATGTGTTTTCTGATTTAACAATAACACGACAAAATACCAACACTTTATTTATAGGAGACGGATGTATGGTAACTCAAAAGAAGCATCTAAATAAAATAAAAGAGCATGAAGAATTTGCCGAGAAGAAATAACAAATAACACCGACGTCAAGATGAAGCATAGATAATGATCAAGCACAACTCGTCAAGAAAATTACCACTTCTTATGAAATCCCTTGTGAAGATATCTGCAAGTTGAGACACATGAGATGTATAGAGTGGTTATGTTCCTTTAAATAACCGTATTATGAGTCCTATGACAATTAACCTCATTATGTTGTCACAGTGCCAAGGAACAGGGATAGTGATCTGAACATCGAAGATCGGTAGAAAGAGAAACTATCCATGACACCTTTGTTGAGAAAAACGTCATCAACACACATACATAAATCCGATTTTCAACAGGTTTCCAGAGAAAATCAATGTATGTATGCATCCAGATCATCGTTGACAAGAAAAATATCTGTTTTAAGAACATATGCATATTAACGCAAGGGAAAAAATCCGGAAACAAACATCACGACAAACAATGCGACAAAGAAAAAGAAGAGTTAGAGATCATAACGAAAGCGTCCTGTTATAAGGACTCCCCTTAGAGAGACAACACCCCCCACTTTACCAGCAGACAGGGCCTTGACGTGCCGCTCCTAGGGTCTGACGGTCCACGCTCGTCGACGGTGCGCACCGTGCTTGAGCATCCTCGAAAGTCACATCCGTAGACGAAATCCGAGATCGTGAGAGGAAGAGAAGAGGCTGTGAGAATGAGAGCCGTATGTTCATAATCCACGCCCACGAACTTTAAGAGATACTTAAAGACGTTCGGGCAGTTACGTATCGTGAGAGGACACGTCCTTGGAATTCAAACGGGCGGTTACACAAAAAAAGACCCGATCTTCACGTCACACCACGCCGCAACAGCGTCGTGCCCACGCCCGAGCCCGAGCCCGAGCCGGCCAGGCCCGGCGCGGGCGTGCGTGCGCGCGTGCGTGCGTGTGTGGTGGTCCAAAGTCCTCTCTAGTCTTTTTCCAGACTAGTCTCAAGACTTCCCATATAAAAACCAAGTGCCAATTTTGACTCACCACGATGTGGGACTAAACAACACCCCACATGGTTGAAACATTGAATTCCAGGAATAGAGATATATTAATACAACTTGATATTGACCATCAAATTACATCAAAGTATCCCAACAATGTTAATTCCAACAATCCCCCACGAATTCACTGTTGAAACACGAATAGCCAAAAAATCTCGGGTTTCCACACTTTGCTTTCAGTAAAGATACCTTCAGGTTTTAATTTGTTAATGCATATAGTAGTTTCTGTATCCCTTCGTTATTTTTATTTTCAGTTGTATGCTTTATGTAATTTACCCATAGGCTACTCTCCTATATAAAAGAGCCTAGGGCTTATGGAATAAATAACTTGCTCATTTTTTCCAACATGGTATCAGAGCGACGGTCCTAGACCGGAGTTCTCGAAACCGTAACCCTAACCCTACCCTACCCGCCGGCCTCTCTTCCTCTCTCTCTCTCTCTGATCGGCGCCGCCTCCTCTTCCGCCGCACACGTGGCTGCGCCCCCGCTGCACCTGCGCTAGCATCCTCTGCGCGCATCCTCTCCGCGCGAGTGAGCAGCACTTCCGCACGCGCGGCTGCTCCGGTTTCATGTGCGGCTGCGCGTGAAGCCTCACGCAGAGACCAGTGCGCAACCAGTGCACTTCCGCATCCACTGACTGTGCGTGCAACCAGTGCGCGCAAAGCGTGCAACCAGTGCGCGCAAAGCGTGCAACCAGTGCGCGCAACGCATGCTACCAGTACATGCAACAGCGCTCCCAGTGCACGCAACAGCGTGCTCCAGCGCTCCTGTGACTGAGCGTTCTCCCGGTTGAGTGTACGCGTGCATCCTACGCGTGCGTGTGTGCTAAAGCCCTAAAGCGCACACCGTCACCTACATGGGTTTAGTTGCTTGAGGTCTACACGTGCAACTAAACCCGTCTATGTCATTGTAGACAAATCTCATCCTCTTTCAATCGTTCCAGTCTTCATTCTCCAATATGTCAGAAAGCAAGGCAGATATTCCATCCATTGGAGCCTTTCGTGGTCCAGCGCCTATTGTAAAGATGGACGGTACCAACTATGAACTGTGGGCAATGCAGTTCATGAGCATGATGAAGTCAACAGGTAAGAAGCACATTCTTACCGAACCAGAGCCTGCTGAGAAGACTGGAACCAATGCCTCTTGGGAGGCTGATGATGCATACGCCAAAGTTTGGCTATCCGGTACGTTGGCAATTGAGATTGCCAATGACATTCTACATCAACCCACGGCGAAGGATATGTGGGACAGTCTGGCAGCTACATATTCACAAGCGAAGAACGAGACAAAGATTCTGCAACTCCAGCATGATATATTCACTATCAAGCAGAATGGTCTCTACATTCTCTCTATACATCACTGAGAGGGATGTTCGAGAAGCTCTACAGCTTCATGCCCCTGACAACCACGCCAGAACAGCAGAAGACGTATAGGAACGCGACTATGGTGGGCGTGTTCCTGGCTGCACTTGATCCAGAGTATGAGTCGGCACGATCACAGATTTTGGTCGACTCTACTATTCCTCCCATGGAGGAAGCTTTCCATAGACTGAGTCGGATCACAGTTCCTTCTATGGTCACGAGTCAGAATACTTCAGCCATGGCAGCCAACAGGTGTCGCGGATTTCATCACCAGGGCCGTGGACGTGGACCCCGTGGAAGAGGTGGTCGTACTAGGCCAACATGTACCTACTGTCACCACGTTGGACACAATGAAGACACATGCTACTCGAAGCATGGATTTCCTGCATCTGCACGAGTTGCTGAGCAGATAGAGCCTCCATCTGCTGCTACTTTGGATCAGCGGTTCGACGATCTAGTTGCCCGTCTGAGGGGCATTATTCCACCATCTGGTCCAGCACCGACTACTGAGAGTCAATCTGATGCTGTTGCTTCTGCCTCTGCGTCGACCAGTGCTTCAGGTAGCATACTTGCATTCACCAGTAATAGATCAGATACATTACCATGGATTATGGACTCGGGCGCTACACATCACATATGTGGCGACAAGAGTTTACTTACAGGATACACTCAGATTCCTCCAGGTCGAACAGTAGTAATCGCCAATGGTACACATTCCCCCATCACTGGTCAGGGGGAGATTAGATTGACATCTTCTATGCAGCTCAAGAATGTGCTACATGCACCTGATTTTTCAATGAATTTGTTGTCAATTAGTCAGATTACGAAGGATCTACATTGTCGGGTAATTTTTGATCCATCTTCTTTGATTTTTCAGGACATCCATACGGGCAACGTGATTGGTCGTGGCTATGAGCAAGGAGGCCTCTACCGCCTGAATCAGACCCCATTCGCTGGAACCTCATCCCTTCCCACTTGGACCAATATCTTCTTTATTGTGGCATCTGCGCTTTGGACATCTACCGCTTCAGAAGGTGCGTCGCGTGTTACCTAAGGGTCTTCCTCACACACCTATCCAATGTGAGGTGTGTCAGTTGGGAAAGCATCACAGGTCGACCTTTCCCGGTCGTCCAGGTCGGAGTAGTACCTCCAAGTTCGAGTTGTTTCATATTGATGTCTGGGGTCCGAGTCGTGTACCTGATCATCAGGGACACATATTTTATATAGTATTTGTGGATGATTTTTCTCGTGTGTCATGGGTTTTCTTGATGAAAAATAAATCTGAAGCAGGCAATATCATTATCCATTTTCTGAATGAAATTCAAAATGTTTTCTCCACATCTATGAAGTTTGTGAGAAGTGATAATGCTCTAGAACTGTGCACTCGTGTCCTTGCCAATTATTACTCCTCAAAAGGGATTGTCCACCAAACATCCTGTGCTCATACATCTCAACAAAATGGAATTGCTGAAAGGAAACATCGCCATCTTCTTGATGTCACAAGATCACTTCTTATACAAAGTCATGTTCCCTACTCTTATTGGGGTGATGCAGTTCTCACTGCATGTTACCTAATCAATCGTATGCTGTCCTCTGTCTTGGATGTGAAGAATGTGTTCCTGTATGGAGATTTGCAGGAGGAAGTCTATATGCAACAGCCACCATGTTTTGCTGTTGAGGGGGAGTGTTCCAAAGTGTGCAGACTTCATAAGGCTATCTATGGCCTTAAGCAAAGCCCCAGAGCATGGTTTCAAAAGCTTTCAGATCTCTGTGAAAAACAAGGATACAAACGCTCCAATGCTGATCATTCCTTTTTTTGTACAGAAGACCTCCAGAGGTATTATTGCAATTATGGTTTATGTAGATGACATCTTGATTACAGGAGATGATGAGCAAGGCATAAAGCATGCGAAAGAAAAGCTGGGAAGCGAGTTCGTCACTAAGGATTTTGGAGTCCTTAGATATTTTCTGCGGCTGGAATTCGCTAGAAATCCGTATGGATTAGTAATGTCGTAGAGGAAATATGTTACAGATCTGTTAAGTGAAACAGGTATGCTTGGGTGTCGACCTGCTACGACACCAATGGATCCCGGCATGAAGCTCTATGATGATGACAGAGGAGGTGGACAGGAGAAGATACGGAGAACTGGTAGGCAAACTATTGTATGTCACGATCACTAGACCTGATATATCATTTGCAGTGAGTCGTGTGAGCCAGTTCATGGAGCAACCACGTCAGGTCCATATAGATGCAATACACATGATAGATATCTCAAATCATCTCCAGGTGCAGGTTTGCTATTCAAGAAGGGAAAGGAGATTTCTATCTCAGCATGTGCGGATGCAGACTATGCAGGATGTCCCAAGGACAGGAAGTTCACCTCAGGATTTGCAGTCTATGTTGGATATGCTCTAGTCTCATGGAGGAGCAAAAAACAGACAGTGGTAGCTAGATCCAGTGCTGAATCCGAATATAGGGCTATGGCCCAGGCTAGCACAGAGATGATGTGGGTGAAAGCTGTTCTTACAGATCTATGTCTTGATGTATCGCTTCCTATGAACTTGGAATGTGATAATCAGGCAGCCTTGTTCATTGCAAACAACCCACCATTCCATGAGAGGACCAAGCATATTGAAGTTGACTGTCACTACATACGTGACATGATCCAGAAGGGGTTCATTGCTACATCTCATGTTACCTCAGAAAATCAAACTGCTGATATATTCACCAAGGCATTACTACGAGGCCCATTCCAGAAGTGTGCATCTAAGCTGAGCATGATTGATATCTATGCTCCATCTTGAGGGGGAGTGTTAATGCATATAGTAATTTCTGTATCCCTTCGTTATTTTTATTTTCAGTTGTATGCTTTATGTAATTTACCCATAGGCTACTCTCCTATATAAGAGAACCTAGAGCTTATGGAATAAATAACTTGCTCATTTTTCCCAATAGAACCTTTACCTAAGTTATCCCCTTTCACCTTCACAAGAATAAAGTGAACTAAGTCTTGAACTTTAATCCTTTAATGTAATGATATTGAGTGGAATAACAGAGTGAAGTCTATGGTGACAATCTTCTGGTTTTGGTGCTATTAATGGCCATGCACCTTTCCCTGTTTCATGAGTATATTAAGGATAAACCCTCATCCTTTATCTGCGGCCCACAGAAATACTCATATAGGTAGCATTCTCTAAAGATGCACTGCTCACATCCTGCTTACAAAAGCTTAAATCCATTAAGAGCATAATGCTCAACCTTTTCCTGCAGCTTTCAGGCACTCGACTTTTCAGGGATAGGACTCACATGCAAAAGTATTGTATAATGAGTGCCAACCAGTTCCCCTTACAGCTTGTTTTCCTATTGAACCTATTTTGTGAGATCTCCACTCATTTAGGTTGGGTTGCTACTGCGGGTAAACTCTCAGTGGGTTTTAGCCTCATCCCAAGTCTGGATTTTTGGACTAAAGATCTATCAAGTCCCTTTGTAAGTGTATATGCCGTGTTATCTTTGGTACCAACAAATTCTACAGCAATCACTCCAGAAGACACCAAATCCCTAATAGACTTAAGTCTAACTTAGATATGTCTTCTAGTTTTTGATTGTACTTTGAACTCTTTACCTTTGCAATAGTAGTCATGCTATCACAATGTAAAGAAATAGTCGGTATCGGCTTACCCACCATGGGCATTTCAGAGAGAAGCTCTCTAAGCCATTCAGCCTCTATACATGTTGTGTCCAAAGCACACAGCTCTGTCTCAAAAGTAGACCGAGTCAAGATGGTATGTTTTACAGACCTCCAAGAGACTGCACCGCCTCCAAGGGTAAATACATACCCAGTTACACGGTTACTGCCGAAGTCCTCCATTTGACCAATCCAACTTGCATCACTATATCCTTCTAAGAAGGGAGGATATTTACCATAATGCAATCTAAGAAGTGCAGTACCCTTAAGGTACTTCAACACTCGATCCAAAGCCTCCCAATGAGTACGGTCAAGATAGCTCGTATATCTACTCAACTTTGCGACCGTGAATGAAATATCAGGTCGAGTACAGTTCACAAGATACATCAAGCTTCCTATAATCTGGGAATACTGTAGTTGTGCTACAGGTACTCCACTCTTGTTCTTGCAAAGGGGTTTAGATGAATTATAAGGAGTGCATACATATTTACAGCTCTGATAGTTAAATTTTCCCAAAACTTTCTCAGTATAATGTGACTGAGACACAGCTATCCCATGAGTAGATCTAATTAGTTTGAGCCACAAAATCACATTTGCAACTCCTAAGTCCTTCATCTCAAACTTATAGCTCAAGAACCACTTGGTTTCTTCCACTATCCTTATGTTTGATCCAAATATCAAAATATCATCGACACATAGGCACAAGACAACAAACATATCACCTTTAACCATAGAGTACACATTTATCGGATTCATGAACAATAAAGCCATAAGATTGGATAGTCTTATCAAACTTGTCGTGCCACTGTTTCAGAGCTTGTTTTAGTCCATAAAGAGATTTTACAAGCTTGATCCATTTAGATCTCCTCTTCAAGATCACCATATAAAAAGGCAGTCTTCACATCCATATGATGAATTGTGAGATCATGTATGGAGGCCAACGCAATGAGCATCCGAATCATAGTCATCCTATTAACAGGAGAATAGGTATCAAAATAATCAATACATTCTTTCTGCTTGAAACCTTTGGCTACAAATCTTGCCTTATATTTTTTCAATGGATCCGTCCGGTCTAAGTTTCCTTCTGAATACTCATTTGCTTCCTATGGTGGAACACCCAGGAGGTAGATCGACCAATTCCCATGTGTCATTTGAAATGATCGAATCCATTTCAGATTTAATGGAATCCTTCCAATGCCTTGCTTCAGTAGAAGCCATGGCATCCCTGTACGTGGAAGGATCACCCTCGATTTGGTAGGAGACAAAGTCGCCACCTAAATCCTTAGTAATCCTAAGCCTCTTACTTCGTCCAGGTTCAACATCCTCCAAAAGTTCATTGGGTTCAAAAGAGGTAGCCCATGGTCCAGCCCATGGTAGGCTTTGAACATAGGTTTTAGAACCTCGACGGGCCAGCCCAGCCTGCATTTTGGCTAGGTATAGTCTCCACCACCGCTACGTCTTGCTGCGGAGGAATGCCAACCTTGATGGTCTATCACCAACTACAAACCACCTTCCCATTCTATCAAATGCTTGTGCTTCCACCGACCATCACTCCTTGCAGGTCACCACTGGTGTTGGCTTCAACAGGTAAGTGGTAACTACGACATTTTTTTATTATTCCACTGCAGAAGTGATTATTTGTGTTGGGCTCCACCAATTGAGAACAAGTACCTGCTTGAAGTATTAATCTTTTGGTAGCTGTCTCATTAGCCATTTAATTTATTATTCCTATTTTCTTCTCTCTTTTTAGCCCTTCTCTTTTATTATAATATGGATTTATTTTAGCTTGCATCAGTTGCATTTGCATCTCTCTCCTCTTTTCCTAAATGTCAGTTCACCCTTGGCTAACTTGACTGCAGCAAAACAAGACCTTTTCATTGGGAAAGTATACACTAATAACAAGAAAATTAATAGGTTTTAAACAACTGCAGCAAAACAAAACCTTTTCATTGGAAAAGTTTAAATAACTTTAAAGAACTTTTTAGTGGGTTTGAATATTATCGTTAATAACTTTGAAGAAAAGATAAATGAGAAACTATTTCTACCAAGTTATTTATTTGGGAACACAACTTTCACCTCCGCTACAGAAGAGGAAATAGGAAAATGACTTTACATGAATCTCTCAAGGATGACCAATCATTTTTTTCCCTAGAAGAAGAGCATCGCTAAGCTAAACGATATCATACTAAAGGATTCTATTTCTTATTTTTCCCTAAAAGATGTTATGATGTCTCATGGATGTTCATCATGAAAAGCAAAACAAGTCAACACCCATGCCCAAGATTAAAAATTTACAAAAAATACAACGCCTTCTCCCGTCTAGTTAATCAAATTACATGAAAGATAACTAGTATGTTTTTTACAACTTTATGTGGACAAGTGGAGAATGGTTGTCATAAATACAGCTAAGTATTACCTGTGATGACCGCACTATGCCGACCTCCGCATGCAATAGATTTCACACTGCATCCTACAAATTTTGACACGTATCCATCCGAGTTAACTTGAGCAGGTGGAAAATCTTCTTTCACTGTAAGTGATTTGTCTGTACAAGGAATAAGATGAGGAGCGGAGATCATCCGAACACGATTTCCCAGGCCAAGTTGTCCTTCACCTCCATAACCCCAACCCCATACTTGGCCAACATCTAAGAGCTCAAAAAAAAGTGTCATGAGCTACAATGAATAGATTCTTAAAATTGCAATTAGCAATCATCAACTTTGGGAACCGGTGGTAATTGACATTTAATAATACCCGATAAAGCTAATGTGTGACGACCTCCTGCAGAAACTGCTGTGATCCTTGCTCCAGTACCAAGTCTCACTAAACAAGGATTCGCGGAGAGAGGCTCATCATTGGGAGTTGAATTTTCTTGAGTTTGCTTCGTGGACGATAACCTCCGACGTTTTGAACCATCTTCGCAGGTTTTATCCTCAGTTTCATTCACATTCCCACGACCAACTTTCCCACGCGATTTGGGACTCACTGACAATAACTATAACGGTCATGGCACAGTTAAAACCTTTGATTGATATCCTGCCTGATAATTAATATACCTTGATGATTCATAGAACATCCTTGTTTCTCGATGTCATCTTTTTCAGTAATCTCTCCAACAGGCACATCTTCAGAGACCTTCTTAGATGGAACGCATTCCTTCCAACCCCATGCATAAGCTTCTCCCTGATCTAGCTTCAACACAAAAGAAAATGACCAATTACTGAATAAAAATAATCATCACATACAGATGCACAAATAAATTAAGTATTAAAAGATCTATTTTCTTTCAATACAAAATCATGTGATATCGAAGAAATGGGCCATTTTCAATGTATTTCTTTGTTTTCCCAATAAAATAATTGAGTTTCTTTGGTATAACCGCCTCTATTACTGATTGTTTCTTTGAAACGGACACTAGTATGACATAGCAGTATCTAACTCAGTATTATTTCCTAAAATGCTTAATCTGCATCAACACAGCAAACGAAGAGAAGATACTCGTAATGGCCATGCAATGTGCCCATCCAGCTGTCGCTTTTACAACAAGTGAGTCATTTGGCAGAGTGAAAGATCCTGGAATCTCCTGCAAGAAAACATGGATTGCAGATTTTAGATGTATGCCTTCACGCGCCGAATTTGCAGCATTGCCCCTGGACAATTCAACAAGGAAATGCTCATCACCTCATTCTTCCCTGATGTAACGTAGCTCTGACCAAGGTCATCTGACGAACCCCAACTAACAAGCTTCCCAGACTCTGTTTAACGAGGGAAAGGAACTATTAAAAGAACGTATTACTCAAAGGGTAGAATGTAATTCTCTCAGATGAAGACCACTACTTCAGAATCCGAAAGTAATCAAGCACTGAGCACATATAAAACAGAAAAACTATAGCCTTAAAATCCAGAATATTATTTCATGGAAGTACGAGCATGAATCTCTTGAGACTTCTCCTAAAGTCAGATCCCTCTTTATTTCATGCTCTATAGTCGTATACCGAAAGTACCACAAGTGTTACGAAACCATCCCATCATCAAAAACCCTAAAATTATCACATTGAGATTAACCTCTGCAATCCCATGCAAATCGGACGATGAAACAAATACATCAACTACTTTAAGAAAATGCTAGTTTTTGAATGGCAATAAAAAACGCAATAATCACACCAAGAACATCGAAAAACTAATCGGAGTTAATAACCGGAGATGTTCAACAACACTAGTAAGATCTTTCAGTAAAGATTAAAAAAACAGACGTCGGATGTTTGCAGGCGTTCCTCCACGCAAACAGATCCAGAAAAGTTCCAAAAAAAATTCTTCTTCTTACCGGTAATCGCCACGGCAAACCCGCACCCTCCACCGCAAGTCGATCTCCACCGATCCCCGCCGAAGGTTCCTGGAAGCTTCACATCCATCGGGGACAACAAAGAGGTTCTATGCGGCGTAGCCCCAGGCAAGTAGCCCCACATCATTACCACCTTCTCCTCCCGGCGTTCCTCTCCACCACCGCCACCCTTCTCCTCCTCCGCCGCCACCTCGCGATCGCGTTCCCCATCTCCCTCTTCGCATCCGCCATTGATCTCTCCCTCCTCCGTCATCGAAGAGCAACACTGCGAGGATGGAGATAATCTCCGGCGGGAAACCCTAATTATTTTTTTCCGCTATTGTTGTCGTTCGCTCCTCGGCCTTCGGCAGCAAGAAGAAGACATCGACGAGGTGAGGTGAGAGCTGTGGGGACTGTTGGAGGTGGGGAAGGGGTATCGGATACCGAACGGTGAGGGACGCCACATCGGATTTGCCATCGACGTAGATGATCGTGCCACGTGGCAAACCATTGGACATGCGGGCGCACCTCCACCAGATATTTGTGGAAGTTTCCAGAAGACGGCGGGAAATTGGAAACAAGGGGCCCCCTTCGGGCCCATGAGAACGTGAGGAGGACCATGAATCCATCTTGGTGATATTTCATCTTCCCCCTCTCCTTTTAATTAATACACCGAAGATTTCGAAGTTTGAAGTAAGTAATAATATATTGGATTATACTTTGTAAGTATATTATATTTATTTGATCAAAGCAATAACATTGATCTTATGAACATGACCTTATTCTCATTCTCATTGGAAGCTTAAAGGTATGTTATATCTTGGATTTTTATCTTGGATACCTTATTTAAGTTTTACCATATCAGTTATGCAACTTCCTTTTTTGTAATATTTGATTATACCCTGATACTCTTATAAAATTCACAATTCTACCATTTCATTAGTGTAAAGTAAGAGCATAATCGATACTACAAAATCGCAAATTCGTGGGAGTGGGCTTGGAGAAAGGCGTACAATGTGGGTCTTTCGGAAGGGGCAGTTTGGGGGATGTGGGCTTAGGGGAGGGGGGAGGCAGGGGCGACCATCAAGTAGGAAGGGGGGGGTATAGTGTTAGAGGATATAGGTCTTAGGGGGAGGAAGAAGAAGATGAAGAAGAGCATGTGGAACACTTGTGCCCTTATTTTGTTGGAATTACACTTGTGTTCGTGCCTATAACTTTCATTCGAGGAAAAGAGACGATAATCAACGAGAAGGACATCAGCGTTGTTATATAATTTTGTTGGAGGCACAACGATTATTGCAAAAAAAAATCACATCTACTAATAAGGATAGATCCGTGCATTGTTATGTGAGCCTTCCATGAGAGAACTTAAAGCTTAGGAAGGCATTGCTTGGTCATAACTATAATGGGTCCTAATCAAATAAGTAAACAAATTTTCTCTACTTTTTAAAAAAAAGGAGTGTTTTATCCTAATTTTACAAAGATTTAGACTTTTGTGATTCCATATTATCCCATGTCCATACATGTATAAATAGTTGGTGGCTCCTCATTCCAAGAGCATCTAATTTGTGAAATAAAATCAAAGAGAGAAGCGAAAGTAGTTCCTCATTGCTACCGTTGGCCCGTCTTGGTATGCAATCGGAGATTGAAGCCCGTCACGTTTTTAGCTTTGTAAACATTTACGACATCAAAGCATCAATTTATTGGTGATTCACGACAATAAGTTTGCATAGAACTATTTCTGTTTTTTTTTAATTATGTCATTATAAAAAAAAGTTGTCTTTGAGTAATCCCCTCAAGGATCACAAATTTTGATTACAGTGCTTGATTTTTTGTCGCGATTTCTTTTGTGTTTTTTTATCCCCATATTAAAGACTTTCCATGTTAAAATTTCTTTATGCAATTGGTTGACATTTCTACAATTACTCGCTTCATGTTATTTATTATTGGATCTTCTATTTGTTTAGTGCGGAGGTAGGAAAATTAGACCAAGCTATATGATTCAAGATACTTTCTTCTTCTTAGGATACCCCAAGTATGTGTTCGCCTAGCTCCACTTCGATAGTGTAGTGCCACTATCTTCATCCTTCGATCGCCCCATGTCACATCTCAAGGACTTCAGGTGTCTTCTTTTCCCTTTTCCTTGCTCGAATTTGATAGGTATACATAGCGCAGCTCTCTCGCTCACCACCACTCCAAGGAACAAACCCGTAAATTCAAGTTTGATGCTCTTCCCTTCGTCTCATGAAAGCCCTTTCCACAGGTTAACTAGCAAAGACATCAATTCCATATTTTTTAGGATAAAATGGGGCTGCCCCCATGGAGGGAGCTAACTTGGCTCCCCCACTCCATTTCGTTCGGTTTTTTTATTTTTTATTTTTGAAAATTTCTTCCGTGGATTGTCATCAATATATCCTTATATTATGTTATTAAAATTTCGTGCGAAACAAAGACTCCTAAGACCTCCATCTAGACGGGTCATTTTAGCAATTATGTTTATCATTAAAAAATGCTTGTCTGGATGGAGGTCGTAGGAGTCTCTGTTTCGCACGAAATTTTAATGACATAATATAGGGATATAGTGATGAAAGTCCACGGAAGAAATTTTCAAAAAAAATAAAAAAAATCAGGTGAAATGGGGCGAGGGAACCAAGTTAGCTCCCCTAGGAGGCAGCCCCATTTAACCTTTTTTTTATCTGTGTTTGTAATTGTTTTGGATTTAACATAACCTTCTTATCATCTCTGTCTTCTTTCCATAAGTTGATCCATCCGAGCAAAACAACACAAGCCTAGGGTCCCTACTTCGTCCAGATATTTGTAGAAGCTTCCAGAAGATGCGAGAAATTGGAAGCCTGGGCCCCTCGGTGCCGAAGAGAACGTGGGACGGGCCACCACTGGTGACATTGCATCCCCCTCCCTCCTTCTTTATGTTTGTTAACTGCGCCAAAGGTTTTGAAGTACCGAGGATTGATGCTTGGGGATGGGACTGAAGTACAAGAGTTATTTTACTTTGTAAAATACATTATATATGTTTAATATATTTTATAAAATTAATTTTCTGAACATGACCTATATTATTACATCTATCTTAGAGTAAAATGGGGTTGTCGTTTGGGGAGCTAACTTGGCTCCTCCCGCCTCATTTTCTCTATATTTTTAATTTTTTTTGAAAAAAAATATATGGAAATTCATCACTATATCTCTGTATTATGTTATTCAAGTTCCGTGAGAAACAGGTACTCCTGCAGTCTCCATCACTTTTAAATGATCGCAAAATTATTGAAATCGACTCAGTCTGGACAGAGGCTTAAGAGTCTCTGTTTCTCACGAAACTTGAATGACATAATATAACGATATAATAATGAAAATCCACGAACGTATTTTCAAAAAAATAAAAAATAAGAAAATAAGGTGGGGAAAGCCAAGTTAGCTCCTCCCAAGGGGCAGCCACATTTTACCCTTATTCTTATCATTGGATTATTAAAGGTGTGTTATATATGTTACAATAATGGCAATGTTGATGATACGTGCATAATTGTGCGTCAAAAACTTTTGTGTTACGTAGGTGATTGCCATTTTGGTTAAAAAAGTAGTGATACATGACAAATATATCTATATTATATACTAAACCTCGATTCCTAACCTAGCTTTTAAAAATTCGGCATGTGGTAATCTAGTTGCTCCTTATCACGCACTCTCGATCTCTCTTGCTCCATCCTCTCTCCTCACTCTCCATCTCTCTCTTCCCCTCTCTTGTGATAATTAAAATTAGTAGCCACCTCGTGCTTTGCGCGGACTACTGTGTTTTGTACATCCTCATTTGATTAATTGTATAGTCCCTTTCATTATAAAAAAAATTATATAATCAATACACAAAATAATAATGGAGAATATTCAAATGTGTCTTTTCAATATTCATTTATGATTGCCAAAACAAAAAATGACATATATAATCAGATTAAAATTTCAATGTAAGTGAAATTGATTTTGTCTATATCTACACCACCAAACTAAGCAAGAAAACACAATTAATTGTATATCAATTTGTTATAAAAAAAAAGAGTGCTTCTCAAATTTCAATATTCATTAGCAAAGAGATTGGTCCTTAGTTGATGTGATTAGCCTGTTTATTGCTGGAAGAAGATCAATACGTATATGCTCTTACGGGAAAAAGAATAAAGAAATGGAAAAGGTATAAAAAGGAGATTAATCAGGTCACTATTATTCGTAAATTAGATTGATATTAAAAGCCAAAGCCTCAACTAACCTTTAATTATAGCTCTCTAAGTGGCGCACATGATTAGGCACATATGCTAAAATCCATCATGTGGACATGATTAGGCATGCAATGATCCTGATTAGATAATTGCTAATTAAGCAAAAGTCGATTTCGAATTATGCTCTTCCAACAGCGGGCCTAATCCAGGATTAGTGAACATAATTGTGTCTCCTATGCTTCTATTCTGAGATGCATTATGTTTTTTTAGGGAAAAATGGAACGCGAGTGATAACTACTACAACAAAATGTATCAAAGACAACGAATATTTAGGAACAAGATAAAGAATAATTCGTTACTATGAAACCTCCAAACAAATTTATTTATTTTTTGGCATTTTCCTTATTATAAGGCATTAAAAATTTAGCAACGAATAATCATTCGTTGGCAAATAAATATAGCAAACAAAATAATATACATTGGGAAGTGAGATATGACAACTAATAATTATTCATTGGTAAATAGGAAATAACAACAAATAATTACTCATTGGGAAATGACGTATGACAATGGATAATTATCCGTTGGCAAATGCAAAATAGTAACAAATAATTATCCGTTGGAAAATGAGTTATAGCAACGTATAACAGTCCGTTGGCAATTGAGATATAGCAACAAAAAATTATTTGTTGGCAAATGTATATTAACAGAACCATATGCGAGCTAGACCATCATCAAATGCACTGTAAATACCATAATTGAACGACTATATTTGAAAGAATATTATTCTTCAAATCTCAAATATTAAAAACAGACACGAAATTAATTATAAAAATGGTATATCATCAATTTTATGCAGCCCATCACAGTGGATATGGATCTTCATAACAGCATAGACAAAAATTTGGTGAATAGTGAGAATTAAATAATGTACAACGGTGAGCAATAAATGATCTCTATATTGGCAACACCTACATAATGACATAGATAAAAACTTAATAAATGATAAATTGTCATAACTTTCCTAACTGATTGGTGTCCATACATTAATAAAGAATCACATAAATCAACTATATTCATGACAAACAATCAGTTCTATAATGTCCAACTCTTGATAATATCGGCTTGATAACTGCTTTTTTAATTCAATGGATAATTGCTTTATGTGTACACATATTTACAACTTCTTTAATGTAAATTTGTGCAAAAACTTAGAAAATGCATAAATTCGGTATTATGGCACGGTTTCATGGAGCACCCTTGAACCTTTATCACAATATGTCAATACAGAAAAGATGCAAAAGGCTCAAACGTAAGACTCACAACGTTGGATTAAAGATTTAGGAGTAAAATGTTTATAGATATAGTTGCAATGATTGACAACATTTCAGCTAGACATAAAATTCCTAAGATTAAGGAAACAAATTAGAGATATTATAGATGTTTGAAAAAAATACAGGATAATGATATCAGATTTTGTTGTTATCAACACCGTGAAAGCTTAATGAAATAATGGCTTATGATTCAATTAGTTTATACTCATGGGTTAAAACATCATGAAAAGAAGGCTTATGTGCTCTAGAATTTTTTTGCATATCGTGTGAATTAAATGGCATATATATATTAGAAGACATGACCTTTTCAATGTGTGTGTCTTTTTTATGAAGACGTACAACTTATGGATATAGTATCGACGATGACAACTACTAACTATATCATGCTTAAATTAAATAATCTGGAGAGGTTTACCTTGGTTTTTTTCTTCAAACATACAATTCAAAATGAAAAGGAATATTTTATGATAGGACAATAGAAATGGCATTTAAATTATCTATCCTTGAAAAAAATATATGTAAGATAAGCTTCCATAATTAGTACAAATAAGCACAACAACTAGAAAAGTCCACATAATCCCTACGCAAATAAATTCCTACCTATACCAACAAAGAGCATAAATTCAGTTTGAATTGTCAAATTATTCCCATCATATCGTTTGAAATATACCTTATGTAATCAACCGCAGACACTACACAATAACGAGACATCTAGCAAAGGCTAACTTCAAGATTAGGCTCTAACCGTATGGTTAATTGGGATAGGATTGGGGTTGATGAGGTTTTAGGAAGTCACAATAGATATTTGTTGAATTTTGACCTATAGTTTTACTAGATTTTTGAACTATGAATTTGTTTGAACCTATGAACCATTCATTAGCCTTATTGGAGAGCTTATTGAAAGTACGTGATTGGTGAGTACATGCATTGAGATGCAAATGTTGCTAAATGTATGAAGGTAAAGTTTGATTTCAGCCTAAATTCAAACGATATAATGATGAATCAAAGCTTCGTCCATATATCAGAAACTATATATTGACCATAAGATTAGATCTATCACAAATGATATTCTCTTTGGCCATTTATGCATTAAGCACTCTAACCGATTCTTGGTCGATAAAAAGAATGTGGAATAAGGAGATTGTACAAGGAATAGGGTTTATCTGGTATTTGAACCCTTCTCATGATCTGGTGGTAGAAGCAGTAGCTCCTACTTTAAAGGACCAGAGTTCGAATCCCGCTACTTGTAAAAAAAAGGTCTATCTGGTGTTCATGGTCATTAGGATAGTTTTGTGCTAGTGGAATAAAGTGGAATAAGGAGTTGTTCATGTTACTTGCTCTTTAGAAAGTGGAATAACGAGCGGTTATTATGAGACTAGTGTGGATGTGAGGATAAATGGTTCTTACTATCTAAAGACAAGGGATAAGATAAAGTTGAACGGCACAAGAACATCCCCATTTTACAAAAATATACATGATACTTAAAATCTTCCCTAGTAAACTTCTCAATTCCGCAAGAACGTCCCAAATAGAATGGCACACCAATGAGACGTCTTTTTAAGATGAAAAGTTCGCATGGGTGTTTTTGTATATATAATGTTTGCAGGGATTATGTGTGATATTGCAAGTTCACAGGGTGCTTATGTAGAAACTATGGTAAACCTACAGGCAGTACATACAACAAAGCCCGATTACATAACACAGTAAATCCAAGTTGAATTGCATTGAAGAGGTAATAAAGAAGATGCACACAATAGCAGCCAAACCTGTTCCATACAACTCCGAATGACATCACCAGGTAGGGCCTTTAGAAGTCCAACTACATCATAATCGGCAGTTAGAGTCGCGCATACAAGCTACTAGTTGTTATCACTATACCTGGACAAGTCTGTTCTTAAATGTGATAATGCCCAGTGCCCACTCACAGAGGGGACACAACATGACGAGGAACAGATATACGGTCCTGATCCCAGAAATGTGTGCACTCGGATACTTCATCACGCCCTTCAACGCTGATTCTCCCTGCGCCTTAGGTATCTGGTACGATCATTGTATCTGGCTCTGTCATTTCTCTGGGGTTGCGGCTCCACTCTCCTTTGTCTCTCCGGTGGCCGTTGGACTATCTCCCCGTTTACATATAGCTCGGCTGCACATACAATAGATGTAGAAAAAATGGTTGAAAGAGGAAGAAATACATTTGAGTGGGGGGGGGGGGGGGGGGGGGGGGGTTCAAAGGAAGCTGGTATAAAACAAGAAACTCTACGGTCTGGGCCGTACCCATCAGTCTCTTTGGAAAACAAGATCTTAAAATGTAAAACACGGCGCTTATTGTAACAGCGATCCGAAGAAAGAAAATAAGTACAGGACTTGCCAGTTTTGAGGATATTGCACCGAAGTCACTAGGATAAATGAAAGGGCATGCATACTGAATGAAAGTTACTAGGGAAATGGCTATCCATGTTAAAAACTCCCTGAGCAAAGACCACTGCCAAAACACCATTAGAAACAATAAGTGGGCAAAGTTCGGCCCAAAAACAGACTTAAAGTTTCCTATCTGTCATTCTAATATACAAATGCCAGGGACAAACTCTAAATGGCAAAGCCTTTTCCCACTTTAAGTAGGCTTGGCTACATGGATTCTTGCTCAGATTCATGTTGAAAGATCCAACTATTTTTTACACTGACTGTCAGCTACATAACACAACCCCCCACAAAGAAGGATTTGAACCATATTTTTTAAGGTGGTAGGCACACTGCATTACCACCAGACCATTGAACACCAACAAACTTAAATTTTTGTCATTCTAAAATCCAACTTCAGGACTTTTACGCCTCAGAAGGCCCAACAATTACTTGTAAAATCATGAATCAAATATCGTAACACCAAATATAATCTCCAAGCACTTAGTCAAAATCCACTTCAATGGTCTAGTAGTAGTGCAGTGTACCCTACCACCTAAAAGACCATGGTTCAAATACTTCCTTCTGGGAATTGTGTTAGGTAGCCGATATCCAGCGTAAAAAAGTCGGATCTTCCGACATGGATTTGAGCAAGAATCCATGTAGCTAACCCTACTTAAAAGTGGGAGAATGCTTCGCCATTTTTTTACTTAGTCAAAAGCTAAATACGCCTTCAAGTAATCAAAAACGTACAGTCCAGCATAAAAATTCTCAATTCGCAGGCTTATATCACTGCTTATCTATATATGTTATACGAAGGAGTATATGGTATTAGTACTAGGAAAAGGAGGGGTACATGACAATAAGGCATAGAAGAAAGAAAAGTACACAGCATTAGTCTTAAATAATGGATCTTGCTAGCTTGAGTATGCAAAGTCCCTTCTAAGCACTTTTCGTGCTGATTCCCAAGTCCCTCATAACCGAAGTTTCCTCCAATAAGTTAATATGGAACCGATGGTCTAATATGCAAAGTCCCTTCTAAGCACTTTTCGTGCTGATTCCCAAGTCCCAACAAATGGCAACTTTCACTATTTCAGATCATTAAGTTTTCTCAAAATACTCCATTGACAGTTTCTTTCCCTTCTTCAAACTCCAATTCATACTTTTCATATAAAAAATCTACAATCAACAATTGAACAAGATCCATTTTGCATCATATATAACTGATTCCTTGATTCGGACCGAAGAAGCAATGTCGCTCGATTATTATCAAGCTGGCTGCAATTTTTTGATTTTTTCTGCCGGTGAGGATCTCACTAGAGCACCTCATACTTCTAACCTAGCCTGGGAGGTAGAACTTGGGGATCATATATAGTCTAAACTCTAAAACATCGCGGACCTGTGAGAGGCTCGAGCTTAGGATAATTATAAAAAGCCAGGTAGGAGTCGTAGGACATGTGAATTAGGATTGAATACTCATTCCCAAGGAGGGGCAAATGCCCACCTGAGCTTTAGGAAAAAAGTATCGCACTTGGTATAATTCCTAATGGCAAGTTGGATTCTAGAAATAGAATCCAACTTTGAGAAGGAAGGCTCCTTCGTAACTCTCTCTCTCTCTCTCTTGCACACTCTAGATCTTTCTCTTGTTGATCCCTTCTGATGCAGCGTGGAACCAACGGATAGGGCCAAATATTTATCTAAATTTAGTGGTCAATTTTATTTACGTTTATTTACGTCGACGAATTTTTAATTAAATAAATGGGATCGCATGTTATCTCAATTAGTGGTCAATTTGAATTTCAAATTTGTCAGTTAATTATTTAGAGTCTAATTAGGATAATTAGTTGTCAATTTAATTAGTTTCCTATTTTTGTAATCTCATCCCTCCTATATAAAGGGATGAGGGTCCATTGTGTTCGACAGTTCAGTATGTTATCAATTTGAGAATTATTCTCTATCCCTCGTCTCTCTTCTCCCTCGCGGTCTTCGCGCTTCTTCTCCCTCAACCCCGCGCATCCGGCGTGTTCTTCTTCTCAACCCCTCCATTTTCTTCCACCAAATAATCTCCACCGTTCAAAATTATTTCCCGCGCCACGCCGAATCCGATCTGCATCATTTGGTATCAGAGCATGGCCTACAGATTGTCCTCACGATCTGACGATCCGTCCAGACGGCCGCACCGACATGCATCAAGGGACCATCGTTCAGCCGAGCAAAAACGACGAGCCATCTTTGACCTCGACGCCTACAACAAGGAGACGGAGCGCATGTTACGTGATTTCCAAACCACGTTCCACTCCGAGTTTCAGGCCTTCCGCGCCGCCCAATCAAAACCTCCAACCACCAAAGCCGTTGTCGCGAGTTTTGACGACGAAACCCGCACCGGGGAGGAAGAAACGCTCGCTGTCCAACACCTCCCAGATCTGATTCCGGCACCGGAATCGATTCCATCGCCCCCTCCGGCCGTCCCGGCACTGCCCAAACCACCCCATGTACTTTCCCTGCCTTCCTCGACGATCACAACCTCCCGCGCCACCCCATGCGTCTCCGCAACCAGCCCTCGCTATTGCCCCCTCACAGGCCCGCACCCTCTTCCCCGCGCAAATCTCCGCCTCCACCCTCCATTCTCCCCTCCCGTGCTCCTCCTCACGCCGAACCCTAAAACCCCTCCCCAGGCCGCCGCTTCTCCAACCCCAGTCCTCCTTCTCGTCCCCGTGACCTCCTCTCGCCGTCCCCCGCGCCTACCTCCTTCCCTCGCCGTCGCCTTTCCTGTCCCAGCCGGATCCTCTCGCCCTCGCCCAACACCGTCCCTTTTCCCCACGCGACGGTCTTCACGACCTCGCCTTCCCTCACCGCCACCCAACCGCCAGCAAACCCCCGCGTCGCCATCGCCCCTCTACCATCCTCCACACCCTCCGTATTCCCCTGCGACCCCTCCTCTGCAGCCCCCGCCGCCACCTGTACCCCCTCTCGCCCGGCGTCGCCTCGGCGCATACCCCTTGCCCCGCCCTCGATCGCGGCGACCTCCTCGCAAACGCCGTCAGGTCGAGCTCCCATCTAGCGGCTGCCGCCGCCGCTATATAAAAGGGGAAGAAACCCTATCGTGGGGTGTCTCTGGAACCGAATCCCTCAACTTTAGGGATTTGAGATTGAATTGGAAAAATTGCAAAGAAAACCCCCCTGAAAACCCTATTTGCAGAAAGGCCGAAATTGATAGGAATTTAAGGAAGATTGAAGGGTACGAAAATTGCAGGGACGCCCTTCTATAGAAAAAGACTACAAACGTAACATTGAAAAAGACCTAATTGAAGGAGTTTGAAGCTACAATTCAATGGATGAATTCTCCAACAACGCATCTACATA